>CM044438.1:94643776-94691538 GCA_024363595.1 Xenopus borealis
AGATTGGCAGTAAGTTGTGGCATTTGTAATTTATAGTAAAGGTTCAGGGATTTGTGCAGAAAGAGCACATGAGGAAAGCTGCTGGTGCTGCACACACTGGTTCCCTCTTCCTCTCTATTGTGTAACAGCATGCAAATGAACTGCTCAGTAAGCTAAGGGGCGGGGCTTCACTGCACCAGGAAGAAGGGGAAACAAGCTGCTGATAACACAGAAACCAGAGCAGACTTGCAGCAGGGGCTAAGGTACATTAATCTGGGGGGCTGTTTAGAGCAAATTTACAGATAGAAAAAAAAAAATTTTTCCTTTAAGGGATCCCATACCTGTATAAAGAGGGAGATTGATGTATTTGTTCAAAACCCTGTGTAGTAAACGTCTAGGCTAATAAATACAGTAGCTGCTGGGACAGCAGACATCCCTGTGATCCATCACTGCTCATTTTAGCAGGGATAGTTCTATAAACAGCTTCACGACTTGTTTCTGTGTGTAATTATACATTGCCTTCTGTGCTTTGCAAACACAATAGTGATATTAATTATGAAAAATTCCCAGAATGTTCACAGCGGTATGGAAGATATATATCATTCCAGTTATTCATTGACAGGACTGTGTGACCTTGTGCCTTTCCTAATAAACCTCCAGAGATAATTCAAATAATTGGGGGTACATTTACTGAGGGTCAAAGATAATTTTCAAATAAAAATCCTTTTGGGTACTTCGACTATCGAATAGCCCAAAATTTGATTCAAATTGAAAAAATTCGAATTTCGAAGTACTGTCTCTTTAAAATCCTTCGAATTCGACACTTCACCATCTTTTAAGCTGCCAAATTGCCATTTTAGCCTATGGGGGACCTCCTAGAACCTGTCCTGAAATTTTTTTATAAGTGCCAAGAATTCAAAGGATTTTGGTTGAAATCATTCGAATCAATGATGAATTTGGAACGATTGCAATTCTGATTTCAAAACTGACCTATTTGATCAATTTTCGATCAAAAATAGCCCCCAAAAAATGTTTTGCCGCCCCTGGTAACTGGCTGCTCCATGCCGCCTGAGGCAAGGTGAGAACCTTCGACCTTGTCTGAAACAGGGAATGAAAGAATGAAATATATGTCTGACTCCCTCCCACTGTTGTGTCCTAGGCATGTGCCTCTTCTTCTTACCCTTAGTTCCAGTCCTGCCTTGCTTTCAATGTCAGCAGGGAGAGTCCTGCGTGAGTCCATTTTTTGGGACCCATATCCGACCTGCAACAAGGACCCGCAACCCGCTGACCATCAAAAATCAGGACGTGCTGTCGTAAACCGGAAGTTACATCATCGGAAGTAGCTGTGATCAGAAAAAAGGAATAAAACAGGAAGTACTGTCATTGGAAACCGGAAGTGACATCATCGGTAGTATACGTGCTCAGAAAAAAGGAGCAAAAATCGTTATGGAGAAGGGCCGCTGCCCGACCCTCAACCCGCAACAACCCAGAACCACCAACCCGCTTCTATACCCGCACCCGGAACTTCTACATGCAACCCACAGGGTGCCGCAAGATTTAGCAGGTAACCCTCATGTACCTGACCCGCTGCAGGACTCCGCAGGATCTAGGAATATTATGTTTATAATGAGACAGGCATGGACAAGGAAATGAATGATTGTGCAAGTCTCACTAGCCAATGGGTTATAACCAGTGATCCAGGTATAGGGCCTCCAATCACCAGCTGAAGTCTGAAGAGAACCCAGAACACACAATATCTAACCAATCAGCCCTTATATGGCCAACATTCCATATGCATGCAGTTTATTTGCCTAGAGAAGCCACTATTTATATTTCCTGTCAAAACCCCTTCTGTATGCAAAGCACCGCTGTTGAGTTATGCCTCTGTGTGATAATCACATATAGTAGAGGATCATGGAAACTGTGACCTGATGTTTGAAGTGGCCAGATGTAAAGGAAGTATTTACAGAAAAAAGTTGTTGCATTAAAAGCTCATTGCACATTAGAGACATGACACTTTATCTAGTATGTATATTTCCTCATACTACCTACATTTGCTGATAGAATGAATCCAAATAGGGATTAACACCTATGCACGTTTTAAATTAATTTGTATTTATTACTGTTTTGGATCGCAGCTAAAAATATATATTTTAAATCAGGATTTACATACATAAGATCCCATATAGTAAATGAGATTGAAAAAACTTACTTCCATCAAGTTTAACCATTTATCTAAGGGAACTCCCCTTCACTGCTAGTTGCCTAACTTGTATAAAGCCTCTCAGTCCCCTTGTTTATTGACCTAAAAATAACAGTGATGATAGTAGGGGTGTGATTTGGACTAGGGGACCCTTAGAATAGAATGCAGTTTGTGCCATGTTACACAGGTGTTCACACACTTCACACAAGGCCAGAATAAAAAACTATGTCATTTCTAGTCATATTCTATGGCACAAAAAAAACATGATCTTTTCCCAAAGAATAAAAAGATAACTGCCATGTGGAGGAGCAAAGCCACAATTGTTTAAGTAAATATAAGTGGCTATAGATGCTTTCTATTCTTTGCAACCAAAATATGACTTCTATAGGATGGAAGATAATATATCAGTCCAGTTATTTATTGGCAGGACACAGTGACTCTGTAGGTCAAAATTTTCCATCATCAGATCTCTTGTCTTTAATAACCCTTCAGAGAAAAATAATTGGTGTGCAGTTCAGTTTTTCTTGAGTTAATTAGAGCTGTACCTTGACGTCTTTGCAACATGTTTTTTGAAAACCAAGAGTGAATAAAATTCTGTGTAGGCAGATTCCCCTGGGAGTTCCGCTGACTTGGACAGATTCTGTTTTAGAGCTAGCCTTGGTGCTACTACCTTGACCTTGAGGAAGATCCACCTGATTGGTTTTATGAGCAGTCCTTTGTTTTTCTGTGCAATGAAGACATATTGCTATGCTCTGCAATGGTAATGCCCTTTATGCCCATAAATTCAGAATCCATGCAGCTTGTATCAAATAAACTTTATCTTTTCACTTCAAGTGGCAATTCTTGAAGTTCTACAACAACACTTGTTGCCTCTTTATTATCAAATTGAAAGAAACCTTAGAATGTCCTTATTGGAGTAGTCAGTAGTAGTCAGAATAAATAAGATTGGATATTCATCCTTAGAGAGAGGTCAAGTACCAGTATAGCTAAGCACCGCATTGTAAGAATTCTGAACCAATAGGGTCTGGATTTAACTGAAGGGTGTTAAAGGAAACCTTTATTCGGTGAATCAAATTAGTAGGTTTTTGCCCGGACTGGCACTTTTAGAAGAAAAATTCATCAGCCTGGGGGAAATACCAAAGCAGGACCGCACCACCATCTTATTAAATTTTCTAAGCAACCATCTTCTGACAGGAATCACAAATGCACAGTAGCATTTTTTGATTTTACTCTACAGCAGAGGCAGGCCAACCTGGCTGAACCGTCTAGGCAACCCAGATGGCCAGCTTCACCCTTCCCCGTGGGTCAAGGAGCGTGCAAGCCCAGTGGCAAGTAAGTCCAGTCTAGGGGTAGGGTATGCAGAAAAGGTACCTGGCCAGCTCTCCCCATTCGTTTGCTCTAGGCAGCTAAGGAATGTATAGATGGAGTGCGGAAACTTATTATATCTTGGGTCACAAGTTTTTGGTGGCATAATAGAAAAGGTGGACCAGAAAAAAAAATTCTCCATGGAGGACTGACTTCTAGTTGTGCCAACAGGGTACAGGTATAATGCAATGCATAATATATGCTTGGAAAGTATGAGAAACAAAACTCCTAACATTAACATAGATAATCATTTTGTAAACCATTTTGGAAACAGATAGCGGTTATATATTTTTCATAAAGAATGGGGGTTTCATGTATAAAATGAATTAAAGAAAGCAAGCTAGAATACAGAATAATACCATGGGGGGGGGGTGTGTTTTTTTCTGTAATAGTATTATCTGATTGCAGCATTGCTCAGTAGTGCTTCATCTTTGCTTCGTACTGTCCATGTAGAAAGCAGAACACAGCTCTAAACAGATCCGTCATTAGGAAACAGATGCAAGTCAAATTAGAAAACTGTTCACTGAGCGCCTGCACTCTCTTTCCCAACAAATAATAAATTCTCTGCACTGAACCCACTCATTTCATTATTTCCCTTTGCATATCCTGGAAATCCAGCTTCCTTAAACCACTGGTCCCTTTATTCCCTCAGTCTCTGTTATCTTTAATCCCATTGGAAACCAGCCAGAAGAATCAAAGGTCTGTGACATATAAACGTCAACAGCCTCTCTGCATCTGTCATGATGGGATGTGAACAGCAGCTTGTTTTGGATCAGCCTTCATGAGAAAATACCCCTATGTATCTACAATAATATATACACTTTATTGTAATAAAACTTTTCAGACCTGATAAGACCAGGACGTGCAATTAACCTATAATGCAGGCAGATCTTATGGACAGATCTTCATTAACAGTCATTATACCTATAAAAAGACATTGAGTTATTATTATTATTATTATTATTGGGCTATTAACCAGAGCCTAATCAGATTATGCAGTAGGCAAATGTTGTCGCAGTAAATAGAAACCAAACATTTGCCTCTGTTATTGTTACTGCACTAAACACTGCTAAACGCTTCCCATGGGCCACAGGACATGGGCCCCAACCTTAGTTAAAGGGGTGGTTCACCTTTAAGTTAACTTTTATTATGTTATGTTATACAACAGCCAATTCTAAGCAACTTTTCAATTGGTTTTCATTATTTATTTTTTATAGTTTTATAGTTATTTGTCTTTTTCTTCTGGTTCTTTGCAGCTTTCAAATGGGCGTCGCCATCCCCTTCTAAAAAAACAAATGCTCTGTAAGGCTACAAATGTATTGTTATTGCTACTTTTTATTACTTATCATTCTATTCAGTCCCTCTCCTATTCATATTCAAGTCTCTTATTCAAATTAATGCATGGTTGCTAGGGTAATTTGGGCCCTAGTTACCAGATTGCTTAAAATTCAAATTGAAGAGCTGCTGAATAACTCAAAAACCAATAATAATAAAAAATGAAAACCAATTGCAAATTGTCTCAGAATATCACTATCTACATCATACTAAAAGTTATCTCAAAGGTGAACAACCCCTTTAATACAGTTTCTTACTGGTATTATTTACTTTATTCAATTAAGATGCCTGTTTTGTGGGATTAGTTGGATAGAGGTACTTGTCCTAAAAGACATATTGGGATAAAAGGTCTTAGAATAAATATAATAATATATAGTCCATGGCTAAATACTAAAATACAATGGAAGTGCTACTGATCTGGCCAAATTAACTACAGACAAAAAGAAGAGAGATTGATCAATGCACATTCCCTTAGTGTTGATACAAAATCAGTTTGAGGGGTAGCTCCCCTTCAAATTAACTTTTGGTATTATTAAATTTGGGAATATATTCTAATATTTTAACACGAAAGAGCAATTTTTATACAGATATAATACACAAAAACATTATAATCAAAAGCACTAAAACTGCTGCTGCTGCCAATAAATTGCTGATCTTTAATTGTATCATGATTTGATGATCCTTTGGAGGAACTGTGAAAAAGATCAGCAAAGGAAAAAATTCACTTTTCCTTTAAATCTTGCAAATATTTGTTGTTTTTTGCAATTTGAATTCTGTTATGCCAATAGACCAAGCCTGATGCAATAGCTAAATATTCCCACATGTGAGACATACCTCCCAACATTTTGGAAACGGAAAGAGGGACAAAAAGATTTACCACTCGGAGCGCAGCAATTTTTGACCACACTCTTTTTTGTGGCCACATCCCCTAATTATCACGCCCATTTTACAAAAGTTGACAGGTTCTGAAAGTTTGAACACATTTCTGTAGTTTTTTATGTTTTATTACAGTTTTACTAATGAAGGTGGATTGCCCTTTAAGCTGTGAATCTTCTTCTCCTAAGGGACAAACCTGTTACAAATGTATCAAGTATCTATTCTGGGCTCTCTGCCAAGAGCCAGTTAAGTTAGAACCTCCCTATCTCTTTTGACTGTGCAAAGAAATAGGGATTTTCCCTGTTCAGTGCAGAGAGATTGGGACATTCCAGTACTAACCCAGGACAGTGGGTTGAGCTGTCCCGGTCAAAACGGGACACTTGAGAGGTATATGTCAGTTATATTTGTATAGAGCTTCAGCATATCCAAGAGCATGTCTGCATACTGACACTGGTAAGAGGGAGTCTTCTGAAGTTTACACTGTAAATAAGCCTATTGAATCCCAGTTGCTAGATAAATATTTCCACAAGTTACGATCTAAGAAGTCACACACAGGGAGGCCAATTCACTAAGATGCACAATTTCACTAGTGTTCGCCGCACTTCCCCAGGCGAATTTTTGCCAGCACTACGCAAATTCACTAAAGTGCGAATTTATGCTCAGGTCGGCGAAAGGTAACGTAGTTGCGCTAGTGTTACTTCGCTAGGCAGAGCGCTGTTACGCTAGCGAAGCCTAATTTGCATACGGCGGGAACTTTAACTTATAATAGAAGTATATGTTACAGCCACTACATTCCACTACACAAGCCCAGGAAACCTTTAATAAATTATATAAAGTTGTCCTATTGCCCTACATGTGCCCCCTGTATAGTTGAGTTGCCATATGTTAGGAAATGTAGGGGGGAAGGAGGGTAACCCCCCCCCCACAAAAAATATTATCGATCTTTTTCAGACTATCACCCTCCTATGCTAAAATACGCCAGCGTTTTTTTGGGACATAGAAAAAATGTAACATTTTTTTTTCAACCTCCTATCTATTGTATTGAACTTCGCCTGGTCTGACCAGGCAAAGTAACGTTTAGCTTGAATGAAACGTAGAGGAAAATGCTCATCTTAGTGAATTCGCAAACTTACGATCCTTCGTCAGTGCGCAACTTTGCCTGGCGTAAGGGTGCGAAGTTGCGCAAGTCTATCTACTTCGCTATCGAAAATTCGGCAGAGTCCGTGTTAGTGAATTTGCGAAGTTGCGAAATTACATCATGCTGGCGAATTAGCGCTAGCGTTAGACGCTTCGCGCTTTAGTGAATTTGCCCCATGTAAACAAGCTAACTGTATACCATTTGTTACAAATAGCATTTTATACACATCTGTCTGGGAAGTCACATTTTTGTATACGTTTTAAATCCTATGTCTGGTAGTTCACATATACAGTATGCATTGTAGGGGGTCAGACAAGTCTATCTATTTTTTCTGTCTGTAACATCATCCAGCCAGGTTACAGGCTGAAGAGCAATCAATTGGCTGGGAATCCTAGTGCATCTCTGGGAGAGGAGGAGGACCCAGGGGAGTGCCTTGCTTTGGAGCTAAATGCACAGGGTTACAGAAGCAGCTAAAAATGAGCCCCTGTTGCAGCAGCCAGCCAGAGCCAGATCTGTGGAGTGTGAAAGTGAAGAGTGAAGCTGTGTTTGTGCTCATTGAACAAGATTTTTGCTTTAGATTGAGGTAGGGTTGCCACCTTTTCCTGTGGCTGAATCCGGACAGGGGGGCGGACCCATGACATTGGTGGGCGGGCCTGTGACATCGGTGGGCCGACACGTGACTTCAGTGGGCGGGCCCGTGAAATAGAGGGGCGGAGCTATGACGACGCGATTCCCGATTGGCCGGTCGCTGCGTCAATCAAGCTAATCCCGCCAGGTTTTCCTTATTTGGAAAACCAGGCAGGAAGTATTGACCCAGGCAGCCCTTCAAAATACCGGGCTGTCCAATTCAAAACCGGACAGGTGGCAACTCTAGATTGAGGCCTGGATTTGTGGAAAGCCCACAGGGGGCGGTATGCTGCCCAACCACTTACACATTGGTTCAGAACATCTGGGGCTGCTCAGCAGATATAATATTTTTTTAAATTTCCCATGTGCCAATTCCCAATGCTTCCAACTTGAGGATGAAAATGTGTGCATGTGCAAGAATGATGAGGAGGGGACAGGGGAGACAAATTGCAGCGGGTTAAGGAGTGCACTGCCCACTATAAATCCGGCCCTGTGAAGATTAAAGGAAAAGGTTAACCTGTGTCCAGTTCAGCAGTTGCATGCCTATTGCAACCCTTGTGTGTCCCCAGTGTGAGGACAGGTGTTTCTCAATAGCCTGCCACGTGGGAGCTACAGCCTATATCCTAAAGAAGCGGTACATGGGGTAAGAATAAGAGCTCAGGGGAAAGGGCCATTTCATGTGAACTGAACTGTGTGTCCACCTGAAGTGCAGGTAGAGACTGTGCTAGGTGCTTAACAGACCTACATTTCCCAGTGCAGGAATAATATTGCATTTACATTTTTCAAATTTGTTTTTTTATTTTATTTAAAGTTAAGTTGGTTCACTGCAAACTGTATGTTTTATTTTCCTAGTAGAAATCCCTGAGGTGTGCTCCTCAGTGCCCACTAGGTGGAGGCACTGCACTGTAAATCACAGTTCCCAGTGTCTTTCATACGCAAAGAGAATTCAGGGCCCTGGATTGCAAAGGGTTACTCATTATTTTAAGAGAGAGTATATTGTAGCAGCAGTGGCATAACTAGATGTTACTGGGCCCCACAGCAAATTAACTTTAGGGCCCCCAACATATCCAGAGGTTATCCATTTTACTATTATATGTTGAAATTGTACATTAATTAGGGCATCATGGGGCCCCCTAAACCTCTTGGGCCCCCCTGCAGCCGCAGGGTCTGCTTCCTCTGTAGTTACGCCCCTGTGTAGCAGGTTTAGTCTTATAGTACCGACAGAGGTAAATTAGATTTTTCTGTTTTAACTATTTTTATTTATATTAAAAGTACTTATATTAATTGAGGCATTCTTTCTTTATATTTGTAGTTTCTACTTGTGGTGGAAGTACAACCACCTCTCGTAATAGTATTTGCCTCCTTATACGATATGTTTGTTCTACTCCTCTGATTTATTTTTTAAGTTATGTGTATTTTACTTAATGACTGCAAATTTGAATGCAATCTGTATACACATGGTGAGTACGTTTTTAACAGTTTTTTTTTGGGGGTGGTTTTGGGCTTTGAATCTTTGCATTTTTGTTCTGCAACTTCTTGTGTGGCTGCTTGGGTCTATTTTCCCTAGACTGGAAGAAGATTGGTTGAGGTCTGGACTGATAAATACGTGGTTGAAAAATATTAACAATAATTAGGGGGTTATTTATGGAACTCTGATTTTTGTCTGGTCAGAGTTTTAATGGGGAAAATGCCATTGTTAGTGGGAAAAAAATAAAAACAAATTGAGATTTATTATAACGTGATGCAGCTAAATGTCCAAATTAAAAAAGAACTGCTTCTCAAACCTGCAAAGGTCATATAGAAGTCAATGGCAGATGTCATGTTTACGATTGGAAGATATCATGAACTGTGCCTGGTTTCGTACGGTAATCCAAAAAATTTGTATTGTATTTGGATTTTTTTTCACAAATCTATTGCATCTTTTCCCGCACCAGATTTTTGCGAGTTAATTTATTTATAAATAATGTAAAATTGTGGATGGGAGTTTGAAGTTGCTTTAATAGAATAATGAGAAGTCCCTTAAAGTTACAGACTGCATTTTTTTTTACAGGAACATGTCGTTATTACTCTCACAATCACTTTAAAAACCTACTTAGTCCTATTCATATCTTTAGGAAGAAACTCTTGGCTCCCTTTCTTTTTCTTTTCTTGCCCCAGTCCTTTGCATGTGATGAATTGTTGCTGTAGCTGTGATGTCAGGCTTGGGCTAAAACATGATGAATTGCCAATTTAATCAATATATTGTACCATAGGGAACAAGTACATGCCCCTTAGTGCTCACCCCCAGCTCATCCCTCTTGGACTGAGCACTTTCTAACAGAGGCAGCACTTGATCCAAGAGGCATTTGTGTTTCAAAAAGGAGACCTGTACTAATGTAGGTAAGCAACTGCACAGTGAGGCCTTTTTAACACACTGCAGGGTGCTTTATAAATTACCCCTAACCTCTCCAGCCTTTTGGATATTTTCCCCTGTATCCATACTTATTTTTTTTTTAAATACCATGGGAAGCAACCAATGGTTTGGCTCCACATCTTCATACCAAGATCTTGAAGTAAAGAATAAGTATTTTGTCTTTGTTTATCTCAACTTCAGCCACAATGCAGAAAGGAAAACTGAAGCCTAACATTCCTCCAAGCGAGAAACAAGTGGGAGGTGGAGGGAAAGGTCTCATTTTAGAAAATATTTATGATGCTAGAGTTTAAAAGTGACATTGACACAATGCTGTGAAAAGGAAACAGTATCACGTAAATGGAACTGCAGTATTATTTCCCCAAGGGGCCCACGTGTTAATGACAAACATGACAGAAAGCAGAGAATTGGTTAGAGGAATGATTTTGGAGCCTACCAAGCACAAATGGTGTGTGTTTATAATGTAGAAGAGCTTGTTAACCTTTAAACACTGCAATGTTCTCCAGTAGAAATGCAGCCCTCACTGTCATTCAACTTTCACAAACTTGCCCTGAGGATATTGATGGAACCATCAGCACCACTCGATTTTTGTAACATGAAGGAAGAAAAACCAATTAATGTTGGTTAATGAAGAGGGGAAGCTGAATGTATGGAAAACCCACTATGCTGTTTTATTTTTACCTACAGAAAAATATTGGACTTTTCTATACTTATTTTTTTTTTTTAAATACCATGGGAAGCAACCAATGATTTGGCTCCACATCTTCATACCAAGATCTTGAAGTAAAGAATAAGTATTTTGTCTTTGTTTAGGTCAGAAATTTGCAGTGGGACCAAAACTGGAAGAGAACAGCTGACGTAACTGGGAATTAAAGAATGGGGGGGGGGGGGGTGTTCCTGAATAGAAAGTGCGCAATTGCTGATGAGAGTAATTGCTTCCGTGCTGTTGTAAACATTCTGACATTGATTTGAATAGCCTAATGTACAAAGACAACATATGGCATTTGTATTGGTCATTCATAGCAATAAAACTATTTTCTATTATTCCTATATTTAGGAACACACTCCTGGGTGTATAAAGGAGCAACTTTCAATGAATGTATTGTATGTATTTGTTTTGCACTGTATCCAGTTAATCTAACACATCAGCAGGTGCAGCAGTATGACCTTCACTCTGATTGCATAGCTTCCATGATTTTATATATAAAACGCATTATACTTGAGTCAACTGTTGCCCTCAGCTGAACTGAAGAATCAGGATGAGTAGTGAAACCGAGTTCTTTTAAACTTTGTGGTTGAATATCATGGCCAGCATGTATGAAAGCCTTTATAGGCATGTTTCTAACCTCAAGTCTTATAGAATGACTTTGTTCCAGTTTTGCTATGGTTTTGTACTGTAACAATGGGCACAACCAAGTTAAAGGGCTTGTTCCCCTTCCAACACTTGTTCTAGTTCAGTTGGTTTGACAGAAATTACTTTCTATTTCTATTTACAACTGTTTTTCTAATATTGAAATTTAAAGGTACATTTTTCACTTTGTGTCTTTCTGAAGCAGCTCTAGGAGGGTGGGAATTTTTTTTATTAAGAAAATGTACATATTTACAATAAGTTCAGACTTCATACAGCACAACTGTCACAAGAATATTGCATTCATTACCGTGATAAACACACTTTAACAAGCATAATAAGAAATTGAATTGGACCATAAATTCACATTCTTTCTTGCGGTTCAGCTTATTCAGTTTAATAACCAAAATTTCACTGAGAATTTTCCTGACAGTAGTATCTATGGTACCACTCTCCTTCCCCAGAGACTTCCTACAGTGCACGGTGTTGGACTGGGACATCAGAGGCCCACCCAAAAACCTTACAAAAATTTTAGACCATGGACCCACTCTCAGTACTATTATTCTTCCTCTACTCATTCAACCTCTATTCTCCTAGTGTATTTTCTTTACATACTATAATCTATTATTACATCTATTTAGCCTCTAGAAATAGGGAATGGCCATGAACTTGGCCAAATTAGTAGCATGAGGGCCCACTGACACCCGGGCCCACCGGGACTTTTCCTGGTATCCTGGTGGGCCAGTCTGACACTGACAGCGCATCAGCCATAAATTATATCACACAGCAGAAACCACAATAAATAGGGTCTCACTATTGTACAAGTGTCTCTTATTCACTATCTCGTAGGCTCTTTCACTATAATTATTGGCACATCTCCTATAGATTCCAATGATTTCCAGCACCTGCTCTCCAGAAATGGGGCAATTAACCAGAAAGTTCTCTGAGGTTTCCTCCACCGCACACCCAGCTCTAGGATGGGGGTCGCTGACTCTGTACATTTAAATTTTTTTAAAACTGATACAGTTAATTGATACATTTGTTACATTTGTCCCTGTTGAGTGGAATCCCTGAGTTTCATTAAAGGGCCCCTATTGGTTAAAAATGTTATCCCCAACCAAAGGTGCATGCTGGTAGAGCCTGCATTCCGGTTGGGTATAATAGTATTTTAAATGCCCCGCCAGCGCTATTCTAGTCGCACAGGGAGGGAGCTCCTGGTGCAACCAGCCATGTCCGTTCACTTGCATGTACAGAATGAAAAGCAGTCCATAATCGAGGCAGCTTTTCATTATGCGCATGACCGTGACGTCACACACGCGTAATGCCCATGCAAGTGAGCGGACATGGCTACTCTCACTGGGAGCTCCCTCCCAGTGCGAGTAGCATAGCGATGGCGGGGGGATTTAAAAAAAAAAAAAAACTACTGTTATCCCCAACCGGAATTCGGGTTCTACCAGCCCGGGGGATAGCATATTTAACCAATAGGTGCCCTTTAAAGTCAGCTGTTAAAATTGATACAATAGTTGCTAATATGCAAGAGAAACTGCTGAGAAATGTATCAATTAAATGTAGCAAATTTAAACAACTGCTACAATTACATGTAAACATTCAGAATCTCCACGTGGATTACTGAGCTGCCAGACAAACACCAAAGACATGAACATTATACTTAACACATTTTGGGAAAAAATGGTAACAAATAAAAGATGGAAAGCAATTGAAAAAAGTATTTATTTCTTGTGAACAATCTGAAAACAAATGAACTGAAAAAAAGTGTTTGGAAACAAAAGTGGTGCAATGCTTAATAAGCACAGAGCCTTTTGTGATATATGTTTTACAGGTACACCTTGTATAATCTGCATTTTTTAGGATAAACTATAAAGTGAACTATGGTCCCATGCCCTTCACAATAAAAAAAAAAAAAACTTTGTTAATGTATGAATTAGGTACCGTGGCTGTATCCTCTGTAACTTGCAGTGTGGTCCAGGATGATTCTTATATGTGGCATTGTGGGGTCATCAGACAACCCAGACAAATCCTGCTCTGCTACTGTGTATCAATCCAAAAATGTAATCCAAAGAAAAAAATAAAAACTATGTGTGAAACAGGTTTATTAAACATCTACTTACTGTAAATGTAAATTTGAGTGACCAAAATGTGAATTTTCTGTATAATATCCATATGGGAGCTACAGTATTGCTTGATCCTAAGATGCACTGCTCATAGATCTCCAATGCAGTGGCAATCACCATGCAAGAATGATCTCTCCAAATCACAGAATTCAATGGCACATTATGCCTGGTCTTTTATCTCCACAAACAAACAGCCATAAACATGACCTTGTCCCTAGAGAAATACTGTATATTTGTTTTTTTCCTATAATTTGTTTTTCTCATGGAATTAAATTCTTCCTGTGAATGAGAGTATCAGGTTCTCATCTGAATCTCATTTTTGCTCTGTGTGCCACTGAGGGAAGTTTCTTGTCGAGTGGAGAGGCCAGGGCAATAAAGCTTGCCTATCGTGTTCAGCTCTGGGGAAGCTGAGCTGTCAGTTATTGCTGCAATTCATAAAGTCGTGCTCTACAGATCTTGGATTTTTATGAATTACTACAATGACTGACAGTCTTGCAGCCCAGGAGACTCTGGCTTGTTTTTAACTTTTCATGCTGGTTTGGGCACTTGGGCTTTTCCCAGTGTTGTCTATATATGTTATGCAAATGCAATAGCTTATAACATCTTGATATTGGGGGCCGTAATATTCTTTATAGTAATTTATACTTGACACTAAATACAATTTAACATATTTACATGATTAAGAAAACAACTGTGGCAGCGCAAAAAAAACATAAAATTTCCATGCAAATTTCATTTATCAGATAATACAAATATCCACAGTCCCTCATGTGATGCCTTGTATATACACTGCAGGGGTGACTGGGTATACTGTTAGTGGAACATTCACAGGGAATGATGCAATCGATACACAAAAAGGTGCACATGCAGGGGATAGCCTATATTTTTACCTTTTGCACAGGATTTCTCCAATTTATAGGCATGACCAGCATGCTGCCCTCTTGCTGTTGAGAAATAGTTTCTATAGAAAGTAAATTTAAAAAAACAGATACAGAAAATCAAATAATACAATCAGTATCTAAATGACTCTCTCAGGCTGTCAGGGATATCACAACTACAGAACAGGTGTACGTGGAACATCAACAGAGCAGACTGCTAACACAGGATATCCCATGTCACATGACTCACAGAAATGAGTGTATTATACAGAATAATAAAGTAATAATAAAAAAAAAAAATAAGAACATTAGAGACCACCTATGGTGACCTGTATAAGTGCATGGAGCCTCCAGTGACTTCTAATATCCATATTATTCAAAACTGGAGCTACTTTATTCCACACGATTTCTTGGGAGTCAATTCTTTTTAAACAGGAACACTGTTTTTATGAGCAACAAAATAAAAGAAAAACACAAATATCGACTTTGTACACTGGATAATAAATGTAGATTATCCAGCATCCATGTTAATAGTTGGATGATTACTTTCTTTAAATATGTAGGGAGGTAGTGCTGGATCTTACTACCCTCCTGTAATAGTCCCCTGTAGTAAGTAGGCTCTGAGTCTGTGTCTTGTGGGGGCCTACTATAAACAGCCATATACTGTGCCTGGAGAGACCTAAAGTGTGAGAGGAGTCCAGATTGGAGGAATCAGCATCTACAGGAGATTCACATCGGAGTAACCAAAGGGAGTAGCACTGTGAGTCCATAAGTGCTTGAGTCACCTGAAGAGTCACTGTAAAATGTTCAAAGAGACTGGGAAGTGAGTATCATCATTAGAAGATTTAAGAGATGTGTTCTTGGTACTGAAAAAAGGACATTATTTAGAGAGAGAGTTAGAGAGATAGTTTGTGATGGCCTTAGTTAGTGATACCCCATTGCCACTTGTCAGGTGCATCATAAGTATTTGTTTCCTTTTTACTTACTCTATTTAGATAAAAAAGTATTTAGTTTACTAACTACTGTGTGTGCAGTATTACTGTTTCCTAGTGGGGCCACCCATAGGTGCAGTCCTGGATCCCACTGGGTGTAGGTTTAGCACTAATAAGTACCAGCTACCCAGTCTCTCCCAATAGCACTGCAGAGTGACTCAGTTTTGTCCTGTGCCATCAGGTAAGCTCAACACATGGAGTGGAACACTGACAGATGGAATGTCGATAGCGTTACATATATATGGAGATTAATCATGCTGATGTGATGATCATTATTGTGTATATTAGTTATCGAATCCTGGGAACTGCAATCTACCCTGGTTTTATACTACTATTAGTCCTGACTGTCTCACACATATAGCATGCTATGATAGGAGCAGTGGGGTAATTCGATATTACTGGGCTTCACAACAAATTATTTTTCAGGCCCCCAAAATGTTTAGAGGTTGACTTGTTTCACCAATATTTATTGAAACTGTATAGGAATTAGGGCCTCATGGCGCCCCTATATCTCCTGGGCCACCCTGCAGTGGCAAGGTCTGCCCCTGGATAGGCGCTTCTTCTTCCACTCATTTAAAGGAGAACTAAACTAATTAGTTGAACTGTAGCTCACCAATAAACATTTAGTGGTGGTCCTGCTGGGTATCCTGTGTTGATACCCTCATGAATTTTTCAAGAAGGGTTTAGAATGCAGGACTAATCTGCAGCAGTAGTCTGAGACTGCAAAATTTCTTTTATTTGGGAGAATGTGGATTTGTCCTGCATTCTAACCCCTTCTTGAAGGAGAACTAAACCCCCCTAGTAACAAAAGCCCCTCTTCATTGCCTGCCATCGCCTCCCTGCACTGTGCATTAGTCAAAAAGCTGCCCCTGAAAAAAAACCTGACCCTAAAATGCAGAGCAGAGTTCCCTGGCACCATCTTCTGCCCATTCACATTATTTCGGGTCCAAATTAGTTGGTCCAAATCAGGGAGTTATTTATAAAACTCTGAAAATTCCTCACTGTTTTGTTAAAAACATTCCAACCAAATTGCCACTGACTGTTTTACATTATTAATATATTTTCATGAAAAAAAATCTGGTGCCGGTGAAGACTCAATAAAATTGTAAAAAAAATTTGAATTGTAATTTTTTTTTTTTAATGCCTGAAAACTACGAAATCTTTTCAAGCTATCTTCCAATTGTAGATGGGTCATCTGCCATTGACATGAATGAGGCAGGTCTGAGATGGAGTACTTTTTTATTTGGACTTTTAACACCATCAGGGTTTAATAAATCACAAAACAAAATTGTTTTTTTTTTCCGAAAAAATTGTGTTTTCCCCCTTAAAAGTCCAACCAAAAAAAAAACGGTAAATAACCCTCTTAGTGTCCTCTATGAGACCAGAAAAGAATGCAAAGGGGCAGAAAATGGTGCCCGGTAATTGCGCTATCAAGTTTTTTTCAGGGGCACCTTTTTGACAAATGCACAGTGAGGGGAGGGAGAGGGGAGGTGTGTAATAGCAGACAGTTAACTTGGGAGATTAGTTCTCCTTTAAAGCCTTCAAACATTGGGTCCTTATTGCCTCTTTCCACTAAGGTATTAACAAACCTTAACATTCAGGCTTCTCCTTACCAAGCCTCCTGCCTCAGACTGTCAAGCCCATCTACCCATCGTATAGGTGTATTTCTGGACAAAAATAGCAATGTCTGGGTATTTCCTTAAAGTAAGTGGTAAGTAGTTTTGGATGTTTATTCACCAGAGGACAAGACATCTTTGGGTACTTTTATCAATGTTCGAATTTGGATTTTTTTCAATGAATCAAATTTTTTGGCGCTAAAACTTGATTGCAAAACTTTTCCATCTAAAAGCTTTGAGTTCATGTAGAAGTCAATGGGGGGCTGTCTATGGTAATTGTAATGTTTTTTCAACATGAATTTTTCTGATTGTTCGATGATTTTTTTTATATTTGAATTTTTTTTCGTAAATAAGCAAGCATTCTATTTTTTTTAAAATTATAGTGCAGTGGCGTAACTAGATGTTACTGGGCCCCACAGCAAATTCATTTTAGGGCCCCTAACATATCCAGAGGTTATCCATTTTACTAGTATATGTTGAAATTGTTAATTAATTAGGGCATCATGGGGCCCCCTATACCTCTTGGGCCCCCCTGCAGCTGCAGGGTCTGCTTCCTCTATAGTTACACCCCTGTTATAGTGTATTTAAAGTAAAACAAGAATCTGAAACATTAGACAAACTGGAATTTTGGCTTACACAGAAATATTGACATGATAGGATTTTTTCCCAATAAAGGGTTGCAACCATACCCATACATAGTAACCACATCCAGTAACCACATCAGTGTATTTGACCAATTGTATTTGCCATGTTACAATGAAAATAAATAACAGCACAGTGTGTTCAGCAACGCTCAGTGTATAAAGGGTAGGTCTAATTACTGAACACCACCTTGCATTGTGATTTCCATGTGAACCTAAAGATATCAGCCTAGAGGATAGTGAAATCAACAAAATGTACTACAACCTATAGGAGTTTGTATTAAAGCTGTACAAGAGACAGAATATTTTTAGGACATCTTGGCTGAATTTGTGGAACACATTTACCCCTAAGGGACCTGGTGGTTTTCTGGCATGACTTTCTTCTGCAGCTGGAGAGAACGGGGGGCTGAACTGTACTGTTTCTCAGAGGGGATCTGGAGTGAAATAAAAGCAAAACTATGTGTCCTTTAATTATTTGTCTTGTTTCCTTTTAAGGCTGCACCTCGCAGTGTGTGACTGTGTAATAAAATGCCCAAATATACAGTTTTATCTGAACATCTTCGGAAAATTGTAACTATTGCTCTTGTCCTAAGGGAATAAACCCTTTCTGTTGGGATGTGCGACTCCTCATACAACTCAAAGGCTATAGATCATTACAGTTCACATTCCAAAAGACAGAAGGTCGTGTGGTATTAAAGATGCTGGAGAACTGATCACATTTAGTGATGGGCGAATTCGCGAAATGCACGTAGTTTTTGATGCGACGCAAAAGACGGGATGAAAACGCGACGAAAATGACGCGCGACTAGTTTCACAAATTTTTTCGCCAATTCGCGAATTTCTCTGGAAATTCGAAAAATTTTCGACGAAGCGAAACGGGGTAGATTCGCCCATCACTAATCACATTAGAAGAATATTCATAAGACTCAACTTTTTCCTTTAGCCCCTTTAGAATGTATATGTAAAAAGCACATTGATAGGCAATGTCTGGTGTCTGTAGGTGCTAAAAGGCTAAAAACACGAACCCTAATATCTTACAAAAGGCACTACATTTGCCCAGCAGCAATAACCCACAACAACCAATCAGCATGTAGGATTTACTGGTCACCTGTTTAAAAGCACAAAAAAATGGAGTGCCTCAAACCTCATGTGTGAATCGCTTTCGGATCAGATGCTATGCAGTAATTAATCCGACCTGCCACGGGTCATGCAAACTTTAAGACAATCCAATTTACTGCAGCACACTGAAATGCTTTTCAGCAAGTGATTTTTTATTAGCTCAACACATATGTGCAGACAATAAAATGGCAACGTTTCAGGCCTCACAGGACCCTTTGTCAAGCCTGACAAAGGGTCCTGTGAGGCCCGAAACGTTGCCACCTGTTTAAAAGCAAACATCTTATTGGTTCCAATAGGTTACTGCACTTGGGCAAATGTAGTGGCTTTTATTACATAGGGGGTAAAGTGGTTAAACAACAACCACTGTAAGCCATATCAACATTTAATTCTGCTCTACATAGTGTAAGTACTGGGGTCGTGGACATTAAGCAATGGTAGGTGCGGTGTTGGATTGTGGCATCTGGACCCACCAGAGAACCTCACCCCAAGGTCCAAACACCCCGGCCGAATGCTATCCCCTGACCACAAATTGCAACAAAATGACTGGTGGCAAGAAGAAGACAAGTGGATCCATACAGACAGATAACTATGGGTGGCAGGCCCACTGATATTTCTTCCAGTATCCTAATGGGCCAGTCTAACCCTGGGTAGCTGCAATGGTCCCATAAATGTATGTAGGCACCTGTTGGTTTCCAAGCATCCTTCCCTTCATTTTCTTGTGATTCTCCTGTTCTTCTAATGATCTTTTCCCTCATGTCGTCTGTTACTTCCAACCCTTCTGCCTTTTGTTTCTTATTTTCCCATCTTTATTTTTTGCTTAAATTTTTGTTGCATCCAGACCACTTTTTTCTCCTATCACTTATATTTACACCCTGATCGTTTCTCTTTTGCCGCACTTGTTTCTCTTTCTTTCCATTTTTCCTACTAAGTCTTCCTTTTCCCTTTGCTTTTTCCTCAATTTCCTTCTTTATCTGCTCTTTCCTTGAACCCCTCGTTTTTTTTCTCTGTCTTCTTTATGTGGCTGTTATCTCCTCTCTTTCTCTCTGCTGCCTCCACCAAAGTTGTTTTTCTTATTAGAGGCATGAAAATGAATAATCTTAAAATGTTTACATTAAAGTATAATGTAAATCCTAGAAGTCTATAGCCTTAGGTGTTTTGTGGTTGAATGGCATTTAGTCACTTTCTCATTAGTGCTGTTGTTCTCCTGTATGTTCCATTTCTGTCCTATCAGTTTCACTCACCACTTCCATCCCCTTTCCTCCTTTGTTTAAAATGTGAGTTAATGTAAACCTTTAAAATCTTTATTTTGCTTTTGAAAAATGCCAAGAGATCCTGCTTAGCACAAACAAAGGCAGCTCAGAATGACTAGAACAGCTGTCAGACATCTACTGCTCTTCCATTCTGCTCTGCTTCCTCACTTTCCATCAGGAGTTCTCTTACTATTTTACTGAAACAGGAATAAAATAAATGAGGGGATGATAATATGCTTAAATAGTTGAAGGAGAATAGTGTACTAGCCAGTGGGCCACAAAACAGACACCTGCTATAGATTATCCCATGACCTGATCTAAAAGTTAGAAAACCAGTCTAGTATGTTTTAATAGTTTTATTTTTACTTTTGGAATGTCTTTATTCCATAAAACACTGGGTAAGTAAAAGTGGTGATAAAATCTGACATTAATTAAAATATTTGGCTTTAAATTCTTCTCCATGTTCAATTTGTTGATTGTCATTTTCATAGGCATGATTTTATCTGTGATCTATAAATGTTAATATTGTCTCAACCTTAGTTCTAGTGATTAACACTGTGTGCTACTACCAAACCTGTCAGATATAGTGTCCCTATCTATTTTTGTTACTATAGTTTAGGTAAATGCCTTTGGTGTATTTACACTGATCCTCTTCTGCCATAAAATGCCCAATGATCACAAATGCCCGTTGCCACTTCAATAATTATAATATTTTTGTGTTTTTAGAAAACAGCTACCTTTTTACAGCTTTTCACAGCTACCTAACCATGTGTCTAATAAATAACAATAGATATTCTGAGACTGCATGGTTTCCTACCCTACTGGTACAACTTTAGCTCTCTTGGAATAAAGAAATATGCATCTTGTTATAAAAATATTTTGCTCATAGTCTGTCTACTAGAGTACCCTTTCTCTTAGGCCTAACACCCTAATTTAATGCATAATTCTATTACGTTCAATAGTATAAAAGCCCTTAGAGAAATCTAATTATATCACATCAACTGCCTTTTCCAGATCCAGTTTGCAACTTACTTCCTCATAGAAACTAATCAGATTTGTTTGACATGAGCAATCATTCATACCAAGCTGAAGCTCTGCAATCAGTGCATATTGTCTATAATATATTCCTGAACTGCATCTCCTAATCTTATCCTTCCAGGATTTTACCAGTGACTGCTGCGAGATTGCACAGTCTATATTTTATTTTCTGGGGCCTGTTACCTTACTTTTATATTACATTATGAAGAGTATTAATATACCTGCTTGTTCACCGTTTCTTTACAGGGGTTGTTCACCTTTTAATTAACTATTAGTATGTTGAGCTGGGTATGCTAAGACAAATGGCAGTTGGTTTTAATTTTTTATTATTTGTTTTTTTTTTAGTTTTTAGCTTTTACTCAGCAACTCCACCCTTTATCAATTTCAGTAATCTGTTTTTTAGTGCCCAAATTACACTAGCAACCATGCCTTGATTTGAATAAGAGACTGGAATATGACTAGGAGAAGCCCCAATAGAAAGATAAGTAATACAAGTGGTAACAACAATACATTTGTAACCTTAAAGAGTATTTTTTTCTTAGATGGTTAGTGACCCCCCCCCCCCATTGAAAGCTGGAAAGAGTCAAAAGAAAAAGGCAAAACATTTAAAAACTAAAGTTGCTTAGAATAAGCCATTTTATAACATGCTAAAAGTAATAAATCAAGGGATTGAATAAGAAGTTGATCCTCCCTTCATGTTTTAACAGTATCTGCTCTTCTGGGAAGGCTTGAAGCAAAAACACACAAGGCAGTGCAAGGGATCAAGTCCCTCATGTTTATTAAGTCAAAAAATCAAACAATGTTTTGGGGCCTTCCACTTCATCAGGTACAGTAGTTGTGGTCCCCTTGAAACTGTCTTGTGTGTTGATACCTTGTGTGTTTTTGGCTTTACTGCCTGGGGGTAACATACTATAGTTGTATTCAGAGGCCCAGGAATGCCTGTATTATTGTGCTGTGGTCTGGACTGAGAATTAAAATAGGCCCAGGCATTTCAGCTACACAGAGGCCCAATCAGCCCACATAGATACCCAAACAGCCCCACCAACCCACTAAATGCTGACTATTTATGGGACATTATAGCAGCCCCTCTGGCATTTGCCAGAACCCACAGATTGCCAGTCCGTGCCTGGTTGTGGTATACATTTTGTGAAGGCATCCCACTACATGTTGGAACTTTCATTCAGCCACAAAATACTTAGGTTAATGGACACTATAGAAGACCTGGACTGTTTTCAGAGTGCCACTCCCTTTCCACTACTGAGGACGAGCTCTAGTTCTTGGAGTGAAAGAGAGAGAGATGCCAGTGAGTAGTCTATATAATGTTAAGGATTATTTCTATGCTCCTGTATAGTTTTTGGAGCAAAATACTTTAGCATTTCTCTTCTGAAATCCACTCTGTGTGTGCACTGACGGACTAATCCCATGGCTGTTAATGCACACACAGGGCAGTGGATCAGCTACTTTTCCACATTTGCAGCCATGAGTGGGAGGTGCATGTAACACAGAAGTGCTTCGTTAGGTGCAAGTCTAGCTCAGTGACTCAGGCCGCAGTTGGAACCATTACTGCTAGCTCGAGGTTTGTGGTATCTGAAGGGTACGAACATATGCACTCAGCATAACTATAGTGTCATAGCCTGGTAGTTCTGTACCAATGCTTTTCAAGGCATTCCTTATTCTCAACACCCAGCTGTGGAAAGAGAAATACTAAGATGTGGATTTTACAGATTATTGTGTGTACAAATTGCAGATTAATGTAAGAGACTAGTTGCCCAGCAAGCAATTACTCAAAGTGATAAACTGTAAAATATTTTTTCACGTTAAAATGTAAAAGTTTAGTTTATAAAGTTAGTCTTTCAACAGTCGTGCTTTACAGGTCCTTAATTTTTTTGTTTTTTCTAAATACACACTTTACTGCCTTTATGATGCCTTTAGTGGCACTATTTTCTTTTTCTTTTAATAGGGAGACCCTCAACGTATTTCGTATTTGTGTCATGGGATCTGCATTTTTGAAATCAAGCAATATTCCTGCCAGATTTATATTTTCTCATACAGAATGTGGCAGTTTGAGCTAATCAGACTCCCATAGCAGTCAAATGAGCAAAAATATAAGTCATTTCTACTCTGCTGCCACCAGTTAGCTCACAGGCAGTGGCAGCAGCTCAGTAATGAGTGCGTTATCCTCTGATAGCCGAAGCAAACCAAGCAATGGAACAGTTTGTGTGTTCCTATTAATGAGTCAGTCTCCTGGGAGAATTCGCGCAGCTCTCAGGCTGTTGATGTAACTGTTGTACGGTACAGGATATGGTTGAGAAAGCAGGAAAGCTTGTTTAGAATGCATAACTCATTAATATCTAACTGTATTGTTCACTCTAAGTAAGTCTACTTGGCACTGTGATAAAGTATTTAGAAGTTACTGGGTTACAGCAAAATATTTTTTTTTTGCCCCCATTCACACCTTGAGGTTAATCAAGCTCACAAGGGTCTCTCTTCATCCCACCTCCACTAACCACACTGTTAATACAAGAGCCACTTAGGCTTAGCCTACCAGTATGGTTTTGGGCCGTGGGAAGAAGCCAAAGCCATTTGGACATCTATGTGCATCTCCATGTTGCAGAATTATCCAAATGATCAGCCAAAAGGCTATTTGTTTAGATGTGCGGCATCATGAACTCCTGTACCTTTGAGTTAATAAACGTAAACTCTACCTAAAATCTTACCTCATCTTCCATAGACTGGGTATTTACAGCAACACATCAGGCTTGGTAAGTGGATGGGAATTCTGACATTCTGCTGGTTATGCATGTGCCAGTGGCAAGCATAATATACATATAGTCTGGTACATTAGCAGAAAGCTAAATTTTAACATGAATGAATATTGCTTGAGTAGGGACTTATAACTTGTCCTTTAGTAGGCGGTGACACACACAGTACTGAGGCATCAAATGGAAAAAGTGCTTTTTATATCTCTTTTCCAGGATGTGTCTCTGTATGAACTGAACCTTTATTCTTCCTGTCATTGCAGTTCTTTTATTGCCTCTAACAGCCTATCTTGCACAACATGCAAATTAATAGGGCTTACTGTGCATTACATAAGGGGTTTTCTTGGGGGTCTCTCATCCTAACATAACTTCCTTCTGTCACTGAGAATTGTGCCTTGGGAACCAAATAGCTTTTGGAAAGTGTATTTACTCTGTAACCCTTGTTTGTCATAATTATTGCAAAACCTGCTGTTCTTTATAACTAAATATAAATAAATACTGATGACGATAATGATGATGATCGTTCTAAATGCTCTTCGCATTCAATTGCTGTAGGATGTGCAAAAATCAACGCAGAATTTCCTACACTGCTTTTTACTGTGCCTTTTGCTATGTAAAAAAAAACACCTATTAATTTGACTTTGTGTGCCAGTTGTCTCTAGTTCCTATATGCAATCTATGTGAAACATCTATGTGAAACGTTTCCTGTTTGCATGCAGTGTATATGGTAAATTGTGACCTATGCAGACACTTTTATTTATCCTTTTCAATGCTTTTAATGTTGCATAAGGAAAAATCAGTGATGGACAACATTTGCCCTTGTCTGACCCATAACCATGTTAGAACAATGAAAGAAACTCCTAATGGGGAACAGCAGCAGTAAAAACTTCCTTAGCTGCTAGTCATAGCAAATCATGGGGAAAGACTATGGCTATGGCAGACATAGGCAGTGCCAATGCTTGCTTTGGCTTTATTTGAGCTGTGTCAATGTGTCAGTACAACTGCTGTAGGTAGAATGGTTCTTCTACTTGTATTTGGGAAGGAGTGACAGGTGATTTTAGGTGGCATGGGCCCATGACTAAGTACCTTTAAGGCATGTAATGCGTAGAACTATTGGGATGTTTACTTTTATTTGAATTAAAATAAAAAAAGTGCTTTTTACTTTAAGTTTTTACTTGGCATAGTGCCTGGAAGCCCCTTCTGATAACATTATACTGTGAATACCATACACCTTATAAGTCATGTATTCCCTGCTGCCCTGTTTACTCAACTGTTGGAGCTTCTGTCGGTGTAGTTAGACCAGAGATCCCCAACCAATCACCCGTGAGCAACATTCAGATTTAAAAAGAGTTGGGGAGCAACACAAGCATGAAAACTTTTCCTGGTGCTGTCAAAAAAGTGTTTTATTTGGTTATTGGTAGCCTCTGTGTGGACTGGCAGCCTACAGGAGAGAATGTTTGGCAGGACATCTGTTTTTTTATGCAACTAAAACTTGTCTCCAAGCCAGGAATTCAAAAATAAGCTCCTGCTTTGAGGCCACTGAGAGCAACATCCAAGGCTAAGGCCAGACGGGGAGATTCGGGGGCATTTTGTCGCCTGGCGACTTCTCGCCGCGACTTGTAGCCCCCGAACCTCCCCGAATAGCGAAGTACCCAAGCGCACCGGCGTTGCTTGAAAACGCCGGCGCGTATTCACACAGAGCGGCGCGATTTTTGAAATCGCTCCAAATTGCCTCGCCAGGCAATTTGGTGCGATTTCAAAAATCGCGCCGCTCCGTGTGAATACGCGCCGGCGTTTTCGCGGCGAGAAATCGGCGAGAAATCGCCAGGCGACAAAATGCCCCCGAATCTCCCCGTCTGGCCTTAGCCCAAAGGGTTGGAGAGCAACATGTTGCTTGCGAGCTACTGGTTGGGGATCACTGAGTTAGACAATCCCTGCAGATCATGTTTGTTTTATGTTTTCTTATGCTGGGACTGTGAAGCCAAATGGATGAAGAGAGTTGTAGGTGAGGTCAGAGCAGAAAGCTATTTTATGTTTGTTAAGAAATTGCATTGTGTGTCTGTGTGTTCAGTAAGTTTTCCTTGCAGCACTATGGTGACACTTTTGCAACTGTCCTTATGAACACTATGGAAGCCAATCAGTCATGCAGATCAAAGCTCTCTGTGCAGATGATATTGCTTCTCTATCCAACAGAGATCCCCATTGTGAAGATTCATTGCCATGGAGACTGAAGCGTTACAGCACTGTCTCAATGCATCATCGGTTAAATTGTTTTCAGACTGACAAGAAATTCATTATATATTGCAGGTAGTCTCTATGGAAACTGCAAAATGAAGCGAGAAGTGTCCCCGAACAGGTAGCTTTGTTATGGGTGCTGGAGGGACCGTCAAACTGTGTCTGGGGATATTTTATACAATTTGCTTACATTCCCCTTTCAGCTCAGTTCCTGATGGGTTCCTACTGGGCTGTATAGGTATTAGTGATACTACAACTTAAAATTTTTTTATCTGTCCTGAAGTATGTTAGAATCTTTAAAATGAAAATTACCGTTGCTTTCGGCAGTTGCAGCCTGCTCTCTTCTAGTCAAGTCTCCATATTCCTCAGTGCCATTAGACTGCAGGCTAAAGTCACACACAGCAATATCTGTTCCACTAAAGAGAAGCTGCTGATTCAGCCCCCACCGATTCACAAGGGCACATTGGGGGTGCAGTAGGGGGCACCCCAGAAGCATTATAAGTGATTTGAGGGGGACTTGGAGTTGGTTAGTGGGAATCTGGGGCAGAGTTGTGCATGAAATTGTTTATTGACAGGACCCATCACCCAGGGGACCCAAGTGACCAGTGGACTAATAATTGGGGATTCCTGGAGGGTGGGTCCTGCTAATAGTGTGGGGTCCCATATTTACTGATGGTGGCCCTGTCAGCCCATGTATGTGTGCAGTGATGGCAATCCATTCCACTTGACACTGAGCAAACAGGGCAAATTTTGCCCCAAAATATATGCAGTGTCGGACTGGGATGCCAGGGGCCCACCAGAAAACCTTAGATCAGGGGCCCAACTTTCCAAACTATTATTCCTTCTCTCCTCACTTAACCTCTTTATTCTAATATTCTTTTAGATCTACTTACTATACTCTATTTTTCCATTATTAAGCCTCTTTTTGCCACAAAGAAATGTTTTCCTGGTATCCCTGTGGGCCAGTCCAACACTGAATATATGAGCTATGGGTCTGAATCATTGACCTAAGGGGAGCATTTAGGACAGATCTACAAATTTCTCTGTCCAGTGGCGTAACTACTACCTGGTGGGCCCCGGTACAGGATGGGCACCTGGGCCCCCCTAATGGGGCCTTTACCTCTATAAATCCCATGCTGGAGTGTTGATGACATGTGTTCTGTAAAATCTCCCCCTAGATAACTGCCTGCCTTGATGGGCCCCAAGGGGTTGGGGGCCCTGGTGCAATTGCACCCTCTGCACCCCTGGTAGTTACGCCACTGTCTCTGTCCTATTTATTTGTGGTAAAATAACCTGTATTTTTTATGGCATTTAAAAACAATGAGTTTGATTTTCTAACAATTACATGCAAAACAGACTTCAAGGTAGAATTCCGTAATCACCTATAATTATAAAAACATTGGCTCTTAATCCAGAATGTACTGCTTTGCCGTTTATATTTGCTTGAATGTGCAGATATCCTTATTATGAAAATGAAGTATTTCACAGCTTCCAGGCTATGGGCATCAATTATTCACGAAACACACGGATTTAAGAAGATCGGCATATGCTCATTATTTGTGCTGGCTGATAAAATTGTCCTGCTTGTAAGAGTAATCAAAACAGAATGTATTTGTTATGGCTGAAATCCTACATATAATGACTCACTGGGAGGGGGAACTAGATTTGAGAGGGTCCGGAACAGGTGTGTAACTATAGGAAGCAGGGCCTGCAGTTGCAGGGGGCCCAGGAGTGTAGGAGGCCCAATTAGGCCATAATTAATTATTCCTTTTAAAGGGGACCCGTCACCCAAAAAATGTATTCAAAATCCTATTTTATCACATTAGTCAAGCAAAATGAATGTTACGCTCCTCTACTGACCTGCTACTCAACTCTTCTCTCATTATCTCCTCACATGCTCGCATTCAAGACTTTGCAAGGGCTGCACCCCTCCTCTGGAATTCTCTCCCACGGTCTGTCCGACTTTCTCCCAATCTTTCAGCTTTCAAGAAATCTCTAAAAACCCACTTTTTTAGAGAAGCCTACCCTCACTGTTAACTACCCAACGCAATACCGCTTACATTACTACATCTCTCACCCACTTTACTCTGATCTTGCCCACTCCCACACCTTGTGTATCATTCCCTTCCTGTTAGCTTTTTCTGTACAGGGCCTTCCTCACCTCCTGTACCTAGGGTTGCCACCTTTTGTGTTTTTTTTTACTGGCCGGCGGGGGGGGGGCTTAAAAAGGGTCAGATCGTGACATCACAAAGGGGCGGGGCCATACAAATGTCCGTCCTGTGACGTCAAAAGGGGGCGGATCTGTGACATTTTGGGGCGTGGCCACGAAGCGGAGGCTGGAAGAAAGCGAAAAAGGTAAGTTTAAAGGGGATTTCGGGCTGGCCGATGGGTCTTTTTAAGGGTATTACAAATTTACCGGCAGCTACATTGCCGGTAAATTTGTAATACCGGCCCCGGCCTTGGCAGCTGTTTTACCGGCTAGGCCGGTAAAATACCGGCCGGGTGGCAACCCTACCTGTACCAGTATTTATTGTGATGTATGTAACCCCATATTTATTGTGACGTATGTAACTCCTTATGTTCTATGTATGTAATTCATGTGATTTAGTTGTATAATCACATTCACTTTACAGCGCTACGCAACAAGTTGGCGCTATAGAAATACATGTTAATAATAATAATAATAATATCCTTCAGTCTGGGAATTCATAATTATAGCAAGCAGGCAGGAGCCATTTTGTTGACACTGTTAAGACAAGCCTTGTATCATCTCAGAATCTTGTTTGTGTACCAGAATGGGGGACCCAATGTCTATCCCCATGTTCTGGCTACACAATTAAATGGTTAAGAGAACTGGGGGAATGTGTGGGGAGCAGTGACATCTAGGAAGTGCTGAATGGAAAGTGAAAGTAATTATCTGCCCCGCCTCTATGCCTAAGGCATAGAGGAGTGGCAGACAATATTTGATTGACAGCTGAGATTTATAAATGAGCTTAAAACAGCTATGAATGCTTTAATAAAATAGAAATTGGATTTCATGTTCAATTTGAAAAGGACCTTTATTAAACAGAATTTTGTGTCTGGGTGACAGGTCCACTTTAATATATGTTGGGTAGACCATATACCAGGGCCCAGCCAGACAGGCACCCTAGGCTGCAGAAGGTGAGGAAACAAGGGAACAAGGGGAAGGAGTCAGAAGGGGTGCTGTACCTGTCGCCCCTCCAACTTTGCTCCCTAGGCACGTGTCTCTACTGCAATGCATAACTGAAACCAGATTAGGATCAGCAGATGTGCATATGCAGTGTCAGTGATCAATGCAAGAGAAGATTGCCTTTCTGA
The DNA here is from genome assembly GCA_024363595.1 of Xenopus borealis. NCBI lineage: Eukaryota > Metazoa > Chordata > Amphibia > Anura > Pipidae > Xenopus > Xenopus borealis. Next base: position 94,673,057 of record CM044438.1, read on the forward strand.
TGTCATTGGAGTTCCTCTCTCCCATAACCTTTGTAGACTTTCAAAAAAACTAAAGCTTAACTAAAGAAGTAGGGTAGAAATGTTGTACATAATGTTTTAGGCTTCTGTACCAGCCCAAGGCAACCACAGCCCTTTAGCAGTAAAGATCTGTGTCTCCCCAGTAGATGCCCCAGTAGCTCCCCATCTTCTTTTCTGCTGATTCACTGATTCACATGCTCTGTGCTGCTGTCACTTACTGAGCTTAGGGACCCACTCACAATATACTGTATACATACCTTCCAACATTTTGGAAATAGAAAGAGGGTCAAAAAAATTTGTAGCGTGACGAACATTTATTGCCCACTCCCATTTTTGTGGGCCAATTTTTGTGGCCACACCTCCTAATTACCATGTTCATTTTACAAAATTTGGCAGGTTATGAAAGTCTGAACACATTTCTGTGGTTTTTATGTGTGATTACAGTTTTGCTAATAAAGGTGAATTGCCCTTTAAGCAAGAAGTCACAGTTTCCCCAGGAGACATGCTTATCTTAAATTGTTACAGTTATTTCTTTGCTTGTCTTAAATTGTTACAATAGTATCTAAGTGCTCCTGCTGAGTGCTCTGGGCGTTCAAAACAGGAGAGTGGGCAAGTTACATAACGTGCTGCTGCTTATCCAAATGTCTCACTAAATATGGGGGCAGTACAAGTGATTAATAAAAGAAATTACTCGGGAAAAAAATTGTTGTTGAAACGTTTTGTTCTCACAGTGGGACTTGCTGTCTAATCCAACCAATTCCAGCTTTATACATTGTCCAACTCCTTCCCTCCAGGCAGGTGGAACAATGTGCAGAAGGCAACAGCTGTGACTACTCATAGGATCTGGATAGTTAGGGATTATGGGGATGTTTCAGCATGATATAGGCACATGCAGCAGAACATCAAGGATTCCTTATTGTGAACATTATCTGCTTTTACAGCGATTGAAACTGTATTTATTACCAATCTTTCGGGAATCTATTGTTTAATGTTTTATAATTAGTATAAGCATACCTCCCAACTGTCCTGTTTTTGCAAGGACAGTCCCAATTTGACAGCTGAACCCACAGTCCCAGCCTCCCAGGTGGTTACTGAAATGCCCCGGCTTTGATCTCTTTGCTCTCCTGCAACAGCCAGAAAAAGATACAAAGTTTTTAAAACTTAACTGGCTTTTGTCAGAGTGCGGAATACATGGCAAGTGCACTGAGATACATTTGTAACAATTTAAGATAAGCAAAGAACCAATTGTAACAATTTAAGATAAGCAGGTCTCTTGGGGAAACTGACTTGCAGCTTACAGGGAAAGTCACCTTCATTAGCAAAACAGTAATAACACATAAAAACCACAGAAATATGTTCAAACTTTCATAACCTGCCAAATTTTGTAAAACGAATATGGTAATTAGGGGGTTGTCAAAAAAATTTTCACTGCGGTCCTAACGGCAAATCTTTTTATATCCAAAAATATTGGGAGGTACTGTATGGTAAAAGAACTAGTAAGAATTCATTAGTAAGAAATAAGAATACATTTGTGAATGAATCTTGCTTTACTACTCTGCTTCCAGATACCTAACAAAATGGTTATTTTTGTCTTTTCTTTTTCTTAATTGTATCATTTACATAAAGCACATGAAAAAGACAGCACTTATTCTATTATTGATTATTTAATTTGGAATTTGAAATACACCTTCTCCTTAACTGAATGCCACCATACAGAACTTTCAAAAAAGCATTAACAATTAAAATCAGGTAATCTTAACTTGGTTTTTAGCAGGCTCTCTGCATATCATCACAAAAACCTATTGTTAGCCTTTATTTATACATTATGCTTATAAAACCCTTTAGCATCATAATATCATTACTTCTCAAAGACAACTGTTTAACATAAATAACATGATTCTGCTGGGTCTTTCCTGGGCCAAGTTTTCATTATACAGTAGGATGGAACTATTAATAATGTCACATTCTTACTATCCGTGTATGTACAATATAGTCCATTGAACATAAGAGACTACAACTATTCCTTTTCAGTAGTTTGGTAGTGCCCTGACCAAGAAAACGGCTTTTGCCTGGTCTCTTTGCAATTATTAAAAGAGTAAATTACTCACCTGACCTCACAATCTTTTGAGCAGCTATGAAGGCGGCCACTGACTAGTGCCTCATTTACTGGGAGTTTTTCATAGCCCAGCGTCTCTGCTACACAACCTCATCATATCATAAATATACAGTCGGAAATAAATAGTTCCTTATCCCTTCCTGATCTGAATTAAACAATTAGTGGCATACAACACCAGGAACCCTACACGGAGGGAACAATATTCAACGAGTGTGAGTTGTACCCAGACTAGCTCACCCCGGTATGTATATAACAGGAAGATTGTATACAAAAGACTAACATTTTAGTATATAATACAGTGGGGGTATATTTCCCAAGAGATGGTCTGATTTACTTGATTAACTAATGGGCCCAAGTGAAAATTCCTTATCAGTAGGCCCTGTGTATTCCAATTTAGGATATATTGAAACAGACACACATCTTAAGATTTTATATTTCCTGAATTCCTTTAAAAATGGAACCACATACTGTGGGGAACAACTGGGCCAAGAAAGAGCTGTGGCTCAATATGGAGAGGCAGATCTACCACTGGGAAGAATTATCGTATTGACTACTTGTCTCCATATCCAGCATACACTGACAGCAGTTTTATGGGTCTGGAGTGAAAAGTGTTTCTGGCTGATTTATTTACAAATCTCACTAATGTCTGCATGGCCATATATATTACACATGGTGCTTGTCTGGCAGAGAATTTAAAGTGCAAGGAAAGTGTAAAATAGAATAAGGCTAGAAATGCTGTATTTTATATACTAAACATAAACATGAACTTACTGCACCACAAGCCTAATCAAACAAATGATTTATGCTTTCAAAGTTGGCCACAGGGGGCTGTCATCTTGTAACTTTGTTATACATCTTTGCAAGACTAGACTACATACACATGCTCAGTATGGTCTGTGCTACTTAGGGATCGTCATAAATGATCAAAAAGCTGCTTGAGTTCTGCATGGCTGGTAAGTAAGGCAGGGGCTCCCCCTGCTGTTCATAAGTATGATTGTTTCCCTGCCAGAAGTTAGGGACCTGACATTTCCTATCCACAGCAGTAAATGAAGGGAGAATTTCACTGCTTACAGTCAGGTTTCTTATAAAAATGGTACACATTTTTTAATTAAAGTATATTGGAGATAGATTTCTTATTCCTTCAAGAAAGTAAAAATGAGATTTTATTTATTTGCCTTTCCTTGCCCTTTAAGCAACACATTTTTTCCTACAAGAATTTAATACTGCCATTTATTTGAAAAGGCTCTGACATTGTCATGTCACAACTGGATTTAATCTAATGGATTGTGTCATTTTTTAATTGTTGTGGTTATTGAACTGTCTTTCGATTCCAACTCTCTCTCTAAAGCAAATCTATAAAAGCTGCATTTCAGTGACCAACAATCTGAATATTGATATCCCTGTAATTCCAGGTTTGGGTATTAAAATTAAAATATGGTTTTCTCTGTCTTTCCAATTTTCTATTAATTCTTCATTGTGACATAAAATCAATGTCGGTCTGGCCCACCAGAATACCAGGAAAACTCCCGGTGGGCCCATGTGTCAGGGGGCCCTCATGCTGCTAAACTTTTGGCCTATTTCATGCCATTCCCTATTTCTATGAGAACAAAGAGGCTAAATAGATGGAATAGTTGATTATAGTATGTTAAGAAAACAAAGAATAGAGGTTGAGTGAGGAGATGAAGAATATTAGTACTGAGAGTGGGCCCCTGGTCTAAGGTTTTATGGTGGGCCCCTGGTCTAAGGTTTTTGGGTGGGCCCCTGGTCTAAGGTTTTATGGTGGGTCATTGGTCTAAGGTTTTTGGGTGTGCCCCTGGTGTCCCAGTCCTACACTGCATAAAATCACACTGGTGTCATTGTGCCACAGCATAAAACCTGCTGAGCTGTAGAAGATAAAGATTTTATTATGTTTTTCAGGCAATAGGTCAGGGCAGACAGATATTAAGCAGCGCTAGAAATAGGCCAAAGTTTTTAACAGAGTTAACATATAAAATAACACAAGCACCTCCCATGGACAGAGTGACCAGCAGAAAGGCAGTTTTTGCTGGTAGCTCTCATTGAATACATTATTATAGAGGAGTGGGAGCTTGTGACTGAAGTAGGGATACAAGCTGAATGGGTAAGGCAGAGCCCCCTCTCGTCCCCAGTGCTTACCTTTCATTCACAGGAGCGGGTCTGGGGGTGCTGAGATTTCAGGTATTTCAGCAGATCCGTAGACCGAGTAAAGGTGGGGATTGAATTAAACAGCTATTGAAATGTGAAGCAGGAGGGATCAGAAGGCTGTCAATCTTAATGCCTGATGGTTTGAACAAGGAATATGAATTAACCCCATGGATGTAGGTACAGTATGGTGTATGTTTTTAATCAGTTTTTAATGGCTATTTTGTTTTATTCTCCAGATGCCACCAAATGATATACAAGTACATGTGGAGCAGTAAAACTAAGTTAGCCCCCCTTTAAAATCACTGATTATGATATCTGGACTGAGAATAATGGTGGAACCCCGGTATATGCATTTTAAATACAATGTGTTAAATTATGTCACAACCACTAGAGGCCGTCGTTGTGTGGATAGATAAGGAAGCTGTTGATGTTTCGATGGATACAGTGTTGGACTGGGATGCCAGGATTCCACCAGAAAACCTTAGACCAGGGGCCCAACTTTCCAAGCTATTATCCCTTCTCTCCTCACTTAACCTATTTATTATCCTAGCCTTTTAGATCTACTTACTATACTCTATTCTTCCATTATTAAGCCTCTTTTTTCGCATAAAGAAATAGGGAATGAACATGAAATAGGCAAATTGTTAGAAGCAAGAAGGCCCACTGACACATGGGCGTTTTCCTGGTATCCCTGTGGGCCAGTCCAACACTGGATGGATACTTTGTCAGCTTGATAAAGGACCAGCAAGGTCTGAAACATGGCTGTGCCATGTGTAAAATAAAAGCAATTTTAATATCACCATTTGGGAGTGCTGTAACCTCAATGGATTCAGGGTGCTGCATGGTTAGTGCAATTGAGCTTTCTTACACTAGAAAATCCAGATTTGAGTTCATAAAGGTCAAGAGAAGAGACAGAAGAAGGTTTCATTACTTTGAAAGGATTTGAAAGGATGTAAGGATTACTATATAACAACCTGTCATGGGGCGAGGAAGTACATGTTGCTGCAATGGCCTCAGTGTAACCATGAAAATGATGCTAAAATGATACCAATCTGACCATATAAATGTAAATATATTCTAAATGTGGCCTCTTAAAGATCAGCACCTACGTGCATTAAAGAACCAGCATGGTTTACAACAGTGTTGTTTCTGTTTTATCACAATTACCTGCACTACAATAAATATAAGGTATAAAGAAAATACTTATAGTTTGTCTGGGGCAGGAGGGAGTTCAGGGAATTCAACCACAATTTGGAAGATGGAGAGTTAAGGGGCAATATAGACCCTGGGCTGCACGAACAGTCCCTTTGTATGTGGTACATCATTTCTAACCTAAACCTTGCCTAATAAATGGTTTGAATTATGATGTTAGCACACATGCTCTCTTTTTCCTCTTGTGCTATCATAGGAATTGCCTCACGCTGTACAATAGCTACAGTAGTTACAGCTGCCTATCAGATGTGTGGGAGTTGGTAGATTTTGGTTTTACAGTTGAACTTGCTTGTCTTTCCTGGGAAGGAAATAATAAGAATTTTGTTCCCAGGGCTGATTGTACCTGCGTGCAGCAGATTAAGCTGGTTACATGTCGCTCTTTATTATCTGATTATATCTTCTCAAGTTGTTTTCAGCCCTCCCTTAATTATACGCTGTGGCTATTGACTTGATTGGAGTGGGACTTTGGGCTGCGCCTGCACCTAATACATACATATCCTTAATGCTTCTCTCAACTCTGCCTCTCCCATTTGACGTAGTTTGCCAGACATAATCAAGTACAAATTTGTCTTAATCTTGTCTACTTCCGTTCTCTTGAAGTTGTTAAAACTGCAAAAATCAAAGGGCTGTTATGTGAAGTAACACCTTCTAATGACCAGAATTACATTCCTATATTTGATTTGACTTTAAGGGGCACTTACACTTAAAATATAAGTTCTTTAAAAGCAGAAAATTAGGGGGTTTGGCAAGTTGATCTGGCAATGGTTCCAGGGAAAACAATGAGTTTCCATTGACTTTTCTATTTTTCAATAATTAAAACAATGCACCCTTTTTATACACACATTTACCATTGCCCTGGTACAAGTGTTATATAGGGAATGTAACTGATTTTAATGGTCTGTGCAGGTTTCAGTGTCAGCACGAGGGAGGCCTGTACTTTAGTGAATGATGTACAAGCCATTCCATAGGATGTTCCTCATACCTTCCACCTACCCCTCACTCTGGATGTAGCACCAACAAACAAAGCACACATTACTTTCACAATTAAAAGTAAAAAAAAAAGGCTACTTTGCACCTCTTATTCACATTGCCAAGTCTTTGTATATGATTCCTATGGGATTTTTTCTTGTTTTGGCATACTCTAAAGAACCAGTCAACCTATTGAAATATAAGAAATATATAAACTGGTTCAATATCTTTACCCCACAATACCCCACCATATCCTTACCATAGTCTGAAAAACCAATGACAGGCGCCCACCAGCTGACACAAATGAAGAGAGACCATGAGCTCATCTAATGATAAGTTACTTTAATGTTAAACTGCTGCTGATTATACCTACTAAACACTGTTATGACATTAAACAATCTAGTGTAACTTGGCTGACCAGAAAGGTAAAGGTGAAGGTGAATCCACAACATGCATATGGGCAGTGGCGTAATTATAGAGGAAGCAGACCCCGCAGTCGCACGGGGCCTATGAGAACAGGGGGCCCAGACTGCTTTCTCTTTAGCTAATGAAAAACCGCCTCCTCTCCAGCCACTCTCTTACCGGCGGCGAGGAAGGCGGGAGCAAGTTAGGCGGAGTTGGCGAGGGAGGAGAGTGGGTGGGGTGACACTGTCAGTAATAATTATTTGGATCTATATAATAAAACACCAATGAACCTTTAAGAAATGCAGGGGTTCTCAACAGGTAGATCGGGATCTACCAGTATACCTTTAGCTGGTGATCAGTAGATACGTCAGCAAACAGCTTGTCTAAATTACCCTCCTATTTAATGCTCAGTGGTGTAACTACACATTACTGGGCCCCACAGCAAATAATTTTTCAGGCTCCCAAAATTTCATGAGGTTGACCTGTTTTACCAATATTTATTGAAATTGTATATGAATTACGGCCTCATGGGGCCCCTATGCCTCGTGGGCCCCCCAGCAGCCACAGGATCTGCTTCCTCTGTAGTTACGCCCCTGTTCATGCTTTTCATTCAGATATTTATTTTGTTACATTTACATAAGAAATAGTTGTTTGTTAAATATAGCAATATACATTTTCTCATAAATCTATATTTAAAGGAAAACTATACCCCCAAAATGAATACTTGAGAAACCGGTAGTTTATATCATATTAAGTGGCATATTAAATAATTTTACCAACCTGGAATATATATTTAAGTAAATATTGCCCTTTTACATCTCTTGCCTTGAACCCCCATTTCATGATGGTCTGTGTGCTGCCTCAGAGATCACCTGACCAGAAATATTTCAACTCTAACTGTAACAGGAAGATGTGTGGAAGCAAAAGACACAACTCTGTCTGTTAATTGGCTCATGTGACCTAACTTTATAGTTCGTTTGGTATGTTTGTGTGCACTGTTGGATCCTAGGATCCCAGGAGGCTGTCCTTATTTTTTAAAATGGCTATTTTCTATTTATGATTACCCAATGGCACATACTACCAAAAAAGTACATTATTATGAAAATGTTTTATTTACATGAAGCAGGGTTTTACATATGAGTTGTTTTATGCAATATCTTTTTATAGAGACCTACGTTGTCTGGGGGGTATAGTTTTCCTTTAAGTAATATTTTCCATGGAACATAATGCTATGAATGATTTTATGGATGTAGATCATAATGGTAGACCTTGCATTATTAAAGTATGGGTACTACTGCAATAAGGAATAGTTGTGCCCTAGGCAAATGCCCCTTATATTGACATAAAATTTTAATTATGGATATAATGTTTTTCCACATTCAGCAGCACACACTTAAAGAAAGGGGAGGGCCATGGTGCAATAGAAATTTGCTTATATTAGCATTAGTTTATAATTTTGCAGCTGAGCAAATGACCCACAGTGGCTGCCATAGTCCTCTCTCATTTATGAACCTGTTACACATCAGTGGTTGGCCTCGTTATCAGCCCTCTGATTCAAATTGAAGTCCAATATGGCAAGTCTCAGTATAACTGCTAGAATCAGCATTTTTGCTTTGGAGGCAGATGTAAGAACCAGAATATGAAGTATATTACTAAGATTCGTTTATTCCTCTATTGTTGGTTAATGCCTACAATATAATCTTGTACATTGTAGAAATGATATTCTCATTTGTTGATGTTTTCATTTCATGTGACACAATGATTATAAAGGGCGCCATCTCAAATCTAGGGGCCCAGAAAGGATATTATATTTATGCCTTCCCATAGTCTTGTCATGGTTTAGAGGTGACTGATCCATCTTGACTTGGTGCGGTTTCCTCCTCCTCCTAAATTCTCTTCTCTGCAGAAGGCAAAATAATGTAGATGTTAGAGCATTATAATGAGTTATGACATGTAGCGCAGTACAGTGGCAGCAAGAATGAGCAGGGATGAACTACAGAAAAAGCATTCCAGGACTCTCAAGTATGCCCTATGTGCCCAGTTCTGCTATGTGCAAACAGCAGACCTCAAGCTCCTGTATATGTCTGTAACTGTCAGGAGCAAACCTTTGGAAGTGTTCAACTTGTGTATGGAGCAATGCCCCTTGCCATGTGCAAAGGAAGGTGCAGAGCCCAATAGCTCATTGCTTGTGGATCACAATAAAATTGCACTGGGGCAGTCATCCTGCATCCTGTCCTTTTGCCCCCCTTATTTATGTTACCTGTTGGAATATATGATTTTGAGTGGGACCAGTGGCACATACATTGGACATGCCATATACTGTCCTTGAGTGTCCAACTGCTGTGTGAACAACCCAAAAGCTAATCACCTAGGACCATGTGCAAGTGATATTGTGGTTGTTTACATAATTTATAAATTAGTCATTAAATCTTGAAATATCATTCCTTACACAATGCTGCTGCCAAAATATAAGGGGTCATTTGCTAAGACCAAGAGTGCAAGAGAACGCTCTGTAGTGCTCATTGAGACAGCACTCCTGTCTTGGGCCAGAAGCCAGTCCTATTCTTGCTGCCTGCCAGAGTAAGTGGTAACTACAGAGCCCTGTTGCACTGGCCCTGCCTAACCTGAATGTCATGGATGGGTATGGGCCAGGAAGGGGGATGCCTATGTGCTTCTCAAACACCAAAATACAGTGCTACCAAACATTGAAGCAATGCTGTATTGTTTGGGGCAGCCGTAGGTCTGTATGCTCCAAAACAGAACCTAGACTGTTTTTTTAGCATCTTGCACTCCTTTGCCTTCTGATTTGTAAATTATCCCTGTATTCCTAATATCATCATTGTTGCCACTGTATGCAGGGCTGGATTTACATAGTGGGTACCCTTAGGCCCACTTCCATTCGTCACCCCCATACTCTGCCCTTTATTTGCAAATTTTCATCATCAGGACCGGAACAACGGGGATTGGTGCATAGGAAATTTAAAAAACGATCGTATCTCCTGCATATCCCCAGTTTTCTGAACCAATGTGGGTGTGGCTGTATGTGGTTTTTATGTGTGGGCAAAATTAATTCTCTGTAAACTCTCCTGTAAATGATGAACTTTATACTTAAATCAGTACTATCATTCAAGTCATATTTTCACAGAGCTACATATTTCAAAATGCCTGTGAACTTTTGAATTTAGTGTTGTAATATTTCACATCTTAATTATTCCCATTAAGCCTCTACGGTTTGCCAGCTTTGTTAGAAATAGGTACAGTATCAGCCATGAAACATTGTCAGAGAAAGGAAGGAGACCAAATCACTGTAACACCAACCCATGCAAACACTAAAGTACCTATTGCTTTTTCAAAATGTTTTTTTAACCTCCAAACTAAACGACTTTACTTAACATTAAATACAGTTTTCTAGCACAAATAGACACTTTATTGATAAGAATAATGTCTGGCACTACCCTAGAGCTACTTACACTGCCCACGGATGTCATGAGTTTAACATGAAGTAGTTATACAAAGTGCCCCACTCTGATGTCATCATTGCACATTTTTATGCATCCAGCACTACAGCTGTAAAGTACACACCAAGGAAACACAAATGCACACACATTATACTTGATATTAAAAACAAAATACAGTTTAATCAACCTTATAATATGACCAGAACAAAAGTATTCTAAAATAATGTCGGTTACGCGGAAACACGGTCCCATTGTTGCATTGTCCCAAACAGACCAACTAGGCTCAATATTACTTATATAGTTTAACTGGAGAATATTTTATTCTAGGACTTTTATTTGAATTTAGCTGGCATTGTATTTCAGTCTTGGCCTAATGATTTATGTCATTATGTTGCTGGGGGTTTGTCCCAATGCACAGTAAAAAGGGGACATGATGGGGCTATGTATACATTTTTCCTTCATTAAAATAAATCCAAATAAGTTGTCCAGTTTTTTTGTCCTCAAAAGTTACCCTTTGATCATGAACTCCACTGTCCAATTTTCCATCTGCTGCAGGTGCAGGGCAATGTGTTCCCCAGGACAGTGGGGATTAGGTGACTGCACATAAGAAGTCTTGAGTTATACCTTTGTGCAGAAGCTTCATGGTTGTAGTTCACAATCACAGAAACAAAACTGTTCATTGGGTCACATGCAGCAAGCCACAAACAACCAAACAAAATGGCTTAATTTACATGGTCAGTGGCTGCTAAGGTCCACTACCTCAGAAATGGTGAATATTTCAAGTATAGCCTCAACTATTCTACATTCTTTGGAAAACCAGGCTGAAAAGAAGCCCTCTGAATGTCCTCTGAATGTAACTACCAAGTCTCCATCTAAATGTACAGTTGTTTTAAACACAAGAAATATTTTTTGGAAAATGAATCTCTGAATTGTAATGGAACTGCAGAGTTGTGCATTTGGAGCTAACACCATCTATAACCATCTACCAACATATAGTGAGGTCTTCCTTTGGCATTTATTAATGAATAACCAAGGAATAAGGATCTTGTTCTACTGAGCAGGGCAAAGCTGAGAACAAAACAGGCATGCTATTGCCAAAATGAATGTTCTCCATGCACTGTCCTTACAGAAACAAAGGTCTGGGAATCATGGGTATCCTTTTCCTTTCAATGGCAAAGGCACTTTGGGATGCCCCAGCACAGCAGAGTCTTTACTGAATAGTGCACTTCTCTCTATCTCGTCCTTGTCCTTCTCCCAGTACTTTTGACTTGATGTACTTAAGATCACTGTTGACACTGGGACGTCTAGCTGAAGGTGAGACCATACCGTAAGCATCTACCTCCTTTAGCCTTCTCAGCTTGAAAGACTTCTGGTGAAAGGTATCCCCATACTGCATGGAGATCTTCCGATGGAGGGCTGGGCTCATTTCATTGGGCAGCTTTGCCATGCTAAAAAGGACTTGGAACATTTTGTCTACATTTACATTTTTCTTTGCAGAAATCTCAAAGTAAGCACAGTTTTCATCTCCAGACACCAGGCGCTCTGCTTCTTCAGCTCTCACTTTGCGGTGATGCTCACCATAATCACTTTTGTTGCCACAAATCATCATAGGGAATTCACCTGTCTCTTTAGTTTTGTTTTTGACACAAGACTTTACTTCCAGAATCTGCTTTCTAAGCCTCTTTACTTCATCAAAGGAATCCCGGTTGTCCAGGCTGAATACAAGTATGAATACATCACCTGGTTGAAAAAGAAGATGTTCACGTTACATTGTGTTTTCCATTGCTTAACTGTGGTAATTGGTGCACTAAGAGACTATGGAACTTGAACTCTCACTATTCACTACCTCTTAAAGCACTATACCACTAAAACAGAAAAGATAACTGGTAATACACTTTAAGTCTACTCCCTTGGATTAGATCTACTGCAAATATATAAATTGTGGTAATTGGAACTGTCACGATTAACCTCTGAAAGTTTTATACTATTATTCTACAAAATTACTAAAACAGCAAAGATAACTGCCAATACACTCCAAGCTTTTGAGCTACAGACGTGGAGGTTCCCCCTTTGGAGGAAAAACATTTTTGAAAAGGTTTTTGTTGGAATGAATGAATGTAAAAATTGTATAGTGTTATGAATTGTGGTGAGAAGTATGTATGAATTTATTAGGTCCCTCATTGATTATTTTTACTCATTTATTTATTTATGCTGTATTTAGTCACAACCAATTATGAATTAGTAGACTGGCCAGCCATTAATTATATTGAACTAAAGAATATACATTTTTATTGCTCTATCTGTGTTAGCTGTTACATATACCCAGCCATTAGGGGGGTTACCAAGGAATAAATGTGATTAATGACTTATTATAACATAACTAAGTGCCACATACCAGTCATCCCATTCCCACTCCCTTCTGTGCTGGCATCCATGTCAGTGGTGCAACTCACAGGCCCATAATAACTAGGGTTTGTTTGAGTCCTTATGCGCTAAATAGCACAAGAGCAGTTATCTGCAGCAACCAGCAATTCAGCATTTAGATCAGTTAGAAATGAAAAGCAGAGCTGTTACTGACTGCTATGGTCAACTTATGTATTTTAGCACCAATTGTAGAACATCAGCTTCACAGTGCATCACCTACATTCAGTTTAATTGTGTTTAGCCCAATCTTTCCATGCAACTTCTTTACCTGTGAGAATGGATAGTCTCCTCATGGCTGGGAATGGATGGTTTCCAGATGTATCTAGAATGTCTAGCTGGTACATGTCTCCTCTGATGTTGTACAGTTTGCGATGGAAATCCTCAATGGTTGGTGTGTACTGGTCTTCAAATCGTCCGTTCAAAAAGCGGGAAACAATGGCACTCTTGCCAACTCTGGATGCCCCAAGGACAACCATCCGATAAGAGTTTTTGGCTGGGACACTGAGTGTGCAGTTCCCACTGGAGAGAGTCTTCATCATGGCTTCGACCTATGACAAAGAATATTTATAGTATAATTTGACCTTTGTGACTGCAATCCTTAGCTTGCCCAACTTGTGGTCGGCATGTGTCTAAATTTACTCCACAGAATCCCTGAGCTTCTCTGAACACAGAGACTCAAATAGGTATCTATAATATCTTCTATAACCCTTAAACATGTTTGCCCAAAATGCAGCCGACCTTATCTCACATTCAAGTCTATCATCTCTAGTTGAGTGCTTCTTGGTGTTAGTTGTAACAAGGGCAATATTTATGATGCAGAAGCATGACACCATCTGCTTATATGTACTCTTTATTCTCAATCATGTTACCTGTCCCTGAAGGGCAGATCAATATCAGTGCTTAGCAGTACTTATATTATAGTACTTATACACTCAGTATTAAACCAAGGCATAACCTTCTGGTATGACATGCTGTTCAGATATTATTAACATGTATAGCGCCAACGTATTTCGTAGCGCTACAGAGGAATAAGATCCTGAGCATGAAGAATGACTGTTTGGGGCCCAGGAATGTTGTGTATTTTAATATACAATGTAAGAATAGTGCATTTCCCCTAGTTTTGACCATATTTTTTGGAGTGAAGCACAGTCATTCTTATTTATGCTGCTGTCGCAGAGATTTCGAAACCAAACCCAAGCATTTCTGTCTGCTTATACATGTGCTAATCCTTCTTCACAAAGAGTTGCAGCTCAAATCAACATGTTTCCAGTTCCCAAACAACAAAGCTATAATACAGAGCATTGAATGAACTGTTTAAGTATTGACTACAAGAATAACTTGTGGAATCTCAATTATTTTGCAAAATTAAAGGTACCCTAGGAGATCTATCCCCCAGTTACTGAAACAATATCTGAAATTGGCTGCTTTTGTTGGAAGTATGAAGTCAGTTCAGCTACAGTGCATTGATTTGCAGCTTTAATAGCAAATCAATGGCACAAAAGAAATGCGTCAAAAGGGAAAGACTGTACGTTTGCATTCTTTTAGAAAGAGGCAAAATGAAACGAGGCATGTAGGGAGAAAAACCCTTTCATGCTGGATGAAAGTATAAAAGACAAGTGACCTGGCCTGAAGTATATTCCTGCAGATGGCAAAATCAGAACAGATAACCATCAAACTGGGTACATAATCATATAGTTTAGCAAACAATTTAGGATGATAACAAAAGGTGCTACCTGTCTGTGTTGCTGGAAAATGCATGTTATTACGTTCCCATAACTCAGAGAGAACCAAGTAAAGAATTCTCAATAGAAACAATTTGGATGAGTTGCTAGATTTATTTTTACAATATTACCACTGAGCTGTAAAACAAGTATCCCACAGAATTTCAGTGTTTGCCAATAAATATAAGATTTAAAAGACCCATAACTGATATATTTTTCCTAAACACAATCCAATATGAGAGGTTTCCATAAGCCAGGTCAGTAACTAATACACTTTACAAGGCAAACGCTATTAGACATCCAAATATTGATGGTCTAGTGAATGTTCCTCCAAGCTAATGCATTTTCTCCGGCATATAACTGCACACGAGTTGCCAGGCTGGTGTTTCAGTTGTTTCTATACAGTATATGGATACATCTCTCTGAATGGATCAGTACCCATTCTACCAGGCAATATGTTTACCATCTGCCCCTGCCATTACTTACCTTGTACTGCAGTGTTTTAAATATTCTGCCTATTTTACTATATTACTGAAATGCTCTATATGTCCCTATATTACTCTGCTTGAGGTTGCTCTGCTCTGCATGTTTCACTATATACTAATGCAATGCTCTGTATTTCTGTACTTCTTTATTACTCTGCATGTTCCAATGTTTTGCGTTTGTATTACTTTGCTTAGTAATGCAACGCTCCACCTTTCTCTAGATTACTCCTCAAATGCATGCATATTCACTATATATCTGCTTTACTCTGCATAGTCCTTCCAACTTTATGCCACTTTATCATTCAGCAGAGAATGCTCTACATGGCATTGTATCACTCTGAATAGTAGCACAATATTCTGAATGCACCTACATTTCTGCACATATTGTTACATTGGTGTGCACGTTACACTGCTTTGTATGGTATCACTCTGCTCTGTGTGTCACTATATAATTCAGCAGCATGTTACAAAGTTCTGCATGCCATTTTAGTTCATTTTGTTGCAAATCTCTATACATATTTACGTTTCTTTGAATGCTCTTAATATTTTCTGTGCTCACTATATTGCACTTCAGGTGTTATTCTAACTCCAGCTGTTCTACATCTCATTTTAGCTTGTGTTTTGTTACAATACTAGACTTCTCACTATATTGCCCTTCACAGAATATATATATATATATATATATATATATATTCAACTATGTGGGAGTCATTTATAAAGTTTGTGCAGCACATATTTATTCACAAATGGTTGTATTGCCCGTGTTTTTTCCTGAACGCTAAAATATTGCACTGATGTGCCCATCTTTCCAGTTTTGCATTGAGGATACATTTTTGCAAATTAGGTGTTTCGGTCAGTGCGCCCACTGTGGGTGGTTGTTGTGTGAAAAAATATTGTTGACAGTAAACCAACTTTGCAATTTGCAAAACTGTTTTGCGAATATTTTCTCTGCCACCAAAGTTTTGGCGTAATCCAAACGCATAGTGTGCTCGTAATACTCGAAATTTGAGATTTTTGCGATATTTAAAAAGCTCTTATAGACATTTGCGGTGTTAAAAATAAATTTGTAATTCTGTTTGCTCACTCTTATTCAGCTTTATAAATGTAACCATTTGCATGGAACATATATTCACTGTGCAAACCAATCTGCCCTGCGCCAAGTTTTTAAATGAGCCCCTGTATTTGTTCTGCTTGTCCACATGTTGCTTTGCAGGTTATTTTATTAGTGAACCTGTTACAGAATTCTGCATGCTCATATATGACTACAGATGTTTTTTTCCATTGTTGTGCATGTGGTTACATTACTTTGAATAATGTTTTGAGTACTGCATATTATCATATATTCTACTGCATTGTCTTCAGTTGTGTATTCTGCTCTGCATGAATACCTTTTAGGCAATCTATAAGTATTCTTATCATAGTATAAAAGTATTCTATTATGCTTGCCCTCAATTACTCTAACGTTTGTATCATGCTCTATGTGTCCCAATATTACTCTGTAATGTATGTTGTTAGGAATGCTTTTCATGTCCCCATTTCATTACTTTATATGTTGTTATGATTCTCTGCATATCACTGTATTATTCTTTATGATGCTGTACTGCCCTGCATATAGCTGTATTACTCTGTATATTGTAATAAGGCTCTGAATCACCCCGTTACTCTGTATGTGATTTAACACTTTTTATGTCACTTTTTAATTCTCTATGTTGTCATAATAATCTGAAAGACCCAGTTTCTCTGTATGCTGCCATAATGTTCTGTATGGGATTATGTTACTATGTAAAGTATTCCAATGATCTGCATATTATTTGTATACAATACTATTGCGTTATGGTGTGACATTACTGTACATATTAATTTGGGAATAATGCTGCATGTCAGGGTATTATCTCTATGTGCAGCTCTTATTTTCATCATTCTTCCATGTATAAAGACACATCTAGTACGACACACAGGTCACCTTCTCTTACCTTTTCTAGTGACGCACTCTCAGACAAAGGCTATTGCTGCTGATTCTGCCTTTCTTCTCCCAAAATCTGCTCTTTTCCACTGTTTTCCAAATCCTGACTTCTCAGCACAGTCTCCATAGGCAGGTCTATTTATACAGTTTACTCTTAGAGAGCTAATCTAACCCCTCCAAAGAAACAGAAACCCAAGTAAGTATTTAGTTATTCCCTTGAAATATTCAGTGCTGAGTCCTTCAGAGTGGATAAAGTAGAGTTAAATCATACTTAAAACGAGTCTCTGTTCCACATGCCATTTTGATACGTACTAAGGTTTGGAAGCAGAAATCACTGTAGCAGCTTTGATATTTTCATCTGATCAGAAATCTGATTATCTCAGGCTGTAAAACTCCCAACATAACATGATGTAGACTTTAGGCTGTGTTCCTGTATTTGCACTGTAGATACAGAAGTATTTCTGTGGTTAAATAAGTCGTCTCTGCTGAGTTAGAGAACAGTGCCTGCTTTCCTCTTTGTCTGCTTCTCTTGGTACACAATCCACAGAGTTCCAGGCATGAAACAGTGCACAGCTTTCAGCAGGACCCTTGTTTCTCTTCTGTCTCCTAAACTGAAAGGGCAGGCTTTTTCCCAAGGTCCATAGCCCACCTCCCTACAAGCGCCCCATCCAATCAGATGTCAGCAGGGCTTTCCTGAGAGCTGGAATACACAGATGTGCTGCTGCGTCTTCTTTAGCCGAATTTATACTAAAAACCTTTCTTCCGCTACTTTCCTCGGAAGAGCTTGCACTTAATCACTGTGTTCCTCATATTATCATAACTAGAAATTGTTTGATTTTCTTAGAAAACACTGAAGTGAAACTCTGTTTAGAATACAATGACCCTTATGGAGAAGAGGCGCTTAAGGGGTGATATGATAACTATATATAAATATATAAGGGGGTCATATAATAATCTCTCTAATGCTTTATTCACCAGTAGGTCTTTCCAGCTGACACAAGGTCACACATTCCAATTAGGAGAAAAGATGTTCTGCCAGTGGCGTAACTACCTGGGGCCTGTCGGAGCCACGATAATGGTTATGGCAGACAGTTATCTAGGTGGAAATTTTACAGCACACATGCTATCAACACTCCAGCATGCGATTCATAGAGGTAAGGGCCCGACAGAGGGGCTCAGGTGCCCATCCTGTACCGGGGCCCACCAGGGAGTTGTGGTGTTTATACAAATGTCCTGCAGGTGGCACTGTGCATACATAGGACTTTCTGTACAGCTTGAAAGTGAAAGTAAGACTTACTGCTGTTATGTAATGGCTGCATGAACCTGCTAATAAAGCATTGTTATACCCTCCTCATCCTCAGCTACCAAACACAACAGGAGTAGTTATACCACTGTGTTCTGCCTAAATATTCGGAAGGGTTTTTTTACAGTAAGAGCTGTGAAGATGTGGAATTCTCTCTCTGAATCAGTTGTTCAGGCATTAGATACATTAGATAGGGGTTGGATGGCTTTTTAGCAAGTGAGGGAATACAGGGTTATGGAAGATAG
>CM044438.1:94692900-94733567 GCA_024363595.1 Xenopus borealis
CAGCTAGTAAAAGGGCAAGGGAAGAAGCCATAAGGGCCATGCTTCTTATGGGTCCCTACAGTTACTTAGATTGTGAGTTCTACTGTCTCTCTTACCACGTGACTCTTAAGATCTGTGTGCTTTGTGTATATTTATTGTATTTATTATGTTTTTGTCCTCCCTGTGTGTACTTTTATATATTGTACTCAATTATATTGGACATCTATGTGGATCCTTACAGTGCTCTACAAATAAAGTTATATATACATACATGCAATCATATAACTAATGTTATGTATTTTTCCACTACTGAATTATGAGGATCAATTAATACATCCCGTTTAAGTATGCTGGTGTCACCTAGCAAATATATATTTTTCATATAATTCATAAATGTTTGCTTTTTAACAACCTAATTTATTTATTTTAGCAAAATTATTTGTAATGGGACATTTCATGGCATGGTAGGCTTTTAAAACTGTTTAGAATTGCTGCCTAAAAGGGACTGTGGCCAGCAGAAATTGGAGCAGTCTTTCAGTGGCAGAGCTGGGGGTGAAGAATAAGCTCATTTTTCCCTACTTTGAGTTCAGGAAGAAATATGTTTCTCCTGGACAATCTGTTAGCTGTGCTGCGGATAACTGCTCCCGCCTGCAACTCCCAGCCACATCCTAGAGCTTCTGTTATTCCCTGTCTCCTTCAGAACATTGTACAGGCAGTGTTTGGCATTGTAACTTTAAGAGCTGGTTTTTCTTTTTGTAAGACAGAAATGTGGCTTTGCTAGCGTAGAGAATGCTGTAGTGTTCATTGCACTTGCTCTGAACTGCTCTAGTTTTAAGTGCAGAGTAGGAGAAGGAAGGTGGCAGTAGCCCCAGGATCACCCTTGGATGATGACATCACTCACATCACTTTACAGAAATGCATGAGATCAACTCATCATTTCAACCAATGCCCTGCCCCAGTGGTATGTGTAAAAAAAAGTGCAAAGTTTGCTACAGGTCTTGTCACCTGCAATGAATCAGCTGTTACTATTTATTGATCATCTCTTTAAAAGCAAACGTCTGATATGTGTTGCTAGGGGAGATTAGTCCTATGCAACCTATGTGCCTTTTATTACGTTCCCCTGCTGCTTTTGGTTACTGTACACTTGTTTGAAACTCCCTGCTGTGCAGTTGCAATAGATACCCGTGCACCATGAATTACAGTAACTGCCTTGCACAGGGCCCTGAGCTACTGACACAAACCAGTAAAGCAAAGGACTAACCATGTAGAAACACTGCAGTCATTCTCATAGCCCTATTCTACCAATTACTCGTCATTACCCTACTGCCTCCTCACAAGCAGCGGGCACTAGCACCTGCAGGGTAAGAATAGCTCTTATGCATTATCAGAATAAGAAATGGTATTTTCACAGGTTTACAGTCTGGTGGATAAATGGTAAATCACATCATATAAACTCTCTTAGACAGAAAATTGCATTGTAAATACAGCAGTTAACTATTGTAAAGCAAGAACTGCTGGAGCATTACTTTATCTAATGAAAGCGCAGTGAGAAATAACATAATGTCATGTATGATATTAAACAAGCTTTTATCTCTGATGGGCTCAAAGCAATCTCCATTTACACAATTTTATCACAAACAGTGAATTAACTACTCATTCTGGCTCTCATGCCTTAGGTTCTCAGCAGGTGCTGGTATTTGGCAGATTAAATCAGTATATACCATTGTAAAAAAATTGGGGCTTCATATACATTTGTCATTGACACATATGTTAGAGCATTAAGGGGCGCAGATTAGTCCTGATTCAATAAACGATTGGGTCCAGGGCATTCCTGTGCTCTTCACGTCACTGTAATATTAAAATCCAGCATGAGGTACAGATTGCACTAGTAGGTGCAAGGCAGCCCTATCCTTACTGCCTGCCATGGGGTAAACAGTAAAGACTGGGTTCATTGGCATCCATGAAAATCATAGTTACATAGTTAAGTTGGCTTGAAAAAGACCAAAATCCATCAAGTTCAACCCTTCCAAAAGAAAGTGCCCATACATACACACTAACACCGACCCCTCCATGCACTCACATAAACTACATATACCAATATCTGTATTAATTGGCCTTAAAGGAACAGCAACACAAAACAATGAAAGTGTTTTAACATTATGTAAATATAATGTAGTGTTATGCTAGTAAAACAGTTTGCTTCAGGAAGACTATGATAGTTTATATAAATAAGCTGCTGTGTAGCCATAGGGGCAGCCATTCAAGCTGGAAAAAGGAGAAAATAGGACAAGGATAGCAGATAACATACTGTAAATTTTGTAGCATACAATGGGATTCTTCAGTACTTATCTGTTATTTATTGTATATCCTGTGCCTGAATGGCTGCCCCCATGGCTACACAGCAGCTTGTTTATATAGATTATAGTAGAGTTTCTGAAGCAAACACACCAGTTTTACCAGTGCAGGACAACACTACATTGTATCAAAACATTTAGATTTTTTGGTGTTACTGTTCCTTTAACAGCACCAGCCATCACAACATCACCCGGCAGTGCATTCCACAACCTCACTGACCTACACTGCTTGAAATAAAAGTACTGTTCCTCAAGTCTAAAGGAGTGGCCTCTGGTCTGATTATACATTTTATAGTTATGTGCCTATAATGGCCTCTAATGTACAAAAAGTAATAATGTCCCATCACAAGCATCTTTTCTCCAGAGAGAACAGCCCCAGCCTTGATAGTCTACTCTCATAAGTTAAATCTTCAATTCCTTTAACCAGATATTAATCAGGCCAGTTTTAAAAACCCATCCAAGGAGGACACATCAGCTTGTTGATGCAGTTTTTGCCCAATGGTCCATTCTAGGCTGTAGTATATGATCTGACTGTTCACCTATAACCCCAATTTATATCTGCATGTGGATGACCACATTACAAGCAGATCTGGAAGTATATGTCCAGCTATAGATTGCATCCAGGAAAGGTACTGTATAGAGAAAAAGGAAACCTCTCAAAAATGTGTTTATGTAGAACACCATTCTGAACAGCATCGCCAAATTTCTGGATAATGGATTTCTAGATAATAGATATAGCTTGATCTTCCAAATCATTGTGCACTACTAATTAGCCTAAAGTGACATGTTTCAGGCTACATATAATTGCTAGTTACTATCATCAAGGTATACGACTTTATTTACAATGAATTCGTTTTCAGTTCCTCAAGTCTAGAATTGAAAATGTCATTTGATATCAGCGTAATACCCTGCATTTTGCCCATTTTGGCTGTAAATTGTTAACAATATCTCCTTAAATGCAGGCACACTGAGTACCAAATACTTGGACGCTTGATCCTATTCACATAGTACTTTCCAGCTCCATCTTAGCTGTGCATTTCTGTTTATGTAGTCCAGATTTGACACTAGCCTACAGCTCTTTTGTATACATAAAGTTGTGACAATATGCAATGTTGCTAAAGCCGTCAGTTGCAGCACAGAGGTCCTACACATAATTTCTTTGAGCTTGTTGCTTCCTCCAGCAATTCATGTACCAAAGCAGACAAGTACCATCACAAGTTCAAATCTTTGTTTGCACTCTTTAACCATGGAAGAACTTACATGATTTAGACCCCAAAAAACTTTCAAGATGATGATCAGTATTGCAAGATTTACAAGAAATCTGTATCCATATTCCTTGAAGCTCTTCACTACCACTGAGTAAAGTCTTGTCCCTACCTGTAAATATAGAGGTTGGGAAACATAGTGGCAAAGGTTTGAAAACTAAAGAAAAATATATGTGGTGGGCGCTACACCATTATCTATGTGTTAGATGCACTGCAATGGTTACAATGAATGACGTGCTTCTGTCTACCAGACTGTCAATATAGAGGGTATGTGGAAGCACTCTAAAGGCAAAGTTATAGTGTTTTTAAGTATAATGGAAGTGCTAGTTTTAATGCACATTCCCTGTGCCCCTGTCTCCAAAGTAAGTTTGCAAAACAGTCTCTCTGCATAGTAGCATTATTTGTAATCAGTGTCAGTAGAACCTTGGTTTCAGTATAAAGGATCGATCTACTGACACTGATTACAAATAATGCTACTATGCAGAGAGACTCATTATACTATGACAAAAAAGGTAAATATGTTAGGGTCCGCCATGTGGGGTTTACCTTGACGTGGTTTGGCGACTTTTCAACTTTATGATCATAACTTTGTAACTAAAAACCCCTGTTTTGCAAACTTACTTTGGAGACAGGGGCACAGGGAATGTGCATTAAAACTAGCACTTCCATTATACTTAAATACACTATAACTTTGCCTTTAGAGTGCTTCCACATACCCCCTATTTTGTACAGACTGTCAATATGCCCAAACATACTTGGTATATGGCCAAATTCAAATAAAAAGGATTGGTGCAATACTAATTGCAGTGCAAAAACTGAGATCTTTTAAACCATTGTAGTAAGTAGTCCTTTACTAAGCATTGTAAAAAAAATTGTTCAGATGAGTAATGCTTTCTGCTTACTAGTTTTCAGCTGTCTTACAACTCTACTGCCCAGCATGGGAACAGATCCTTCCATTAAAGTACAAAGGTATTGAGGCAAATCATGTATTGGGGGAAAATACAAGAGAGAAATTATCACCTTTTCATCTCTGTTCCCAATAAGCAAATACAAAAATAGAAAAGTATGGAATAATGACCTATTGGCATATTACTGAATAAATAAAATGATTGAGATCCTTTACACAAGGTTTGAAATAGTAGGCCTTACAGGTTGTGGTTATGGCAAGTTGGGTGAAAAGGTGCCTATAATATTACCCATTCTGAGATGCTATAGCCAAGGCAAGGACAGTAATAGCATGGGATGCCAAGGGCCCACCAGAAAACAATGGGCCCACTCTCCAAACTATTTCTCCTCTTCTTCTCCTTACTCAACCTCTATTCTCAAAGTCTCTTTCCTATTTATTTTATAATCTATCATTCTATCTATTTATCCTATTTGTTCCCATACACAAGTAAGTAATGACCATGAAACAGACCAAATGGATAGAAGCAGGATAGCCCACTGACACTTTGGCCCACTGGGAGTTTTCCTGGTTTCCCAATGGACATGTAGGACACTCACAAGGTCTCACCAAGGGCAAAGGGGAAAATACAGCAGGTAGGTCTGATTGTCTCCATCTATAAAGTCAACAATCTTTTGATCTCCTAGTGTCATTGCCTTTGTACCCAAAAATAAGGGACATAAGTGTAAGTTATACAATTATTATACAAAGTAATAAGGGACATAAGTGTAAGTTCAATTTTAAAGAAGCAGTCATGGTCAAATAGAGCAGAAATTGTAGTAGATGCAAATATATGAAAAGGACATATAATATGTGTGTTAATTACATAATTCAACATAATGTCATAGGCTATAAATAGATCAGTTATTTCTGCCATCATACCTGGATTCAACTCTCTTTAGTGAAAGCCATTTGTGTCTCATTTTCCTGGTCCTCAGGTTTTTGTATTTAATTAGAAAAACAAGTTTTTTGTGAAGGTTTTTACTGGTTGCAGTGAGTAGTGTTAGGCCCTGCTGTGTTGTGTGTATCAGTAGCAGCTGTGTGTCTGCATTACTAACTGAATTCTCACAGTCCATATTGATCTGGTACATACTGGGGTATGGCACATTGTTTTCTTTTCACCTCCTGTGTAAGCCCTGCAATTCTGGAAAGGAAAAGAGCTTTATCACTTTGCAATCTTACAAGCGAGCCCTTGGAATGAAATAATGATCCAGGCTTGGTTTTGCTAAACTAATTTTTCTAATTTAATGATTTTGCTTTGGAAAGTATTTTAAAAACCATGGGGCAGATTTACTAAAGTGGCCGTCACTAGCGAAAATTTGCCATAAATCCAATCCGCAGAGACATTTCAGTTTACTAACAGGCGTAGAGCACAATTTGCTAGTAAAAGATACCTTCACTAGCACAATTTCATGACACTATCGGCAGGCAAATTTTTGCTCAGGTGAACGATCATGAATTTTATATAGTTACATAGTTAGTTACATAGTTAAATTGGGTTGAAAAAAGACAGTCCATCAAGTTCAACCCCTCCATATTAAAAACCAGCATACACACACACATCTCCACTCTTTCACACAAACCATATATGCCCATAGCTATACTAACTGTAGAGTTTAGTATCACAATAGCATTTGATATTATGTCTGTCCAAGAAATCATCCAAACCCCTCTTAAAAGCATTAACAGAATGAGCCATCACAACATCACCCAGCAGTGCATTCCACAACCTCACTGTCCTGACTGTGAAGAACCACCTACACTGCTTCAAATGAAAGTCCTTTTCTTCTAGTCTGAAGGGGTGGCCTCTGGTGCGGTGATCCTCTTTATGGGTAAAAAGGTCCCCTGATATTTGTCTATAATGTCCTCTAATGTATTTGTAAAGTGTAATCATGTCCCCTCGCAAGCGCCTTTTTTCCAGAGAAAACAACCCCAGCTTGGACAGTCTCCCCTCATAATTTAAGTCTTCCATCCATGGCCATCTTAGACCTGGCTAACTTATAAGACAAAGATACATCGTCTTCAATCCTATGTCAGTGACATCATATCCTGTATGCCGGAAAGTTATTAAAATGAAAAAAAAAGCTGTTGTTTTTTACCATTTTAGGGACATGCCACATTTGTTTTAGGGAGGGCTCATGTCTAGGATCTCTTTTGTTTTATTTTGCTTCCTTGAACATGTTTAATAATAAGTGACCACTTCCAGCATTTGGACTAATATCATTAATAAAGACATATTTATGACCTATCTGTACCCATCCTATTCTAACTGACCTAAGCGCAAGTGTAATAACAACGTTTCGCTAGGTGGGAATGAAAGTGAAAGTTCGCTATGAAATGCTTGAGCTAACGAATTAACGTTACCAAACGTTGCATTTTAGTGAATTAGCTTAGTGGTAGCGAATTTGGGCCTGGCAAGTGGCGCATAATGTGGTGAAGCCTTTGCAGGCGAAAATTCGCCCCTTTAGTGAATCTGTCCCCAAGACTGATCCGTTAACTGTCTTTGGGCTTGGAGTTTCCTGGACTGATCACAAAGGCAATTTACTCATACAATGTTCATAAAGAATCTTCATGTGGAGGAATAGTATAGTTTAAACATTTAAACAGGGCCTGCTATGTGCAAACTGTTATACTTCTATAGGAGAAGGCAAAATATATAACAAACATGAAGAAGTTGTTCACAACACACAAAGACATATCAGGTTTACTTTCCTCTCATTCTTTGTTATTGTGGCGCAGTTATGTGTGCTGCTCCTAGCAGACCGTGTTTACAGTTATGCTATCTTCTCACGGTTGATGAACATTGGGGAGGCTAATTTATTCATATTCTGATTTTTCAGAAACGCAAGAAAAATTTGCCATTAAAGCTGATGTTTTTTTCCTCAATCCCCAGTTAACATATTTATGAAAAACCTGTAATCAGAAAAATAATATGAATGCTGAACATATACCTCCCATTGACTTCTGTGGTAGTTCCTCAGGGTTTTAATTGGCAAATTTCTGTCATATACATCACATAGACATTCTGCACACTCCTTTCATGAACGACTCGGGATTTGCTTGAACGCCAAAAAAGTGGATTTGGTACATTGCTTGTTTTTTTTCTGTTCCCTAGTCGCCTGCCCTGTTTGTGCTGGTGCTCTCTAACTTGTACTGAATGATGCGCAAATTAGGAGATGGGTAGGGGGACACATATGCACCTCCCACTGCCCTCGACAATATAATTCTGACCAAGGCAGTCAGCACTGCATTCCAGGGGCAGGCCAAAAAGGAGCATGGAGACATGCAGCAATACTAGATAGGCAGAATGCATGTGGTAAATGGTAAATGACCCCTCACTTCTGAGTATGGGTTATTACACTATAATTTATTGTAGTAATGTAGTAAGAAATATGTGGGCTCGTGGGGGATGTGGCGTAATGGCATACTGACAGGTCTCAGATTCATGTCTCTCCCCACCCAATCTGAGCTGCATGAAGTGTTTGTAGGGGATCAGCGAAATCCTTCCCCTGTTGTGATGTCTGTGACATCATCCAGCCCAGTTACAGGCTAGAGAGCAACCGACTGGCTGGGCCCCTCAGTGCATCCTGGGGAGAGAGGGTTTGTCTGAAAGGTGCCACTGATGAGATTGATTTTGCTGCCGAGCTGTTGAAATCTCCAGTGTGTCTGCATGTGAGAGTACCCTGGCGAGTGAGCCACAGGGTTCACCCTTCCTTGAATTAAGGTCCAACCCGTAGCTGGCCAGGCAGGGGATTTCCCACCATGTGGTACATTTTAGACCATATGGGAATTAACCCTATGTATTCCTACAAGTATATTCTGAGTCAGTCAATAGGTTCATGGACCTGACAGCAGTACAGAGCATTTGTTATGAAATATCATAAAAGAGTATGGAGAGCTACCAGAAGTATCAGATTCCCAGGTCTTCACTGCTAAAGGGCTGTGGCTACTTTGGACTGGCATAGAAAACATGATGTGCAGTATTTCTAACCTACTTAAGCTTTCATTCTCCTTTCATCAACACACAGACATTCCTGAAACCACACTTACAATACTACATGACACTCCAAACTTTTCTAATGTACTGACTGTCTATTGAATTTATCTTACACAGATTGTGCTGACAGAGATCTGCTTAACCTATGTGAAAACTCAATTTAAAAAAACATAAAATCTGTGGGTTTATATACCAATGGAGCTTTATGGGGCTTAGTACGCCTTTCCACTAACGAAGTCATGCAAACTGAACAGGTGAAATTCACAGAAATACTTATTACAAGTATGAGATCCTTTCTTTGGAAACACATTATGCAAAAAAAAAATCTTAATTATGGAAAAGCACCTTCCATAGAATCTTTTTTCATAAAATAATTCAAAATTGTAATAATGATTTTCTTTTCCTCTGTAATAAGAAGACAGTACATTGTGCTTGATCCAAACTAAGGTATAATTCATCGTTATTGGATGCAAAACAATAATATTGGGTTTCATTAATGTGTAAATAGTTTTTTAGTGGACTTAAGGTATGGTGATCCAAATTATGGAAAAACACCATACCTGGAAAACCTCATGTCCCAAGAATTCTGGATAAAAGATCAAATACCCTACTGTTTAGCTTATAACACCAAGTAAGCCAAAAGGCAAAGCAGACAGTTTGACTGATGTGGGGGTCTAGCCATGGGGTCCTAACTGTGTGCAATTTCAATATATATTTATGAAATTTCATGCTTCATGAGTGATCTGAAAGGACTTTGCTATGGGACACAGTAAGTTCCAGTTCTGACTCTTCTTAGATATAAGGCAGTGATCCTCAAACTTGGCCCTCCAGCTGTTAAGGAACTACAAGTCCCACAATGCATTTGCCTGACTGTGGCTGTCAGACTCCTTCATTGCATTGTGGGACTTGTAGTTCCTTAACAGCTGGAGGGCCAAGTTTGAGGATCACTGATGTAAGGGGTCATGCTTACTATAACAGGGCAGTGAAATATCACTGGACTTCAGAAAATGGCACAGAGGAACATCAGAGGAACAACACTAGGGAGACAGCAATTTTGTTCTGCATAATAACATCATTATGTCATGTTTACGCTTTCAAGAGTGGGCAATTTTCACTGCAAATATATTTTCTCACGTTAATGGAAAGTAAATTGTAAATTAATTGTTTTCCCCTCTAAGAATTAACTAATTATCATCCTTGTGGAAAATGAAAACACTAAACTGATTAAGGGTCTTAATTAATTAAAGCTCATGACTTGAATGTGAGTGGGCTGACAGTAGAATTGCAGTAGGTGGGAGCTCAGAGTTTGTGTGTTGGCTGCTGGTCATGTTGAGCTGTGCCTGGCTTTGTATAAAAGCCTCAGCAGGATGGGAAAAAGAGCTAACACAAAGGGGTTATTTTTTAAGGTCCAAATGGTAAAAACTAAAAACAAAATTTACTATAAAATTACATTTTTTTGTGGAAATCTTTTTCATGATTTATCATACCCCGAGGCTGCAAAAAGTCAGAATCCAAAAATACTCCATCTTCAACCAACAAGTCCTGTAGAAGTCAACGGCAGAGGCCCTATTTCCAGTTTCAAGATATTACTGTCTGCGCTGGGTACAACATTTCAGGCTTTTCCACCAATTAAAAAAAAAACTTTTCCTGCAAATTCAGATTTTTCATGAGACAATCCGAAAAAGTCTTGGTTTTTAAAAAAAATCACAGTTTTTGTTGATCCGGTTTTTATGTAATTTTTTAAGGGTAAATCGGGGATTCTAGTTTTGTCACATTTGTTTTATTAATTAATCAGAAAGATTTGAATTTTAGTAGTTTGTTAAAAGTGTGATAAGACAAATTCAGTCTCTACGACTATAAGTTCAAACAGCTAAAATATCAAAAAGCTAACAAAAGAGAATCCTTTTATATTTTTAGTAAAATGTATAAAAAATATATATCTGATTCCAAGCTCCTGAATTTCTAATCAAGCCCGGATTTGTGGCGAGGCCACATAGGCCCGGGCCTAGGGAGGCAAATATGTAAGGGCGCATTCTGCCCAGCCACTCTGTGGGGAGCACAGGGGACACTTCTGCGCACACACTATTGCGCCTATGTGTGGTAATGCGGGCATTAATTAATACTATAAAGTTATATTAATTTGTGGGCTGGTGCAGGCTAGCCATGGAGCCCAAAATTTAGTGTAGGTGTCCATAGTTATACTCAGAAGCCATTCATTCACCATTATCCAGTTCGTTCTAGTAGGAAATTTAATAAGTGGAAGCAATAGTTTTTTCCATTAAGCAGCTATTGTCTGTTTCGCTGCTATTAAAACAAATTGGATCCATTTTCTGTGGTACCTTTTGGGACCAATATTGGTTTATTGAGTAGCATGTGGGACTGATCTTTTCAAAGTCTAATCCCCATGTTTTTATCTATTAAAGTAATAATTCTAGTCCATAATCTTATAGCATTGCCACCAGGAATACTGTAGTAACCCTTTCCCACTGTCTAGTATAGTTTGGGAGGAGGAGAGTTACTGAATTTAATATTTCTTTATAATCTACAGTCTGGTCATTACCCTATGGGACCAGACTGTAAATCTTATCCTTATAAATGGCGAGTTCTGACATCAGAACGCGCAGTTTATAACGGGGGTCCCCCACTGACAAATTTGTCGTTGCATGTCTGAATTTGACCCCGGCACGTCAGAATTTAATGCTGCACATCCAAATTCGTCACCAACACGCCCGAATTGGATACCGGCGACTAGAATGGATGCCGACCCCCCCCCAGCCCCCTCCCGACATTCCACTGTAGATTATAATGCATAATGTACCCCCTACTGAAATTTATGAAGATATCAGAAGTCACCTCGGAGTTATGTGACCTGTATAAAAGCACTTGTACTTTTATATGGTCACATAACTCCTTGGTAGGGGGGTACATTATTCACTTTATAAAGTATTATAATTACACCAGAACTACATGGGAATTTAAAGGAGAAAGAAAGTCTAGAGTTACTTGGGGGGTGCCAAATGTTAGGCACCCACAAGTGATTGTATTGACTTACCTGAAACCCTGGGCCGGTGCTCCTATCACCAGAAAACTGCACCAGCCCAGGGTTTTACCAGTGAACACCACGAAGCAATAGACTCCCTTCTTCCACCGTCTTTGCTATGCCGGTAAATCATTATAATCCCTTGGGGGTGCCTAACATTTGGCACACCAAGTAACTCTAGACTTTCCTTCTTCTTTTAAAGCACAGATATAGAAAATTTTACTTCATACTTACCGAAATTTTCTTTTCCTGGTTACTATGGGCAGCCTCTACACTAAGGGTGTTTCCCTGCTCCTCAAGCCGACAGGACAGGTTAATAACAAATTCTCTCCCAGCCCTCAGATCTTAATTATCTATAAATATTCCCCTTCCCCCCTTTGCTCTTAGTCTTTAAGGCTAAGGCCAGACGGGGAGATTCGGGGGCATTTTATCGCCTGGCGACTTCTCGCCGCGACTTGTAGCCCCCGAACCTCCCCGAACAGCCACTTCACTAAGCGCACCGGCGTTGCTTGAAAACGCCGGCGCGTATACACACGGAGCGGCGCGCTTTTTAAAATTGCTCCAAATTGCCTGGCGAGGTAGTTGTTTGGGGAGGGGTTAGTGTAAAGGCTGCCCATAGTAACCAGGAAAAGAAAATTTCGGTAAGTATGAAGTAAAATTTTCTATTTACCATGGTCACTATGGCAGCCTCTACACTAAGGGTGATATACCCTAGCAATCCACACTGGAGAGGAAAAAACAAACAACATAGTGCTGAAATGCTGAAAATAAATTTAATCACAAACTGCTTCTAAAACCCTAATGCCAACATTAGCCACATGCGTGGAACGGACATCCAGATGGTAATGCTTCAGAAAAGTATTCGCAGAACTCCAAGAAGCCGCCCTGCATACTTCCTCCTTCGAGACTTCAGCCTGAAAAGCCCAAGAAGCACTAAGTGCCCTAGTAGAGTGTGCCTTCACCCCTTTAGGCAACTGTACGCCAGACTTCTCATAAGCCAATTTAATGCAATTAACTATCCACCTGCTTATCGTGGATTTTGAGGCAGCTTGTCCTTTTCTGTGCCCTGCCGGGATCACAAACAATCTCTTCGACTTTCTCCAACCTTTAGTTGTAGCCAAGTAGATAGAGAGACACCTGCCAAGTCCAAATTATTCCACTCCTTCTGCAGCTCAGACACAGGTTCTGGGAAGAATGCCGGCAACACCACTTCTTTATTCAGATAGTGCTCCCTCACAACTTTTGGCAAAAATTCCGGCACAGCCCTCAGTAAAACTTTGTCAGCCTGAACACTGCGAGTTCCTCCTTGCTTTTTCAAATACATTACAGCTGCTAGATTGTCGGATTTCACCATCAGACAAGATCCTTCCAGAGAATGCTGCAACCTCTGTATCGCCATCCACACTGCTCTCAATTCCAACACATTGGATGGCAGGAACTGTTCTTCCGTGCTCCACTGTCCTTGAAGCC
This sequence comes from Xenopus borealis, assembly GCA_024363595.1. Classification (NCBI taxonomy): domain Eukaryota; kingdom Metazoa; phylum Chordata; class Amphibia; order Anura; family Pipidae; genus Xenopus; species Xenopus borealis. The sequence continues at coordinate 94,705,949 of CM044438.1, forward strand.
AGGTCTGCCTGAAATGAGCACCCCAGCCCCACGGACTGGAATCCGTCGTCAACACACACCAATGAATTTCGGCCAACGACCTTGCTCTGTTCAAATTCACATCTGCCAACCACCATTTCCTTCTTCACTTGATGTGGGATGAGGCACTTCTGGTCCCATGACCGACTCGACCATCTCCATTGCTGAATGAAGATCTGTTGCAAAGGCCTGATATGCCACCTGGCCCACTTCACCATCGGCACCACTGAGTTCAACAGACCGATCACACCGGATACCTCTCTTGCCGACATTACTGACCTCTGAATCATATCCGCAATCAAACTCTTTATCTTGAATTTCTTGCCTTCCGGGAGAGTCACAAGTGCCCGCTGTGTCACAAATCTCGCTCCCAAATAAACAAGGTCCTGCGACGGTAGAAGCTGACTCTTCTCCATATTCAATATCCATCCGTGCCTCCAGAGAACATCCATCACCTCGTCTCGATGTCTGCACAATGTCGTAGGATCTGCTGCTTTCAAGAGGATATCGTCCAAATAATGATAGATTAGAATGCCTCTCTTTCTGATTTCCGCCATCAGTGTTTGCAAAACTTTCGTAAATACTCGAGGCGACGTTGCCAGACCAAAGGGAAGGCACGTGAACTGAAAATGTAGATCTTCCCCTATTGCGAATCTGAGAAACTTTTGATGACTCTGCGCCACTGGAATATGTAAATAAGCATCTCTCAGATCCAGTGATAACATCCAATCCTGCGGTCGAACTTCTGCTATAATTGATTGAAGGGACTCCATCTTGAACTTCCTTATCCTCAGATACGAGTTTATGGACCTCAAATCCAACACTGGACGAAAATCCCCTGTCTTCTTCTCTAACAAAAACATCACCGAATAGATCCCCTTCCTTCTGAATTGTGTCGGAACCGGAACAATCGCCCCATCCAAAAGCAGCTGTTGTACATAATCCAACATGATCTTCCTTTTCTCTAACTGTTCTGGGACTCTTGATGAAATAAACCAGTTGTGACCTGGTGTCTGTTCGAACTCTAGAAAATAACCTTCCCTTATTATTTGTAATACCCATTGATCTCTGATAGACTCTGTCCAGACCTCTACAAATTTCATTAGCCTTCTGGGTATCAGTGAGGACTGGACTGCCAAAACCTCAGAACATTCTCCTGTTTTGGCCGCCAATTCTTGTGCCCCTTCCTCTTTGCTGACGAAAAAGAGAGTTCTGTCCACCTCTCCACTGAGTATTCGAGAAACTTTGCCCCGGGGTTCTGTTAAATCTTCTATCTCTATTAACACGTTTATCCGAAAAGTAGCGTCTGGCTTGACTGCTATCACCTTCTCTTGTCGGTGCTTTATCTTGTGGCAAGAAAACACTTTTTCCACCTGTAACCTTCTTGATAATATCATCCAATTTCTCGCCAAACAGCATAGAACCCTCAAACGGTAAGTTACAGAGACTCACTTTTGAAGTTTTGTCTGCGGACCAGGATCTCAGCCACAATGCTCTCCGTGCTGCCACTGAAAGAGCCATAGCCCTAGATGATGCCTTAACCATATCCACCGAGGCTTCTGCAATAAAATCCGCAGCAAGCTTAACCTCAGCCAATGCCTCCACGATACTCTTCCTGTTCACACCTTCTTTCAATGCCGTTTCCACATTTTGTAACCAGCACTGTAACGCTCTTGACACTGAAGTCAATGCTAATGCCGGCTTAGCAGTAGCCCCCAAAGCCACATACGACTTTTTCAAGGATGACTCCATCTTTTTATCCATAGGATTATAAAAGGCTGCAACATCTTCCACTGGCAAGGCTGTTCTTCTAGACAAACGAGCAACTGCTGCATCCACTTTGGGAGGCTTGTCAAACACTTGTTCTTCTTCCACAGGTAAAGGATACTTCTTAAACACTTTGGCCGGAATCGGATACTTCCCTTCAGTTTTCTCCCACTCCTTAGCCACAATCTCCTTAATAACTTCATGAATGGGAAAAGTCGCTCGGTCCTTTTTCAAAGATTTGAAAGGGTTAAACGAAGAAGACTGAGCCTCCGGCTTCTCAGGCAAATCCAATTGCAATCTGACAGCCTTTATCAATGGTTCCACCAGTGACAAATTAAATAAGGATCCAGAGTCCTCCTCAGTCAACTCCTCCCCATCAGAGACATCAGAAATGGCAAAATCTGAATGTTGTAGAACATCACTATAATGCGGCACGTTAGGTTCTTGCTCAACAGCACCTGTGGCTCCATCTCGGGCTCCACTCTAAATGCAAGCGAGGAAACAAAAACATGAGAGCCCAAAATAAAACAGGCCCCATAAAACAAAAAGCCTGTGTTTTCCCTACCTGAGAAAAAACAAAGCGCCACTCCAAGATAGCACCAGGACTCCATGGACGCGCTCCTTCCAACGTGCGCCTTAAAAGACGCTTACCGATGACGTCACGCAAAATGCGCCTCGGAAGGAGCGCATTCCGCGTCAGCCCACAAGAAAAATGGCGTTGCGGCTACTTCCTCCCTACCTTCCCGCTAGAAGATAATACAGAAGGTTCCCTGGTGCAGCCCTTACCTGGTGTAACACGCAGGTATGAAATAATACACACACACGCCACATTTGTAGCACAGATTGAATCCGGCTTTAGTAGATAGGGGGTCCAAACAATCCCGGGCTGCCTAAAAAACGGGATACCGGCTAGCTGGCTCCTCTGAGAGGCAGCACCCTGCAAAGCCCTTCCAAGGAGAGAGGCCAACTCCCTAGGTTAATGGATCCCATTTTGGGTCCTGGTGAGCCATAAAATAAAAATATATGCATAAGAAAAGCACACAAACCACCCGCCAGCAGCGAGGACAGGAAAAAAGACTAAGAGCAAAGGGGGGAAGGGGAGTATTTATAGATAATTAAGATCTGAGGGCTGGGAGAGAATTTGTTATTGTCCTGTCGGCTTGAGGAGCAGGGAAACACCCTTAGTGTAGAGGCTGCCATAGTGACCATGGGAAACAGTATTCCCATGGTATGGGGGACTCAAGAACCTTAAATTATAAGCGTTCAGTAGCATTATTTCCCTAAATCAATACCTGCAATAGCCACCGTTTAGTCTATTTGGTTTAAAAACTCCATGTGAATGATTTTTAACATTTATTTTCACTTAACAAAATAACCTGTGGGAATTCTTATTTTACTTAGTAAAATATTCTTGTTTAGCATCATAATTATTTTGTTGCAGACACCATCATTCACTTTTCTGCCTCGTGTAGATTGACTTTGCCTAAAGCTGAAAATACAGATTTATGCTCTTCAACACAAACTCAATTTATTTCAATGGGACTTGACACAATGGTATGATTATGTTCTGATATTAGTGGCTTCCTGGGCCCAGCCGACTGCAGTTATTAAACAGTGTGAATCATCAGCTAACGTTAAAAGAACTCCAGCACCAAAATATCATGTAGACTTGTGATAGAAGAAAACAAGCTGGTCCTCTGTGTACAAGGACATGATGGAGAAACATGACAGATATGAACAGGCTTGCCAACTGCCATTAGAAAGAACAACTTTCCCAGACTTGTACCAGGCAGACAGAGGGTTAAAGGATTTCAAATGTTCAGTTCATCCATAACACATACAACCGTCTCTCTTAGCATCTAAAATCCCTTATAATAAGAGCATTTCTGCGTAGCGTTACTAATACTCTTATTCCGTATTTCAATAGATAAGCTGTTATGCACAAGTGATTGAATTATTTTGCAGTTGATTGAACCAACTTGTTAAGCCACATAACATCACAGCAGTGCTTTGTTAAATGTACACAGGGTTCATTTTAGGCTTACTGGCCTGCCAGCATGACTTTACTAGCAATAAAACTATATCATAACTATGTATTCCATTGTTAACCACTGCTGGAGATGGAATGTGCATATTTCTAATGCTTTCCAGTCCTGCAGTGAACCATTGTTTGTGTTGAGTTGTATTACAGTGAAACATTCATTAAGTTCCCACACATTCTACCTTCTAGACACTTCAAAAACACTACCTTCCTGCGTGAAAAGGCTTCACCGGCACAAAGACAGAAAAGCATCTCAGAGCAGACCTTCCTTGACTAATGCGGACTTTTAATTTTATGCCTGACATTGTCGCATTTGCACTATTGCTGCAGCCATACTCTATTGTGACATCACGCTGTGGCTCAGAAGTGACTATTTTGTAACTTTAATATGAGCAGTGAAACCTTCCTGATTAGTCACTGTTCTTTGCACAAGGGATAGCTATAAATTGCAAAACCCCAAGTTCTATTAAACTGTTGCAAGTTGTGGCTTCATGCAATACAATAGAGACAAGCACACTAACATTTCAATAGAAAATTAGATTCCTTCCATTAAAATGCATTTGAGGAAGGGAGGCAGGGCCTCCAAAACATTATGCATGCTGGACACTGTTTGCACAGCATAACTCACAATTAAATATTTTATGGAAGGGGATGTTATTCCCCATTGAAATGCTGGTGTGCTTGCCTTTAGGCTATTTTTGCAGGCCGAGAGAAGTAGATCTGCTTGGTGCCCCTGCTCCATTGATTTGAATCCAATCAGGCTGCATGCTCTCACACACACATAAGAGCTAAAGGGGAAGTTAGCATTCGCCTTCGCCTTACCTCAGCCTGTGTGCAACCGCTCACAGGCTGATTGCATTCAAAGAAAAAAACGGAGCGGGGCACTGAGCAGATCTGCTTCTTTCATCCTGCAGAAAAAGCCAGAGCCAACAGCCTGTGTGCCCCTAGCCTTATTCTAGTTTGTTTTGACAAGGTGTGGCTGGCCCATGGGCATTACTAATAGCAAGACTATGCAGTTGTAACCATGAATAAAGTTGCTAACAATTCAATATGCTGCTCCACTATCTGGCACTTGCAACTAGAGTTCATGGTTTGCAAAGGCCCATGAGTGCATACTGCAGAGAGACCTTCCAAGAGACCTTCCCCCTACTGTACATAGACCAATACATTGCAGATATGCAGGCCAGGCCTAAAATGCCTCCAAACTCAAGTGCTCATGAAGCATAAGATATACTTTTGTCATAACAGATGCTGATTGCCTGTACTTATATGCAGTCCTATAATTAAGAAGGGGTTGCAGGCGGTTGGTACTACAACAACAGTTCATCCAGTGGTTGTCTCTGCCCTATAAACTACATACTACTTTCGACTGCACTTTTGTTTTGCTTTGTACCACTATGAAAAGGTGCACTATGATGTTCTGTATATAAACACACTGTCATACAAAGCTTACTCTCCCCATACCATCTATATATTGTTGTTTCAGTCAAAGCACTTACCACAGTTTTACATTCTTGCTTTGAGAGAAGACACTTAACCTTGAAGAACTGTTTAGGTCTTTGCTATGATACACCCACTCTGCTCCAGCTCTTAGACAAATTAAAAGCACCTCTTGTCTTTACTTCAGTAAAACGCTGGGAGTTTATAAAGTACAAATATGCATAAATGATGGCCTTCTGTATCAAAACCTCTTTCTTTTTCTTTCAATAGTTTTTTATTGAAGTTTTTAGCATTTCAAAAAAAAGACACAAGACAGTATATCTCAAGGTTACATTTCTGACCGTCAAAATTAGTATTCTATAGGGATCACCAGAGAATGGAGGGGGTTTCTGTAGATGGGAAAGAGTACCTGTACCATGGTTCCCAGATTTCCTTAAATTTCTCATATTTGTCAATAAGTATACTAGTTAGTCTCTCATTAACCATTATCCAGTTCACTTTTTCTTTGAATTGTAGAATTGGAATCCGAGGGGATCTCCAATGTTTGGCTATCGTAATTTTTGCGGCTAAGAACATAAAGGTGATCAGAGATTTAGTACTACTATGAGCGTTGGAGAGTTTCTTATTCAGTAATGCCTGTACCGGGTCCTTCTTAAGGTTAACCTGTGTCACTGAGTATATAATAGTATAGATCCGGGTCCAAAATCTTTGGACAGTAGGGCAGGTCCACCAAATGTGCATTAATGTGCCCGTCTGAGCACAGCCTCTGAAGCAATCTTGGCTGAGTTGGGGATTAATTTTATGTAGGCGAGATGGGACCATATACCACCGGGTAAGGACTTTATATGCTGTTTCTAGTAGCGAGATGTTTCTGGAACAGTGAGCTGTGTTTTCCCATATCTTGTCCCAAGTTTCTTTATCTATGGTAACGTTAAGGTCTTTATCCCAAGCTGTAACATATGATAAAGGAACCTGGGAATGCAAATCAAGGAGTATACGATATAGGTAGGAGATTAGTCCTCGTGAGTAAGGGTATTTGATACAGGCATTTTCGAAATAAGTAGTAGTTGGAGTTGTTTTTTCTTTATTGAAGGAGTAGAGGAAGTGACTTATCTGTTGGTATCGAAATTGTTCTGTTGCTGGAAAATTATAGGTGTCCTGTATAGTAGACCAGTTTTTAGGCCCTGAGATGGAATAAAAATGGTATATATATCGAAAGCCCGGGAGGGAAAGATGGGTTCCCCAAGATTGATGCTGCTGGTAGTGCAGTTGAAATAAGTTTGGCTGGATATTTATATTTATCCCAGATATTAAGGGAGTGAGCCAAGAAGGGGTCTATAATATCTGGACGTAGTATTGGGGGACACCATACTAATGCCTGTGGGGAAACTGGGTTTAATTGATGTTTCAGCATTGTAGCCCATTTTGGTGGTGTAGTAGCATGCATATGGATAAGAGGTACTAGTTGTGCTGCTATATAGTAATAGAATAGGTTGGGGACATTTAAGCCTCCTTGATTTTTGGGTTTGTACATGGTTTGTCTGGGGATCCTGGGATGTTTATCTGCCCAGATGAATCTGAATATCCTCTTTTGTATGGTTTGGAGAACATGATCTGGTACCGGGATAGGTAATGCCCTAAAGTGGTAAAGGATTTTGGGTAAAAGTGTCATTTTAAAGGCGTGGATCCTACCACACCATAAAACCTCTTTCTTTATTATTTTAATACATTTTAGGTAACATTTGTCAGTGGAGGTCTTAACGCATTTTATTTATTTATTTTTTCTCCCTTTCGACTGCTCGTGTCTTTTTGTCTTTCAGCCCTCTCATATTTTCTCTAGCTATTAAAGAGGACCTGTTCCCCAGCGATAAAAATACGTGCAATAAAAGTAAACATGAAACCAATAATTTTTTTAAATTGTTACCTATTCTAAACTTGTTTAAAAATCCTATAATATACTTGTTTAAAAATTTCAGCTGTCCATCATATATTGCTTGCCACTCCTCTCCACAGGCATAGAGACGGGGCAGTCGGCAGACAATTCCTTTTCACTTTCACTATGTCCCTCTATTGTACAGTTAAACTTGAGTGTACTGTGCATGGAATAAACATACAAATATAATAAAGGAGTACTCAGGCACTATAAGTGCTATAGACAGCTGGAGTTTTGATGCACCCTGTTATAATTATATGCTCATTGCCTTTTTTTTTTACACCCTTTTTTAGTAGGAACAGAGGGATTAAAAGGGGGGAGGAGTGTGTTTGTATGTAAAGCCTGAATTAAAGCCATGCACTAAAGAAATAACCATTGCTGACACTGGTGAGGATTTGGAATCCCTCTGGGTAGAGATTTCAACTGGGAATAAGGTTACAAAGAAAATTTTCATTGGTGTATGCTATAAACCATCTAGTATAAGTGACGAGTATGAAGCCCAGCTACTTTTACAAGTAGAAGCGGCTTCACAAGTAGGTCAAGTTATTATTATGGGTGACTTCAATTATCCAGACATTGACTGGGGTAATGGGGTTGCCAAGACAAATAAAGCTAGTAGGTTTGTAAATATGCTAAATGACAACTTGTATCCCAGCTCATTCAAGAATCTACTAGGACTAACTCTCTTTTGGATCTTGTAATAACTAATAATACTGAACTCCTCTCTAGCATTTGTGTGGTGAGCATTTAGGGAATAGTGATCATAACATGGTCTCCTTTGAGATTCTGTTGCAGAGGCAATTCAATAAGGGAGTAACTAAAACATTGAATTTCAGGTGTGCAAACTTTGATAGTATAAGATCATCTCTGAAACATATTAAGTGGGAAATGCTTTTCACAGGGTTAAAAACTGAACAAAAATGCTGCTTAATAAATATACATGCCAGTATAATCCGTTTGTAAGCAAGGAACGTTGTTGCAAAGCAAAACCTTTTTGGTTCAATAGAAGTGTTGGTGTTGAGGTGGCTAAGGAAAGACGTGCTTTTAAGGCTTTCAAGTTAGCTGGGACATCCAAATCTTTTATAAGGTACAAGGAATCATGCAAAAAAGCTACCAGGCAAGCTAAAATCGATATGGAAAAGGATATTGCAGTAAGCAGTTAAAAGAATCCAAAATATTTTTTTGAATATTTTAATAGTAAAAAAATGAAGCAGGAAGAGGTAGGACATTTATTATCAGAGGGGGGTCAGCTGGTTGATGAGAACAAGCAAAAAGCTCAGATTCTGAATGTATACTTTTCGTCTGTCTACACAAATGAGGAACCAGCTAATGAAGGTTTCCTTATTAAAAAGTCCCAATTCTAATAATGGCAGACAGAAATACTTCAAAGTGTGGCGTGCACTTCCACAAACCAGAAACTAGCGGTGGATAAAAAGAAGACTTTATTTCCCCAACATTTCTCCTAGTCTTCTTTTTATCCACCGCTAGTTTCTGGTTTGTGGAAGTGCACGCCACACTTTGAAGTATTTCTGTCTGCAAAGCCTCCCTAAGCTACGGGTTTGGAGCGTTGCACCCGAACCACAGTCTTTGAGCAGTGAGTAATGCTTTTGAGAGTAACTGCTTAAGCGATTGGTCTGGGGCATTTGCACCTGGACCCACCCAGTCACAGGGTGAGATTTTGTATGAAGATTTGTTATGTTACTATCTTACTCTGTTTCTTTGGAAATATGGTTTGAGGGTTAGAGCATATTCTAAAAGGGTTCTTTTATAAACCAATTCTAATAATACATCTAATGATGCATGGTTCACACATGATGAAATTCAAAAGAGACTAGAACATGATAAGATAAACAAAGGTCCAGGGCCAGATGGGATTCATCCCAGGGTACTTAGCGAGCTTATCTCTGTGATTGCCAAACTTCTCTACTTAATTTTTCAGGATTCATTGAGGTCTGTCATAGTGCTGAGTGACTGGCAAACTGCTAATGTGGTGCCACTATTCAAAAAGGGATCCCATTCTCAGCCTCAAAACTATAGACCAGTTAGTCTGATGTCGGTGGTAGGAAAGCTTTTCAAAGGATTAATAAAGGATAGGATACTGGACTTCATAGCAAATAACAATACTAAGGGGCAGATTTACTAAATTCACATGAAGGATTCGAAGTTCAATCGAATTTTCAAAAAGTTTTGAATTCTTGAATGTTTTTGAATACAAATTCGACCAGTGAATTTTGAAAACTCGATCGAATATAAATCTATTTGAATATTCGACTATTCGACAGTACTTCCCCTTTAAATTTTTATTCCACTGCCTAGTTCACCAGATCATTGCTACCAAATTGGGATTCAAAAAGTTTGATCGAATAAAAAAATTTGATCGGATTGTTAAAATAGTTCGAATCGATTCGAACGATTGATCGAATTTTTACTATTTGATCATTCGACCAATTGTATCGCGGTAAAAATCGTTCTAATTCGACTTCGAATTTGGAGAATTTTTATTCCCTAACTATTCACATGGTCGAATTCAAGTGTTTTTTCACCCTCGAATTCGACCCTTAGTAAATCTGCCCCTATGAGTTTGTTCCAACATGGTTTTATGCATAATACTAGACCATAGGTCGGCAACCTGCGGCTCTTCGTTATGCTTGCTGCGACTCGGGACAGGCAAGAGGCAAGCAAGAGACCCGTGCAGCAGCATACCCCAGACCAGACAGAGCCTTTGCCATTGGCCCCCTCAGGACATTCTCGGAGATGCTGGGGGTGGTGGAGGAGACTTAATTTTGAACTGACAGCGGAGATTACTTCTCTGAGAGCAGCTGCACAAAGGGGATGCATTGGCACTAGCTGGTGGAGTGACAGATGCCTGCACTTGTACAAGAGCTGCCACGCTGAGCCAGTTTTGTCCCAAGGAGCTGAGGGTGCTAGTGGGGAGCATTGCACGGTACATCTAAGAAAAGGAGAGAGTCTGGAACCACTCCTCCACAGCACTCCACTGCTACTCATTCAGCGCCACCTACTGAACAGTGAGTGAAACTTTGCACCTTCCAGCCCCACATTTCACGATCCAGGGGTTTCTGCAGCTTCGCGCATTGTGTGTGTGCACAGATGAGAGCATGCAAGCTCGGTCCGGGCTCACACCATGAGGCGATCCACACTGGCATGCAAAGTGGACCAAGATTAATGAGAGCAGGACGGGCTCCCACGGAGCATGCACCCTCACCATTCTCCTCTTCACCTGCAGCAGCATTTTGCCTTCAGCTTGTCTCCCCCATACTGGCATCACTGCGGCAACTAGCTGGAAGGCAGACATCTCTTGCAGAATGTGTGCCCACACAGGAGGGTGACAGGGTCCAGCTGCAACAGCAAGAGCCGGCACATGAGGAAAGATAAGATATTGGATATTGGGGTGACTTCCATTGGTGGTGCTGAATGAGGGGCAGCAGAGAGCTGTGGAGGAGCGGTGCCAGACTCTCTTCTTTTCTCAGAATGTACCGTGCAATGCTCCCCACTAGCACCCACAGCTTCTCTGGATGAAGCTGGCTCAGCATGGCTGCTCTTGTGTAAGAGTGCAGGCATCTGTCACCCCTCCAGCTAGTGCAATGCATCCCCTTTGCACTACTGGGCAGCCAGTTGTATTTTGTTTTAACAGTTCAAAATTAAAAAAAGGTTAAAACTTTTAAAAGTTTATAAGCTGTGTTATGCTTTGCAGCTCCAAACTATTTTTCTTTAGTGGAAGAGGGTGCGAAATGGCTCTTCTGATAGTAAAGGTTGCTGACCCCCGTACTAGACTAACTTAATTTCTTTTTATGAGAAGGTAAGCAGGGACGATTCTGGGATGTCAATGAATGTGATTTACTTTGACTTTGCTTAATCCTTTGATACAGTGCCACACAGAAGGTTACTGGTTAAATTAAGGAATGTTGGCCTGGAACATAGTATTTGTACCTGGATAGAGAACTGGCTAAAAGATAGACTACAAAGAGTGGTGGTAAATGGAACATGATTACACTTAACAAATACATTAGATACATTAGAGGACAGTGAGGTTGTGGAATGCACTGCCGGGTGATGTTGATTTCAAAAGGGGCTTGGATGACATTTTGGACGGACATAATATCAAAGGCTATTGTGATACTAAACTCTAAAGTTCGGGGCAGATTTACTAAGGGTCGAAGTGAATATTCAAATGCAAAAAATTCTATATATTCGAAGTAAATTTTTGAAAACTTCGACTATTGAATAGGCTACTTCGACCATTTGATTCAAATGGTTGAATAGTAAAATCTTTTGACATTGAAATTCAAAGTATTGTCTCTTTAAAAATACGTAAATTTTTTTACTTTGCCAAATAAAAGCTGCCGAAGTGCTATATTAGCCTATGGGGACCTTCTAAATCATTTTTAAAAGTTTTATTTTATTGAATAACAATACTTCGATCGTACGCTAAAATCCTTCGAATCATTCAATTAAAAGGATTTTATTGTTGGATCGAACGATTCTTATCCGATTGCACGAATGCCAAATTCGGTGAAAAATCCTTCGACTTCAATATTCGAAGTGGAAGGATTTTAATTTGATGGTCGAATTTTGAAGTATTTTCTACTTCCAAATTCAACCTTTAGTAAATAAGCCCCAAAGTATATCTATGGGCAAATACAGTTAGTGTGAAAGAGTGGAGGTGTGTGTGTGCTGGGTTTTAATTTGGAGGGGTTGAACTTGATGGACTTTGTCTTATTTCAACCCAATGTAACAATGTATATGCATTTCCATATTTCCACTTATTACATGTTTTCTTCACTGGAACTGAAAAAGAATAACCTTTGAATCTAACTGAAATAGATCGTTCTCATTTCTTTTGCAGGACTTTTGAAGCAATTCCCAAATTGTCATTTGCTTGTTGTAAGAAACAGTCCAAAAAAACAACTAATTTCCCCATATTGCTCCGCCTGCTTGCTGTCATCTGTTACCTCTGCTGACCATTATGGAATTTGGCATTCTTTAATGCTCTTGCCAGATGCTGCAAGTCTGCCCAACTCTATGGGTAGTTCATTGATTTGCTCAGTGTCTGCCAAGAGTATGCTTGGAAGCTGCTTATTTAATTCACAAAGAGCTACTCGGTAATATCTGTAACAGTGACTAATAGCAAGATCTCATGTTCAACAGGCTGCAGAGGAACTCAAAATTCAATCACTGCTGAATTTGCTAGGGCTCTTTAAGTGAAATTGTCACCCCAAATATTTATTGTAATAATAAAAAAGGATTAAAACCAGTTTGATTTTTTCCCAACAATTACCCCAAAATTACACAGTTGCCAAGGTTTATGAAGGTGCCAGTTCATCATATGAGTTAGGGCCCTTACACACGGGCGTTTTTACCTGCGCTCCCCTGCGTTCCGTTTTGCTGCGTTCAGCCGCAGGGGAGCGCAGGTATAGACGCACTCAATTATTTTCAATGGGGCTGTACTCACACGAACGCATGTAGGCGCCAAATGCAGGAAAAATGCAGCATGTTGTGTCTGAATCTGCGTTCGGCGCTTACACGCGTCTCGTGGGTACAACCTCATTGAACAAAATGAGGTGCGTCTAGACCTGCGCTCCCCTGCGGCTGAGCGCAGCCAAACGCAGGTCCAAAACGCCCGTGTGTACCGGCCCTTAGACTGCTTTGAGCAGTCAAGCACATTCATTTTCTTTGGGGTGTTAGTACTCAGTGCTGCTAAGTAACACCCATCTGATTTGTTATTTAACAGCTGGAACAAATCATTACAGTGACAAAATGAAGTTGGCAGATGGGGAATCATTTTGTAGTTTTTCATAAGTATTGTGCAGTAATTACAAAAATATGATAGATCAGCCCCCTCCTTGAATGTATGGCATCTAACCATTTGAAATTCTAAAAATATTTAACAACTTCATATTCTTGCATGCAGTATGACAACAAGTCAGTGGGGCAAATCTATCTGTTAATAGACTTCTGGCTGAACTAGAACAGTTCCCTGCAGACAATGGTACATGGCAGATTTTTCAGCCTTTTGCCTGCTGCATACGAAGCAGCCTAAACATGTGGGGCCCAAATGCCCACAATTGCCCTTCATTTCACTCATTTTAATCAAAAGAAAAGTATTTGCACAAGCAAGAATCATGTATAGATTCAATTATCTTTGTAGATAGCTCTCACATCTCCTACTGTGTATTAAACCCAGACATATACTAAATAAGTACGGCAGTCTATGTGAATAACACACAAGCTACTTTCTACTGTAGCAAGTTGCAGTCTGTGCTTTGTTGTTAAACCAGCTAAACAAATATATTGCAACAGTACCTAAGGGTAGAACTACATGAACGATTCACAGTGTTTTTGGTGGATTTGACGCGTTGCACCAAAACACAGGCGTTACGTCGATGCAACAGAAAATAAGATAAATAATAGCAATGTTGCATGGTGTTGCAGCGTTCATTCGACACAATGCAGACTGACAGTCGTCATGTCGGTTGAACGCTGCGACAAGATCTGACATTTTTATTACTTACCTCATTTTCTGTCGCATACGACTTGTCGCCTGCATTTTGGCGCAGTGCTTCGGATCTGCTGAAAACTGTGTGAAATCGTCCATGTAGTTCTACCCTAGAACCTGTAATTGAGCATGGCATTAATTCCATTTCCTAAAGCAGTGCAGCCTTTGCTAGTGTTGCTACCTGCCTGGAGTGCCTGAGAATGCATTGTATGCCTAGTGAAAATGCTTTGCCTAAACCTACTTTGATGAACTGTACAAAACTGCACCTAAGGTACAAAGTACAGGATGCTCATTTCTCTTATTCGAGAATTTTTAGCCCCAGTTCCATATTCTTAAGGGCTCTTACAGACAACTGTGTTAACATCCTAACCTCCACTCCCCTGCATTCTGTGTTTGAAGAGCTTATGCACAGGAGAATGCAGGAAGGAATGCAGCCAACTCTTCCTTTAATGGGCACATAATGACAAAGGCATCCGTTAGAGCCAAATCATGATGGTACACAACATGCTCTGTTCCACCTTCATTCTGCACTTACATGAAACTGTGTCAGTATGTGCCCCGTGTTGATTCTTGCACTCATCAAGCTCTCATCTGGACGAGCCCTAATGCAGGCAAGCTATCACAACCCAGTAAAAGCTATCATTATTGAGCATAAAGCTTGCTCACCGCCATTTATCATCTTCCTCAGTCCCCGACCCTTTGACACTTATTTATTTTAGGGCCCCCATAGATAGAATCAACCAATCTTTCGAACTAAAAATGTAAGATGTGGCCATGACACAGTTCTAATTGCAGGGTTATGTGATATTATGGCATAAAGATAAGAATTTGTTTGCGACATTGAACCTGGTGCATTACTTGGGTGTTATAAATATATAAAAACAGAAATAAACAAAAACTGATGATGCCTAGTAAGTATCAATATTATAAATGCATATATTCAGTATACGCAAACACCGCTGCAACCCTTTACTGAAGCAGGAATACATAAACAGAATAACAAAGGAGCTAATAAGGAAGCTACATAGGGACCTAGCTGTGTCTCCCTAGCAGCTGCACTAGGTTTAAAAAGGAATTATCATCTTGGTTGACTAATATCTGTAATGAAAAGCAATCTGTGATCTGGAACAGACCTCAGTGGGGAGGTTTATGGAGATATTTATAAGATTAGACTACACCTCCATGAACTCACTGATACAGAGAAAAAGAAATAGCTCAGACTTTTGCTGTCTGGAAGTGGGTAAATACATGAATAAGTTCAGAGAAAAACATCTGACATCTAACTTATCCCCAAATGTTATGGAATCAGAATACATCATGTAATTCGGTAGGATATGAATCTGATTTGACAACCTAAAGTCAGAAGCTACAAACCACTTGTTTGATAGCGGAGGATGCACAGAGCATAACAGTGCTTTATTAGCAGGTTCATGCAGCCATTACACAACAGTAACATAAACTCTAGCAACTTCAGCAGTATAGACAGTACTGTGTATGCATATATGCGTCCATCAGACAGTTCATATGTGTATGGTCCTCGCTGGCGTCTCACTTCAAGTGGTGTACTAAATTTAGATTGTCCTTGTCTCAGTATTCCTGGTTTCTTAATTCTGACTAAAGATCCAGGCTGAAAGTGAACTTCTGTAGCACCACAGTTTCTATCAGTATAAGCCTTGCATTTGGCTCGGTGATGTTTCACAATGTCAGCAGTAGATTTTGTGGAAGTTTGATGTCTGCAACATGTAACTTAGTGCGCATCTGTCTGCCATGTAATAATTCAGCTGGAGATGATTGGGTCGTTGCATGGCATGTTGCTCTATAGTTATGTAGGAACTCTGCTGTAAATACTTTCCAAGATTTCCCAGTAAGGTTTGATGTCTGTAGTGTTTCTTTCAAACAGTTCAATAGCTCGTTTTCTCCATTTATTTGTGGTTAATACACTGAAGATTTTCTATGAACAAAATTCCTCTCTCTCAGAAAAATTCAAACTCAGATGATAGTCTGATACTAACTCCTTTGGATTACCTCCTCTGCTGAAGATTGGAGACATAAATGTTATTACTGTAATTGATGTTATATGAGAAACAAATGCAATTTCTGGCTATTTTCTATAATAGTTGTAGCAAATCTACAGTCTATAGGAGAATCCACAATATCTATAGCAAGTTATAACACATGTGCACATTGACATGTATAGGCCATTTGTATAAACACCACACAACTCTCAGAATCATGTTGAGACTTCTGTCTAGAATGGTAGTAAGGTGCAGAATGGATCTGGCCAACATAATAAATCAGTATAACAAAAGTGACTGCTCAGGAGCTGTGAAAATAAAAGCATCAGATGAAGCTGCACTACATTTGATACCATATGCATATTGTTGCACAGTAAATAAGGTGCAAATATATAGCCATGTAGAAATTATATAACCTGTAGGGAGCTGATAACTTCTGTGTGTGCAAATAATGGTTGTATATCATTTGTTTAGAAAGTAAATGAAGTAGCGCACTCACCCAACACTCCCTCAATAGAGAACGCCTGGTGCCCAGTGTAAGAGGTAGAGGCCACCCTCTATGTACAGAGCCAAAAAGAAATACACTGGCACTTCAAGGCTGGTGAATGGCAGGGATCCCCCTTGCCGTTTATTAGTGTGAATTAGTCCGAAACGTTGCACATTCGCACTAATAAACGGCATGGGGGATCCCTGCCATTCACCAGCCTTGAAGTGCCAGTGTATTTCTTTTTGGCTCTGTATATAATTTGTACCAGCTGGTTAACTCAAGAGTGCAGATTAGTCAGAGAGCTGTAAAAAAATAGGAAATGCTACAACGTGGATGAGACCAAGAGCTCACAATTTCACTTTGTTTGATCTAATTTATGCTATACCCTGTGTATTCAGATACACTCATGCTCATTTACAACTTAAGACACATACATTTACCTCTCCAATCCACCCTTTCAATCTACTTTGAAGAATTATGCATGAACACACTTTCACACAAGATAACCCTCAAATTGCTATTAAGCTCAACCAGGTGTTAATTCCATGTTCCACTTAGTGCCCTCTTAGAATTCTGAATGTTGTTGGACTACAGCTCCCAGCATTATTCAACATATAATGAAGGCTAAAAACATGCTGGTAGTTGCAGTCCAGCAACGTCTGTGTATACAAGGCATTTCCAGGTTGTGGTGGCCCTCTGGGACTAAATCATTATTATTGGCAGATAACTACATTCTTGTAACTACAATAAAATGGTTTTCCCATATTCGTGTAAAATTCTGAGTTAAGGGGGCCCTGACCAAAGGTTGGACCTCCAAGGATTCTCTTGCTATTCCTAAGTGGGTCACCTAGGACAGGCCGCTCTACACAGGCGCCTTAGGCAAGCCTGCCAGACGCAGCACCTGCTTAGCGCTAGTGTGCATGCATTGATTGGCGCGCATGCATGAACGTCCATTCACTTGCTGCTTTCAAAGTAAAACTCCCAAATTTGGTTGACCTTCTGGGAGTCTTACTTTGAAAGCAGCAAGTAAGTTGCAGGTAAAAAAATTTTGTCCCTTTGTAAAATGTAGAATGAAGCAATAGAATTCTTAATGAATCAGATGAAAATTGAGCGTAGGACTGGCCAGATATGGGATGACTTTGACGTAGTTGGCCAGCTTAGATATATTGCAATATATGGACAAACAATCCCTGTTGTTTAAAGGGTAAGGCATTTTTTATTAGCAGTATGCACAAAATGTCTCAATGTCTTAAATATATTGATAATGGGTTGCGTGCAGAGGACCTCTTGTATTTGTCTATATATATATATATATATATATATATATATATATATATATATATATATATATATACTTATATTTTACAAAATTCCCTTTATATTAGTATTACACTCATATTGTATATAATGGCTCTGCAAATGGTGGGTACTTATAGAAAAAATATTATATCAACAATAATAAAGAATCACAGATTACACATAGGGTTGCCACCTATTTCTTTCCTAATATCAGCCTGCAGGTTCAGCACTGGTGACCGTGACATCACTTGAGTGCGGGGCTGTGACATATGGAGGCAGAAAAATGGACAGACTAGATGAAAAAAGGTGCATGCGGCTTGAAAGTGGCCAGGGATATGGGTGGACTGGACAGGGAAATAAGAGGGATAGTGGTGGGCCTCTGGTTATGAGGGGTGACCTGCATTGAAAATGGTAATAGGACATTACAAATTTGCCAGCAATTACAATGCTGCTAACAGTGGGGTAACTATAGAGCAGGGATCCCCAACCTTTTGAACCCTTGAGCAACATTCAGAATTAAAAGGAGTTGGGGAGCAACACTAATATGAAAAATGTTCTTGGGGTGCCAAATAAGTGTTGTGATTGGCCATTTGGTAGCCCTTATGTGGATTGTCAACCTACATTGAGACTCTGTTTGGCAGTGCACCTGATTTTAATGCAACTTAAACTTGCCTCCAAGCCTGGAATAAAAAAATAAACACCTGCTTCGAGGCCACTGGGAGCAACATCCAAGGGGTTGGAGAGCAACATGTGGCTCACAAGCTACTGGTTGGGGATCACTGCTATAGAGGAAGCAGACCCCACAGTTGCAGGGGAACAGGTGGGCCTGGACTGCAGGTAGGGTTGCCACCTTTTCTTGAAAAAATTACCAGCCTTCCTATATATATTTATCTTTTTTTCCTATTAACAACATTGGGATCAACCATCAAAAATACCAGCCAGGCCGGTAAAATACCGGCCAGGAGGCAACCCTAAGAGGGTTTTCTTCCTGTATAGCTAGCAACCCCCCCCCCCCCCTTCCCCAGCAGCTCTCTTACCTGTGGCGGGTGTATTTGAGCACAAGTCAACATGGAGCGGAGAAGTGGGTGGAGGCTGGGAGCCGGTGGATTCATTGCGGGGAGTGGGTGGGAGGATGGGGATTGGAGTGCACTGGGCCCCACTTAAGATTGTTTTGCAGGCGGGCCCGCGCACTCTAGTTATGCCACTGGCTGCTACATTTGTAATACTGGCTAAGCCAATCAAATAATGGATAGGTGGCAACCCTAAATACACAGTGACGGGACATTTAGTAGAATTAACCTTTTGCTATGCCCTACTATGCACAGGGTGAAACATTCTGTTTCTGCAGATATAATGAGGAGAATGGGGCATGTGAAGCGTTAATAAAGCAGAGGCTTTTAGGGGAGTGAGAAAGAAGATATGAGCACAACTGCATGTGGATCTCGGAAGCAAGCATGAAGATCTCCAGCCTCTCTTTAAGGACATTTCATTTTTCCACTTCTGCCTGTTACATGTCCCAGATATTTTCCATTCACTTTGGTTTTTTTTCCCTTCATGATGACATCACTGCCGTTGTCTCCACAGCAACCAGAGACCCTAACAGCCCTAAGGTCAATCAGCAGAGCCTCCAGGGATATGTGGGCTATAATAATAAGATGTGCATATATATATATAAATATATATAAATATAGTTGCACAAAGTGGATGTATGAATAAAACACCACCATGTAAAGGGGACTGACCTTTTTTTAAGTTTCCCATGGGTTACAAATATGAAGCGCCAGACATCACAAAAGCTGGAAGTGCAACCAGGCCCCATCTTATATCTTTCTGTTGCCTATGGGACAGCAGTGAGGTTAGTTTGTGATGTGACAGAGACCAGATGGCTGTACAGTATATAGAGTCGGTGATGAACGTCTGACTTTCCAGTTCACACCCAGTTATCGCTCTACTGTTTACTTAGACTTAAATAAAGACTAATC
Organism: Xenopus borealis; assembly: GCA_024363595.1. NCBI lineage: Eukaryota > Metazoa > Chordata > Amphibia > Anura > Pipidae > Xenopus > Xenopus borealis. Next base: position 94,725,445 of record CM044438.1, read on the forward strand.
CTGTCCTGATTAATAGACCCTCTCTATTTATTGGAACCTGCACGCGTTGCATACGTTTCCCATTCAGTGGAATGTATAGAACCGGAAATAATTTCATAAGAAGACATATTCCAGAGCTTTGTCTTGTTTGTATTTTGATCCTACATTTTAGTGTATGTGCTTGACATTTTACCTTGCTATAGAAAACCCAGTCTGTATTTCTCAATGCGATAATCCTCCTTGTTTCCTCCCATAGACCTCCTATCAATCAAGACAAGAGTGATACTACAATAACAATGGGTTGGTATAGGATATAACCTATACATTGCCTGTGCTAGATGTTATCATGTACAGGAGAGTTTCGTGGTTACCTTTTATGAGCACTTGAACATGCGCAAAATGGAGGCTATTCTGAAATTGTATTTATATTCTAAGTAAAAACAAATAATGAATCCTAGTTTTGTTTTATATTTACTACACCCATCCCTCTCCCTGTAATCAGTCGACATAACAGAGAAACAACACCTTGCTTTGCCTTCTTTGTTGTGACTATTTTTCCCTACAGATAAGCAGAAGCCCATTGTTAATTATTTCCATCCACAGGTGCTCACTAGAGCTTGGGAGTTGGAAACTAAAACTCGTTTTCTCTGTGCAAGCCTGTAGGTAAATGGAATATTGTTCTCTGTGTCCCAGACTGAGGGTAATGTGCTTTTACCTTTAAACCTACCCTCAACACATTGGGTTAGGGGCAGCTCCTCCACGTTTACATGTGACTTGATCTCAGGATGGGCCCTCACAGAGTTTGTGGAGGAAGGGAATAAATCAGTTGGGTGCCAGTTGGGTGCCAGTTGGCCACAATTGCCTGGGGAATACTAACCCCACTGAGCTGCCTGTACTCACAGACCTGCCTGCCTTATATCCCTGGTGGGTATTTTGACATAGTCTGACTATCAATAACTATTCTTCATTCACAAGATCCTGGTATCCTGTCTTAATCCAGAAAGTGAGGTCTAATTCAGCCTCTGGACTCCCATCACTCTTACTCAGTTCTCAGGTGGAGCACTAAGCGTCAAGCACCTAGTGATCCCACCGGCTTTATCATCTAGGCGCAGTGATCCCCAACCAGTAGGTCGTGAGCAACATGTTGCTCTCAAACCCCTTGAATGGTGCTCCCAGTGGCCTCAAAGCAGGAGATTATTTTTGTTTTCCAGGTTTGAAGGAAGTTTTGGTTGTATAAAACTAGGTGCACTGCCAAGCAGAGCCTCAATGTAGGTTGACAAGCCATCTAGGGGCTACCAAATGGCCAATCATAGCATTTATTTGGCACCCCAAGAATATTTTTCATGCTTGTGTTGCTCTCCAAATCCTTTTTCTTCTGAAAGTTGCTCATGGGTTCAAAAGGTTGGGGATCCCTGATCTAGGGAGAAGAACATCCAATTGTAGGCAACATTCAGCACAAAGGGCATTACAATGTGCCACTGGGCCCCCTGCAAAAATCTAAAGAGGTGCCAGGAGCACGGGCTCATTTCTCTCCTCACATTGTGGTCCAGGCCCCCCGCTTGTCTGCTTCATATATGGCTGGTTGACTTTTTTTACACTTTGTTCACTGCATGGTGCATGGTAAACACTGATACTCAGTCTTCTTAGTAAACAAGAGTAAAAAGTTAGTCTTTGCAAAACCCCATGTTAGATTATCACAGAATTTAGACAGATTGAGGATAAGAAGGATTATGGATAAAGACATTAACAATGTCTTCTCTATGCAAATCAAAAAAAAAAAAAAACTGGGTTAGAATGACATTTACAGAAGTAAGCAAACGCCCTATATTGAAAATCTGTTTATTTACTCGACTTGATTCGAAGTTCGATCGAATTTTCAAAAACATTCTAATTGAATTTTCGAATGTTTTTGAAGACCACTTCGACCAGTGAATTTTGTAAATTTGATTAAATCGAATGATTAGAAGATTCAACTGTCGAAGTACTTCCCCTTTAAATTTCGCAAGATCAAAGCTACCGAATTGGGTTTCATTATTTTTGTCTGAATAAAAAATATGGATCGATTCGAATGATTTATCGATCGAATATTTTGTATTCGATCGTCCCACCAATCGAATTGCGGTAAAATCCTTCGAATTCGAAGGATTTTACTTCCCTACCTATTCACATGGTCGAATTTAAATTTTTTTTCAATTCGAAATTCTGTCAATAGTAAATCTGCCACTTAATATTGCTATTATTATCAGTACACAGTTAATTGCAGAAACTGCTTGCATGGGTCTTAAATTCAAATTATTTTTATTAAAAAACAGCTATGAATGCTTTAATAAAAATTTGAAAATGGATTTCATGTTTAATTTGAAAAGGACTTTTATTATACAGATTTTTGTGTCTAGGTGACGGGTCCACTTTAAATTCCAGGTTGTATAAAAACCAGTTGCACTGCCAAACAATGACAAAGGGGGTTACCCCGAAACGTTGCATGCTCCATTCACAATAAACCAGCAAGGTTTTACCTGCAAGTTGTGCCGGTGATTTGTTACAGAAACAATGACAATCCACATAGGGGCTACCAAATAGCCAATTACAGCACTTATTTTGCACCCCAATAACGTTTTTCATGCTTGTAGTGCTCCCCAACTCCTTTTACTTCTGAATGTTGCTCTCGGGTTCAAAAGGTTGGGGATCCCTGCCTAATAATATGGACACCTAATGGGTCCTAATGGGGACCTTGTGCTTATGTATTCCCCTGTAGTTCTCACAGTGTACACTAGATGGCACTGTGTAAAAGTGTAAAGGTATTGGGAACCATACGGTCAGTGTTCATTGCTTTTAGCCCAACCTTGCAGGCTGGAAGGGATTGGGCATGATCCCTAGACGCAAAGGCCCTAGTAAAGAATAGCTATACTTTGTCAAACAGAAGAAATAGAGGAATTAAGATCCTTTGTACCAATAACCCAAATGTAGGGACTAAGTGTTACAGACCTAGGGTTAGGGTTTCCCCTTAGGTTCTACTTAGGGAAAAGGCTGAAACTTGGTTGTACCTTTCTGCATTCAAACCTCAACTATTGCTGACATGAAACTTGCCTGAAGGGATCCAGCCCATGTGTGGTGCTGTGAGTATATGCTCCTTTATGCTATGTGCTCTGTACTTATGCTCTACAACTGTTTCTTTACTCCTATATGGTGACTACTCTATTGCTCTACTGTTAAATAAATACCATTTGGTTAAGCATAAAGAATCACTGGCGCCCAACTTATTGTGCACTTGCACTTGGTTACAGTAGTTCTACTATATCCTTCCTCCACCCCACTGTGAGGGCTCATCCCTGAGAAAGGAGAGTTTCATTTGTGGTGTAATACCATTTGAAAGTAGCTAAAACTGACTCTGAGTCCTCTGTCAAAAGAAACACTGTATTTCTTTCCTTCTATTGTGTACACATGGGCTTCTGTATCAGACTTCCTGCCTTCAACTTGAACCTCCTTGCCCCAGGCATGAGCATGCTCAGTTTGCTCCTTCCCCTCTCCCCCCTCTTTGCTGTAATCTGATCCCAGAGCTATAAGTGAGCAGGGAGAGACTCAGGCAGGAAGTGATGTCACACAAAGCTAATACTGTAGCTGCTATCCTAAACAAACAAAGAGCTTCTAGAGCTTTTTATTCAGGTATGGTTCTACAGAATAAATATAGCATTCTATCTTGCACTTTTGCAGCTAATCTATTGTCAATAAAATGCCTCAGTAGCTTTCCTTCTCCTTAAAGCAAAAATCAATTTACTCCTTGATAAAAATAGTTAATTTAAATTTAACACCTGTGTGAGAGGTTCCTCCAAACTATCTACTGCAGTCTTTTTACGTTTACTGCTCCCAGGCAATTGCTGACTACAGAGACGTGTATATTATGATTGCATGTTTCTAAAGCACTAACATAATAACCCACTGCGCTGGGTTGTAGGGATTTGGGGATTAGTGCAGTGAAATTGCTGAGTATTTCATTTTATAGAACTGGACATTTTCACTGGTTATTTAGGCTTGTTACCTCTTCTAGTGCCATGCTAGAAGACCAAAGGGGCTGTGTTTTTATCAATTTGTACCTTGCCATACAGCTAGTACCTTTGACCAGGTATTTCATCTCATTCACATGCACAAGTTAGGGAGCATCAGCTGGAGCATAATATGGAGCAAAATACAAAGGACTTGGCGTCTGCCCTATGGTGTAAGCTGCAGGTATGCCACAGGTATGAATAAGCAATAAGGGACTTCATTGTGCATTGTTTACCGCTGTAGATTACATTCTTAATTGATTTTCCTTTTTGTTTATTTATAATTGAGTTATCCAATATTGGAAATATATTTAAAGAACTCTCAGTGCACCTTGCAGCCCTCAGATGCTCTTGTATAATCCTAAAATCTTGAAAACAGTAGCCCTATAGGGAAAGTAAGAGAAATAGGGTGTAGCCAATTTCTATCAGAGCAGTTATTCCAGGGGTCACTGACCAGGGTCATAGTTTTACCAATCATACTTAATCTAGCACTGGAATTAAGAATTTACACAAGCACTGTTCTGGGCCCTTGATATAAATTAAAAGACAGCATCAATCCACAGCAGCATGTTATGGCACTTCTTATATTTAAGAACCAGTATTTCGTGTTAAGACTGACCTTGCTCAGACAATAGGACTTCCTCTCCTTCGTTTATGTGCTTCTTCTCAACTCAGTTCACATCAATTCTATTATTAGGCATTTTCTCATTTGTAGTTAGTGACATTAGCAAGTTGTTTACAAAACTTTTCTTTAAGACCTGAGTATGTAGATAAAAATCTGAGCCAAAGTCCCCAATGTGTTTCCTGGAATCAGTGCAAGCACACGCCATAACATACAGGGGTGCTTGTTTGAGTGTGTTTAGGGAAAGGCTCTTGGGAACCCTCCACCCTTCAGTATCCCCCTTCTCTGTAAACTCTCTGCTTTCCTGCTTAGAACAATTCATTGGGAGCAGGTTTGCTCAGGAAATCCCATCACAGACAAGTACCCCTTGTAATCATCCTATCTCTCGATACCATCTGTGTTGTCTTAATGTAAATTACTTTTATGGTGCCACCCGTATTTATATAACTTGTTCTCAATCACCATATGCCAACCCTGGCTTAGAAAGATTTAAGGAAGCTATTAGGCAGTGCTGAACTACTAAGTACTGTTGTTAAACTATGACTACCAGAATCCCCGGACTGCCTTGTATTTTCTGTATTGCAGTTTTATGACATTTGGAAGCTTTGCATAATTGCCTCATGCTTCCACACCAAGGCATTTTGCACATTTGCATTTTGTAAAATATACTCCTTGCAGAATATACAAACTTGCAGTCAAATGAAAAAGTTTGGGAACCCCTCTTAATTCTTTGGATTTTTGTTTATCATTGGCTGAACTTTCAAAGTAGCAACTTACTTTTAACATATATAACATGCCTTATAGAAACAGTAGTATTTCAGCAGTGACATATCATTTATTGGATTAACAGAAAATATGAAATATGCATCATTACAAAATTAGACAGTTACATACATTTGGGCACCCCAACATAGATATTACATAAATACTTAGTTGAGCCTCCTTTTGCAAATGTAACAGCCTCTAGACACCGTCTATAGCCTTTGGTGAGTGTCTGGATTCTGGATTGTGGTATTTTTTACCATTCTTCCTTACAAAATCCCTCCAGTGCAGTTAAATTTGATAGCTGTCGAGCATGGACAGTCTGCTTCAAATCATCACATAGATTTTCCATGATATTCAAGTTGGGGGGCTGTGAAGGCCATTCCACAATATTGTACTTCTCCCTCTGCATAAATGCCTTTGTAGATTTCAAAGTGTGCTTAGGGTCATTGTTTTGTTCGAATGTCCAACCCCTGCGTAACTTCAACTTTGTGACTGATGTTTGAACATTATACTGAAGAATTTGTTAATGATATTGGGTTGAATTAATCTGACCCTATACTTTAACAAGGGCCCCAGTCCCTGAACTAGTCACACAGCCTCACAGCATGATGGAACCTCCACCAAATTTGACAGTAGGTAGCAGGTGTTTTTCTTGGAATGCTGTGTTCTTCTTCTGCCATGCAAAGTGTTTTATGACCAAATAACTAAATTTTTGTCTCATCAGTCCAAAGCACTTTGTTACAAAATGACTGTGGCTTGTCTAAATGAGCTTTTGCATACAACAAGTGACTCTGTTTGTGGCGTGAGTGCAGAAAGGGCTTCTTTCTCTTCACCCTGCCATACAGATGTTATTTGTGCAAATTGCGCTGTATTGTTGAACAATTTACAGATACATCATCTGCAGCAAAATGTTCTTGCAGGTCTTTGGAGGTGATCTTTGGGTTGTCTGTAACCATTTTCACAATCCTCTGCATATTCTGCTCCTGTATTTTTCTTGGCCTGCCAGACCTGGGTTTTACAGCAACTGTGCCTGTGGCCTTCCATTTTCTGATTACATACCTTACAGTTGAAACTGACAGTTTAAACCTCTGTGATAGCTTTTTGTAGCCTTCCCTTAAACCATGATACAACAATCTTTGTTTTCAGATCTTTTGACAGTTGCTTTGAGGATCCCATGCTATCAGTCTTCAGAGGAGAGTCAACCAGAAGCACAACTTGCAATTGTCCACCTTAAATACCTTTCCACATGGTTGGAAACACCTGCCTATGAAGTTCAAGGCTTAATGAGCTAATCCAACCAAGCTGGTGTTACCAGTAATCAGTATTGAGCAGTTATATGCATTCAAATGAGCAAGAATCTGTCTGTCTCTGCCCTTAGAGGGGTTCCCAAACTATTTCATATGACTTTATATGTGAGCTAAGACAAGCACTCCCTGCAAGCACTTGCCATGCAGGCAGTCAGATCAACTGCAATGCATATTAAACACAAATATGCATCAGGACCAAAGCAGCTACCCAAATTACTTGATATTATTTTCAGGTTTTTATGAAATAAAACATGTAATGAGCAGAATATACGAAGTGGAGCTCACCTGTTTAGCGTCTTCGAAGCACGTTTCCTCTCCATCGGCATCCTGCGAGAACACCAAAAATCATACACTCCCAACTCCATTCAGCACAGGATGAGTTCAACACTGTGGGCGCTCAGATGGACAAAAGAAGGAGATGTATATTTCTTCATCAAATTTGGCTTTATTGTAGCAAACTACGTGACAAATGGTGGCAAACAATAGTGCAGATCAGCCTATGCATTTTGTGCCCAGAACTGACTGCACTTCATCAGAGCTAAATTCGTAACATGTGAACACCCCTTTAAATGATGTAATAAATACATACAATTCCAACCGGTGTATTACTTCATTAAATAGAATACAATAAATATAAATACTCCTATACCCCTTTAAAAACCAAGTGAATCATAAACACTAATCTCATGCTCAAGTCCAAAGTTCTAAAAGCATATCTCAATATGTGCATAAATTGATGTGAATACTGAAATACATTATGTGCAAGATACCTAAAGTGTAATTGCATATACATCACTGAAAAAGTGAATAATATTAAATATATATAAATGTGCAATTTACAATAAATTCTCATACAAATGCACAAATACAAACTATATATGATATATAGTGTATTCTCATTCTCATTCAATGCACAAACATCATTCCATATTACTTGTTCCCTACGGTTTCCAGCAAAGATCATTCCATATCCTCTTACACATGTTCCATATCATATACACTATTCGTGTATAGATCACATAGTGATGGACAAATAGAGTCATACCCCCAAACATATCCGTTATTTATATTCATTTAGTCTTTGATTTTATAAATTCAAATCTCAGTTGTATGGTCCCAATATTTTCTCATCCATCCATAATCTCTTATGATCCAAATATATATATATATATATATATATATATATATATATATATTCTATATGAGTTATATAGTATGGGACAAGATTGACTATTCTGACTACTCACCCATCTGGTTTCTTCTTATTCTAAAGCTATATCTCTATATCCATATATATGTGTTCTTTAAAGCAAAATCAAAGCAACATAATCACAAGACATTGTGAAAGGAAACTACTCACCTATAGGGATGGCGCGAACTGTTCGCCGGCGAACTAGTTCGCGCGAACAT
>CM044438.1:94754453-94803524 GCA_024363595.1 Xenopus borealis
TATATATATATATATATATATAAATAATATAAATATATATATATAGAGAGAGAGCACAGGTTGGCAGCAGTGCCATAAGAAACCTCATTGGGCAACGGCACAAATGCCAGTGGCCAAATAGTGTGAATTAATAGCTCAGCTCTACAGGTTTGTTAACAAACTATGCTGCAGCTTATCCACAAAATTCTTTAAATGCACCTTTTCCATTTGTGTTATAAAGGGCAGGTGTTTGTTCTAAAAATACATACTTTCAAATACAATATGTATTATATATCCTGAAATTATGAAGTTACTAGCCCAATTTGGATAGCCAGTCAGATTTGCAAACAATATTAAAGGGATACTGTCATGGGGAAAAAAAAATTTCTCGAAACGCATCAGTTAATAGTGCTGCTCCAGCAGAATTCTGCATTGAAATCCATTTCTCAAAAGAGCAAACAGATTTTTTTTATATTTCATTTTGAAATCTGACATGGGGCTAGACATTTTGTCAATTTCCCAGCTGCCAGAAGTCATGTGACTTGTGCTCTGATAATCTTCAGTTACTCTTTACTGCAAGTTGGAGTGATATCATCCCCCTCCCTCTCCCCCAGCAGCCTAACAACAGAACAATGGGAAGGTAACCTGATAGCAGCTCTCTAACACAAGATAACAGCTCCCTGGTCGATCTAAGAACAACACTCAATAGTAAAAACCCATGTCCCACTGTGTTCCATTCAGTTACAGCGAGAAGGAAAAACAACAGCCTGCCAGAAAGCAGTTCCCTCCTAAAGTGCTGGCACAAGTTACATGACTACGGGCAGCTGGGAAATTTACAAAATGTCTAGCCCCATGTCAGATTTCAAAACTGAATATAAAAAAAATCTGTTTGCTCTTTTGAGAAATGGATTTCAGTGCAGAAGTCTACTTGAGAAACACTATTAACTGATGCATTTAAAAAAACATGCTTTCCCATGAGAGTATCCCTCTAATGTAAACAGGAATGGTGTATTAAAGGGAATGTTTAGGCTTGTAAAAACATTCAAATAAATATGCAGAAAGTGCACCCCAGTGCTCTTTTGCAATTTTTTTTTTAAATGCCTGGACTAAACAGCAGGGGCACTGCAGTTAAACATGCATGATATTAACAGTGTATAAGCAAATTACAAAATAAGTACTTTGTTCTAGACATAACAATGGATGGTTTACTGCTATTGTCATTCCATAAGTGAACAAGCATACATTTTATGATTTTTTAGAAAGGAAAGGCATAATTAGGTCACCTTTAATCACAGAGGACTTAATTACTTAAGAAAACCAGTGGCGCAAAGGAAAAGAACATTCTGACAGTGTTATGTGTCAACTTCCCCTGTTGAACTATAGAGGGGCCTCTTGACATAATGCTGTGAAATGCATGACGCAGGTCTAATAAGAAGTAATGGGGGGCTGAGGGAGTGACGATCATTACATGTTTGTTTTTGGGTTAATTGGATGAATAATACTCAAGTGGGGCTCAGCTACGATAAGAAATAACTTAGAGCTCTCTGCAGCACTAATCAGATAAATAAACAAGTGTTTTAATAAATACACATTGCATAGCATACCCTGGGGAACGGAAAAGAAACAAAGAAGAACCCATTAGAAAGCAGGATATTTGGCTCCTTAACTTAGGAGAAACAATTAGTGTTGGTGCAAGATGAAATGGAGCCCTTCGTAAGATCTCCACAATGCATTGCATAATTTTCTAAGCATTTTACACCTTCTTTAGGGCTCTTATACACAGGCATTTTCTTGTGCATACAGTATCATGCTCAGGTTTAAGTGCATCTAAACACATTAGTTAATTGATTCCAACAATAAAATGTCTAGCTGTACTCCTGAGTGCAGGGTCGGATTGGACTGGTGGGCCCGGGCCTTATGGGCCCCCTGCCGGCCCAGACCCACTCCCCTAATATGCCAAGCCCCAAAACCAAAATAGTGAGACACGGTGCATGCCGGTGTTCGGAGTTGCATTTTATTGGGGGGTTCAGAAGCAACATGATACATTAAAGGACAAGGAAAGGCAATCCCATTTTTACTTTCTTAATTGAAAAAGAAATCTATCTCCAGTATACTTTAATTAAAAAAATGTGTACCGTTTTTATAAGAAACCTGGCGGTCCCTAACTGCTGGGCAGGGAAACAATCATAATTATAAACAGCAGGGGGAGCCCCCACCTTACTTCCTAGCCATGCAGAACTCCAGCAGCTTTGTTTCCCTGTAGAGCAGTCGGTGACTGTGTAGAGATTAGTATTGGATTTTATTTTTGCCTTTACATCCCTTTTACTGTTTCCAACTTCAGCTTCAGGGACAAAGATCATGGAGCCAGATTTAAACAGATAAACTGGGATTCTGTTTGGAGGATTATTTTGCTGCAGCCACTGGTTGGAGAAAGATTGTAGTAAACAATACAAAAACTATAAAAAAAACTATAAAATCCACATTAGATTACATGACAACACAGGACCCTGTGCATTCTGTATATTCTGATTATTAACCAGTCTTGCTGTATCGGCTTCTGGCAGATATTATTGGACTTGTGCTGTTTTGATCATTTATGACGATCCCTAAGCAGCCCAGATCACACAGAGCATGTGCACAGTCTTGATCTTGCTGTTTGTTTAACAAAGTTACTAGGGATGCACCGAATCCAGGATTCTGCCTTTTTCAGAAGGATTCGGATTCAGCTGAATCCTTCTTCCCGGGGGAACTGAATCCGAATCCTAATTTGCATATTCAAATTAGGGGTGGGGAGGGAAATCACATGACTTTTTGTTACAAAACAAGGAAGTAAAAAACGCTTTCCCCTTCCCATGCCTAATTTGCAGGACGTTCAGCATGCTTTTTAAACACATAAAAACACCCATGTGTAAGAACCTTTAGTAAAGAAGAAGTATAAGTATATAATAATTTATACAATGACTATCTAGCACATAGGGATACCAGTGGGCTCAGATTTGGAGGTACCTTCCTGCAGCTCCGGGCTCCATTGTATGTATCAGCCCTATGACCCATACTTTACAATCCAACAGATCAAATGAACGCACTGCTCACCTCCAGGCGGCAATGACCTGGGGGGGGGTCTCTATCAAACATCTGTTGGATGTATCAGCCACATTCTCTAAAAGTCGTGAAGTCGTGCAGGTCACTATGAAAGAGAAGTGAGTAGGGATGCACTGAATCCACTATTTTGGATTCGGACAAACCCCAAAATCCATTGTGAAAGATTCAGCTGAACACCGAACCGAATCCAAACCCTAATTTATATATGCAAATCAGTTAGAGGAAGGGTAAAAGGCTGAATCGAATCAGAAGCCTTAAGATCGTGTGATTTTTCGTCACAAAACAAGGAAGTAAAAAAATTTGTAGGCACACATTTCCTGTGTGGCTAAAATAAATTTTACTTCCTGTTATGAAAAGTCACATGATTTTAAGGATAGGATTCTGATTCGGTTCGGCCTGGCACAAGGATTCAGCCGAATCGTGCTGAAAATGGCAAAATCCTGGCCGAACCGATTTGGTGCATCCATACAAGTGAGCTAAGGAGAAAAGTGACTTTATTAGTAGAGCGTGCTGGCCTGATCCTCGATGATCCCAGGACAGTGCACACACACACTGCAGGCCTCTGCGCTCGTAAGTGTCCCCAATAGTTGCACTGCTCTTACTTAATGCTGCTGGCAGTGAGTACAGGATCATGCATCTGACTGTGGAGAAGAACTTCTAATAAATTGAGCTTGCTGGGCTTTACTTACTGCAAACTGATCACATGTAAATGCAGACAAGTGCAGCCATTCTAGCTGGATTGCCTAGAAACAATATTTAGTAAATTGTTACACTATATTGTTTTTCTTTTATTTAGCGATGCTGAAGCTTCTTCTGTAGTCATGCATGCAATACAGGTCATCAGATTGCTCAGTGAAACAAGCTGAGACATGAGATGTTTGTATTCTAATAAACCATGTGCACTAAATTTCCAAGGGGAGGCTTGGTCAGCTAGAACATTCACAGAATGACAAATAACCATTTGATTTTCACACAAAAACAACTTTGCCAAGAGAGTTTTAGGATGTTTAGAAGTAAAAAAATGTAATACGTTGTGTATTTTCAAATATTGAATAAATGTTAAATTACTTGCACTTGTCATATCTGTTGCTCTAAGGAAGAGTGCAGGGGTCATTTACAACACTGGGGAGGCATACGTGCAACAGCACTAAGGGGTGCAAGTGCTCTCCTGTTTCTTGCTTTCGTAGCTTGCACCCCTTGGGTTGTTGCACTCAATCTGGTGCTGTGTGCTAAGCAGCGTCTGGAGAAACAGCCCAACGTTGTCCATATTGTCTGCCTATAGGTACATAAGTACAGGTCTCCAGTCCACCCCTTTATTATCCAGCATGTCCAGGCCACACTAAATTCTAGGTGCCGTCTCCATCATCCAAAATGGAGAGCAGAGCCCTGTGGCTATTTGCATAATGCCCCACTCAGTGGACAAAGTGCAAAAAAATTGGCCAATTGGCACCTTTTTTTGCTCTTTGCACACTATGCGGGGCAATGTGAATTTCTATTGCGTTGGGGTTACATAGTTATACCCTGCCAGGTATCCAGGGAACGCAGTGCAGAAACTTTGTGATAAGGATCTTATCACGTCTTATCTATTAAAATTGCCAGTGTGGTTCACAAATACCTGTGTGTGCTCATGAAAAGAATAAATGTTTGCATAGGATCACTGTTATTTCATTTGTGCCTTTTCCTTGTTGACATTGTAGGCAAACATTTAGGGCAGAGACACACAAAGCGATTCAGGGAGATTTAGTCAACCGCCAACTAATTGCCTCTTCTTCAGGCGACTAATTCCCCCTAAAAAGCCTTCTCGCTGGTGGGAGCTCGGAGTGTTCAGTTTTCCTGAAGTTGGAAACTTCGGGTGACTTCGGAAAATGAATTGCTCCGACTGCCATCCTGCAATCGATTTAGATTCAAGCCGGTGGGAAGGCAGCGGGAGAGGCCATCTAGGTCAGATCCCTGTTCCCCAGTTAATCCTACACATCTGCTTTTCTCACAGATTGTGTTTTGCAGTTCTGTGTCTATGGCTTTGCAACTTGCACAACCATGAGAAGTCTTTAAGACATAAACTCAGCAAATTAAAAGAAAATGATACCATCAAAAATATAAATGTACTTTTAGTATGTTATAGAATTCTAAGCACCTTGGCTTTAATTTTTTCTTTTTTCTAGTTTTTGCATTATTTGCCTTCATCTTCTGACTCTTTCTATCTTTTAAATTGGAGTCACTGACCCCCATCTAAAAAACAAATGTTCTGTAAGGCTACAAATCTATTGCTATTGCTATTTTTATTACTCTATTCAGGCCTCTCCTATTCATACTCCAGTCTCTTATTCAAATCAGTTCATCATTGCTAAGGTAATTTGGACCCTAGCAACCAGACTTCTGAAACTGCAAAAAGGAGAGCTGATGAATAGAAAGCTAAATAACAAAAAAATCACAAATAATAAAAAATGAAACTCAGAATGAATGAAACTCAGAAACTCAGAATATCGCTCTCTAAATCATACTAAAAGTTAATTTAAAGGTGAACAACCCCTTTAATATACAATATGAGGCATTTCAGTGTGACAAAATTTGGCCGTTTTGTGTAGCTAAGTTTTACCCATCATCATACGATGCTATATATATGTTACTCACTAATCACTTGACAGAAAATAATTCAGGTTTAAAGGGATACTGTCATGGGAAAACATGTTTTTTTTCCAAAACACATCAGATAATGGTGCTGCTCCAGCAGACTTCTGCACTGAAATTCATTTCTCAAAAGAGCAAACAGATTTTTTTATATTCAGTTTTGAAACTGACATTTTGTCAATTTCACAGCCTCCCCTGGTCATGTGACTTGTGCCAGCAATTTAGGAGGGAACTGCTTTCTGGCAGGTGGTTGTTTTTCCTTCTCAATTTAACCGAAGGAGTCACGGTGGGACACGGGTTTTTACTATTGAGTGCTGTTCTTAGATCTAACAGGCAGCTGTTATCTTGTGTTAGGGAGCTGTTATCTGGTTACCTTCCCATTGTTCTGTTGTTAGGCTGCTGGGGGTGATACCACTCCAACTTGCAGTACAGCAGTAAAGAGTGATTGAAGTTTATCAGAGCACAAGTCACATCACTTGAGGCAGCTGGGAAATTGACAATATGTCTAGCCCCATGTCAGATTTCCAAATGAAATATTTAAAAAAATCTGTTGAGAAATTGATTTCAGTGCAGAATTCTGCTGGAGCAGCACTAAAAAAAACATTTTCCCCATGACAATACCCCTTTAAACTGTAACAGTAAGAAGTGTGAGAGTAAAAACACAGCTCTATCCATTCATTAGCTGATGTAACCTAGCATGTATGTGCGCCCTTGGTTTGTGTGAGAGCACAGTGTCTCATGAAAGCCTGAGACACGGTATATTTAATATGCCAGTTTTTATATGGTATTTTATATTCTACAGGAAAATATAAATGGTAGATAGATTTTATCAATAAAAACTGATTGCTATAGGTCACTGCGTACCTTTTATTACACATGGGTGGGGCAAGGGTTTCGATTGAGCTTAAAAGAAAACACAGGATTTGACTAAATTAATATTTTGCATAAAGTTTTGGAATTCTGGACTTGGAACATGCAATTTAATATTCTGTGGGTGGGTGTGACCGAGGAAGACTTCTCTGAAACCCCTCACCCTTCTCCTACCTCTATCAATAGACAATCTCCCTTCAAGTGCTAGATAAAAGCACAAGTGTTACCTGTAACAAGAGCTGGCCAAGGATAATTGGCAAGTACCCAGTAAAGTGGTATGTTTGCCTTGTATTCTTTCCATTATATCCCCCCCAGTACACACACACTTAGAAGAAGACATGGATAAAAGGGTATAGGTTTGTTTCAAAACCTTTTAAAACTTAGAAGAATGTATGTTACCATAGAAACTCTGCTCAGTTGTGCAAGGTTTGTTTTGATATTCAGCTCTTCATAAGGTTTTACCGAGGAGCTGGAATACACATAATTATAAGAGCTTTCAAGGCTGAAGGCAGAGACAGGCAGCAGCTTTCATACTGGAGTTAATGAGAGCCCGATGTGTCTGGATCCGGCAAACCTCAGAGTGTTGTGTAGACAAATGTTATGGGATATAGGTTACTTGTGATGGAGGCGTAACACCATGTGTCACAATCACAGCGGCAGATTTTAAAATCATTATTTACAGGATAATGGCTGCAAATAATCTGATTTGTTTTTCTGTTTTGCTAGGGCTCGCCTTTATTCTTCTGCAGATTCATTTTCATTAGCTCACCCACGTCCCGCTGCTAAAAAGTTCCCAACTAATGGCAAGGCAAGCAAGGTGGTTTCCCAGAGAGAAGGAAGGTAACACAAATGTAGAATACTCCAATACTCCAATTCTATTCTACATGTGAAGCCATGTCTGTGTTTATGCAACCACATTGAGGTTGACGTTTGAAACATATCATTATATCCCACTAGAATTATTGTATAATTCCAGAATTGCTGTTATTTGAGTTATCATCTGCTTAGATCAAATTACTGTTTCATGCAAAATCTTGCCTAGTTGCAGGGAGTTGACTGTATGTACTCCCAGCTAGTGATGGGCTAATTTATTCACCAGGCGCGAATTTGCGGCGAATTCCTGCGATTCATGAATACATTCGTGAAACGGCAGCGAAAAATGGCTGGCGTGAAAAAAACGTGGCGCGCACATAAAACAGGGCAAAGTGCGCCGAAAACAACCCGATGAGCGTCAAAAACTATGTGACGTGTCAAAAATGATACGCGCGTTGTTTCGCAAATTTTTTGCCAATTTGCAAATTTCCAGATAAATTTTTCGCCGAAACGGCATAGATTCGCCCATCACTACTCATTGTGAACAGACGTGTCAGTCTTTCCCAGTTGCAAGGAATTCCTCTTAAAGGAGAATTCAACCCCTTTGTGCAAAAAATCCTCCCTCCTCCCCTGTGTAAGTCCCCTAAATTGTTACTTAGCACTCCTTCTAGGTCCTCTCCAGAGGAGTTCACGGCAGCCATCTTCTCCTGAGTGCTCTTCTCCCTGTATGTATCGGCGTTTTGTAGCTCATGCGCAGTAGGAGGCAGTTTGGATCTACTGTGCATGCGCTGAAAGTCACAAAGTTTCTGAAAAAAGAAATGTGGAAACTTCGTGATTTGTGGGCGCATGGGCAGTAGCTCCGTACCAGCAAATGCCTCCTACTGCGCATGTGCCGAAAAAAAATTTTTTTTGGAATTTCGGGCGCTTGTGCAGTAGGAGGCATTTGCCAGTACGGAGCTACTGCGCATGTGCCAGAAAGTCTCAAAGTTTCCGATTTCTTTTTTCAGAAACTTTGTGACTTTCAGTGCATGTGCAGTAGATCTGAACTGGCAAATGCCTCCTACTGCGCATGCGCCACCAAATGCTGAAGAATACACTTGGGAGAAGATAGCTGCAATGAACTCCGCTGGAGAGGACCTAGAAGGAGGGGTAACAAGTTAGGGGCATTTGCCCCAGGGAGGGGGGGGAGGTAGGAGGGAGGGGGACCTACACAGGGGAGGGTTTCTTGCACGAAGGGGTTGAATTCTCATTGAAAGGGGTGGTTCACCTTTATGTTAACGTTTCGTATGCTATAGAATGGCAATTCTAAGCAACTTTTCAATTGGTTTTAATTATTTATTTTGTATAGTTATTTCTCTTTTTCTTCTGACTCTTTTCAGCTTTCAAATGGACTTCGCTGGCCCCTTCAAAAAACCAATTGCTCTGTAAGGCTAAAAATGTATTGTTAATGCTACTTTTTTTACTCATCTTTCTATTCAGGGCCGCTAATATTCATATTCCAGTCTCTTGTTCAAATCAAAGCATGGTTGCTAGGGTAATTTGGACCCTAGCTACCAGAGTATTTAAAAGGCCAATTGAAGAGCTGCTGAATAAAAAGCAAAATAACTCAAACACCTCAAATAATAAAAAAAATTAAGCCCAATTGCAAATTGTCTCAGAATATCACTCTCTACAAGATACTGAAATATATACTTGGTCCTTGAGACCAAGTAGGCAGCTACTCTGACTGTGTATAGGTTTAAAATCCTATCAGGATAAGAACCACATTGGCCAAATGGGATCACAACATTGTCCTGGCACATGACGATCTGCATTGCTGCCTATTATGATCTGAATGTTTGGCCCTCAGTCCAATATCAGCACAAGGTGGCCATATGAGGCACAAATCTGCTAATTTGGGGTGTTCTTAAAGGGATCCTGTCATGGGAAAAAAAAATTCAAAATGCTGTTAATAGTGCTGCTCTGCAGAATTCTGCATTGAAATCCATTTCTCAAAAGAGCAAACATATTTTTTTTATATTTCATTTATATGACTAGGTGCAGCTGGGAAATTGACAATATTTCTAGCCCCATGTCAGATTTCAAAACTGAATATAAAAAAATGTGTTTGCTCTTTTGAGAAATGGATTTCAGTGCAGAAGTCTACTGGAGAACCACTATTAACTGATGCCTTTAAAAAAAAAAAAAAAAAACGTTTTCCCATGACAGTTTCCCTTTAAGATGTATAGCCACCTTAACACCCTGAGATTCAGCAGGTAACCTGACAGTGATTATTGGATATATGTTGATGTGTCTAAAGAAGGTCAGATGTAGAGGGGCCTCCTACCTACAGTAAACACAAACTAAAAAGTGGATTAAAAAGGCTAGTTCAACTTAAAATTTAATTTTTGTGTGTTGTATTGTGTATTTTTTTTTCTGCAACTCTTCTGGGCAGTGGCTTGGAAGTCAGTCAGAGAAGAATAGATGAGTGGCATACAATTGATTTTTGGTTAGAGGACACAAACCTAAACCGTAAGTCAGATTTTATATACTCATTAACAGGTTTCAGCTTGTCAATAGCAGCAATGATCCAGGACTTCAAACTTGTCACAGGGGGTCACCATCTTGGAAAGTGTCTGTGACACTCACATGCTCAGTGGGCTCTGAACAGCTGTTGAGAAGCTAAGCTTAGGGGTTGTCTCAAATTATCAAGCAGAAAATGAGGTTTGTCTGCAATATATATACTACACGGTGGATTATTACATTTGGATGCTAGGGACACTGGTTTCTGTGCTGCCATGTAGTAATTATCTGTATTAATTACTTGTCACCCTTATATTTTGCAATTTCTATTCTATGTGTACTGTATATTGTGAGTGGGTCCCTAAGCTCAGTAAGTGACAGCAGCACAGAGCATGTGAGTCAGTGAATCAGCAGAAAAGAAGATGGGGAGCTACTGGGGCATCTTTGGAGACACAGATCTTTACTGCTAAAGGGATGTGGTTGCCTTGGGCTGGTACAGAAGCACAAAACATCATGTACATCATGTCTAGCCTACTGCTTTAGCCAGTGATCCCCAACCAGTAGCTCGCGAGCAACATGTTGCTCTCCAACCCCTTGGATGTTGCTCCCAGTGGCCTCAAAGCAGGTGCTTATTGGCTTAGAGGCAAGTTTTGGTTGCATAAAAAACAGATGTCCTGCCAAACATTCTCTCCTGTAGGCTGCCAGTCCATATAGGGGCTACCAAAAAGCCAATCAGAGCTCTTATTTGACATCCCCATGGACTTTTTCATGCTTGTGTTGCTCTCCAACTCTTTTTTAAATTTAAAAAAGGTTGTTGACCCCTGGCTTTAGTTAAAGGGCACCTGTTGGGTAAAAATTTTATCCCCAACCAAAGGTGTGGACTGATAGAGCCCACATTCCGTTTGGGGTAGTTTTTTTTTTTTTTTTTTTTAAAAGAGACCACTTGACTATTATGTCTGATATTGCAGCAATTTATATGGTGTAATAGCTACCACAAGGTCTCCAATATGATGTACAGTTTGCTTAAATATGAATGTAATATTCCTGTATATATATTTTAGGCTTGCTTGTAGTATTGGTTACAACCTAGTGAATGGCATTATGAGCAGCAATCAGCATGGCTTTATGAAGGATAAGTCATGCCAGACAAATTTGATTGATTTTTATGATGAGGTAAGTAAGATGCTGGACAGTGGGGGGGCAGTAGATGTGATCTATTTGGAGTTTGCCAAAGTGTTTGATACCGTGTCCCACAAACGACTGCTTTCTAAACTAAGGTCTGTTGGGCTTAATGAAGTCGTTTGCACATGGATAGGAAACTGGCTACAGGATCAGGTACAGAGGGTGGTTGTTAATGGTACGTCCTCTACTTAGTGGTTCTTAGTGGGGGTCCCTCAGGGCTCGGTATTGGGTCCACTTTTATTGAACTTGTTCATTAATGACTAAGGGGAGGATGTTGTAAATAATGTATCAGTGTTTGCAGATGACACAAAACTATCCAGCCCAATTAATACAAGATGTGACATCCTTGCAACAGGATCTTGACAAACTGGCAATCTGGGCAGCTAAGTGACAAATGAGATTCAATGTTGATCAATGTCAAGCACCAAGTCATGCACCTGGGATGTAAAAATATCCATCCACTTGTCCCTTAATGGGACTGCACTAGGCAAATCCATAAGGGGGGAAAAAAGCTATTTTAATAACGTGACCCCTTTCCTGAATGTTTTTTTACAGAGACATTAACACCCATATGTAATGAAAGGTACTAAGTTTGCCCAGGTGCAGTAACCATGATGCTTGCTTTCATTCAGGTTACCAGTATGAACTACCTGCTGATTAGTGGCAAACAATTCTGCTTCACACCAGTGCGTGGGAGAGTAAGATAGAGAGTGGCATTGAGACTGCCATGTCTAGCAGCAAAGTAGCCAGACTAGCAGTATTTAATCCATAGTGTTCTTTACATAAGACTACCATATCTAGAAACCACTGCTTCTAAGCACTCTGGCTAACAGATCCCATAGCTCTGCTGCAACCTGCTCCTACGTCACCTTCCACAGTGTGTATATGTATATAAATATAAACAAGTAGAATCAAGCACACAGACATGTGGTTGATACAGGCCAGTGTGTCTGCAACATGTTATGTGTGTGTTATAAACACTAGAATTTGAGCATGCCCATGTGACTGCTTCCACTTATTACAGATCCCATAACTATAACAGAAAAGGAAATGAATACAGTGAACCACAGCTACTAGAAATAGGAACAGAACAGCTTCAACACATCTTGGCATAGATCCTACAAATGTTTAGAACTCTGCTGGTTTCTTTTCTTGATGGTGAAAATGTCAGAATGGGATAGATTAAGAATACTATTTATAGTGCCAAGTCTTCAAACTATTTACTGGGATCTGGTGTGTGGGGCCCACAGTATACTGAAGAATTTCACTTCATCAGAAGAAAGATACCTGTGCATAGGGTGAAGGGGGTCTACAGAAAGGCTTTGTCCTTATTGAGACTAGGCAATCACTCTAAGTACTATGGCACACATGCTATTGTGCTCGGTTGTATTTAAACCTCACCTCTTGCTTCCCATTTACGTACATGGAAAATGAGAAGAAGCACAACGATGCCCAGATTGACAGGCATTTCCCATTCAATGTAAGGGAGGCAGCAAGGGCTTTCTCGCTAGCAGAAATAGTGGAAGATTTACCTGACACCATGATCTGTATATTGTGAAGCACAGATAATTTTGAGACTCGTTAGTATTTCTCTGCACTGCTTTATGCAAAACGTGATGTTACATAACGAAGTCAGGATCCAGGCCTAGGCGTCTGTTCTCTGCAGATAGCTGTAGCAAACTGCTCATGGTCATCAAATCCACTGTTATAATGATGTCTGTTGGAGAACATAAGAGCATACATATCATCTCACAGAGAAAGCTCAAATCATTCACCGAGTAGAAAAAGATCAGCTACTGTTTGTTAAAAATAATGAGCTTGGCTAATTTACTGCAACATGGAAATTATTATTTACAGAATTAGCAAGCCAATATGTTCAACACTTTTCAAGGAAAACTAAAAAGTGTCATTAACTTTGTAACAATGAACTCTTGGGAATTACAGTGGTCTTCAGAGTAATAGCATTTCGAAATCACTAACCTGATCAATCTCGGTTTATGGTATACATTATATGTCACATTTAAAAGACACTGCTATTATTCTGAACACAACTGTATGCAGATCAATACCCAGAAGTCTAAAACCATAAGCAGATTTTTAGACGGCACAATTCTTAAATCCAGCAAATAGTGGATATTGTGATGTTGGTGATGGGGCTGCATCTTGTCCTACAGACCCCACATACAGTTGTTTTCAGAATAAAATGTCTTTTTTCCAACAATGGGACTTTGCCTGGGTTCTTGCCAATAACGTGGCTTCACATAGGTGTCTTCTAATTGTAACAGTACTCACAGGTGACTTTACACTTTCTTTGATCTTCCTGGAGCTGATCATTGAGTCTTTGCCATTTTGGCTATTCTTCTATCCATTCGAATGGTGGCTTTCTTCCAAGTCTTTCAGGTTTTGGTTGCCATTTTAAAGCATTTGAGATCATTTTAGCTGAGAAACCTATACTTTTCTGCTATTCTTCAAGATTTTCCCCTCTCCAATCAACTTTTTAATCAATGTATGCTATTCTTCTGAACGATGTTTGGAATAACCCATTTTACTGAGATTTTCAGAGAGAAATGCCCAATAACCAGCATGCACATCATTTACCATCTTCCTTAAAGGGCAAGGAAAGGCAAAGAAATAAAATCCCATTTTTACTTTCTTTAATGAAAAAGAAATCTATCTCCAATATACTTTAATTAAAAAATGTGTACTGTTTTTATAAGAAACATGACTGTATGTAGTGAAATTCTCCTTCATTTACTGCTGTGGATAGGAATTGTCATACAGTCCCTAACTTCTGGCAGGGAAACAATCATACTTATGAACAGCAGGGGGAGCCCCTGCCTTACTTACCAGCCATGCAGTACTCAAGCAGCTTTGTTTTTTGATACTTTATGACGACCCCTAAGAAGCCCAGATCACACTGAGCATGTGCGAGTCTTGATATTGCAGAGATGTCTAACAAAGTTACAAGATGACAGCCCCCTGTGGCCAACTTTGAAAGCTTAAATCATTTGTTTGATTAGGCTTGTGGTGCAGTAAGTTCATGTTTAGTATACAAAATACAGCATTTCTAGCCTTATTCTATTTTACACTTTCCTTGCTCTTTAAATAAGGGCCATAATTGGCACCTGCTTTTTCACAGCAAGATTAACCTCACTAATTGAATGTCACACTGCTATTATTTTGAACAAGCGTCCATTACTGGTTCAGTTACACAGAATCATCATCATGTATGTCATGACTGTTGGGTGTTGTTTTTCAATTAATCAACTACACCTACTAGTAAATTGCCATGTAGAACTATCATTTTCATATGAGGTTAGTGATGTGGGACTGCTATTATTCTGAACACAAATGTAACTGTATAGCCTTTTTACACTGACAATATTTAATAAAAGGGAGTATTACATTAGTATTACATGGTAACCAGATAGGTGCCAATGATTTAACCTTCTTATCTTTGTACATGCGTCACAAGGAGCTGCTATTTTTGTTGATCAAAGAGATAATATGCTCAAATCAACAGCATTCAGGCACCTAAACCCCACTGATTATAGATACAGATTCAATTGCAAAACTACAGGAATCCAAACTCTGCTTCTTGTTTTAGACTGACCTCTACTGGACAAAGCCACTTCTTACAGTGTAGCAGCAAATTAAAACAGGCTTTTTTTGCATACTAATATATTTTGATGCACACAAGTTTAGCTCCAGTTACCTGGACCATTTTTTTTTACTATAGGCCCTTTGGCATGTACTTTGCCTATGCAACAAGAGAGTTAATTAATGGCCCTGCTACATCAAAGTGACCAGTCTCTAACTGTATAGTTCTCAGACACAATGCACAGCTATGGACATCTAATATATGACAATTAATTATCCCGAAAAATCTGAAATACAGCAGTGCATCATTGCAACATCTTTGATTTGATCTTTACTAATAAAAACAGTAACTTGGTACTTGAGCTGCTGTTAACCAATGTTGATGGCAAAACTAAACCTCTTCTGTATAATGCTTTTACAGCTCTATTACAAGGTGCAGTTAGCTCAATTTTTGTAAAATATGTCCACAGTCAGTACAAATTAGTTAAAAAAAATTCAGACACCAACAGTTTGGGAAGAAGCCACCTCCATAGCAGTAACATGAATAATAGAAATCAAATAGAAGGACCCTTTTGTAGCATGTATTCTACTTACGTTCTATTATTCTACTAACTGAAAAACCCCAGGTCACAAGCATTCCAGTTCATAGATCCCATACCTTTTCTTCAAGGACATTTTTATTCCTTTATTCCTATTTTTGATTTGTAAAATGTGAGATTGCCATACTTTTTCAATTGTTCTCAAGCTCCTCAACATTGGAGTCCAGTGTTGTACAGCAGCACCTGGAGCATCGGAGAAATAGCTCACCATGGGATGAAAGTGAACTGCACAACTTTGCCTTTATTGGGACAAAGCTATTGCCATGATGTTAATGGAACAGGGTGTGTTTTCTCTACCTACATGGTTTGATGGTATAGAGAACTGCACCTGCAGCCTACCAATCATATAACTGGAAGAAATTTTACTCATGTCTAGGAATGGGTGGCAGCTGGGGCAGATATCTATGTTACTTCGTGCTTCAGATGGATTTAATTTTCTCCTTAGTGTAAAGATACAAACAGCATGTGTATAAAGGCTAAAATTTGGTTTAATAAATATTAAAATACACTCACAAACAGACAACTTGTAGCTCGCATTAAAAAGCCTTTGCAATTACATGCCTTGCAAAGGCTGCAGGGGAAGAAGCCTGCCTCCATGAACATTTGTTGATGGACGGAGTATAAAACCAACATTTGTTGATGGACATGGAGTAAAAAATCAACATTTGTTGATGGACATGGAGGATAAAACCAACATTTGTTGATGGACACGGAGTATAAAACCAACATTTGTTGATGGGCATGGAGGATAAAACCAACATTTGTTGATGGGCATGGAGGATAAAACCAACATTTGTTGATGGACATGGAGTATAAAACCACCATTTGTTGATGGACATGGAGGATAAAACAGCAAGTAGGAAAAGGAAATGTCATCGCTCAGGGAAGAAGCCTTACGGCGAAACGCGTTAGCGAAGCAGCAGGCATCTTATCCGTGAAGCAGAAAGGAGTTCTCCCCATGTGCATTAAGCTCTCAGGGACGCCACGGAGCCTCAGCAGCAGTGGGATTGCAAGCTACAAGTTGTCTGTTTGGGAGTGTATTTTAATATTTATTAAACCAAATTTTTAGCCTTTCTACACATGCTGTTTGTATCTTTACACTAAGGAGAAAATTAAATCCACCTGAAGCACGAAAGCGAGTCTATTTTATGCCTTCTCCCAACTCACGTCTTGTGAGTATAATATAGCACCAGAGCCAAGAGCTCAAACAGTTGGTTGCTACCTTCCTCACTCCATAGTTATGTGCACAAATATATTGCTAAAGGGAAGCCCAAACAGTTGGTTGCTACCTTCTTCACTCCATAGTTATGTGCACAAATATATTACTAAAGGGAAGCACGTGTTTTGTGATTTAAAGTGCACGATAGCACCAAGGTGTAGATGTGGAATAGAGTGTGGGTTCCACTTTTGAAAAAACTTTATATGTAAAGTTTAATCAAGACACTGAATTCACTGAATCAAGGGTGGAATACTACACTATATTCAATTTCTGTTATTCCTCCTTCCTTTGGACTTTTGGGTTTTGAGGAATACAGCGATTAAGTAGTTTTGAAGAATCTGTTTGATTGAAGGCCAGAGGAGAGCCTAAAAAATTTGCTGACCCATTGGGGGAAACCAAAAAAGATCATTCCTTGGACTCAGAGATTTTGGACTGATTTTTATAAATGAGTATATCAAATGAGAATCCGACAAACCAGGTCTAGATGGATGCATCTGTTTCCAATATAAAGTGTCACAGACAGAGCACAAATCATACAGATAGAGCGGGACAGAAAGTATTAATAGAGCTATATAAACCAGAACATGCGCTACGCAACAAGTTGGCGCTATAGAAATACATGTTAATAACATGTTAATAATAACATGACCTGCTTGCCTGAACTGAAGCGATAAAGGGTGAAAAAAGGACAAAAGGTTAAAATGAACTTTATTGTTGGTTTGTTTTTTTAACTTTTTTTATTTTTTGTAGTTTTTCTTTTTCTAGAAAAAAACAAAAAAAAATGTCATTTTCCCTTGTGAAACACCTAACTCCAAAAAATGAACAGTTTCATGGTTGAAGTGAAACGCACAGGAAAGGCGCTGCCCACCCCCTCCCACCTTATCTGATCATGTGGGCCAACATACAAGATTATAAAAAAAAAATATATATATATTGTCCATAAGAGGTTTATTTTGCTTTAAAAACAAAGAAAATGTTCTCTTACCATATTTTTTTTACAATATGCTTTCGTTTTAAAAGAAAACTGATGAGCATTTTCCAATGTAGGAAAAAAAGAAGAACGAAGGGGGTGAAATAAACAAAGAATGCCTGTGTTCACTGTACTGGATAGATGTGCATATGGGCTTCTGACCAGACTATTTCATCACTATGCAAGACTGATTCTGTTAGCTATATAGTCAAGCAGGTTTACCTCAGACTCTATACAGCCTGCCATAACTTCTATAGGTTTCTCATGAGCTTTCTGTTATGAGCATGAGTACTGAGTGCAGCATATATGGAGAGAGAGAGAGAGAGAGAACACAGCAGCACAGTATACAGAGAAAAGGTTGAACAAATTATGTTTTTTTAAAAACCAGTTCCAAAAGTCTATTTTTTTTTTTTTTTTTTACATATTTGGGGTTATTAAAATGAAATTTTAGTTCAACCATAAAAAGCTTTTGCGCCTTTCCTTTCCAAGTCTTTTCAGACTAAAAATATATTTATATATATATTTCTCTTCTTGAATACTCCCACCCTTTTGTTAAACAACCCCACCCTCATCTCAGGATGTAGATTTTGTTTTCATTTTAAACTGTGAGGTCACTTCCTGATGTCACTATTTTGAGGTGATGTCATGAGTCCATGTAGGAAATGCTTGCAGCCAAGTAGGAGGCATCCCAAGAGAAGGCGATGTCCACCCAATGAAGGGAGAAAGGAGTTTTGCTTCACTCCTGTGTGATGATTCCACTTTATCTAAATAGCTTTACCTTAAAAACAGAACAGTACTGTGAGAACATATTACAGATACGGGAAATTAATCTGAACAAGAACAGGAATAACTAATGCATTATTAGTATACATACAGTTTTGTGGACTAACAATGTCAAATGTTTCAGGTACTGGCAAAAACTTTTATCTGAGTGGAGAGGACTTGAGTGTTCAGGCCTTTCCATAGTTACTAATAAAAATAGATCCATTATTGATTTGGTGAGGCAATGCAGGGGGTAGCATTTCAAATTACATTGCAGACTGTAGGGGAAAAAAAAGCTGGCGACCTTAGAATAATCCACACAGCTCATGGAAGTTGACAGTCTTGATGCAGCACTTTCCTTTTGAGAATTATAGCATCACTTTAAGCAATGTTAAAGACTACCTCCTATGTTTAAACCTATCAAATTTGTTCACAATTGATTTTATACAGTTTAAGGTTCAAAGAGTGGCATAATTATGTGTTTGGAGAATGGGCAGAAAGGTGCCAGAGCAGGTAGGAGACTGTACTAATTAAAAGTCTTTTTATTACAGGTATTGAATCCCTTATCCGGAAATCCGTTATCCAGAAAGCTCCAAATTACGGAATGGCTGTCTCCCATAGACTCCATTATAATGATATAATCCAAATTTTTAAAAAATGATTTCCTTTTTCTCTGTAATAATAAAACAATACCTTGTACTTGATCCAAACTAAGATATAATTAATCCTTATTGGAAGCAAAACCAGCCTATTGGGTTTATTTAATGTTTTAATGATTTTCTAGTAAACTTAAGGTATGAAGATCCAAATTACGGAAAGATCCGTTATCCGGCAAACTCCAGGTCCAGAGGATTCTGAATAGGTCCCATACCTGTACTGTGAAAAAAGAACTCACTTCTATTAAAACTTGCCGTTAAAGGAACAGTAACATAAAAAAAAAAAATTTTTAATTCGTTACCATACATAAAAAAATAAACACTTTAAAATTGCAAAGCCTCTAGTAAGACAGACAGCCTTCCTTCAGCTCCGCTGGCTGTTGCCGTCGCATCACACAGCCCATAGGAAGGGAGTCAAGCTACAATGCCAGCAGGGTTTCTAAGTTACCCAACCCAAATTCTGTTCCGTTCCGAGCTATGCAGCAAGACAGTTCCCCTCTGTTTACCGTATGGGAGGAAAACGAAGATTATTGGGGCCAAGATGGACCGGGAACAACTGTGCCAGAAGAACTCCAACTGCTCCATAGAGTTTAATGTGATCACCCTTCCAATGTGGCACCTACAATTGTTCCAAATCGAGGTGCAGCTGCTTCACATGCTTTCAGTACAACATAACAGAGAGCTGAAATCCAGTGCCACACAATGGATGGTAGCCCTGTCGCTCTTTTTGAACAGGAGCAGAAGTGGAGTTTCGGTAAGTTATTTCTTAATAGAGGCTTTGAAATTTTTAAGTTTTATTTGTCTTGGTGTTTATTTTTTTGATGTATAATAACAAATTAAAAAAAACAAACTAATTTTGATGTTACTGTTCCTTTAAATATAGATCACTGATACAAGTAAAAATAACAAGAGCAAACACTTAAACACAGAAAATACTACACATCTCTATAACAACGGTCATGTTGCCCTATGCAGACTAGGCTCAACTGTTTCAAAATCCCCCTACCTGCAGCCATCCTCCCCACATATGATTATATACCACACTATTGCACAGTTAATTTAAGTTGGAAAAAAAAAAGAATCAAATCAAATAATATAAAATTCCAGCAACACAGAACTGTATATATATTAGTAGTCTATTTGTAAAGCAATTAAATCAGTGTGTATCCCTCATCAGTAATGACATAAAGAGATGTGGCTGTGCATCTGCCCGGTCTACCTTTTTTAGTAAACAGCAAAGTTATATATGAAGCATGCAGTTAAATCCGGCAGGCACACAAATGTTTGCTTTTGGAAATGAATGAACTAAGGGATTGTGTTACCTAATGAGTGTCTTAAGGGGTTGTTCACCTTCAAATAACTAGTTGGTTTCAGATAAATCACCAGAAATAACTTTTTGCAATTACTTTCCATTTTCTATTTCTGACAGTTTTTCTAATATAGAAGTGTAAAGTGTCATTTTTCACCTTCTAAAGCAGCTCTGGGAAAGGGGGGGGGTCGCTGACTACCCAAACTGCTCTAAATTCATACATTTAGTGGATACATTTCTTATCTTTGTCCCTGCTGAGCTGAATCTCTGGGTTTCATTACAGGCAGCTGTTAGAATTGATACAATAGTTGCTAATACTCCAGAGATGTTGCTGAGAAATGTATCAATTAAATGTTGCAAAGTTGCATCAGTTTAGAGTCTGCACCTGAATTACTGAGCTGCCAGACTCAAACACCAGAGACACCAACATTCAACTTTAAACTCAGATTTTGGAAAAACAGTAAAAAAAAAAAAGTAATTGAAAAAAAAAAGTCTTTATTTCTGGGAAACATTCTGAAAACAACTGAACTGAAACTGAAAGTGTTTGGAAAGTAAACAACTCCTTTAATAAATGATGAAAATCAAAAGGTTGACCAAAAAAAAACGGCCTTATATCACAGAATGAGTTGGAAACTTTTCATAAGAGACCGTAAAATCAAATGTTATTGCAATCATTTTAGTGCTATGTCCTCTCAAGATATTAAATACATTGTTGCTCATTATCAAAATGTTTTTGCAGAACAATGAAAGCTACTTTTTATTGGTCGCCATAGCTTACTGCCAAGATGAAATTTTGCCCAGTGTTGATAAATATTCCATATTGAGACTGTGAAGTGGAAATGATTGACTTAAATGTTCAGAAAGCTTGCCTATAGAGGGAGCCAGAGTAACATTCTTGCACTGTTCATACCAGATTATGTTTGGCTTTCCCCTATATGACCTATACGCTCATCCAAAGTGTGAAGGTCTCTTTATAAAAAAGTTACAGCTAATAGCCACTGACCCTAGAAACCAGATACAGTCAAAGTTGAAGTGAAGACAGATTTAAAAAAGAAAAAGTAAACCCACAACAAATAAAGGACAAATGCCTCCACCTCTATTCCTCAGGTGCACGGCTCTACCTTTAAACATATTGGCAACAGGTGTTTTTCAGTGGCAACTGATGCCACATACCCATTATGCACAGTGTGTCCAGGGAACCTTGAGGAGGGCTCAATAAAGGCAGACAGTCTGCAGCTTTATGTGGTGTTGCTTGTGTGACATGGAATATTTATTGTTATTAGTGCAATTGTATTGGCTTTGGAAATGGCCATCCCATCACTAACTGTCTGTTATACAAGCCATTAAAAACTATGCAGGGTGGTCAGTATACAGTCAGGTGAAGGTGTTTAGCAGTGTTGCTTTATAAATGCCAGCTGCAAGAAACAGCCAACAAAGGCCCCAGTTTGGATTTTATAGCTGCTTTCACACATCATAGAGCAAATCATAATTTCATTGTACTAAACAATTAGAATCCTACTCTGTATGTTTTTACATTTATGTTTAAAGGGATACCGTCATTGGAAAACATGTTTTTTTTCAAAATGCATCAGTTAATAGTGCTGCTCCAGCAGAAATCTGCACCGAAATCCATTTTTCAAAAGAGCAGTTTTTTTTTTTTAATTCAATTTTGAAATCTGACATGGGGTTAGACATACTGTTGGTTTCTCAGCTGCCCCAAGTCATGTGACTTGTCACTCTTTACTGCAAGTTGGTGTGATATCAACCCCCTCCCTCCCCCCCAGCAGCCTAACAAAAAAACAATGGGAAGGTAACCAGATAGCATCTCCCTAAGACAAGATAACAGCTACCTTGTAGATCTAAAAACAACACAATAGTAAAAGCAAAGTCCCACTGGCCATGTTACATTAAGTAAGAGAAATAACAGCCTGTCAGAAAGTAGTTCCAACCTAAAATGCAGGCACAAGGTATATGACTGGAGACAGCTGGGAAACTAACAATATGTCTAGAACCATGTCAGATTTCAAAATTGAATATAAAAAAAATCTGTTTGTTTTTTTTTTTAAAACTGGATTTCAGTGCAGAAGTCTGCTGGAGCAGCACTATTAACTGATGTGTTTTGAAAAAAAAACATGTTTTCCCATGACAGTATCCCTTTAAATCCCTCTGTTCTCTGGGCAATCTTTTAAAAGTATTTTTCAGGCATTTGTTTGTTGGGCCAGCTCATAATTCTGACAGCAGGAACCGGTCTGTAAGTGTGCGCCTGACCCCCTGAATATTCTCTGGGTGCTTGATTATGAATCAGTATCCATTGAGCCATGCAGAGAGCTCAGTGAACACAAGGGATCCTTCATGCTTGGAAGTGATCTCATAGTCAGTCTGACAGAAGCAAAATGCATTGCTTATACATTTATTATTATGATCATCATGTATTAATATAGCGGCAACATATTTTGCAGCACTTGCAGACCATGAAACGGGGAGGTGCAGGGACAAATAACAAACGTGCTCAGAGCGCTAGGCTGTTTTGAAGTAGCAGATGCCCCAAAGAAACATATATCATATTTCCCCAGAACTGTAAAATCAACAGCTCTCGTGGCGACGCGATTTTCAAAGTCGCTCCAAATTGCCTCACGAGGCAATTTCGAGCGACTTTGAAAATCGCGTCACCCCGTGTGAATAGGCGCAGGCGACTTTAGCGCTAGCGGGTGCAAGATATGAGCAAGCCATTCAAGGAGATTAGTCGCCTCAAAGATGTGGCGTTTTGTCGCCAGGCGAATCTTCTCGTCTGGATGAGCCCTAAAGGGGAACGATTGCGAAAATTAATATGTAATACAAGCTTCCTTGCACTGAAGTAAGACATTTTCTATATACAATCAATTAAATACTCTGCATTGTTTCTGAAATAATCAAATTTATATTCAGTATTCCTCTCTCAGAATCGGTTTCTCTTCATTCTGTCTTCTTGCAGCAGTTGGCTGTCAGAATGATCCAATATATCTTATAGGGGGGGGCTCCCTTTCCTAACAGATGTATTACAGCTAACTCAACTAATGGATTCCAGTACAAATAAAATCTAACAAATAACTGCCTTTTGCACAAATCCTGCGTGTATAGAGACATGACCTCTGGTGATTTGAATAGAGTGAGCTCTAATACATCTTCTAGGCAAAAGGAGCCCCCCTATAAGATATTTTGGATTGTTCATCTGACACCCAACTCCTGAATAAAGAATGAGGAGAAACAGATGCGGAGAGAGGAATAGTGAAGATAAACTTGATTATTTCAGAAATGATACAGAAATTTGAATTGATTGTTTTACGAAATCTCTTATTTCAGTATACTGAAGATAACAAGATAAAATTTTGATTTTTGCGCTAGTTTCCCTTAAAACACTTTGTGGTCTGTGGTACTACTCTGCCTACTCTTCACTCACCTGTGCTTGAATATTATTTCCAACTCTAGGACATAGTTCCACCCTCAGCCCTGCTCAGGCTGTTCTGATGAAACACCCTTTACGGTCTTGGTCTGAAGGGAGGAAAGATAGGAGGTAAAAAAGAAAGAGAAGGAAATGTCACAGGTGACGAAGAGAAAAGCAAGGTTAGACAAGAAAGAAGAAATCCGACCTAACAATAGCAATCCAACAGGTCTGGGAACCCCAAGTAATCTCTGGAGAAAAATGAAGCCAGTTGCATAAGTGGAAAGGGCTCTTTCATCCTCCATAACCTCCAATGTTTGGTAGCCAGGACACTTTTGAATATAGATGGCTAGTGTGGAGTGTCATAGTTACCCACGCTACAAGCTGAAAGTATGAAGTGGTACAGAAACTCTATACTCTAAGAAAAACTGCAGGGCAAACTCCCCTTAAAGGAACAGTTCAGTGTAAAAATAAGAACTGTGAAAATAGGCTGTGCAAAATAATACATGTTTCTAATATAGTTAGTTTGCCAAAAATGTAATGTGCAGCGGTGTCCAACCTTCGGCCCGAGGGCTGCATGCGGCCCAGGATGGATATGAATGTGGCCCAGCTTGAAACCCTTGGTTCCCGAGGAAACTTCATGTTGCAAAGGATAGAGGAGTAGGCAGTAGGGGGGATTCTGCCAATTGCCCAGTTAGTAGTAGTAATAATAATAATAAGTCTATTTAATATCCAGGTGTCCCATATTCCAGTGTATAGCTCCATCTGGTTCTCCAACTGGTATTGTAGTTCTTTACGGTGCATTGTCTTTACTTTTACAAATCAAAAGTGTTTGTGTATTTCATGTGTGGCCCTAGAAAATTTTTATTTTCCAATGTGGCCCAGGGAAACCAAAAGGTTGGACAACAATGGTATAAAGGCTGGACTGACTGGATGTTTAACATTTAAGCCAGAACACTACTTCCTGCTTTTCAGTTCTCTTGGAATCCACTGATTGGTTACCAGGCAGTAGCCAATAAGTCACTTAAGGGGGGGGGGGCAGATTGGTCATAACCGTTTGCTTTTGAATCTGAGCTGCATGCTGAGGATCAATTGCAAACTCATGGTTATTTTCCATGTGGCCCCCCGACAAGTCACTGACTAACTTAGAGTGAGAGAGCTGCAAAGCAGGAAGTAGTGTTCTGTTCTGTTATATTAGACGTCCAGTCACTTCAGTCTTTCTACATTACATTTTTTGCCTAACTATATTAGAAAAATTTTTTTTTATTTTGCACAGCCTATTTACCCATTAAGCAGTACTCATTATGTCCAGCCTACACAAACCTCAATATCATAGCCACACCGCACTCTCCTGTACCTAACAGTACTCGAATTTTCTCACTGTCCCTTTTGTGTCAATTACACATTAGTAGACAGCAAGCTCTTTGGTGTGGGTAAATATATAGCTACCCAATAGGAATCCCAAAACAAATGATAATGCTTACCTCCCAACATTTTGGAAATAGAAAGAGGGACAAAATGATTTCCCAATATAGGCAACTGGATGGCACTTCTGGTTAAAAAGGTTTATTACAGCAGGCTGCTGATAGGATTCCCCTGGCGTGTTTCTGGAACAACTCCCTTAATCATAGGCTTGCAGTAAATAGAACACAGATGTCTTTTTATACATAACTATATAGCAGCTCCTACCGGTCTCTTCATAATATACACCGTATATTAAATAAATTTAAAACCATTGCTAACTAAAATGTATATTACGGTACATTTAAAACATTCATTCAAAATGAAAAGCGAAAACATATCCAAAATTGATTAATTTGTGACTAAACGGAGGGGGTCAACCATATTTTATATATTGTCATATTATGAGGGGGTTCTTAGTTTAAAGCAGGGGTACCCAACTGCCAGTCCTAAATTGGGCCGCTGAAATTAATCTGGCATGCCACAAATCAGATGTAGAAAATTTGCAGCTGTACCAGTCCCTGGACCAAAAAAGGTTGGGGACCC
Organism: Xenopus borealis; assembly: GCA_024363595.1. Lineage (NCBI taxonomy): Eukaryota > Metazoa > Chordata > Amphibia > Anura > Pipidae > Xenopus > Xenopus borealis. Next base: position 94,780,070 of record CM044438.1, read on the forward strand.
CTGGTTTAAAGAATGACCTAGTCTTGTATATTCAATCCTAAAATATAATATATGGGGCTTCTAAGAAAAGGAGGGGGGGGGGGAGAGAAGGAAACATTTTGATCCCATCTATGGACCACATAGCCTGCTGTAATAAACCTTTTTTACACAACGTGCCATCCAGTTGCCTATATTGGGATGTGGATACAGTGGGGACACGGAGGGAGCTGTGGTTTGAACTGGAGCGGTCTCTGCATTTTTTGCTTTGCTGAGTAAGGCAAAAAGTATTTGACCACGCACAGCTTGTGGCCACACCACCTAATTACCATGTTAATTTGATACCATTTGGTAGGCTATGAGAGTTTGAACAAGTCTTTTTTTTTTATTACAGTTTTGCTAATGAAGGTGAATTCCCATTTAAGCTGCAAGTCAGTCTCCCCAAGAGACTATTAACAATGTCTCTATAAGTGCACCTGCAATGTTTTTTGGGCTCCCTGCCAAAAGCAATTAAGTTAGAAACACTATCTTTTTTTCTGGCTTTTCAGAGCAGGAGATCATAGAGAAAGTCGGGATACTTGGGTAACAATCTGGGACCTCGAGTTAAATGGTTAACATTGGGCCTGTCCATGAAAAACGGGACAGTTACAGTATGACAATGTATTCGCGTATGCAAATTAGCAGAGTCTCACCACAAAAAAAAGTCTCAGCGTGTCAAACATCAGCATCAGATTCCACAGTCATGTGGTCTAAACTAAAGTCATGTCATATGGGATTGGTTCAGAACCAACTTAAGATTTGTTCAAAGCCTACAAAATTGGCTTGGGTTCAGCAAATTCCTGAAGTAAATTCAGGAGTCCGTGCATTCCTATTAATGAAGAGCTAAATAATAATGTTTATGTATATAATGATTTCTCAATGCATATTTTACTCGGTGCTTATAGCTGCCTAAAGCATATATAGATATGTTACTGCAGGTGAAATGGTTGTGCAGAACAGAGACACAAGAATTTGTTCAGAGATGAAAGCATGCCAGATGCCCCCAGCCGAGGATCAAATACGTGTGCGTGTAGCAAAGCAGTAAGTCATCAAATGTACTGGATACATTAAAGGCGGTAGGTTGGGTGATCCATTTAAAACAATAAAGTGCTTCAAGTACTAGTATAATTATGCCCCATTAGCAATACATTTGATTATAAAAATTAGGCAGAAATATTTATAACTCAGGATGCCATACCTTGTGCTTGGGGCAGCGTACTGAGAAGTTCTCCTCACTTAGTAAACATTCTGCAAGAAACAATTGTATTAGCGGATTGTCACTGTTTACAGTAAAAGCGGGAATAGGCTCACTACAAATAAATATAGGTAGGGGAATTCAAAAGGACCCCTCAATGACAAATCCTGCTAGAAGATGAGCGTGTCCCTTGAGATGAAAAATACATTTTCTACAGCTGCAGATTTTTTTTTTTTTTTTTTAACAGACAAAACTTAAAGGCCATTTCACCACAAAATTAAATTATGCAGACAATGGAACTTTAAAACAAACTGATCTTTGATTCTCTGAAATCTTTTTATTTAACATTTAAAGGGCAAGGAAAGGCAAAAATAAAATCCCATTTTTACTTTCTTTAATGAAAAATAAATCTATCTCCAATATACTTTAAGTAAAAAATGTGTACCGTTTTTATAAGAAACCTGACTGTATGCAGTGACATTCTCCCTTCATTTACTGCTGTGGATGGGAATTCTCAGACAGTCCCTAACTTCTGGCAGGGAAACAATCATACTTATGAACAGCAGGGGGAGCCCCTGTCTTACTTACCAGCCATGCAGAACTCAAGCAGCTTTGTTTTTTGATCATTTATGACGATCCCTAAGAAGCCCAGACCACACTGAGCATGTGTATGTAGTCTAGTCTTGCAAAGATGTATAACAAAGTTACAAGATGACAGCCCCCTGTGGCCAACTTTGAAAGCATAAATCATTTGTTTGATTAGGCTTGTGGTGCAGTAAGTTCATGTTTATGTTTAGTATACAAAATACAGCATTTCTAGCCTTATTCTATTTTACACTTTCCTTGCCCTTTAATTTTTATTCTGCAGATCTCCACTTTGAAATGCCAACTTATCAGATTGCTAGCGACCTCTAGAGAAATACGTAGTTACGTGAGGGCATGAGTATCCAGAATCCTTGGGAGCTGGGGTTTTCTGGATAACGGATCTTTCTGTAATTTGGATCTTCTACTAGAAAATAATACATAATCTAGTGATTATGATTTAAAAAGAGTAAACACAGTTGTCTGACAATAAATGGCCAACCACTAACCATGAGTGAAAGAAACGTTTTTGTGTTCTCATTCATATTCTCTGAAAAATGGTTAAGAAATAATAAATTCTGCTAGGGTATGTAAACTTATGAGCACAACTGTGTGTATGTATGTATATATGTATATATATATATATATATATATATATTTTTTTTTTTTTTGATGGGGGGTTGGTATACCTTTAGCCGAATGTTATTAATGGCCCATGAAATGACAACGTTTTTTGCCATTGAGTAAAAGAGAAGTGTTCAATTCTGTCCTTCTCCCAATGTGCTACTTTGCTCAAGCAATTATAACATGTGTGGGTGTGTGCAGGTTTAATGCTGGCGTAGATGTTTCTGATTGTTACTTTGGAAACTGACAGTCTTCAGTTACCATGGCAGACATAAGTTTGGCTTTCAGGCCTTAATGGAAACAGCTCTAAAATACTGCATATTAAAATGGTGTTGACAGTTACAGAAAAGACTGAATCATTTCCAGATATACTGCTTCTTGCAACCTTCAGGTTTGATTTGACGTTGGCTTTTAGCCGTTTTGCCCATTTTATACATATGCCCCACTGTAGGTTCAACATTAGTCCGTTAAGTAGACCTGTGCTTAAAATGTGATCTACTTACTGGCTTAGTTTTAGTAAGATGCAGACAGGGATAATATATTGAGACAATTTGCTGCTGGTCTTCATTCTTTATAGTGTTTGAATTATTTAGCTTTTTTTTCCAGCAGTTCTGCTGGAATTTCAACAGCTATCTAGTTGCAAGAATACAATTTGCCATAAAAGCAGAAAATTATTTGAATGAGAGACATGGATATAATTTAGAGAGGGACCTAACAGTAAGATAAAACAAAGTAACAATACCAAAACAATTGTAGTCTCTCAGAGCAACAGTGGTGGAACATGATGGGCCAAGTAGAGATGATCCCATTGTTTGGCCCCAGAATAACAAGTGAATCATAATGGTGACCTACTGAAAGCGAACTACATGCATGTACATCTCATCCAAGTCGCATATCAATGGCATAAAAACTCCCAAGGGTCCAGATAAATTGCTACCCTCAATCAACATAAAGGAAAAAAGTCAGGATTTTGAATGAGCTATGTTTAACATAGTCTTTGGGGTGCTGCAAAAATGAAAATTTTATATAAGCTTCAGCAAACTGAAATAAGTAATTTTCTAAATACAATCAAATTAATTATCCTGCATCATTTCTGAAATAATCAAGTTTATATTCACTATCCCTCTCTCAGCATTTGTTTCTCTTCATTCTGTCTTCAGGCATCAGTTGGGTGTCAGATATTCATTAAACAGTTAGATCCAATATTTCATAAGCAGATGAATTAGATCTCATTCAAATAACTGATTCCAGTACAAACAAAATGATGGCCTTTTGCTCAAATTCTGAATGTAGAGAGACATAACGTCTGGTGATTTTAATAGCTCTAACACAACTTCTAGGAAAAAGGAGTCCCCTAAAAGATTTATTGGATCTAGTTGTCAATGTATATCTGACACCGAACTCCTGCATGAAGGCAGAATGAAGAGAAACAGATGCAAAATCGGACACCCAACTCTTGTATCACGAGTGAATGAAAAGAGACAGACGATGAGAGAGGGACACCACATTACAAAATGTGTTATTATATTTAGAAAGTTACTATTACGTTTTTCATTTTTGTGATTATAGATTTACAACAATGTATACTGCCTCTCTAAAGGCATTTTAAACAACATTTTGCTTCTAAGTTCTTATCTTTTAAGTCAAATATAAAATTGTTCAAGTCTTTGCCAAACCACATAGGTGAACTGTACATGCAATTTTCAATGAGTAAGTATTTACTGGAAGATAGCATTCCAACAGTATGCTATAACAAAGTGTAAAGCATGAATTTGCCTAGTGTGAATGTCTTATATGAAGGGCTAGCAGACGATGGATGACTCATACTTTGGATTTGCAGTTAAAGTCTTACCCGAGTCCATGGCACATGGGAAGTGATAGCAGCAGGCACAACCCTTGTTGTAGCAGCCCAATGTGGCTCCAGTTTCCTGGCAGTGAGAACATTTCTACGAGGAAGATGTACAGAAACAATTTAATGCTAGACAAAAGTAAATATATTGGAAATGCAGCCATTTACACATTCTAGTCTAATGGACAAAGATCATGAGCATATGGCTCTGGAGGTTAAAATAATACCATATAGCAAAGAACACCATAAACTGAAAACGTGAATTTACTTTTAAAGGTTAAGTCTTGTTACCAGCATTACCATTTCATAAGAACAAAAGTCATCCAATAGCTCTTGAGCCCCATGAATGAGACTTTGACCTCTGACTATCTAAAAAGATTATTTTTTGTTACTGTGTTTGGATGAAATCGATATAACCAAAATGATCTGAATACCTGACTTCCTGAAACCAATGGAAATGAAGTTAGCCCTTTGCTGCCATATAAATGTTTCTGGGAAGGATTCCCCAGTATGAAAGAACATGGTGGGATTTGCTTCAATTTAGACACTAGAGCATGAATGAGTCTGGGCACTGATGTTGGGCAATCAAGCCTGGCAAATGAAGTTCTTCTATTTCCATCACGGCAAACCAATTCTACCTGCAACTTGCTTTTGCAAATGGAGCATCATTGTACTAACACAGGAAAGAGCCTTCCTCAGATTTTAGCACAAAACAGGAAACACTAAATTGTCAAGAATGTTTATGTAAATATTGCTTGCTTTCAGTGGAATCAGTGGCCCTATCCCAGATCATGCAAAACCACCTAGACCACTCCACTAAATTAAACTACCCTGTCAGCATATTTATGCAGGTAATGTTCTCCCTGCACTTTATTTACACTTTTTTTCAATGTGTGCACAGAAACACTTGGGCATTGATTATGGAAGTACATGCCTGCAAAAACAACACATTTATTAATCTCCATTTCTTATGCCTTCAAATACAGAATACTGGGTTTCAGCAAACTTTGTGGCAAAAGACTTTATCCATAGTATAATGAATTCACATGAAATAAATATCTTTCAGATAATGTTCCTTTCAATGCAGCTTGAAGTGAAAAGATGCATGCAGCATGCAACCCTGGGCATAGTGTTTTCTAATTCTAAATTTCTAGATGCAGAGCACACACAATTGCAACTCATTCATTCTTTATCAAAAGCAGATATTCAGTAAAGGTATTAAAAGTTGCTACCAAATCTGTATTACAGGATAGGACTAGGGTTGCCACCTTTTCTGGAAAAAAAATACCAGCCTACCCATATTCTCTACGACCCTAAATATGAAATTCAAATCAGTGTTTGTTCAAATTGAAACCACCAATTTTATCCCCAGGCTTGCCACTATGGGGGAACTCCTATCTACCCCATTTCCAACTAATTGTTCAATACCGAGTGTGGCCTCAATGGGGCATTTGCACACTAGGAGAGGTGACCAATTCGAGACTCTTCCTGCTGCCCCACATGTAATGCCTCTGATGCTGACTACTTCCATCTAGTATGGCTATGCCCACAAATGTACCACTTTTGGGAACAAACGTTAAACTTCATCCCGAACACAACATCCCTACGAAAAATACTAGCACCTAAGACATGCCTTTTTGGTATTATAGACGATATTGGTTTAGCCTCGGCAGCACGTACTATATTTAGAACCCTGCTATTCTATGCAAGGAAATCCATCCTTCTACACTGGATGGCCCACTCTTCTCCAACACTCACCAGCTGGCTCAATCTAGTGAGTGCGCACCTTCCACTGATACAGCTCACTTACACGGCAGGAGGGTGCCCACAAAAATATGATAAGGTTTGGGGTGATTGGGTGGAGGCCACAAACTAACAGCACCTTGGTGGCCCTCCCCATGAGACTAAGTAAGGAACAAACCCACCCCCTTGAACTCCAGATCCTAGATGACATCATGTGCTAACTGCTAATTCTCACCTAAACCAATGTATTTGAGATATATTGGGAATAAGAACACAAAAAGTTGTTGAACCTATGTTGTATTGTTTAATGTCTTTATGTTAAAAATGTATAAATAAAAACCTTTACAAGAAAAAAAGATGTTCATTAAGTCGTTACTACAAATGTTACAGTATTAAAGGAACACTAACATCATTTTTTTAAACGAAAACTGAGATAAATCTTTAAAATCGCCAAGTTTTTAATAAGAAATTACTTAACGATTCTCTGCATGTGCTCCTCTTCTGAGATGGTGATGATCCAATGCGCGGCACTCGATTTCTCCTCCATGCCTATCTCCTATAGAAGGCAGGGAGGAGAAATCGAGCGCCGCACATTGGATCATTGCCATATCGCTATCTCAGAAGAGGAGCGCATGCAGAGAATCGGTAAATAATATCTTATTAAAAACTTAGTGATTTTAAAGATTTATCTCTGTTTTCGTTTAAAAAAATTATGTTAGTGTTCCTTTAAGTGTGGATAAAGCTGGTACATTTATTCCAGACAAGTTTATATGCACCGTCAATGTCAATACTGTTTCTGCTGACAAGGGGCATTCCATTAACCTGATGCTTGATACAGGTTCAGCTGTTTCTATACTACCAAAGGTTATTTTCTTGAAATACTTTGCAAAAGATACGCATGTTGCACCTGACTTGAGACTGGTGTACTTAAAGGATCCAATCCCTGTGCTTGGTTGCTTGCCAGTGACTTTACAATTTGAATCAAATACTGCAAAATGTGACTTTTACATTTACTTTGCTGCATTAAACCTACAATTAGTGGATGGTCTCATTACTACAGCACCAGTGCCTGCCACACAGCCTGTGTCTAAAATGTCACCATAAAGCAACACGTCACTGGGCTGTGCAAAGAACCTTGTGCACAAAGTTAAGTTGAGACCAGTACGCCAGAAATTGAGGCAATTGCCCTACTCTATAAGGAAGACTGTTAAGGAAGACTGTCTCGCAGGAACTAAAGAAACTGGTACAGCAAGATGTGAATGAAAAATAAGAATCCTCCAAATGGGTTTCACCAATTGTTGTAACAATGAAGAAAACTGGAGGTATTAGATTGAGTGTTGATCTAATAAAGCAGTTGTTATGGATAGAGGACAGAGGAAATATTTTCAGAACTCCGAGGAGCAAAATTCTTTTCCACCCTGAATCTTCAGAGTGCTTATCATCAAGTATTACTGCATGAGGAAAGCAGAGACCTCACTGCATTTATCACCCCTGATGGTTTGTTTCGGTTCCAGTGTGTACCTTATGGACTGGCTTCAGCACTGAGTTGTTTTCTAAGACTGATGTCTTCTATACTCCATGACATACCTGGTGTACAATGCTACTTGGATGATATAATGGTCTACACTCCACGTTCTGAAATGCATGGAACCTTTCCAAATGCCACTTCAGACAAACTCAGCTGTCTTTTCACAAGAGGGATTACTGCCTGACCCTGACCATGTCATCCCTGTTTCACAAGCACCTACTCCATCTGATTTTCATGGTATTCTAAGTAAATTACCAACTATCCTTCAGTTGTGGAGCCACTTTGAACTCTACTACGTGGAACTTCTAGTCTGGTTTGGTCAGAGACTGCTCAACATGGTGAAACAGATAATTGCTAGTTAACAGCCCAGCACTAGCTTTATTTGATTCTGCACTACCCACTATGGCTACTATAGACGCTTCAGGTTGGTGCAGTTCTCACACAGATCCGTGCTGATCATTCCGAGAAAACTGTTGCATTTGCATCCAGAACACTTACAGTGACAGAGAGTAAGTATTCAACTGTTGAAAAAAAAGCTCTATCACGTCTTTGGGCAACATAAAAATGGAGAACCTACCTATGGGGTAGAGAATTTACCTTATGCACTGATCATAGCCCTTTAACTACACTGCTTACAACAATGTGAGTAGGAAGAGCTGGAATGCGTATAGCTAGATGGTCAGCAAGACTACTGAATTTCAACTACAAAATGCAATACAAACCAGGATTGAAAAATGTTACTGCTGATTGTTTGTCACATTTACCTTTACCTGCAGCTTCTGAAACACTGGATGAGGACATAGAACTTGTAGCACTGACTGATATATTATCATCTACAGTTACAGCTGCTGATTTTAAACAAGCTTGCCTCACATGTCCAATCCAAGTAAAACCATGTGACATCTTACAAAGCAAAAAGCCAAATGCTGAGAAGAAACGCAGACCTGATCTTCATTCTTACTACAGGATTAGACACGAACGGTCATTAGTAGATGGCTATGTTGTCCGTGGGGCTCACTGCTTACTAGTACCATAGACCTTGCGAGAGAAGCTCATACAACTTGCACATTAGAGTCATTAAGGAATTGTACATACAAAACAAAGACTGCAAGAACTATACCGGTGACCAGCAATGGATGCCTATGTGGTAACTGCCATTCATTCTTGTGTTACTTGTCAGAATCATGACAAACAGCTATCACACATACACCACCACTTCAGCCAGTACCATTGCCGGATTCAGCTTTGGAAAAACTTGCTGTAGATATTGTGGGTTGATTTACAGATGTGCCTATAGACTTGCAGATAGATTAGCAGATTTGCTATAACCTTGATAAACTAAATGGCCTGAAAATTGCATTTGTTTCTCATATAACATAAGCTACAGTAATAACATTTCTGTCTACAGTCTTCAGCAGAGAAGGAAATCCAAAGGAGTTAATATCAGACACTGGACCACAGTTTGTCTCATCTGAGTTTGAATTCTTTCGGAGAGAGAGGAATTTTGTGCATAGGAAATCCTCAGTGTATTACCCATAAGCAAACCGAGAAATCGAGCAATTCAAGTCTGAAAGAAGCACTACAGACAGCAAACCTTACTGGGAAATCTTGGAAAGTATTTACATAACTACAGAGCAACACGCCTTGCAACAACCCAAGCATCTCTAGCTGAATTATTACATGGCAGACAGATTCACACTAAGTTACATGTTGCAGACATCAAAATTCCACAAAATATTGTGCCTACAAAATTGCCTACTGCTGACATTGTCAAACGTAAACAAGCCAAATGCAAGGCTTATACTGACAAAACGTGGTGCAAGAGAAATGCACTTTTAGCCTGGTTCTTTAGTCAGAATTAAGAAACCAGGAATACTGAAACAAGGACAATCTAAATTTACTACACCACTTGAAGTGAGACACATATGAACTACTGATGGACGTCTTGCACCTCCTAGATATTACTTTGGAGAAGCTCCATTTGATGAAGGACATTTTCCTGCCAACTGCAGTAGGCCTGAAAAAAGTGAACCTATAAGGCATACTGAGAGAGTCAGAAAACTACCTGCATGGACCAAGGACTATGTCATGTGAAGAATGTATATTATTGCTTTAAGATGCATACTGTTTCATAGTTGTTGTTTATTACATTTGCCCAAATACTTTCCTACTATAGGGGGAATATGTGGTGTTTATACAAATGGCCTGCATAGGTCACTGTGGACATGAGTTATACTGTGCATACACAGTACTGTCTATACTGCTTAAGGTGCTAGAGTTTAGGTTACTGTTGTGTAATGGCTGCATGAACCTGCTAATAAAGCACTGTTATGCTCTGTGCATAAAAACACAATACCACAGAATCCGTTTTACCAAAATTTTAAAAAATGATTCCCTTTTTCTCTGTAACAATAAAACAGTAGCTTGTACTTGATCCAGACAGATATGATTAATCATTATTGGAAGTAAAACCAGCCTTGTGTGTTTATGTAATGTTTTCATAATTTTTTAGTGGTCTTAAGGTAGGAAGATCCAAATTAAGGAAATATACGTTATCTGGAATACCCCAAGTCCCAAGCATTCTAGGGGTCCATAGATCCAGTGTACAGACACAGCTTCCAAACTATGACACCAACCGGCACCTTGTCGTGGAGGTGTTTATGTTGTTTTGTATGGGTGATATTCAATATATGGTTTCAGCAATATGCATTTACAAGCGCAGCAATCCAAGATTTTTAAAGGGATTCTGATAAAAAAATTTATGGTGTGGGACTTTACTATTGAGTGCTATTCACATATCTACACCTAGCAATTCAGGTGTGAGAGAGCAGTTGTCCTGTTACTTACCATTGTTAAAGGGATACGGTCATGGGAAAAAACATTTTTTTCAAAATGCATCAGTTAATAGTGCTGCTCCAGCGGAATTCTGCATTTAAATCTATTTCTTAAAAGAGCAGATTTTTTTATATTTCATTTTGAAATCTGACATGGGGGCTAGACATATTGTCAATTTCCCAGCTGCCCCAAGTCATGTGACTTGTGCTCTGAGAAACATCAATCACTCTTTACTGCAAGTTGGAGTGATATCACCCCCTCCCCTCCCCCCCCCAGCAGCCTAACAGCAGAACAATGGGAAGTTAACCAGATAACATCTCCCTAACACAAGATAACAGCTGCCTGGTATATCTAAGAACAGCACTCGGTAGTAAAAAAAAAACCATGTCCCACTGTGCTCTATTCAGTTACATTGAGAAGGAAAAATATCCTGCCAGAAAGCAGTTCCCTCCTAAAGTGCTGACACAAGTCACATGACCGGGGCAGCTGGGAAATTGACAAAATGTCTAGCCCATGTCAGATTTCAAAACTGAATATAAAAAAAATCTGTTTGCTCTTTTGAGAAATGAATTTCAGTGCAGAAGTCTACTGGAGCAGCACTATTAAAGGAACACTAACGTGATTTTTTTTTTTTTTACAAAAATAAACAAAAACAGAGGTAAAGCTTTAAAATCGGTAAGTTTTTAATAAGAAATTACTTACCAATTCTCTGCATGCACTCCCCTTCTGAGATGGCGATGATTCAACGTGCAGCGCTCGATTTCTCCTCCCTGCCTTCTATAGGAGATAGGCAGGGAAGAGAAATTGAGCGCCGCACGTTGGATCGTCGCCATATCGCCATCTCAGAAGAGGAGCGCATACAGAGAATCGGTAAGTAATTTCTTATTAAAAACTTACCGATTTTAAAGATATCTCTGTTTTAGTTTAGTGTTCTTTTAAATGATGTATTTTGAAAAAAACTTGTTTTCCCATGACAGTATCCCTTTAAGTCAGGGGTCCCCAACCTTTTTTGCTCGTGAGCCACATTTAAATTTAAAAAAAGAGTTGGAGAGCAACAAAAGCATGAAAAATACATGGAGATGTCAAATAAGAGCTCCGATTGGCTTTTTGGTAACCCCTATATGGTCTGGCAGCCTACAGGGGAGAATGTTTGGCAGGACATCTGTTTATTTTGCAACTAAAACTTGCCTCCAAGCCTGGAATTCAAAAATAAGCACCTGCTTTGAGGCCACTGGGAGCAACATCCAAGGGGTTGGAGAGCAACATGTTGCTCGTGAGCTACTGGTTGGGGATCACTGCTTTAAGTTGTGAGGCTGCTGGGGGAAAGGGAAGGGATGATCTCACTTCAACTAGCAGTGCAGCAGGAAACAGTGCCTAACATGTTATCAGAGCACAAGTCATGACTGGGTGCTCCTGGGAAACTAAAAGCCCTATGTCAGATTTAAAAAAAAATCGGTTTGCCATTTTAAAAAAAGGGAAAATGAGAGCAGAATTTACTGTTGACTGATACATTTAACAAAAACATATTTTCCCTTGACATAATACCTTTAAATACAGCACATCAATTCATATAGACAATCACATATGCACATCACCATCTGCCATAGGTCACTAAGGCATGTTTGGCAAACAGTGATCTCACAGCGGAATGCGGATAAAGTGATATACAAAAGAATTAAAAATTCAAGCGATTCAAACTATCAAAATCATAGTGTATAAGCAACTCATAGCACTTTTTTTTATGCATTTACTGGAGGGAGTGATATTTGCGCCAAGGGGTAAATAACAAGTTAGTGGCATTTGCCCGGGGAGCAGGTAAGCTGGGGGGGAGGAGGGAGTCTACCCAAGGGAGGGTTGTTTATTAAAGGCTGAATTCTCCTTTAAGCCTAATACCGATTGAAAAAGGGTCACAAAATAACAGATATTTATTCCCTGTGCCACAGGCCTTAGGCAGCGGGAATAAATAACATACAAATACCATTTTGCTGGTACAATCTTTTGAGCATATATGGTACATTTTCAACCATCCATCCTGTGATTTATCTGGGTTCATATGGAAACACATATTCCACAATCTCGGATTGGCTTGCCCTTAGAGATGACGGCTTTGAGTATATCCAAGCAAGCATTCAGTATTTCTCATGATGATTCCACCACTTACAAGGACATGCACACAACAAATCACTACCAAGAGTAACCAATGCCTATATGTTTAAGTGAATGTGTGATAGGAAAAAATATCAACCTCTGCTAATAGTGTGTATTTCACCTTGGAGAGCAACAAAAAAAAAAAAATTAAAATCTTCACAAAAAAAGGAATGAACTATCATTTCCTCCATAATAGCATGATGAAGCTGTTGCCTTTGCAGATAGCTTGATGGTTTTTTCTCTGTAATAATATAACAGTACCTTATACGCAATACAAACAGATATAATTAATCCATATTGGAAGCAAATCCAGCTTTTATGGGTTTACATGATTCTCTAGTAGACTTAAGGAACGGAGATCCAAATCACAGAAATATCAGTTATCCGAAATACCCCAGGTTCCAAGCTTTCTGCATAACAGGTCCCATACCTGCAGCACTAAAGCCATGATACATTCATTCACAAATATTTTTTGTTTTCAATTGCCAATCCTTTTGCAGTTGTACCCAAAAATTACACAAATGAAAAAAGCTGATCAGTGCCTACGGCAATAGAGAAACCAGAAAACAAAACAAAAATATAGTGTAGTACGTTCAGTTTCCTCAAACAGCACACTGTGTTGGGAAGGAGAAAAAAAAAACTTTCTTGTGCAAGTTCCTCTTTAACGAAACCAGTTGCTCCTACAAACAGTGTGTAAATGCTTATGCCGGAAAACTTCACCAGATTTGGCCAAAATGCTACTAACAGGACATTAGTTATTGTGTTTAGTATTCAATACTATTCTCCTCTGTTCCATTGAACACCTTTAGGCTCGAACAGAAGGATACAAAAATTCTATAATATGGTTTTATTTTTGAGAATAAAAATCTTTTAAAACATTAATCTCATTTGTTTCCATGAGGTTAGTCACCCATAATAAGTGTTTTTAGAAGGTTTCCCAATTTAGTCAAGAGAGAAGAATTTGCCAGCGTTCCTTACTCCCTCGTGTTTCTTCACTGCAGCTCCCTGTGACGTCACCTCCGCCTGATGAGTTTCGCTTGCCTCAGATCCAGAGACCTGGTGGTTTCTAGATAAGGGATCTTTACGTAATTTAGAAATTACAGGCGCTTTTAAAATTTTAAAAACAGGCTGTTTTTACCTTCAATAAGGGTTTATTATATCAAAGGACTAGTCCACACGGGAAGACTCAGGAAGATTTGTCGCCTGGTGACTAATCGCTGTTTCTTTGGGGTGAATAATCTCCCTGAATCGCCCCAAAAAAGCGACGATTAGTCGCCAGCCGACACATCTCCCAGAATCTTCCCATGTGGACTAGCCCTTAGTTGGGATTAAATACAAAGTACTGTTTCATTATTACAGAGGAAAAGGGAATCACTTTTTAAAATTTTTTATTATTATTGCCCTAGGCGTTGATCTGCTTTTTCATTTGTGTGATTCTAACAAAATAGGAGCAGTGTTCAAAGTTGCCTATGCTTTCAGTTTTCATACAAATTTAAATCAATTTCTCAATTCTTGGTTTTAGCAATTTTAATACTGGAAGAAATCAATAACATTCCTCTCACTGCCTTTCTTATGTTATGAGGTTATTGTCATTGGTCAAACAAGAGAGGTGCAGTCTAGTGATGTGTGGTCTGACCTGAAGCCAGCTGATTGGACTGCCGAACAAAATCTGCAGTCCACCTCCTAGTGCCCCACTTCCGTCAGACACACGCCTTTTTAAATACTTGCCTGCTGGTGTGCCCTGCCCCCTTCTGTGACATCACAGTGGGACAGGCATATAAATAGTAGTTAGCATCATCAATTCCCTAAGGTCAGGTGCGGGTTCGAGTCAATCTTATTTTTACCAGCACATCACTAGTGCAGTCATTGTCTAGGGCTGCTTGGATACATAGAAAAAAAAAATCACTATGCCCCTTTACAAGTGTGCATACAAAACTTGACAGAGTGTGTGATGACATATCATTTGTGGAAGCAGCTTGAAGCAGAATTTGGAATTATTTTAGTTTTAATGTTGTTCAACAATTACAGTCAGGCTATGTGCATATGGGTGTATAGGCATGGGCAATATGCAGCTACTGCGGGACCCCTGGAAGGGTATAGCAATTGCTTTCCTCTATCCCAGCACATCATACACATCAAAGTTTTGCAATCACTCTGTTTAAGGTACAGGCAATTTTATCAATTCACAAATGACATACAAAATTAAATTCAGACCGTGATGCAATTCGGTAAGGATTTAACTGGATTTAACGCATAAAAAAATACAGTGATGTTATATATATAACACATGGATGTGAATTCAATTCCCTTCATTGGAGAGAAAGAAGAGAAGAGGTGCCTCATGTGTACACAACAGACATACAAGTCATTATGCTGACACAAAAAAGATGTGGCTTCCCTAGAATGGAACACAAAGGTAATAACACCTTTCACATGTAAAACTAACATTTTTGCCAATATACTTGTGAATATTGTCACTCAATGAACTGCAGAGAGAACAACAACTATAGCAACCCTTTATAAAAGCTGAATGACCCGGCATGAAAACAATACTGAATCTATATGTAAATATACATATATCTAAAAAAAAAGTATAAAAGCACAATCATATTACTATAAAATCAGACATTTTATGTAGACCACTGGGTATTAAAGTTTGAAGATTATAAATCCAAAAATTCTCTGTTTGATGTACAGTTGAACAGTTAATCAGTATCTGATCTGTCAAAAAGTTTGTCATTTGTTCAATACCTATATTTCTGTTGTGTATCTCAAACAATGTCTGGAAAATCCATTGTCTGTATTCTCTAAACCTATCCTACTTTTTACCTGTAATCGTTGATGTGGAAAAACTTTTTTCAAGAGTTGGAGATAAGGGTCCATATATTATACGTTCAGAATCTCCAACTTTTGGAGGAAAGTAAACTTTGGACATTTTGTCACCCTCATCCTAAAGGTTTATTCAGCTGAATTGACAGAAAAAGTTTTTTTGTTAATTGTTTTTAATCTGTCTGGCAGCCAGTGGAATAAGTTCCTGACTGGATATAATGGTTATAAAAGCAAAGATCTGTGACTAACCCAAAAACAGTTTCAGAAACAGAATCAAAGAGTTAATCATGGCACTTGGATTTGACTTACAGAGAACTCTTGTGACTATTAGCCTAGCAAATATATATATATCTACATTAATGGTTTTATTTGAGTTTCAGTACATTGAGCATATTCCCTTTGTGTACCATGACAATGGTTTTATGGAAGATGTTAAAGGAACAGTAACATCAAAATTTTTTAAATACAAATATAACAGTGTTGCCCTGCACTAGTAAAACGGTTGTGTTTGCTTCAGAAAACACTATTGTTTATATAAATAAGCTGCTGTGTAGCAATGGGGGCAGCCATTCAAAGGAGAAAAGGCTCAGGTACACAGCAGATAAGCTCGGTTTTCAGTTAGCCACTATTTAACCTGTACCATATAGCCTTTTTTCAATTTGCACCATTGCTACACAGCAGTTTGTTTATATGATTTATAGCAGTGTTTCAGAATCAAACACACCAGTTTTACCAGTGCATAAACAATTTTAAATGCTTTAATTTTTTGGTGTTACTGTTCCTTTAAGTTCAAACCCAGGCCAATAACATTATCTACCGGGGGTGGTGTTGGGGGATCAGAGGCAACTACTGCATGTCCAATTCGGGGGAGCCGGCATCAGATTCGGTGTGCCATGTTAATTGTTGTTAGGCTCGGCGGCCCAGTTCAGGACTGTCCGCAGCCCAGAAGTAGGGGACCCCTGCTCTGGAGAATCTGCCCAAACCATAACTGGCCAAAGATCAACCAAGTATCAGGCATGCTTGAAAATCCTCAGGGGCGTTTACAGTCCCAATTTATCTAATTTTTTCCAATCCAGGATGTACCATACAGCAAAATTGCATGCCACTTGAGAAGCAACCTAAATGACAGTTCTATCACAATCTACCCCCCCGCAGTACCTGTACAAATATTAAGATTGATAAAGTAAAACGTGTGCTATTAGTTCACTTTCATTGAGTCAGCATAACATGAAGTACAGGGGCCGTTTTGACCACTTAACGGTCACCTAAATTTAATGCCATGCACTTTTAACTTTGCTTCTGTCATCGTATGAACAGATCTAGGTCACAGATCTGGTAAGTATAATGCACTGCTAAGTGTTCAAACTGCCAAAGCCCTAAATGAAGCAGCAGAATTCAAGCAATAACCATAAAAATTCCAAATAGCTGCTAAAAGTCAGGCTCTTGTCCATATATATATATATATATATATATATATATATATATATATATAAATAACTAACGTTCTCTGGTAAGGACTCTTTTCTGGAGGTTATCAGGCTAAAATAGGTCCCAAATTGCTGTGATTATTGTACATACAGGCAAATAACGCAGAATGACAGTCTACTTTGTGTCCAGACCCCAAACCTCTAGGTTACAAAACAATTGTGGAGTTGCAGGTTTTTCTCTTAACTATATTTTTTATATATTTTTTCCCAGCTCTAGACAACCAGAAAAAAAGCCAGAAAAACAGTGTGTTCTAACCTCTAAACCTATATGGTTGATTTGTTTGCTGTTAAAACTGTTAGTAAAGTATCCACAATTTAAAAAATGAGCAATTCAATATACTGTTGTAAACAGTCATATTGCAAGCACTCACCATGTCTCGTGCAATGTCAACAGCCTCCCGAAGACCATATAATCTGGCACAGACAAAGTACACACCATTGGCCCATAAGACACACCCCTCGTGCATCCAAAATTCATTGCTGTCGAGAGGTAGTTGAGGGATTTGAACTCCTTGCTCCAGGCCTGCCTCAGATGTGGATGGCCCACTAGAGTCCATGGGAGTTAGTTCAGAAGGGTCAGTGGTCTTCCTGCAGGAAGGTACAGTAAGTCTGGAGGAGGTACAATCCCCTGAACGGTTCCGACGTTTGTAGCGAGGGTGAGCAGTTAGGCTACGTTGTTCTCGTGCTTGCTGTGGTTCTTCTTCCTCCTCTTCATCAGAATCAGTCTTAGAACCATCAGATGTGTCTTTGTGACGAACTTTTACTTTTCGAGGAGTCTCTGATGATTTTTTGGGTGGGGGATTCTTAGAAAGAGTGGATGCAAATTCTTGGGTGTAAAATGGGCCAAACAAATCTCCCAAATTCCTGTAATTAGCCCACTTACCACAAAGACAACAAACAAGGTGACCCATGGTAGCAGACTCTGTGACAGCTGGCCCCTGTACCATGAAACTAGATGAGGGAAGTGCTTTACTGTCTGTGCTAGGTTGTGGGGAAGCAGATTGTTGACCTTTGCGAACTGATGTTAATTTTTTCCAACGCTGTTCTTCCTCCTCAGCGTTGATAATGACACAAGATAAGCCTAGCTCTTCTTTATTTTCCACATGTATGTAAGGAATAAAAGATTTAGTTTTGGTCTCAGTCTTGTCTAAATTTTGGCTGGCATACTTAAGTTTGATTTCAGGCTCTACGGGGGCAACTATAAGGGTTGCTTGCTTTCCCCTTCTTCTTGTCGCTCCGGTAGGTTTTCTTCTTTCTGTCCTCCTCCTTTTAGGTTTAGGCTCTGGTTCAGGGCTCTGCTCTTCCAAATGCTGTGGCTGGAGATCAGACACTGGGGCTGGGGAGAGTGTGGATGGTGGCTGCTGATGGTCTTGCAACAACTGCTGTTGCTGCTGCTGTTTTTTTTGTTTGTTGACACTACCAATAGGACGTCCTTTCTTCTTTCCAGAAGGGAAATAACCTTTAGGAGGTACAAATTCTTGTTTTGGGGTAACATTACAAGGTGTACCTGCAACATTCTCCATTTCTACATTTTCATGCTGCTGCACATGGGGTAAAACACATTTTGGTTCCAAGGCTGTAGATGTACCTTTTCCTTCCATATAATGGTTAGATGCTTGTGCTGGAATCCCAGACACTTGTAAGTCTTTGGTTTCCATACACTGCTCCTCTACTTCAGTTTTGATTTTCTTTTCATCATGGACCCAGACATCAAGTGACTTGGGAGACAGACTTTTAGCAGTTTTCCCTTCACTGCAGGATATTTCTGGCTCAATAACTCCAGGCAATTCAGCTTCTTGCATGGATCCATTCCCACTTTCTGGGCCCTTGATCTTTAGAGAGAGGATATCATCTAGTGTTATTGCTTCAGCTGCACTTTCTGCACTACTTGGGGCTGAAATCCGCCAAACATTAGGTGAAGTGATTTTTTGTACAATAGCTTCTAGTTTTAGACCCCTCCCTTTGCGGGGAGGAAGGATTTTTGTCTTGGTTGGACTAGAAAGAGATACAGCTGATGGACATGTCTGTTCAGGGCCTCCTTTGGGGGGCTCATCTTTGCTTTTAGATGTAAATACCGGTGACATAGATTCCCTGTCTGAAGCTTCTTTTAAAGTAGAATTAGGAAGGCGCCCTTTGCTGGGAATTGGTGAGATAAAAGAACGTACCCTTCTCCTCATAATAAGTGGGTTGTGGTGTGATTGTTCCTCTGCACCTTGAGGTCTATGGGCATTGCAACCAGGTTTGGATATCTCAGTTCCTTCTCCTGGTCTATGAGCAAGTGTTTCCGTTTCCCTAGCAGGACTAAAAGGCTTTTGGTTTGTCCCTACAGGTGACCCAAGTTTTTTGGCAGGAGAAGCCTGACGGCCCATGTTCCAGTTAGTAGATTCTATTGGTGGTGTTTTTTGAGCACTTCTTTTAAGCTCTAGAGCGGTCAAATTGGTGAGTCCTCCTTCACCAGCACGCAACTGGCGACCATATTCTAGAGTACCAGAATCATGATATGCGCCTGGTTGATTATAAGTCAGTACCTCATTTTCACTCCTTCCTGGACTATGGACATAAAACTGTTCCTGCCTTGGGCTTTTACGCTGCATTTCTTGACGATGCTGTGATGCAGAAAGTATAGCTTGAGCAGAGCTTCCCAGCCAATCTTTAAATTCCTCCTGCTGGTACACTGGTCTTTTATAATGAAGAGGAGATGTAAATGTTGGGTGAGGTTCTCCATAGGAACTTGATCTAGAGTTTGAATGATAACTCAAAGAAGTATTATCAGCATTCTGAAAAAAAGCAGAGTAGAATGCTTCTCTGCTTGCTCTTTCGGAGAGGCTCATTGCTGGATTCATGTGATGAGTTTCTGCTGGCCCTCGGCTTCTTCCTGGAGACATCTTCAGTTTGTCACCAAGATCCTGTACAGGTGATCTACCACGGGCTCCAACTCTGGCAGTTCCCCTTTTAGGATGAGGTCCTCTGCTATTATGTGGACTGTATTCCTGGGTTGGATCAAAGGTCATGGCTCTTGGGCTGGCATTACCCCTGGCAGATTCTTTGGTGCTGTATGGAATGCAATGGTCTACAGTTCTTTTTCTAAGCATCTTTGTTGCTTCAGTGTCTTGTTCTTTAGGCACCCCCCCTTGGTTGCTTGATTTTGCATCTAAAGAGATCATCCCACTTGGTAAGATTACAGACTGTCCAGATCTTCCATCAGATGATCTTTCCTGTCCAGGACCAACATGATGAGAAGTAGCAGGGTCTCGCACAAGCTGCCTCAGAGGAGAGATGTCACATATTACAGACCGTCTTTCTGAGGGGACACCACTAGATTCCTGGGAGGAGGCTGGGGGGTCCATCTCAAATTTCCTTGCAGAATAATCTGTTACATTCAATGGTTTGACATCAGCAGCTGACTTTCTATCCCATGGACCCCAATTAGGAGTTTCTAAATGCGGACCCACTGTTTTTCCAAGAACGTTACGGTTAGGTAACTCACTGGCCTGGCTCATGAGTATGTTTGGCCTCAAACTGACTTCAGTACTTCCAGTAACTGGTGGAGGGTCTTGTGTGTTTCTTGCATACCTTCGTTCTTGTTGATGATGTCCTTGCAGGACTTCCTGAAGGAGGCTAGGGTACTTATCATTTTTTCCTGTTGCTGGTTTCCTATCACCCGGTCCTCCACACACCCCTGTTTCAGGAGTTTTAATATGCAGAGGCAAGTTACTGGTATTTCTGGAGCTTGTTCCTCCTTCTTGAAAACCAAACCCAGACCCCACAGGAGATTTAGCTTCAGTTCTAGAAGAAATACTTGCTGTGATAGATACAGGATGAGAATCAGCATCGCTAGGTTCTCCATTCTGGTCCGGCATGCATTCCTTGACATTATCTTTAACAGTTTCAGGCACCTCTTGCTGTGATGTTGTTTCAAATTCATCATTATCTAGTGGTGAAGATTCTTCTGTAACTTTATCCAACCTGGTGGCTACAGTTTCCATTGCTACTATGACACCCACAGATTTCTCACTCACTTTGGACACTTCTTGAAAGGACTCAGTGGCTTCTGGAATGGTTTCTACTTCTTGCACTTGTGTTTTTTCTGAAAGCTCAGTTGACCACCCCTGTGCAGGAGATGCTGGTTTTTCAGAAGAAGGTCCCTTGTAACCAGCTTCAGAGCACGTACTTTGCCCACTGAGTTGCCTTACCCTTTCAACTGGATCTCCTGAACTGCTAGAACAACTGCCATCTAGTGACTCTGCCACTGGAGATTTAAGTTGGTCTTCAGCTTGAGAAGAGGTTTCTGAGTTGGCACAGCTGTCAGCCTTTCTAGATATCCGTTTCCCACTCTTCTTGTTAGGTGCCAGGGCATCTGAGAGCAGCATGTGTTGAACTGTGTTAGGCAGGTTAGCAACCTGACTGCTCAAAGCACTAAGGCTACTTAGACCTGGGTCAGTCAGTCGTTTTTCAGGTGGTCCATCAACACCAAATCCTTTATAGCCTCCACCATGAGGCGTAGGGCTTAGCTGAGGCATAATCTGCAGAATACGGTTTCTCGAGGACAGAGGCACATTACCCTGACCACATGAGAGGTTTTCTCCAGTTGTCATCAGAGGTGAGGGAGTGGAGCTACAGCTTGGAGACTGTACAACCGAGGCAGCAGGAGAGGGATTTGAAATTGGACTGTAATTCTGTTGGAACTGCATAGGAGAGCGTACTGGGACTTCAGACTGATTGTACTGTCCTGCCTGGCTTTGTAGGGGTATTTTAGAAGAATTGGAATACTGCATGACATGAGAAGTCTGTTGCTGTGATTGTCCCTGCCCTACATTCTGTGGCAATTTAGAGGTTTCAAAGCTTTTCATGTGCTGGCTGGCATAACTACTGTATCCTTGCTGTGCTCCATATGATGACCCAGACATATGACTCTCATATGTAGAGCTAGACCCTCCCGGACTGTAACCCTCGTAGTTTGGGCCAGTCTGTCCAAATCTCTGAGAAGAAGGAAAAGAACTAGAGGAAGAGCCAGGAGGTGGCTGGTAGTGCTGTCCATATTGACCCATCCGTAAATGGTATCCAGCAGGGGAGCTAAGAGCAGTTGAACGCTGCATCTGCTGTAGATGTGGGGTACCTGCAGATGTTGTTGGGTTCCCAGACTGAGACAGTGATTGGTGTGACTGATAAAGCTGTTGCCTCAACTGCTGGCTAGTGACATGAGATGGGTACTGACTACCACCAGGAGAAAAGGAACTTGGAAAGTCCTGTGAGTACTGGGAGAGATTGCCTGCTGCTGAATGCTGGCTAGAAAACTGGTTGTGATGCACCTCTCTTCCATAGGGTGTGCCAAAATTAGTACCACTGCTGCTGTTTCCTTGAGGAGGACCATAGCTTTGCACTGGCCCAGATGGCCGACGCTGTGGTGTCTGGCTTGCAGGTGTCCCTCCTTCTTTGTTACCCAAATAATAAAAATCCCCAGATTCTTTTCTGTAAGACTGGTAGCTCTGAATACTTGAAGATTCTCCAGCTGGAATTGTGGCAGGAGTACCTGACCCTCCTCGACGTCCTCCGTAGTTTCCCTGGAATACCTGACCCTGCTGTCTTGGGCTATACTCTTCCAGCCTGGAAGGGCCATGAGCTTCCGGAGGATATGTCTGCTGGCTACCATGATAACTGCTTTGCTCTCGGAAGGACTGCATGACATCGAGGAGAGGTCTCTCTCTCTTTACCTGCAGAAATAGAATACAATTAGAATGTCAGATGGTACAAACAGAAGATAATTAGTTAAAAATTTCAGGCGAAGCATACATTTAGAAGAGAACTAATACATAAAAACAAAAATGGCTAGAAATGCCATATTTTACATACTGCATACTTCATATTCTCTATACAGGTATGGGATCAATTATCCGGAAACCTCCGAATTACAGAATGGTTGTCTCCCATAGACTCCATTTAATCAAAATCATCAACATTTTAAAAAATGATTTCCTTTTTCTCTGTAATAATATAACAGTACCTTGTACTGGATCCAGAATATGATACAATTACTACTTTAATAGAGAAAAAAACAGCCTATTGGGTTTATTTAATGTTTAAATTATAAACATATCATTATGGTCTGTGCTGTTGCGGAGAAACTAAGCTTAGGGTTCATCAAGGAGAAAATGAGGTTCACATGTCATAGAATCTGATGCTACAGGGCTGATTATCCAATTCTTCCATGTAAAAATCAAAATTACAAAATTAGCTTTGTATTGTGAGGTTTATATTCTATATATACTATAAATTACAGCAGCCCAAAGCATGTGCTGTGAATCAGCAAGAGAGAGAGGGTGGGGAACTGTGGTCAACTTGGGCTAGTAACATTTGTAGTTTACTTCTTTTAAGCTTTTGTTTTCCTTTATATTCATCACATTACTAAGGTCCCAAATAGTGTGTGTGTGTGTGTGTGTGTGTGCGTGCGTGCGATGTAAAAGTGTATTAAAATAACATCACAGTTGCGACATTTCGGGCAAAATCCTTGCCCTTTATCAAGCCTTCTTCATTTCTGCACCAGTGTACACAAATCTTGGGATGACGCGGCATTCCCATTGAGGCAGAGCACCGGGACACAGTCCTTGGAGTGCGGTGTATTT
>CM044438.1:94805336-94840448 GCA_024363595.1 Xenopus borealis
AACCATCTCAACAGACTCTATGCAGAACACTCCACAGAACACACTATAAATAAATTATAGTTTTTGCTGCATCTAAGAAAGAAACTAAAATAAAAACTGAAGAAACAGCACTGTGCAACATTAGACACCTGGCCTAATTTATAGCTGAATGCATGCCTAGCCCTTAAAGTCAAACTATGGGTTCATGGCAAATTTACTAGTGAAAAAATACATCTGGAATTGAAATATGGCATTTGCCAGCAAAACACAAATATAATATTAAGAAAACTAGTGATAGAACTAGCAACTTATTAATGGCAATATATTATTTAGGAGATAAATAATAGCAAATCATGAAAATGCTTCATAGATTTCAGCCCAAACATTTCCAATTTTTTCTGCAGGAATAGACCTGTTTTGATTAAGAACCGTTTTCTTTCCATAGGAAATAACAGGAAATAACAGAAGAAAGTGATTTCTATAACAAAACATCTTCGGGTGAGTTTTCAAGGCCAGTGAAAGGAGCACACTGAGCAAGCAGCAGGATGGCAGATTGACAGACTGAAAACATTGAATAGAAATATGATCAGTTTCCCCTGATTGAGAGTTAATATGTTTTGTATCTGCTTCCATTCAACACAAAATATCCCCCATCCCCGGTGCAGATGGGTTACTATAGATACATGATGTGGCTGCTCCTAGACGGTTTAAAACATGTTTATTGCTATTTTTTTCTTTGCTATGTGACTTATGAGTATATACAGGTATGGGATAGGTTATGAGGAAAATGGTTGTTGCTTGTTCGGTTGGCCAATGGGGGGTATCACCAAACTTTACATTTTATACATTTTTTTTCCAATGGCTAACACGGTACTACATCTCAATACTTCCACCAAAGGAACATATCCAAAATACGATCATTTATCACCCAAGATGCTGACAAAATTCTTATTCACTCTGTCATATCGCGTCTAGACTATTGTAACTCTCTTTTAATTGGCCTTCCTCTCCAGACCATAATGAACACTGCTGCTAGGCTTATACACCTCAGCAACCGCTCTTTCCTCTGCCATGCCATTCTGCCAATCCCTGCACTGGCTTCCCCTGCCCTTCAGAATTAAATTCAAATTACTGACCCTGACATTCAAAGCACTTCATAACTCTGCCCCTCCCTACATCTCTGAACTAATCTCCATATACTCACCCAACCGCCTACTACGCTCCTCTACTGACCTGCTACTCAACTCTTCCCTCATTACCTCCTCACATGCTCGCATTCAAGACTTTGCAAGAGCTGCACCCCTCCTCTGGAATTCTCTCCCACGGTCTGTCCGACTTTCTCCTAATCTTTCAGCCTTCAAGAAATCTCTTAAAACCCACTTTTTTAGAGAAGCCTACCCTCACTGTTAAATACCCAATGCAATACCACTTACAGTACTACAACTCCCACCCACTTTACTGTGATCTTGCCCATTCCCACAGCTTCATTACCTTCCCTTTAGATTGTAAGATTTTTCTGTATAGGGCTTTCCTCACCTCCTGTACCCTTATTGTAACCCCATATTTATTGTGATGTATGTAACTCCTTATGGTCTATGTATGTAATTCATGTGATTTAGTTGTATAATCACATTCACTTTACAGCGCTAAGAAATAAGTTGGCGCTATAGAAATACATGTTAATAATAATAATGTCCAGAAAGTTCCGAATTACAGACAGGCAATCTCCCATAGACTCCATTATAATAAATTAATCTAAATGTTTTAAAAATGTTTCCTTTTTCTCTGTAATAATAAAACAGTACCTTTTAATTTATCCAAACTAAGATATAATTAATCCTTACTGGAAGATGTACCAGCCTATTGGGTTTATTTAATGTTCACGTGATTTTCTAGAAGACTTAAGGTATGAAGATCCAAATTACGGTTATCAGTTTTGCGGAAAACCCCAGGTCCTGAGCATTCTGGATAAAAGGTCCCTTAGCTGTACGTGCAAATTAAGGTGAAGGCAAAGAGAAGCAATATTGGGGTTAATAAGACATCTCCATGTCAGATAAACTGGGTATACCACATATTTCTGCAAGTTGAAATAAGAATCAAGGAAGCCACTCCAGCCATAAACTTGTAATGAATAAAAACCAAGTAGCAAAAGTAGTTTTTAATCACAAACAAGCACAGCATGTTGGGCTGTACAAAACACCTTGCCTGTCAGGACATATATACATTCAAGTGTGTGTACTTTATAAGAGAAGGAGAAAAGATGGCCAGGTCACTGCTTTATCACAAAACAAGTATAATATATTAAATATTGGTGATTCATCACAAATAGAGGAGTGCATCATTAGTTTATATGTAGTTGTGTCATATTAAGTGAGCAACAAGTAGTTAGTGAAAGACTATTTGGTATTATGTTAAATTAGAAGCTTGGAATCATTATTTATTAAAGGAGAAGGAAATGTTAAAATTAATTAAGCATTATCAGAAATGTCTATAAACATACACCATTAAACATTCAAAGTAATGCTGCTGTGAGTCCTCTGTCAAAAGAAACAGCATTTCTTTCCTTCAATTGTGTACACATGAGCTTCTGTATCAAGACTTCCTGTTTTCAGCACAAACCTCCAGGGCACAGGCTTGAGCATGCACAGTTTACATGTCTCTGTCCTCCCCTCCTGCTGTAATCTGAGCCCATATTTATAAGTGAGCAGGGAGAAACTCAGGCAGGAAGTGAGGTCACGCCAAGCTAATATGGCAGCTGCTATCCTAAAGAAACAGAGAGCTTCTAGAGCTGTTTACTCAGGTATGGTACAGCATTCTGCAGAATAAATATAGTGTTCTAGCTTACACTATTGTGGCTAATATATTGGCTTTTCTTCTCCTTTAAGGGAAACGCCAGCACCAGCAGGGATCTTTAAATAGCAATAAAATGCATTTTATTAGGATACAGTCTTCGTATTTATTTAGCAAAAACATTAGAACGTTTGTTCACGATTGTATGTAGATTGTATGTTAATTAAGTGAAATTTGAAAGATCAGGGATCAAATAACTACATTAAGCAGAAATTGGAGGTGTGTTGCACTAGCGCTATCTCAAGCACTCACTGAATATACAATCATCTATGAGTTAGCTCCATATAGCAGTGCAATGAACAGAGCTATATGGCAATACAGAGAGAACCTAGGGAAGGACGGTTACTGAACTTGAACTCTGCAGGCTCGCATACTGCCTGACTCCTTCCCTGTAACATCTGGAGAACATCAGGCCGGGAGGACACTGCACAGAGCGCTGCATATCTCCCTCATAACACAGCTGTCGTTTGGTGGCGGGGAGACAGCTGAACTCAAAGCAACATACGCACTAGCACTTGCCTACATAGCTGTCTGCCACAATAGTGAGCCTCTTTGTCTGATTCGAGGCACGTTAATATAAATGAATACCCGCCCCCGGGGACGTCAAGGCGCTCTAACACAGCAGTGCAAACTGAAAGCCTTTTCCCCAATCATTTACCTCCCAATTTAACCCGTTCGCGGTCAGACAGAGGCTCCCACGCGTGGCTTGGCTGCCGGGTACCCACCGCACATTTTACCCGTTTCCAGTGCGCCCAGAACCCTCGCAGTGATACCTCAGCATCTACTGCTGCCCAGTGCACTCTTCTCCTGTAGTACCTGCGATACCTCAGCTCCCTCAGGTCTTTCTGATCTGTTGCACAGAGAACACGGCCATCCTCTGACATCACTTCCTGTATGTGTAACTCTCTTCCCTCCTAGCTGCAGTTCAACCAACTTTATTGGCAAATACGGCGTTCACCAGTACGTGAACTTGTGTATAAAGACTAGGCATTCTTTTGTACTCCATCTCTACTGTACCACAACAAATTCAGTAAAAAAAAAAAAAAAAGTCCTCTCTCTCTCTCTCTCTCCCCTCTTATGCAGAGCCTCACAACCCAATTGTGCCTGGGACCCCAATGTCTCTGAGAAAGGTTCCTGTGGGGACTGGGGAACCAAAACGTTGGAATAAACCTTAACTTTCATTGTGTAAATCCAGTGTTATCATTTTGGACAGTTTATTCTTTGTTTGTTGGATAAGCCCCAGGTATCTGCTACTTTAAAGAACAAGGACAGTCTAAAATAGAATAAGGCTAGAAATGCTGTATTTTATATACTAAATATAAACAAACTTACTGCACCACAAAGCCTAATCAAACATGATTTATGCTTTTAAAGTTGGCACAGGGAGCTGTCATCTTGTAACTTTAATAAACATCTGTGATCTGGGCTGCTTAGGCATTGCCATAAATTATCAAAACAGCACAAGTCAAATAATATCTGAAAGAAGCAGATACAGCAAGACTGATTAATAATCAGACTATAAAGACTGTAATCTAATGTGGATTTTATAGTTTTTGTATTTTTTAATACAAACTTTCTCCAACTCGGACTATGAAGATTCTCATTCATCCAGGTCATGGTATATTTATCAAAAGTAACTCAAAGCAACTGGACTTGCTGAGATATTTTAATGAAGACGTTTCACTGCTCATCCAAGCAGCTTCTTCAGTTCAACCGACTGGCGTAGGGGAGTTCTCGGCATATAGACTCTTCAGAGAGGTGACATCTGAAATTCACAGTGGTGTTGATTCTGTGTAGTTACAGTGATAGGATTACCAATGTGTCATGCAACTCCTAGAAAACAGGTGTTACTTGTGAGAGTTGCATCAATGGATGTGTCATGAGTTCTGAAACCGCCGGGGAACAGATGTGAGAACAGCATTGTATGTAGCAGACAGGTGGTGTTGAAGGCCTGAAACGTCTTCATTAAAACATCTCAGCAAGTCCAGTTGCTTTGAGTTACTTTTGATAAATAGACCATGACCTGGATGAATGAGAATCTTCATAGTCATATTGCTATTCATTTTGGAGAGATTACTCTAAAACTGGTTTGGGAATATGGAAGAACAGCAAGAAAACTGGACTATCGAAACCATCTACGATTTAATTTCAGATGCCGACATCAGGGAATCACCCCTTGTAGCATACGCCTGGGTTCCACCATAAAAGGTCACAGACCACCAAGATTTTACAAAAAGCCCAAAAACATCTACTGAATGAACGGGTAAGACAGTCAATTTTACCATTGAGGCCCTTAAGCAGGACATTGAACATCTGAAACAGAGTCTGGCAAAACAACTACCTGATGTAACTCTAGAAAAGGTATTTGTTTTTGTTGAACATGCTCAGATGGCCCAACACATAAAGAGCAAGGAGAGACAAATTAACAAATTCACCACCTTATTGTCAAGTAGCAGCAGTTTGAAAAGGACAGAAGAGCTAACCTGGAAGCAGAAAAATGAGACACCAAAGAACACCAGAGACACGTGGGTTAAGAACCTATCAGATAAGGTCACTGCAAGATAACTATACTACTCAGTATATGTATATAAAAAGTAACTCAAAGCAACTGGACTTGCTGAGATATTTTAATGAAGACGTTTCACTGCTCATCCAAGCAGCTTACTCAGAAGCTTCTGAAGAAGCTGCTTGGATGAGCAGTGAAACGTCTTCATTAAAATATCTCAGCAAGTCCAGTTGCTTTGAGTTACTTTTTATATATATATAGCATGACCTGGATGAATGAGAATCTTCATAGTTATACACTACTCAGTGATAGCAACACATATAAACCTTTAAAGAAAGATCCAACCAGCTGTTTCAAGAAGAAGGTGATAGGTTGCTTACAACAACTTGTTTTATACCGCCGTTTATACCCCAGAGAAGCCACACCATGCTTATACGGACTCCCTAAGATACACAAAGAAGTATCCCCACTAAGGCCCATTGTAAGCAGCATAAATTCAGTGACATACAGCATTGCGAAATTCTTGGCTAACATCTTAACCTCTTTGGTAGGCAATACAGTGCATCATATCCAGAATGCCAAAGACAAAGATTTTGTAACTAAGATTCGATTCATGGCGTTGCACTAGAGGCAGAAGAAACCATGGTATCATTTGATGTCACATCTTTGTTTACATGTACACCTACGACAAAGGCAATTGAGACTGTAAGAAATCGACTACAGCAAGATAACACCCTAAGCAGCAGAACGAAGCTCAATCCTAACCAAGAATGTTTGTTGCTAGATTTGTGCCTTAACACCACATACTTCAAGTAAAAGGACCTTTTCTATAGACAGAAACATGGCTGAGCAATGGGTCCTCCAGTATCTCCCATTGTAGCTAACTTATACATGGAGGAAGTGGAAAGGAGGTCTTTACTTACTTTCCAAGTCACTGGTCCAGGTATGTGGATGACACTTGGGTTAAAATCAGATCCAATGAAGTGGCGTCCTTTACAGAACACATTAATTCAGTGGACAATAACATCAAGTTCACAAGGAAGATGTCCACGGAACAAACTTGCTTTTTTGGACTGTTTAATTTGCATCCAAGAGGGGGGTAACTTAAAAATAGAGGTATACAGGAAACCGATTCACACCATCCGCTGGAACAGAAACTGGGTGTCATTAGAATTCTGCACCACAGGGCGGAATATGTGGCAACTGATACAGAGTCCAACGACAAGGAGCAAAAACATCTCAGAGGAACTTTAAAAGCGTGTGGCTACCCAGATTGGGCCTTTGTCAAAACAGCAGCAACCAAGCCCAACAGGAACATCAAAAGAAATAACCACCTGGAGACACATAGTAAGCGATACATAGTCATTCCATATGTAGCTGGAGTGTCGGAGAAATTTAGGAGGATTTTCAACAAACACCACATCCCTGTGTTTTTCAAACCTAGCAACACACTGAGACAAAAGCTGGTACACCCAAAGGATCCAACTCCTAAGGGAAAACAAAGTAATGTGGTATAGGCAGTCCAGTGTAGCGATGAGTGCACTGATCTATACATTGGGGAGACAAAACTACTGCTCCATAAGCAAATGGATCAGCATAGGAGGGTAAACTCTACAG
The DNA here is from genome assembly GCA_024363595.1 of Xenopus borealis. Lineage (NCBI taxonomy): Eukaryota > Metazoa > Chordata > Amphibia > Anura > Pipidae > Xenopus > Xenopus borealis. The sequence goes on from CM044438.1 coordinate 94,812,289, forward strand.
GGCAAGACTTGGCTGTTTTTCTACACCTAAAAGACAAGGGACACTCTTTTGTAGATAGCAATGTCCAAATCTTGGATAAAGAAGACCGCTGGTTTGAAAGAGGTGTGAAAGGCGATTCATGTTAAGGTGGAGAAACCAACCCTGAACAGAGGTGGGGGCCTTACACAACACCAGTCTGCTACATACAATGCTGTTCTCACTTCTGTTCCCTGGGGTTTTCAGAACGCTTGACACATCCATTGATGCAACTCTCACAAGCAACACCTGTTTTCTAGGAGTTGCATGACACATTGGTAATCCTAATCACTGTAACTACACAGAATCAACACCACTGTGAATTTCAGATGTCACCTCTCTGAAGAGTTACAAAGTGCTGTTGTGGTTGGATTGTTGGATAAAGAGTCTATATGCCGGTCCCTACACCAGTCAGTTGAACTGAAGAAGCTGCTCGGATGAGCAGTTAAATGTCTTCATTAAAATATCTCAGCAAGTCCAGTTGCTTTGAGTGACTTTTGATAAATATTTCTCCAAATCTGCAAAACCAGTAGCTGCAGCAAAATAATCCTCCAAATAGAATCCCAGTTTATCTATTTAAATCTGGCTCCACGATCTTTGTCCCTGCAGCTGGAGTTGGAAACATTAAAGGGGATGTAAAGGCAAAAATAAAATCCAATATAAATCTCTACACAGTCGCCAATTGCCAGCTGCTGGAGTTCTGCATGGCTGGGAAGTAAGGCAGGGGCTCCCCCTACTGTTCATAAGTATGAGTGTTTCCCTGTCCGGCAGTTAGGTACAGTCTGACAATTCCTATAAACAGCAGTAAATGAAGGGAGAATTTCATTGAATACAGTCAGGTTTCTTATAAAAACGGTACACATTTCTTAATTAAAGTATGTTGGAGATAGATTTATTTTTCATTAAAGAAAGTGAAAATGGGATTTTTTTATTTGTCCTTTAAGGTGTGCAGTCTATACATCTTGTTTTGTTTATTAATGTATAATGAATGAATGAATGAATTCTTAATGAATCAGATACAATTTGAGAGTAGGACTGGCCAGATATGGGATGACTTTGAAGTAGTCGGCCAGCTTAAATATATTGCTATAAACGGACAAACAATCCCTGTTTTGTTTAAAGGTTAAGTCATTTTTAGTAGCTGTATGCAAAAAATGTCTCAATGTCTTAAATATATTGATAATGGGTTGAGTGCAGAGAACCTTTTGTATTTGTTTATATATATATATATAAATATATATATATAATTTTCACGCTGGATGGCACACCGCTACATTCACTGAAGACCCAGGTGCCCGGTAAAAGGTACATGTAGCATTCAAGAAGACCAGCAACACTGGGATTTGGTGCAATTCATTCAAAGTTTATATTTTCAGTGCATATATAGCCAACGTTACGTTTCGGTCCATACAAGGACCAGGGTCCTGATGGAGGCTCCTGTGTGGAGTCGAAACGTTGGATCACAAATAAACTTCCACTTTATTTGATCTACTGAACCAGTTGGAATATTTTCTTGGAGTGCTGTCACACCCTTGCATGCTGTATATATATATATATATATATATATATATATATATATATATATATATATATATATATATATCCCAGTTTTGATCCACGCCCACTCATTTTAAATCTCCAAACGCTAAGCCCGGTTGCTGCCTAATGAGGCATCACTGCTGCACTGTACATCGCTGTGGCTCCAATTTGTTATACATAACACATACATCATACAACCATAGAAATACATACGCACACTCCTGGGTCTTCATATAAAGAAGACTTTATTGATTCATGCCAGTATCAACATTTTGGATGGTCTACACTACAGCCTTTCTCAAGACACTACATTATATAAGAATTTGTTCTGAAAACTGTGTGAGAGTCTCAGGTGATGTAGTGGATAGCAGGGTATGCTGGAAGATCTAGTCACTAGTAGATCTTTCCTAATTGGTGAACTGACTATGGACATTCATCTCTAGATGCTCTAGCCAGCATCTATTCACACGCCAATTAAGTACTGCGATTGACTAGGTTGCCTAGGGCACATGGACACTGCTGGATGTAGTTCAGCCATCAATTGAATAGAGGGTTGGTGTTGGAATGAAAAAAAAAAACATGCTTAGCTGCATTCAAAAACTGTGTTCAAAACAAAATATGCATTTTTTCATGCTCAGTGTGAATTTGAAAAATACAGGGAAAACCGTCTGTGTGTAAGAGCCCTTAGGTGCAAGGAGCAGAGTACTGTACTATGGGAATCCTAGGGGGAGCTATCGTGGAAATTAAAGTTTAACATTAGCTTCATCATACTGAAATAAAAACCTTTCTAAATACAATCAATTAAAAATTCTGTACCGTTTCTGAAATAATCAAATTTATCTTCACTATTCCTCTCTAAGAATGTTTCTTCTCATTGTTTCTTCATTCAGGAGTTGGGTGTCCAATGAATGATCCAATATATCTTATAGGGGAGCTCCTTTTGCCTAGAAGAAGTATTAGCACTCACTATTAAAATCACTAGACATCATGTCTCTCTACATGCAGGATTTGTTCAAAAGTCAGGTATTTTATTAGATTTTGTTTGTACTGGAATCAGTTATTTGAGTAAGCTCTAATTCATCTGCTAGGAAAGGAGGCCCCCTATAAGATATATTGGATCTGTCAATGAATATCCGGAACCAAACTCCTGCCTGAAGACAGAATGAAGATCGACAGATACGAAGAGGGATATTGCAGATACATTTATTTATTTAAAAAACAATGCAGAATATTTAATTAATTGTATTTCGAAAATGTCTTACTTCAGTATGAGGAAGTGTATTAATTTAAATTTTCTCTATAGTTCCCCTTTAACACCTGCCTTTAACCAGGCAAGGAGTACAAGGATCCCTTTGTACACTGCACCTGTATGTCCTCTTTTTTGAGCCCAATGAATCACATGCAAATTGAGAGGGTGTAACTGAACTTTCATGCCACACCCACATGACACCCATCATAATGAGCATGCAGCAACAAGAAAATTTAGGAACAGAGATGGAATAGCACTTCTGCATTTTTTAAATTCTTAACAATATATAATGAACCACTGATTTATGTTATCCAAACTCTAGCCATCTACGAGGAAATATAAAACGGTGCTAAACTAAAAATATCCAGTGTGCACCACATAGATTATGAAACAGAGGTGAAGCATACAGTTGTGCTCATAAGTTTACATACTTTGGCAGAATTTATGATTTCTTAACTATTTTTCAGAGAATATGAATGATAACACAAAAACCTTTCTTTTACTCATGGTTAGTGGTTGGCTGAAGCCATTTATTGTCAAACAACTGTGTTTACTCTTTTTAAATCACAATCATTACACAAACTACCCAAATGACACTGATCAAAAGTTTACATACCCTGGTGATTTTGCCTGATAACATGCACACAACTTGACACAAAAGGCTTAGAATGGCTATTAAGGCTGGGGACAGACAGGGAGATTCAGTCGCCTGGCGTTTAATAGCAGGCGAAAATCTCCCCGAACTTCCTTCTCCCTGTCCGTCGCTAGTTTAAATGGAAAAGCGCCGGCGCTGTACACACGCGGCGCGGCGATTTCCGGAATCGCCCGAAGTTACTTCGTGAGGAAACTTCAGCGATTCCGGAAATCACTGTGCAGGGTGTGCACAGCGCTGGCGCTTTTTCATTTAAACTAGCGATGGACAGGGAGAAGGAAGTTCGGGGAGATTGTCGCCTGCTATTAAATGCCAGGCGACAGAATCTCCCAGAATCTCCCTGTCTGTCCCCAGCCTAAAGGTAACAATCTTCACCTCTGATCTATTTTCTTGTAATTAGTGGGTGTGTATAAAAGATCAATGACTTTCTGGACTCCTGACAGACCCTTGCATTTTTCATCCAGTGCTGCACTGATGTTTTTTGGATTCTAAGTCATGGGGAAAGCAAAAGAATTGTCAAAGGATCTGCAGGAAAAGGGAGTTGAACTCTATAAAATAGGAACGGGATATAAGAAAACATCAAAGGAATTGAGAATGCCAATCAGCAGTGTTCAAACTCTAATTAAGAAGTGGAAAATTAGGGGTTCTGTTGAAACCAAACCAAAATTTCACAACATTTTTTGCCACAACTGCCAAAAAAAACCCACAAATAACTTCAGGTGAAAAACAGGTGAAAAAATGTGGTGTAGCGATTTCAAGATGCAGAAAAAAGATGGGCTGCATGGTCGAGTTGCCAGAAGAAAGCCATTACTATGCAAATGCCACGAATTATGCCGCTTACAATACACCAAACCGCACAGAGACAAGCCAAAAAACCGTCTAGCACAAAGTCATTTGGAGTGATGAGACTAAAATTTTACTTTTTGGCCACAACATAAACGCTACATTTGGAGAGGAGTCAACAAGGCCTATGATGAAAGGCACCATTCCTACTGTGAAACATGGTGGTGGATCGCTGATGTTTTGTGTGAGCTACAAAGGCACAGGAAATTTGGTCAGAATTGATGGCAAATTGAATGCAGTAAATTATCAAAAAATACTGGAGGAAAATTTGCACCAGCCCAGAAGCTGTGCATGGGACATACGTAGACATTCCAACATGATAATGATCCACAGCACAAGGCCAAATTGACCTGTCTTGGCTACATCAAAATAAAGTTAAGGTTCTGGAGTGGCCATCTCAGTCTCCTGACCTCAATATCATTGAGCCACTCTGGGGAGACCTCAAACTTGCAGTTCATGCAAGACAGCCCAAGAATTTATGGGAACTGGAAGCTTTTTGCCAGGAAGAATGGGAACCTTTACCATTTGAGAAGATAAAGAGCCTCATCCACAGCTACCACAAAAGACTTCAAGCTGTCATTGATGTTAAAGGGGGCAATACACGGTATTAAGAACTGGGGTATGTAAACTTTTGATCAGGGTCATTTGGGTAGTTTGTGTAGTGATTATGATTTAAGAAGAGTAAACACAGTTGTTTGACAATAAATGGCTTCAGCCAACCACTAACCATGAGTGAAAGAAAAGTTTTTGTGTTATCATTCATATTTTCTGAAAAATGGTTAAGAAATCATAAATTCTGCCAGGGTATGTAAACTTATGAGCACAGCTGTATATCGTATATTCCATGCAAACGTTATAGAAAAAAAATATTTCAGCACTTTGCAAATGGGGCATATTTTCTATATAGACAGTTGCAGGCATGTTGCTTGGATGGTGAAGAGGATCTTGGGGCATATATATATATATATATATATATATATATATATATATATATATATATATACTTACTAAGTATATAGTATATACTATAACTAAGTACACTCCAAGCTGCCTCAAGTGGCAGAAGGGGCCGGATCACCCCTGGCCCCCTTGTCGGGTCCTCCCCTATAAATCACGCACTGGTGTGCTGCTGGCATCTTCGCAGTAAACTCTCCTTCTGCCCAGCTGCCTGCGATAACCGACGGCTCTGGCGGGCCCAAGGGGGTGTGGGGTGAGGTTCGATCGCTCCCCCTGCTCCCCTAGTATTTATGCCACTGCTCCCTTCCCAAGTTCAGTTTATCTGAACTTAGAGGTACAGCTTCTGCTTGAGTGCAGGTACACGGAGCAGAGAGGAGGTTGGCCCAAAATTCCTGCTTTTGCATTTTCGGCCCGACCTTAACTTTGATGACATGGAACTACCTGATAAACCTTAAAAAAAAACCCATCACATTCTGAATTGGAATCTTAAGTTTAAAGGGGAAAAGACACACTCCCTAGGTCTACCACTTTAAAGCACAACCAAACATGAGAAACCTCACAATATCTTTAAACAAATCAGAGAGGCAATAAGCAATTTCAGGATTCGCCAAATCGATTTCATGGGATTTTACAGCAGACTATATATATGGTCAAGTAAATAGTAAAAAAGTGAGTACAAGTCTACATGGAGAAGTGAACATGAAGTTTGTTCAGAACATGAAGCAGCACCAAAACATGCAACCACAGACCTTTTTGGGAAAAGACATGTCCTTCATTTTCAGGGAAGACCCATGCAGCAACATGAACTGCTGCTTTACATTATCCAACAAACCTCACATTCATTTCGTACTAGAGAGAGCTGCTCCTGTTTTCACTTCTCTTAGAATATCTGAAGGTCCCTGAAGCACAGATATAGCAGAAGATGCTGCACCACTAATAATCCCATATTTTATAAACTAATTCAAAATTAACCGTGAAGACACACACACAATGTTAAAGTGCTATAACTGGTAGAAGCTGAAATATTGATTACCAGATTCACTGTGGTATTCAGCAACATATTTATAAATTAAACCAAATCTACAAATATGGATTTATGCATCCTTAGAAAACAATGTGTGTGTGTGTTGGGGGGGGGGTTAATATGCTCTTGCTGTACCCTGTAAAATGTAACACTTATTAACAGGAACGAACATTTTTCGATAATAGATGCCAAATATGTAGAAGTTCAAGAGCCCATGACTAACACTAGTTTCAGACTGCCAGTGAAGCAGAACATGCATTGCATCTTTTATTTTTAGTATTTCATATTAAAGCACAAAACATGGTTTACTAGTCATTAATATTTCTACTTTTTGTAACCTATATTTTATGGGCTACCCAAAAAAAAAATTAACATCTTACATTTCTCCAACAAATGTCCCTTATGTTTGTAAGCGATGGGCACAAAAATACTCTATTATGCAACGTAAGCATAACTAGTGAGATGCTGGCAAGCTTCCCAATGCAGAAGGCTTCTGTTAAGGGACTTTAGTGAAGAACAAGCTGGCAAGGAAAGCATTTTTTAGGTTATGTTCATTCAAACCAAAATTAACATTCACAGAATAGAAGCCTACTTACAATCGAAGATCTTTTTGATGTTCTACTTTTATATTTTCTATTTCAAAATATATTATGTATCATTATACAAACTTAACCTTTAATAGATTCTGTTAAAAACTGACAGAACAATTGGCAATGCCCACACGACACACCACACTAAATATGTACAAACTCCCTGCCATTAGTGAATATAGGCAGTGCAGGACTGTAGCCTTAAAATTGGGAATAGAACCCACACTAAAAGTGGTACCCAGTTCCCCGCAGCAAATTCTGCCTATCTACTGTGAGACGTCGCTTACCTCCCGGTGCGTCTCCTTATGGCTTCTAGTGCGCTGGCACGCACTTCCGGGTTGCATGCATTAACCCTTTAACTGGTAAGCATGTAGGTACAACGTTCTGGCAGGAAAATGCTCTGACTGCCAAGCTGCTGCGCAGTTAATGGCCCCTCGCTGCACTGGCGGCTTTTGCCGAGTCTGTTCTGTTCCCAACCCCTTATCTTGGAAAAGTAGTCAGCACAACGATTACCTCTCCTGTAGAGACTTGGTGCACGTTCCTCAGTGGCCACTTTCCACTGATATCACAATAATCTTTGCATGTAGAACAGCACCAAACTGTGAAACTTTAGTGTTTAAAAAGCCTTTATTTCAGCTTTGGGCATCACCGCAACGTTTCAGGCCATGCAGCCTTTTGTCAACTTGACAAAAGGCTGCATGTCCTGAAACGTTGCGGTGATGCCCAAAGCTGAAATAAAGGCTTTTTAAACACTAAAGTTTCACAGTTTGGTGCTGTTCTACATACAAAGACTGTTCCCAACCCCTTAGGCAATAAGACAAGGGGGTTCCCACCTCGATCCTGCAACACGATCATCGCAGGACGCAACTTCAAATAAGCTTACATGCAGGAACAATGATGGAGCGTCGTAGACCTCGTGGGACCCAATCCAGCACCACCCACTCACTTCCTGTCAGTGATCCTCCCACGGTAAGCCACTGAAAGTGGCTTTTCCTTACTGGTTTACACACACTACAAATATAACTAAAAGTATTTTTTTTTTTGCTTTTCTTTTTTTTTGTCTTTTGCACATATTTACACACTTATATACACAGACACATTTACACACTTTTTAGAGCTGTACACAGATATATACAAGCACACACACTTTTTTTTTTTAGTTCTTCATTTTATCAGTTTTACGCTTATTATTCCGCTGATTTCACAGTGTGACTATTGGATCAAGCATTCTGACCACTAACCACGCCGTCGGATCAGTTATTTTGTTATTACATTGATTTGCCTAATTGTGTTTGATTTTTTGTGGTTTTATGCTTGCATTGTTGTTCCTTACATTTATTTTAGGGTAGAATTGTCTTTCAGTACGTTGGAGTAGAAAGACATAATTACTCATTTTGGATTTTTCCAAAAATATATGGTTTTGGGGGGGTCTTTGTACTGTTAAGAAGGTCTTGTGGCAAATAATTAACTGTAGGGGTGTTTGTTCACAGAAGGCAAATTGGCAGCGGAGAAAATTCATATGCACTATTTTTATTTGGTGTCCACATATGCCAGCCGCTTCGGTATATCTGGTATATTTGGCATCAAACTGTTCAGTAGACCCTATGCATCAATATTTAGGGGGTTTTACAATTGTATGTAAGATATGGGGTGAGGAAAATGTGGCCATTGTAATATTTTTAGGCAATTTTCTGAAATGTCATAAAAACGGCTGCTTTAGCGTTGCTTTGCAGTTCCAGTTTATCTGTTCCTGCCTGAGCGTTTATTCTGACTCTGATTCCTGGTTTTGACTTCTGCCTGACTCTTGACTACATTTCCTGCCACCTGCCTCGAACTTCTTGGCTGACTTCAACTAAGCCTTTTCTAAACCCTTGCCGGTACCTCGCTAACACACTCGTTATGCACCTCCTTGTTGGCTTCCACAGCAGAAATCCCGGGGCCCCAAAAGGGCTTGGTGAACATCAAAACCCACAGGGTTCTCCTGTGTGTCGCAGGTACTTTCGCTGAACAAGGTTCCTGATAACATGGTTGTTACACCTATGTTGGGAACGGATGGGAGCTACCCATGCTGCCCTACGCGTTTCGATGTTAGCACAGCTTCCTCAGGGGCATAGTGTTTTGTTTGGTATATGGTTTTTTCAAACCTGCGGGTGTAAAACAACTTCTACTCTCTTCTTAGCTTGACTAGTTATTACAAATTTATACATAGACTCTAATAACAGACTATGAAATGTGAAGCTTTCCAGCATGTGCATTTTACAGGTGATAACTATAAGTCCCAGAGAACATAGAGTGTAACCTGTTCTGAGCTGTGGCACTTTTTATCCTGGAAGAGAAGTGTCTGAATGTGGCTACACAGTCTGCCATAAACTTGACTATAATCTACATGACACTAACAGCAACAGACAGAAATTACATTTGACAATTTTCTACCTAGACAACAAGACTAAGGTCTGTTTAGCAGTGACACACATATGCCAATAGCTAGATAAATTATATTGCTTGGGTTTAGTTTGGTTGAAATTCTGTAAAAAAAAATTAGTTGTATCTAACATAGTAAGTTAGGTTGAAAAAAGACACATGTCCATCAAATTCAAACTTTTAAGAAAAAAGGTGAACTGAATTCATCTCAAACATTTCTATAATGGAAAAATTAGTTAAATATATCAAAAACTTCCTTAGAAAGGAACATTGCATAGAGAGCGTAAATATTCTATTTAGTGAATAGGACTTGTGCCGAACATCCTCGTTGTGCATTGTTTTAATTAAGAAAAATCTATGGTTCCTATTATTTCTTGAACTAGAATGGGGCAAACAGGGGAAATTTAAGCTAAAATTCAATTAATAGGTTTTTTGAGGAAGATAACTTCCCAGAACACAGATAATTCCCCTACATTATGGATCCCTGATAAAAAAAAAACAGTCAAAACAAAGGGTGAAGGAAGGCTGTATACCTGTTAGCTAGGCAACATTAATATAAAAGTATATTTGGCACAAATGATATTCCTGAGCTCAGGACAAGGAGGCACACTATGCTTTTAAAGGGAAGTGCTGGACAGAGACCTGTATGTCCCACATGCAATGCATACATCACTAACAAAATGAACATAAAGAAATTATGTTTACAAATACTGGTGACTGCTAGTTTTGTTTTTTTTCCATCAATCAAGTAAACCTAGAGGTGACCTTGGCTACACATGTTCCAAATATACATGGCTGAAACTGTACCATGACATTAACTAATGTACAAAGATACTTTTCTGAGCTTTTCCTTTTAGGATGTGGTGTAGCAACTGCATTCTGACAGCAGCACAGGAAATTAAAACACCAATAAAAGTGAAGATCAGCTCTTTCTAGTTTATTTTTCTGTAGAATGTAATTTACTGTTGCTACCTCTGAGCTGGTTAAAGGAAATAAACTGTCATTTCAAACATTTCCTGGAGCAGTTCAGGTGGTATCTCAGCCATAAAAATAATTTAAAATATATAGCAAACAATGTCTCTGCAAAAAAGCCACCATATACCAACGCACAAAACACTTGGACAGATCTGTCCTGAAGAAAGTGACATGATGAAAATAAATCATTATATCAATATAAATGTAACTTACTTTTTAATTCCTTTCTGGTTAAAAAAAGTAATCTTCAAGAAAACTGATTTTTTTTTTTTTTTTTTTTTTAATCAGCATTGGTATTTACTGTATGGCAACTTGCTGAGTCAGTACTCAAGCACAGGGGCTGGAAATAACACAGAATAGTGCACTGGCATCCAGCCAGCTTGGGAAGTGAATAGGCTAAGGCACTGTGCATTCTCATTACTGTAGTGCCATTGCCAATGAACAACTCAGGGGAAGGTCCAGGCATATCTCTCAGGGTTGCAATGATGTTGAACTAATTAGGTAAAAGCACGCTAGACATTGAATGGAATAACTCTTGAACAATGCCGCCTGCTTAGCTAATACAATGTATTAAAATATTCAACAAATGGGGGTTATAGATTGGGCAGGTCAAGAAATCATGTATGTACATTAGTAATTGTATCTAATGCTTTCTTTGTTTGAAATTGAAACCCGACACACGTGCAAATCTGCAACCGTGGAAAAACCCGCAGTAAACTGACATTTGCTTTCATTTTCCAACTCCTCTAGAGACATCAAAGCTAATATTGTCAGTTGCTATGGGTTTAGTCACCCGATGTCATATCATCTTGGTGCGGATATTGACATTTCAGGCTGTGCCCTGCACTGCACTATAACAGTGCTTAAAAGAAACAGTTGTGGAATGATTCTTTTGTGGCATGTCATTGTTCCATGATTTAAAGGGGTTGCTCACCTTCCAAACACTTTTTTCTGTTCAGTTGTTTCCAAATTGTTCCCCAGAAATAAAGACTTTTTTCAATTACTTTCCATTATTTACTTTTACTGTTTTTCCTAAACCTAAGTTTAAAGTGGACCTGTCACCACAAAAAAATATTCAAAATCATATTTTATCACATTGGTCAAGCAAAATGAACATTAATTACACCATATAAATTATTTTAATCTTGTTTTCTTCAGTTTGGGAATTCATAATTATAGCAAGCAGGCAGGAGCCATTTTGTGGACACTGTTATTAAGGCAAGCCTTGCATCATCTCAGAATCTTGTTTGTGCACCAAAATGGGGGACCTGATGTCTATCCTCATGTCCTGGCTACACAATTAAATGGTTAAGAGAACTGGGGGAATGTATGGGGAGCAGTGGCATCTAGGAAGTGCTGAATGGAAAGTGAAAGTAATTATCTGCCCTGCCTCTATGCCTAAGGCATAGAGGAGTGGCAGACAAAATTTGATTGACAGCTGAGATTTTTAAACGAGCTTAAAACAGCTATGAATGCTTTAATAAAAATTTGAAATTGGATTTCATGTTTAATTTGAAAAGGACTTTTATTATACAGATTTTTGTGTCTGGGTGACAGGTCCACTTTAAAGTTGAATGTTCGTGTCTCTGGTGTTTGAGTCTGGCAGCTCAGTAATTAAGGTCCAGACTCTAAACTGATACAATTTTGCAACATTTAATTGATACATTTCACAGGAACATCTCTGGAGTATTAGCAACTATTGTATCAATTCTAACAGCTGCCTGTAATGAAACCCAGAGATTCAGCTCAGCAGGGACAAAGATAAGAAATGTATCCATTAAATGTATCAGTTTAGAACAGTTGGCTCCCAGAGCTGCTTTAGAAGGTGAAAAATTACACTTTACACTTCAATATTGGAAAAATGGTTACAAATAGAAAATAGACAGTAATTGGAAAAAGATGTTATTTCTGGTGATCTATCTGAAAACAACTAATTGTTTGATGGTGAACAATCCCTTTAAAGGGCAAGGAAAGGCAAAGAAATAAAATCCCATGTTTACTTTCTTTAATGAAAAAGAAATCTATCTCCAATATACTTTAATTAGAAAATGTGTACCGTTTTTATAATAAACCTGACTGTATGCAGTGAAATTCTCCCTTCATTTAGTGCTGTGGATAGGAATTGTCAGACAGTCCCTAAATTCTGGCAGGGAAACAATCATACTTATGAACAGCAGGGGGAGCCCCTGCCTTACTTACCAGCCACGCAGAACTCAAGCAGTTTTGTTTTTTTGATCATTTATGATGATCCCTAAGAAGCCAAGACCACACCGAGCATGTGTATGTAGTCTAGTCTTGCAAAGATGTATAACAAAGTTACAAGATGACAGCCCCCTGTGACCAACTTTGAAAGTATAAATCATTTGTTTGATTAGGCTTGTGGTGCAGTAAGTTCATGTTTATGTTTAGTATACATAATACAGCATTTCTAGCCTTATTTTATTTTAGACTTTCCTTGCCCTTTAAGAGAGACATTGGCACAAATGTACACAACTGCACATGGCTCCTGGGGTAACTGAATATGTAGGTGGCGTCTCCAAAGATACCACTTTTTTTTGCCAATCTTGTAAAAAGCTAAACTAGCAAAAATATATTTTCTAAAATGATAAGTAGTATTCCTTTTTAGGGTAGGCTGTGCAAAATTATTATTATTAAATTGTATTTCTATAGTGCCAACTTATTTAGTAGCAATGTTAGTTAGCCAAAGATGTAATCTTTAAAGGCTGGAGTAAATGGATGCCTAAAGGTGGACATAAACACACAGATAATATGGTAAAAAACAAATTTTCGTACGATATTCGGTGTGTGTATGGCGGAAACGGGAGTTTATTTTTAAACTAAACTGCTAAAAAAAATTTAAGAGTCATGCAGCTTCCAGCAATGCCACTCATAGAAGTTTTCATTAAACCGGATCAGCAGCACAGGTATTAAAGCACCCCTGCAGTGTGGTTCTCCAGAAATTGCCTTTTCCGGTTAAGGGAACAGTAAAGGTGGCCATACACAGAGTTCCGATCATTTGTTGATATTGCCAAGCAAGCGGATCTCTCCCGATATGCCCACATTGCGGTGGGCGATATCTGGCTAATAAGATTGTGGGCCCGAGGGCCCAACAATCGGATCAAAATGCAGGAGAACACTTATTTCATTTTTGAGGTCACTGTTCCTTTACCCAGCGTATATAACTGAATGTACAAAAAATCTTACACAATGCAGCATAAAGCACAGACATGTACATACAGTGGTGCTCATAAGTTTACATACCACACACACAATTTATGATTGGTTTCTCAATTCCTTTGATATTTTCTTATATCCCTTTCCTGTTTCATAGAGTTCAAATACCTTTTCATGCAGATCCTTTGACAATTCTTTTGCTTTCTCCATGACTTAGAAAACAAAAAAACATCAGTGCAGCACAGGTACCTTTAATAGCCATTCTAATCCTTCTAACCCTTTTGTGTCAAGTTGTGTGCGTGTTATCAGGCCAAATTACCAGGGTATGTAAACTTTTGATCAGGGTCATTTCGGTAATTTGAGTAGTGATTATGATTTAAAAAGAGTAAACACAGTTATTTGACAATAAATGGCACCCATGTAAACATCTTCACCTCTTTATTTTAGTACATCATACAGGTGTGGGATCCATTAAATGGAAATCCATTATCCAGAAAGCTCCAAATTACAGAATAGCCACGTCCCATAGACTCCATTTTATCCAAATAATCTACATTTGTAAAAATTATTTCCTTTTTCTCAGTAATAATAAAACAGTAGCTTGTACTTGTTCCAAACTAAATTATAAGTAATCCTTATTGGAATCAGAACCAGCCTATTGGATTTCTTTAATGTTTAAGTGCTTTTTTTAGTAGGTTTAGGGTATGACAATCTAAATTACAGAAAGAGAACTGTTATCTGGAAAACCCCAGGTTCCGAGCATTCTGGATAACAGGTCCCCATACCTGTATAAGAGTCCAACCTTTCGGGGGGGGGGGGTGTGTAAACTCACTTTGCTACACAGTTAATGGATTATGCCGTGAGTGCTTTCTTTGGACTTGTGTGTGTGTGTGTATATATATATATATATATACACACACATACACACACACACACACACACACACACACATACATACATACATATACAATTTCTACATCAGCTTGTTAGTCTGGTTTCTTCATATCACACTTAAAAGGTAGATGTGTCCAGTTTTCCATGAAGCATGCAGAATCAATGCCTGCATATTGATATTCAAAGGAGGCTAAATATGCTGTCAGAGAGGGGAAGTCTACCCTCCCCCCTCAAACGTGAGTGCATTACTGCATCGCTGCAAGAGCCCCTCTAAGGAAAGGTGTGAAACATTTACTTACAGACACAATTCATTTTTTTCAGCACAGAATGAGATCTGCATGTGTTCTGCATCTGCCATATTTTCCACTCCAAACATAGATCAATTCTAATTCTTGCTAAATATAATATGGCTCTTGATCTGACATTTTATGGGCCAGAGCGATTGCCCCAGAGTAAATCAAATGGATTTTTAATTTTTCAGTCAATTGAAAGCGATACATCCATGAAACTGTGGTTTCTCCTAACCACTCCTCAGGTGGGATACAGTTGCCCGCCCATTCAGCACTGTGCTAGTACATCTGGCAATAGAGATATCTTGCGGCTGGACTGAATTCTCAGAAATGCATGCACGTTTTTACACTTGAAGCCAAAAAAGTCTAAGAATCCTGATCATGTATATACATATAGCATATTCCTGATAGAAAATAAACATAGTGTCTGTAGTCTGTATATTATATCACAATGTAACCCCCCAAAAAAAACAAACTACCACAAAACAATTATGAGAGCAGTGTGAGGCCTTGCAGGGCCCCCTTTGACAAATGTGGGGTTAGAAGGGGTTGTTTACAACAGAGCAGTCAATGAGGGGGCCCTGCCTATAAAATTACATTATGGAGACTAGTGATTGAACAGACGTGATTCAAGCCACCGTCACGGGTGGCATTTCCTCCCGCAGGCTCTAAAGCTCCTTATTATTTCTAAGCTATTTCAATCCAGATCGCCATGGAAACAACAAGGCCGCAGCCTCAGCTTGCAGTTGTGTGTGAATGCTTAGCCAATTACACCTTTTTCCTGTTTAAAACAATACCATTTGTATGATTACAGTAGCAAAAATGTCTGCTAAGCAGATGTAAAGCAAGTGAACACTTTAAGGAAAAGCAGCCAGAATATTTTTCATTTAAAAAAAAAAAAAAAATTAATCAATCATGGTATATAATTACATAATTATATTTAGTAAAGGATAAGGAAAGTCTTTGTGTACTTGATGGTGCCAAATATTAGGCACCCCCAAGTGATTGTATTGACTTACCTGAAACCCTGGGGCATTGCCTGGAAAACTTCACGGGCCTGGGGGTTATACTAGTGAGTATCACGGAACAAACCTCTGCCTCTATCTTCATGCGGCTGCACATGCCCAGTAGAACAAAAGGCCGACCTTTAACTAACATGTCAGCTATTTTGTTCAACTGCGCATGCATGCCTACCAATTGTCCCTTTTTAGAAGGACAGTCCCTCTTTTGACAGCTAAACCCACAGTCCCTCATTTGTACTGGAAAGTCCCATTTTTTTCTCTGCACTGAAAAAGAAAAACATTTCTAACTCAATTGGCTTTTGGCAGAGTGCCCAGAACTGCCAGAAGGTATAAGATACTTTGTAACAATTTCGAGATAAGCAAATACATCATTGTAACATTATAAGATAACAGGTCCCTTGGGAAAAGTTAGATTCACAGCTTAAAGGGTAATTCACCTTCATTAGCAAAAATCTAATAACTGAAAAAAAAACCCAGAAATATGTTCAAACTTTCATAACATGCCAAATGGTAATTATGGGGTGTGGTCACACAAAAATGGGCATGGTCAAAAAATTTGCAAGCAACTTTTTTTGTCCCTCTTATTATTTCCAAAATTTTGGGAGGTATGTATCCGGAAGAGAATTGCTCCATGGTATTCACTGGTATAACCCCAGGCCAGTGCAGTTTTCTGCTGATAGGAGCACCAGCTCGGGGTTTCAGGTAAGTCAATACAAATTCCAAATTAGGAAATCTGAACAAGCCTTTGAATTGAATAAATTTGAATAAAGGTGCATTAGATTTGATACCACATACTGTACATGCACAATTGCAATCTTATTATGATGGAATTATGGGAGAAAACATTGGATCATGGATACAACATGACAATTTTGCACTTGTGGTCTTAACTGATCTTTAGCATTTCATTTTAACATGCAGTTACCCAGGACAATGGCAAGCCTAATTAGGAAAGCTTTAAGAAACATGACTCAAAAAAGTCTCCCCTTCCACATGTAGGGTCCTAGCACTAAGCACAAGGAAAATATAATAATAATAATAACAACCATCTCAGTTGTCTTTGTGATACACCAGGAGGCCATGTTTGGAAGTGTCAAATGTTGTCTCCTTCCTCTCAAATTCCTGGTTGCTAGTGTCCATAAGTCTGGCAACTAAATGCCACATTCAATTTTATATGAGAACTGTAGAATGAAATAGATAAATTACTACAAACATGAAAAACACTATAAATCACCTTATAATGGCACTGTTTACATCAACTTGTAAACTGTAAGGTTAACATTTCCTATGATAAATGTACAGTTCCTTGGGGCAGCTTTTGTTTAAACATGCTGTACCCTGCAATAACCATGTGCCACAGAGACCACAAGAACCTTCCCAAAGATGACTACCAAAGGCGCTCATCACTGCTTCATTTACTTTCTTTGGAATATCATTCCTTTTCATCAATGCCCAATTTGCTGCCAGAGATTCCAAAGTACAGAGGAGAATATCATCAAAGGCCTGCAGCTACTTTAAAATGTTCCCAATACGAACCCACTGTGCTCTGATCTGAGCCGGTTTGATTCACTGCTCTGGTTCGGGCACTTCAATTTATTCCTTTTTTTTTTTTTAGAACTGCATATACTGTAACAAAATTGTCAAAAATCACTAATTGTGCAAAACTATGAACCGCAATTTTGTACAATAAGATACAACTATGCACATAAAGTGGTGCCATTTACATTATAAACAAACCAGCAACCTGTGCTGTTTACCATCTGGGATGTGCATGCAATCCAATCTGCAACTGTTTTATCCTGCAACTGCTTTATCTGCATCTCAACCTGTTATCTGCTTGCCACCATGAATGGCATCATAGACTGGAACAGCATCATCATAAACCTGGAAGTGACATTTGTTGGCAGAGAAGGTGGCAGCTGCAATAGAGAAGCTTACTTTGTGACCAACAGCCTGCAGTGCCAATAACCATATCTGCTATTCCGAGCCTCACCCACAAATTACCTTCATTTTTGTGAATTATGCATAGCTAACTGATTTACTGAAGGTCCCTAACCAGTGGTGTTACTAAGAATGACTAGACACCACCCCCTGCAAGAAAAATCTTTGGGGACTCCAGCGACCTTCCTTATTAACATTTCGCCACCCTCATCTGCTTGCTTAGCTGCCCAACTACAACAAACAAGTTAAATTAAAGCAACAGAAGGGAAAAAGCCTACTAAACAACAGACCTTGGAGTACTAACATCCCAGAGTCTGCTATATGGTACTTACACTACTGCATACTGTTATCCTATTATGTACTGAATTCCTATTCCTTTGAAAGCGAAAATAAAAACTGCAACTGAACAGTAAGGAACATTCTTTAACACAAAGTGCTGCCTACACACTTGTAGTCTGTTAAAAACACAGCAATTCCAATTTCTTTAAACCTACCATTAATATATGCAGCATGACCTGCATGAATGACAACCTTCACAGACACAGCACTTCAAATAAAAAACAGAATATACAGCATTTTAGCCTGAAAACAGATATTGTGTGATGTGATATATGATATGATGAAAGCCATCTGAAGACATTCTCACACTACACATGAAAAATAACCTTCATTTAAAGGGGATGTACTTTAAACCCAAAAGTTAAATTTCACCAAATGGATGAAAAGTAGTGATGTGCGGGTCAGGATTTTCCCAACATAGTGAAAAATTCTGTTAGGAGAACTGATCTTTGCTACATTGCTTCAAGAATCAGAAAGAGGAGAGCAAAGGGATGGAAAAACACTGCTTTCACTTGCAGTTAGCTTCATACATATCTTTAAACCTATTGTCATTTTAATGGGTGTATACAAAAGTTACTCAGTAATACATTTTCTTTCATTCCGGCCTGAATTTGTGGAGAGGAAACCTAGGCCAGGGCATGCTGCCCAACCAGAAATATAAATTTGATGTGTGTCAATTCCCATTGCGCCATCCTGATGATAAAATTTGAGTGTATAAAAGGGAGGGGACAGGAGCAACAAACGACAGCGGGCCTAGGGGCGCCCACTATGTAAATCCGGCCCTGCTTTCATCACACAAAATGTATTTGTGGTTTTAAATCCCCTAAATAAAGGCTGCAGTGTCCATGCTCACGCTCTATGAGATATCAAAATCCCAAAAATTGCATTGATGCATGATCACTGGAAAAATTATGGATCCCCGGCTAACTTAATAATATTGGGCCCCATGATTCCTGAAGGCAGAAATATATGTGTGAAGTCTGTGTGACCTAACCATGTATGTAGCAGTGAGCTAAATAAATACAGCTTGCACTGAAAATGTGTTCTGCCCTTTTCTTTTAATTAAAATAAATATGTTTTTTGTGAACAGCACTGATAGACTATTGCTTTTTTGTTTTATGTAATGCCACCCTCACTCTGGAATCAGTAGACTTAGTTAGCACCTGTGTATAAATATTATTCCCTAGCCCTATTTTCATACATCAATTTTTTTACCCTTTGATGACTATTTTTTACAATACAAGCACAGGGTCTGACTACATTGTGCAAAGCATTTGAACCACCACATAAAGCGGTTGTTTTGTCATTTTGTATTTTTTTTATGGATTTTCAGCTACTTAGCTTTTTGTTTGGCAGCTCTCCAGCTTGGAATTTCAGCAGGTATATGGTTGCTAGGGCCCAAATTACCTTAGTAAGGCAGTGGTTTGTATAAGAGACTGAAATATGAATTGAAAAGGGGCAAACAGAAATAAAAGTAATAAAAAGTAACAATAACAATTATACAAAGTATAGCACCACAGTTTTCGTCTGCTAGGGCCAGTGGCTTCCTATCTGACTATTAAAAAATAAATAATGAAGACCAACTGCAAAGTAATAGAGAGGGCATTCTATAACATACTAAACGTTAAAGAGGTTATTCACCTTTGAGTTAACCTTTAGTATGACGTGGAGAGTTAGTTTTCATTTATTATTATTTAGCTTTTTATTCACTAGTTCTCTGATTTACAATTCTAGCAGTCTGTTGCTAGTGTTCAAATTACCCTAGCAACTATACTTTGCTTTGAATAAGATTTTGGAATATGAATGGAAGAGGGCCTGAATAGAAAGAAGAGTAATAAAAAGCAGCAATAACAATACATTTGCATTTTTTTAGATGGGGTCAGTGACCCCCATCTGAAAGCTGAAAAGAGTAAGAAGAAAAATATTTTAAAAACCATAAAAGACCAACTGAAAAGTTGCTTACAATTAGCCATTCTACCGCATACTAAAAGTTAACTTTATGGTGAATCACCCCTTTAACCTAAAGGCGAACAACCACATGAAAATTTGAAGAACGAAGAAGACATTTGCTCTGTGGTGCTCACTAGTAGGACCGCCAGGTTGGTGCAATTTTCTGTTGATACGAGCACTGCCCAGTGTGTCAAGTAAGTACAGAGCACTGCCCAGTGTGTCAGGTAAGTACAGTCATAAAAAATGTTTGGGAATCCCTCTCAGCCTGCATAATAATTTACTCCACTTTCAATAAAAAAAAAAAGATGACAGTGGTATGTCTTTCATTTCCCAAGAACAGCACTGGGGTGTTTTCTGAACAAAGATTTTTAATGAAGCAGGATTAAGTTGTGTGAAAAAAAAACTGTGAAAAACTGGCTGTGCAAAAATTTGGGTAGTAATTTTGCTTATCTGAATGTATGTAACTGTTCAATTCTGATTACTGTCAACACCAAATTGGTTGGATTATCTTGTTAAGCCTTGAGCTTCATAGGTAGGTGTGTCCAATCATGAGAATTCTCCTCTTAAGAGTGACAGGGATCCTCAAAGTAACTCTCATCTAAAAACAAAGTTTGTTCAGTATCATGGTTTAAGGAAAGGCTACAAAAAGCTATCTCAGAGGTTTAAAAGGGCACTAACTCAAATAAGGGGTAAGTAGGGACTTAGGGGCAATAGCCCGAGGGGAGAGGTAGCCCGGGGGGGAAGAGGGAGGGGCCTACGGGGGGTGAGGGGTTTGAGTTTGCCCCTGGGGGTTTCATTCCCCTTTAAACTGTCAGTTTCAATTGTAAGGAATATAATCAGGAAATGGAACAGTTGCTGTAAAACCCAGGTCTGGCAGGCCAAGAAAAATACAGGCGCAGCATACATGGAGAATTGTGAAAATGGTTACAGACAACCCAAGGATCACCCCAAAAGACCTGCAAGAACATCTTATTGCAGATGGTTCATCTGCACATCGTTCAAAAATTCAGCGCAATTTGCACATCTGTATGGCTGGGTAATGAGAAAGAAGCCCTTTCTGCACAGAGTTGCTTGTATGCAAAATATTGTTTACACAAGCTACAGTCATTTTGGATATAAAGTACTTTAGACTGATGAGACCAAACTTTATTGGGGTGGCCAGCTTTATGGCCCTGTCTAATTTTGTTATGATGCATATTACATAATTTCCGTTAATCCAATAAACTTTATGTCATTGCTAAAATACTACTGTTTCCATAAGGTATGTTATATATTAAACGGAAGTTGCTACTTTGAAAGCTTAGCCAATGATAAACAAAACTCCAAAGAAGTAAATGAGGTTCCCAAACTTTTGCTTAAGACTGTAAATACAACCACTTGGGGGTGCCTAACTTTTGGCACCCCAAAGTTAAAAGCCTTTCCTTCTCCTTTAATATTAAGGCTAGAACGAATAAAGCACTGCAGGTTACAATGCCAATGGATCTTCCATGCAATGACTCTCAACTTCCTCTAACCAGCACATTTAGTAAAGAGATTTTCCCATTTATTTGAGTATAATCTACAATTGAAGCTTTTACTATTCTGGCTTCTGGATAATGGATCCAATACCTGTACTTACTGGATGTCATATCCTGCTTCACTTTTACTCTTCTTTTAAATGATACAAAATAACTTTATAAACGTTTTATTGTGCAATTTTAAGAAATTATCCATTATAAAAACGTTACAAAATACAAATATGGCACTATTTAAAATATGAGTGCCAAGCTAAACCTCAAAGCCAGATTGGGATTTTTTTAAACAAGACAAAATATACAGATACATGAAACAGCATTCATTAAATACAAAACTACACAGTTAGCAAACCCATTTCCAGAAAAGCAACTCAATTTGGCTTGCTGTGTGTGCATCCTGTAGAATAGCTGCCAGCAATTCATCAACAGAAGGGTTAACTGCTCCTGATTACTGAGTTTTTTTTTTAATATGCTTTTAGCGCTTTGCACTTCAGGGGCCCCAAAGGGGAAAAAAAAAAAAAGAAATCAGAATTTCTACAAATGATCGTAGTAATCACACATCTACCCCTAAGTAGAAATCCTACAAAAGCCAGTTTGTGTTGGCTGGGAATAGGACAGACTTTTGCAGTCCTCTCTCCATAGCAACAAGGAGGCAGTTTGAGAAGAGAGCAGTCATACATGCTAAAAGCAAGCGCTTACCCGTGCTAATTAGGCCCTCTTTATACTGCAGCACACACAGCATCGGCTTCTGCGTCACTGGCAACTGCAAGCGGCCCATGTCTGCTAGAGGAACATAGAAGCCCATAATATTTGTTTACAAGTGTTAAATGTGACCTGATCCAAATGTCCCCTTATTAGTCTCACGGGAACAAACCATACAAGAACAGAACAGGTACACCAAAGATCCCAGGGGGGGTATGAAATGCAGTTTTATCGACAAAAATATACTTACATGAGAGTACAGCTTATCAGGCCAGGTCACAGGACCACCTGACTGCAAACTTTTCATGCATAAAGTCACATGAACAATCCCAGGCTGATCAGTCGGTGGAAAAGATCTTGAGAGGGCATGAGAGTATGGAATACACAACCACACGTAGGCACCAGTACATACACATATTCTCTGAATCACCCTTTCTAATGGGAACAAGTAGGTGGGAGGAGACTTGAATTTCACGAGAGGAGAGAAAAAAAAACGATGGAGAGAAAAAAGGGGGGTTTGCGCCTCACCGTTTCATTCTGCGACACTTCTATAGAAGTTTGTTAGTGGTGTTTATGTACAGCAGTGTGAGGGCTTTATAAAGAAATGAGGTTATGCCAGAACAGCTTCAGCAAGGAATGTTCCATACAGACAATAATAAAAGACAAGTACAGCAGTAGGAGGATTGACGGATTCTGAAAGGACACACAGCATGGAAATAGCATGTCAAATACTCTATCAATTGAAGGTGGAGACAGGCTGCAGTTGTATTGAAGGTAACAGAAATAAACACAATGTAATTTAGATTAGCCAGCCCAGTATTCATTAACCACAATGGATCACCATTAAATAACCAAAACAACCACTAAAACTTTTTTTGAAATATTTTATTTTCATTTCAGGGTTACAGGCAAGACATCTCCAGGGGTTACCACTGAGATAAGAAGCCTCTGGTTCAAGCTCTCCCCCCTAAACACTACTATTAGTTCAAATTCCCACCAATACACCTTGTCCCTTGGGAATTGACCTCTCCCATTCTCCCTACTAACCTCCCACGGGTTATAAATGGAGGGTGGAAGGAAGTCAGGTGCGGGTGGGCCCGGGTCAAATTTTTCTCGACCCCCCACATCACTACTCTACAAATAATAAAACATTCTAACATATTCTATGATCTGTGCACACCTGTCAATATCACTTAAAGGAGTTGTTAACCTTCCAAACACTTTTTTCAATTCTGTTGTTTTCAGATTGTTCCCAGAAATAAAGACATTTTTCAATTGCTATCCATGTTTTATATTTAACCGTTTTTCCAAAATTTAACATTTAATGTTCTTGTCTCTGGCGTTTCGTTCTGGCAGCTCAGTGATCCAGGAGATAAACTGTTACAATTTGCTACATTAGTTGATACATTTCTTATCTTTGGCCTTGCTGAGCTGAATCCCCGAGTTTCATTGAAGGGCACCTGTTGGGCAAAAATATCATCCCCAACCAAATGTGTGGGCTAATACAGCCTGCACTCTGGTTGGTTGGGTGCAAGCTGCCATGTCAGTCAGAGCCCATGTGCAAATGTTCTCTAACGTTGTGCGCACAATGTCCAAGTCATAGCATTTGTATGTGTGTAACTCCAAAATAGCTGCTCTCACTGCAGATGGCAATTTTAAAAAAAACAAAAAAAAAACTACTGTTACTGCTAACTGGAGTGTGGGCTCTATTAGCCTACACTAGAGACCTGCAGCAGGTAGGGTACCCGCGGGTTACCCGCAAAATCCTGGGGTACCCTGCGGGTTGCATGTAGGAGTTCCGGGTGCGGGTATAGAAGGGGGTAGGTGGTTCTGTGGGTTTTCAGGTTGAGGGTCGGGTCGCGGATCTTCGTCATAGCGATTTTTACTCCTTTTTTCTGAGCATGTCTACTACCGATGATGTCACTTCCGGTTTACAATGACAGCACTTCCTGATTTTTGATGGACAGCGGGTCCAGATTGCGGGTTGCGGGTACGGGTCGGGTGTCCAAGCGTGTAAGAATGCGAGTCGCGGGTCCAGGTTGCGGATTGCAGGTTGTGGGTACGGGTCGGGTAGGGGTCCCAAAAAAATGGACCCTCGCAGGAGTCTAGCCTACACCTTTGGTTAGTGATAATATTTTTGTCCAGCAGCTGCCTTTAATGAAACTCATGGATTCATCTCAGCAAGGCCATTATAAGAAATGTATCAGTTTAGAACAGTAACAGAGTTGGCGAACCCCCCAGAGAAAGCCATAAGAAGGTGAAAAAATAAAAAGCAACACTTTTAGAAAAACAGTCACAAATACTTTGCATGGTTTTTTTTATTATTATTCTATGGAATTAGCAGAAAGCTGCAAGATTTGTGGTGTCCTTAATTGTTTTAAAGTGGAACCATTAATAATCCACCAAACAGCAGAGTGTGAAAAAGGAATTGTCCAGTGTAAAAATAAAAACTGGGTAAATAGATAGGCTGTGCAAAATAAAAAAATGTTTTTAATGAAGTTGGTTAGGCAAAAATATAATGTATACAGGCTGGAGTGACTGGATGTCTAACATAATAGCCAGAACACTACTTCCTGCTTTGCAGCGGTCTTGGAATCCACTGTGACTTGAGGGGGCCACATGGGTCATAACTGTTGCTTTTGAATCTGAGCTGAATGCCGAGGATTAATTGCAAACTCACTGAATAGTTATGTCACATGTGGCCCCCCTTTAAGTCACTGACTAACTCTAGAGATAGAGAGCTGAAAAGTAGGAAGTTGTTTTATTTTAGACATTTGCTCACTCCATCCTTTATACATTACATTTTTGGCTAACTATATTAGAAACATTTTTTATTTTGCACAGCCTATCTATTTACCCAGTTTTATTTTTACACTGAACTGTTCCTTTAAGATGACTATGTTTCACAAAGTTTTTTTTGTAAGTTCTTCAACTGAGCTTTTTTTTATTCCGACTCTGATGCTTCAATTGAGAAGGAAGGTTTAGAATAAATAAGAGAAGGAAAGCAGAAAATGATATAGTGGTAAAAAAAAAGAGGGGATGGAGAGAAGAAAAATTCATGAGAGGAATTCAGGAGAGGAAACAAACTAATACAATGAAAGATACAGGTTGCAAAAAGGATATGGTTGCAAAAAGGAAAATTGCACTGGAGGAAAACTTTTATACAAGCCAACTTTAAAGGGAAACTGTCATGGGAAAACATGTTTTTTTTTTTAAACGCATCAGTTAATAGTGCTACTCCAGTAGACATCTGCACTGAAATCCATATCTCAAAAGAGCAAACGGATTTTTTAATATTCAGTTTTGAAATCTGACATGGGGCTAGCCATTTTGTCAATCTCCCAGCTGCCCCAAGTCATGTGACTTGTGCCAGCACTTTAGGAGGGAACTGCTTTCTGGCAGGCTGTTGTTTTTCCTTCTCAATGTAACTGAATAGTACGCAGTGGGACATGGGTTTTACTATTGAGTGCTGTTCTTAGATCTACCAGACAGCTGTTATCTTGTGTTAGGGAGCTGTTATCTGGTTACCTTCCCATTGTTCTTTTGTTAGGCTGCTGGGAGGGGGGAAGGGAGGGGGTGATATCACTCCAACTTGCAGTACAGCAGTAAAGAGTGATTGAAGATTATCACAGCACAAGTCACATGATCAGGGGCAGCTGGGAAATTGACAAAATGTCTAGCCCCATGTCAGATTTCAAAATTAAATATTAAAAAATCTGAAATGCAGAATTCTTCTGGAACAGCACTATAAACTGATGCATTTTGAAAAAAAATTTTTTTTTTCCCATGACAGGATCCCTTTACCACAAACCAACTAATATATTCTGCCTTTTACAACTAAACTACATTGCATGGACCCCTCAAAATGACTGCTGTATTTAGCAGAAGAGAACTCTAGTGCTATTTTATTAATAATAATAATAATAATAATAATAATAATAATAATAAACTGTAACTTGTACTTGAGCCTAAACAATCTTGTTCATTTAATCCGGATTATTATATGCTGAATGTTTTTCAGCAGGCATAAAGTATAGAGAGACATTAGATATGGAGATCCAGATAATTGAAAGAGCCCTATTCTGGAAATCTCCAAGTCCCAAGCATTCCAGATAATATATCCTATACCTGTAGTAGGCTTTCACTAAGTTCTTCTTGCCACCTTCACAGCAGTAATAATGCTGCATGCAATGGTTGGATAGTGAATGCGAAGGGTCATTCCATATGAAATTGTTTTGGAGAATATTCTGGTCACTTTCCACTCTCTCACCATGCCACCTGCTCTGCCCCAGGCTATCTGTATGTATATATAGTAAATCTGGCTGGGTTTATAGGCCATTTCAGCTACAGGTTTAAAATGAATTTGGGTGCAAATTATGAGAGACTGAGCTGTTACTACAAGAAGCCAGGAGAGGGGGGCAATTTTTGCTTTTCACAGAGTAAACAAATAAGAACAATCACAATGTATTCATCTGAGGTATAGAAAGAAAGAAATTATTTCAAAATAATTATGGGGAGCTGGCATATCTGTATTCACAGTAAGAGCAAGGCCAGATGGTGAGTTTTTGCGGCGTTTTTACGTTGTGTTTTTTAAAAAGCTCTGTCCAGCGAAAATACGCATAAACTGCACCTCCACTGAAATGAATGGAAAACACACTGGCAATTTACACAGGGCACTTGCAAGCCGAAATCCACCACAGGACGCCAGTATTGGCGTTTTTTAGCAGAAATGCCAATGCATCAAGAAACTACCAAATCAACAGACTCTATGGGATCTGCACGTTTTAAACCATACTTTGCATAATTACACAGCATATTTTAAATATGGCGTCCAAATTCTCAATGAGAAGTGCATGTTGGGAAAAGAAACCTATGTGCTGAAGAATGTTGCGTGTGGTTTCAGTCAAGTCAAAAATCCAGCAGCACACTCAATCAGTTGTAGTGATGAAAAAGTGGTTTATTTAGCCCACAAACACATATCAAACAGGCAACGTTTCGGGACCTTTTTCAAGCTTAATGTTACCACACACAAATACATCTTATGTAGTGACTGGAGGAAGTGTGGATAAGTGACCCCTCCTCTTTTGATTCAAAAAAGTCCATTTAAGAATTTCAAATATATGTAGACCACAAGATGCTCAAACTACTTTGAAAAAATATACTTTTGCTAAGTGACAACTGAAGATTGAAACAACTTAAATCTTATACATGATCCAGCATACCTGAGACGCCGGTGCCACCCCCATTCTGCGTGTGGTTTCAGTGACGTATTTACGACCGACAGAGCGTTTTTAAAAGCGCAACGTAAAAACGCCACGTCTGGCTTTGCCCTATTCATTCTTTGCCAGGCAGCAGCTGTAGCTCGAAGAGTGAACACTTCTTATTAGATTATAATTTGACATTACTTTTGGATATTAGAAGGTTTTAAATAACAGGATGCCATACACATAATTCTAATGTATTATATAAACAAAAAACAGAATGTCAGAGACATGGCAGGAATAGGTGGCCTACAATGACTCTCTATGTACTTTTCAGTATATATAGGTGTATGTGACTCATAAATAGGAACACCTCTTCATATACAACAGCTTTTATACAAAGGATGCAAAATGAAACAATAACACAGTGTGTGAAGAAGGTTTTTTCTCGGTTATGTTTTCTTATACTTCTTAACAAATATCTGGCAATTTGTTCCTTGCTGCAGAAAAAAAACATTCCCTTTATGAATAAATGATAGTAATATTTCATAAAGTGAAATCATGAGGGTTAATAAAGCAGTGTGCTGGAGAGTATGCTGGAGAGAAATAAAGTGAAAGTCTAACTGAGCTAGTTCAACACACAAGCATTAAGTCATTTATTTAGTCAAATTACGAAATGATGTACTTGCATTTACTGTCCCGAGAAATAAAGCTGCTCTCACTGAATGTAACATTTCAATTAAAAGCTGTGTCTTGGCAAGGCCTGGTGTTTAACTGTTCATAGTTATTGAAGAGGTATTATTCCTACTCAGGGCCGCCATCAGGGGGGGACTGGGGGGACAAGTGTCCCGGGCCCTGGGCTGAAGGG
>CM044438.1:94854608-94898912 GCA_024363595.1 Xenopus borealis
TTAGTAAAGAGAATAGGCAGTGTGCATTAGTAAAGAGAATAGGCAGTGTGCATTAGTAAACAGAAGTACATAGAAAGCACAAGAGGGAGTGGATAGTGAAGCACAGTGGGGATTTCCAGCAACGCTGAGAGCTCAATGAAATGGCAAATAAGTATTGCTCTCTTACCTTGTGCAACTCACTCCCCCATTCCTCTGGGACACTGGTGACTGTAATATCCCTTGGGCCAGAGGGAATAAGGTGAATTTGGAGCCCCTGCACTGTCCCCTATCCCCTAGTCCTTGCTGTTCTGCTGCTGAACTATCAGCCCCGTGTCAGGCTTCCCTGGCTGAGAGCAGACGCTCCCTGTGTTTGTGGAGGGAGGGGCGGAATCTGGGATCAGACACTCAGGTCTATCAGGAGAGAAAGAGGTGGGTTGCTTTAGGTTGTGATTTCTTCCTACTCTCCTTTCCTCTTCCTTTCCCCTCCTCCTTCCCCTTTTCCTCCCTCTTTCCACTCACTCATCTCCCTCCCCTTTCCACAATAGCACTCTTTCTGACAGAGGGGATTGTACCCTTCCCATAGACCTGTGCCTTTCTGCCTCTTGCTGAACTTTAGCTCCCAGAACTCCAGCACATGTACAACTCTGTAGCTCACTGGTCACTAGTATAGAAGCCTGTTCCTGATTTCATCCATGGCACCAGCAATCTAACATGGTGCCTTGTGCTTGCTGATATCATATTATTTATGTTGTCTTGTACACTTGGATGTGTATAGCTGTTGTTTTCCATTTCCATCCAAACAAGTCACGGTTTAAACCTTTGTTCTCCAAATTCCCTTTTCACAAAGTCTAATGGGTTTATTTACAAGACAACATCTAAAGCTTTTACTTAATCGAACCCACCACCCATTAAACAGTGGCATAACTACTCACCAGCGGCCCTGGTACAGGATGGGCACCTGGGCCCCCCTTTCGAGCCCTGCCCCCCTAAGAATCGTGCTCCAGGGTGCCGCTAGCGTGCACATTGTAAAATCTCCCTCTGTCTAGCTGCCTGCAATAACTGTTGTTGCTGCTTCGATGGGCCCCAAAGGGATTGCAATTGCACCCTACCTTACACCACTGCCATTAAAGCTGCAATTTTTTTAAGCTCTAAAAATGAACTTTAGTCAGTGCAGTGCTGTCTTGCTACACCTGCCGTTGTTTACACAACCTTGCCGATTTTATTTCTGCCTGCTAATGCAAATTCTAGCAATTAATAGCTTTTAATTTTCAGTACATTGTATCAAAAGTAATAATTATCAATTTATCAATGTAATTTAACATTGAATTATAGCCATTTAAAATAATTTTTATAAATCATAAGTATGGCATACCTTACCCAGAAACCCCTTATCCAGATAGTTCTGAAATAAGGGAAGGCCAGTTTTTAAAAACGATTTTTTTTTTTTTGTAATACAGTAATAAAATAGTACCTTTTACTTCATGGCAACTAAGCTGCATGAATCCATATTGGAGACAAAACAATCCTAATGGGTTTATTTAATGTTTTTTTGCAGACTGTGTTTTTGCAGAAATCCAGATTACAGATGCCTTATAAAGAAAACCCCAGGTCCCAAACATTCGGGATAATAGATCCTGTACCTGTATTTTCAATTTAAAAGAGTTTTAATGAATGAATTAATAATACAACCATATGTATTATATTTTCTTCCACTTGATGCACTAGTGTTCCCTGATGTGATATCTTACCCTCTATACAATATTTGGTGCTGATAACATATATGTATCCCAGAAAATTTCCAACAATAGAATTTTTCACTCAGACCTGCGCCCCGCACTGGGCAACAGTGTGTCCCCACTCATCCGCCATCACATCCACAAGGAAGTAAGGTAGGTGGTATAAGGTGGGGATGGCATATGGAGGAGCTGGAGCTGGGAGGTCCAGAGGCGGCAGCCCCAGTGGGCCCAGGGTCCCCAGTCCGATATGGTCCACAAAAATTGCAAGCACTGCTTCTTGCACCTCCAGCAAAACCTGTGTCCCTTCAATAAATTAAGCACATATTGCTTGTTGCAAGTTAGGGGCATACTGTAACATAGTAACATAGTAAGTTAGGCTGAAAAAAGACTCGCGTCCATCAAGTTCAACCTTCTTCCATAACCCTGTATTCCCTCAATTGCTAAAAAGCTATCCAACCCCTTCTTAAATCTATCTAATGTATCAGTCTGTACAACAGTTTCAGGGAGAGAATTCCACATCTTCACAGCTCTCACTGTAAAGAAAAACCCTATTTATCATAAATAATGTCATTGCACATGCTTTTAAACAAGACCCTGCAAGCACAATACCTAAAAGGTGCCCTGTAAATATTGCCTACCCTAGGAAGTCTGTAATTCCTGCCTGTGCATCTGAGCCATATACAATACATCAAAGTAGGTGCAACAGGCAGATAAGTGCTACCTAGAGACAAAAATAGTGTATCTAGGCACAAGCACCATGGCTTTATTTTCTGGTTGCGATTTGCACCTAGTGCTGCATCTAGTGACTGTAAGGGCTCTTACTCGCCAGTTTTTTTCCCTGCGTTCTGTTTTGCTGCATTCAGCTGCAGGGGAGCGCAGGAATAGACACAAGCAATTCTTTTCAATGAGGCTATACACACACAAATGCATGTAGGCGCCGAACGCAGGAAAAATGCAGCATGTTGCGTCTCAACTTGAGTTCAGTGCCTACATACACTTGTGTGAGTATAGCCCCATTGAAAAGAATTGCTTCTGTCTATTCCTGCACTCCCCTGTGGCTGAATGCAGCAAAATGGAGTGCAGGGAAAAACGCTTGTGAGTAAGAGCCCTAAATCAATTGAAAGCGCAGCGTTTGGCACAACTAAGATTAAAAAGCCCACTCTGTGCACCATAATAAGTAGTTTACCACCTAAATGGAATATATACAGTTCACATGCACTGTACAGTTCCTCGCTGCACAGAGAAGTGGTAGATACTTATCCACATTTACAGCAGTGTACAAAGCATTAACAATGTTAATCACCTGGGGGAAGTAACTTTTTCCTCCTTCCACCCCATATGTGTGGGCAGTAACAGGACTGGAATCCAATTGTCACTTTGCATAAGTAGTGGATTTTTGCTTGTGAAAGGTCAATGGCATTTTTAAGCTAAAAACACAACCCAGGTGCACTGTGACAGTGCACATACATATGTGTCAACTGCAATGGGTCACTGATTGTTTATTGAGGATGCATGTATGGTTAACTGATGAGGTGGGTAATTCAGGCTCAATCTAATTGCTGCTTTTGCTTCAACCCTTTAAGGATATATGGAAGCGCTATATGTCCCTTTGTATAACAATATATCTAGAACTAGAAGGTTTTAGTATGCCTTATTCATCTACACTAATGCCTAGTTTCCGTTTTCCTTTATCCCTTGTGCTGGAGAAAGGCTTATTATACACATCTCTTCTGTTCAAATGTCGCTTACGTTCACTTCCAAATGGCAAATAATATTCCCTGATAACTTTAAGACCCAAGTTAGTTTTTTTAAAGGAAAACTATACACCTAAAACAACGTAGGTCATTTAATAAACCATTTTCATAATAATATACTTTTTTAGTAGTATTTGCCATTGGGTAATCCTAAATAGAAAAAAATAAGGGTAGCCCCCTGGGATTCACGGTGCACACAGACATACCAAACAAACTATACATGTTAGGTCACATGAGGGTGGTGGCACACGTGGCTAGTCGGGGAGATTAGTCAGCCAGTGATGGCACTCAGAACGCTTCGTTTTACCAAAGTTGCCTCTCAACTAAATTTCAGGCAACTTTGGAAACCGTTTTTGCTAAACGACTAATCTAGTCACGTCTGCCACCACCCTTAACTGTAAATTCATCTCAGAGAGTACAATTGCCATCGCCTCTTTAGTTATCATACAGTTTCCTACCAGGTTTGGCAGGAGATAGGTCTTTGCAGCTGTAAAAACTGCAGAACATAATACAAACATGAATCCAAAAAATGTAGATATGTTCTAAGAGCAAAAAATGGTATACTGTCCTACACTGACTTTCCTAGGAATGAGAAATTCCAAGGAATATTAGAAATCCCAGATTGTTCTTATCTGATTTCAAGTGATGTTTCTATCCTCAAATTTTCACTTTCCTAATTAATCCCTATTGTAGGGATTCCAGATCAGTAAGTCAGTAAATATTTTTTCTGCATCTGCTTGTGGTCTATTGCTCTGACCAGTCAGCTACCTATCACGTTGCGGGGCATATTTAAAAAGCCTCCGTATAAGATCCCATATATATAAATGATTTTATATCTATGCTAAAAATTTCTGTGCGCAAAGCTGTTGTTTTGTAAAAAAAAAACTGGTACTGAGCAATGCATTTTTTTTTAACAAAAACTGACAATTTTATTGCCACCTCAGTTAGTCACAATGAGTTCAACTAATTATTAAATTACATAATAAAAAAAAATTCATGTATATCATGAAAAAACTATACAACTTCTTGAAAAAACTACACAACCTATGCTCAATGTGTGAAGTGTAATTTTTAATCTCATTCCAGAATTCAGATTTGTATGACTATGTTAATGTTGGTTATTTTAATGGGATTCAGTGGCAGCTTGAAGAAAGTCTAAATATCTTACGTTATTTGTGTAGTTTGGGCAACACTAATATAAACTATACTTCCACTTTGTGCTATCCTGTGCTTGTGTCACCAAATTGCCTTACTACACTTGCTATCCTGTTCTGTTGCTCTGCTGAGCCCAGGCAGTCAGCCATACTTGCTCACCCCAAAGATAGCTCTGCTGCTGCCACTAATCTGGGTGCAATCTCCATTGCCAATCCAAGGATCCAAAAACACTGTTCCAGTGGTGGTAGATCCCATAGTTCCTCCTATCCAGACTGTCACCAAAAGCTAATAATCCCCAGGGGACTCAATGTTGTTTGGTGAGAACATGAAATAGGGGACTCGTGGTGGGACATAGATGGAACAATAGCAGGACAAGGGAGGATGGGAACACAGCCCAGGACCCAAAGAAGATTTTATTTGCCCCTGCACTGTGCCCTACCAGAAAAACACTTTAATTTTTAAATAAAGAGCTCAGTCATTAGCAGAACCGCTGAAGCTAGCACTTCGGCAGTTAAAGGGCAAGGAAAGTGTAAAATAGAATAAGGCTAGAAATGCTGTATTTTGTATACTAAACATAAACATGAACTTACTGCACCACAAGCCTAATCAAACAAATGATTTATGCTTTCAAAGTTGGCCACAGGGGGCTGTCATCTTGTAACTTTGTTATACATCTTTGTCTGACACTGGCACTGCACATGCTCAGTATGGTCTGCTTGAGTTCTGCATGGCTGGTAAGTAAGGCGGGGGCTCCCCCTGCTGTTCATAAGTGATTGTTTCCCTGCCAGAAGCACTAAATGAAGGGGGAATTTCACTGCATACAGTAAGGTTTCTTCTAAAAACAGTACACATTTTAAAATTAAAGTATATTGGAAATAGATTTCTTTTTCATTAAAGAAATTAAAAATGGGATTTTATTTCTTTGCCTTTCCTTGCCCTTTAATGAATACTTATTAGCCACCACATGTTTTGAATTTGGCCATGCATGCAGTGCACATTACAGAATATGCAAATTAGAAACATTAATGATAACATCCTCAAAATTCATCCTACCCTATTATCATAGCTGTGCCATGAGTGATACAAATGAACTCCAAGCCCTTGCAAAGGACATGAATGATTTACAGCTGAGAATGCATTTGCAGTGAACAAGTAGTACCAGAAAGTGAA
Source organism: Xenopus borealis (assembly GCA_024363595.1). Lineage (NCBI taxonomy): Eukaryota > Metazoa > Chordata > Amphibia > Anura > Pipidae > Xenopus > Xenopus borealis. Next base: position 94,860,403 of record CM044438.1, read on the forward strand.
AACAGATTAATCAAATTTCATGATTTTAGGACTCATTTACTACCAGTATAGGGGAAAGTAATGCAGCTTAAAGGGACACAAAATCCCATTTGCTAGCAATAGATACTGCTGTCAGGAAATATAGTGATGGGTGATATTTTGAATGTATGTCTAATGATTATTCTTGATATTACTTCATAGCACTGGATCTTTAAAGGGCAAGGAAAGGCAAAGAAATAAAATCCCATTTTTACTTTCTTTAATGAAAAAGAAATCTATCGCCAATATACTTTAATTAAAAAATGTGTACCGTTTTTATAAGAAACCTGACTGTATGCAGTGAAATTCTCCCTTCATTTACTGCTGTGGATTAGAATTGTCAGACAGTCCCTAAATTCTGGCAGAGAAACAATCATCCTGCCTAAAGCTCCCCATAGACGCAACAATATTTCCCTGCCGAACGACCGATCTTAGGGAAGTCCGACCAATCTGTCAAATTATCGTGCGGTTAGTGGGATACAAACGATCGTTCATCTTACGATTTTTCGTCCGACATTGGTCTGATGATTGATCGGCCAGGTTAGAAAATCTTTATCGGTCCCCATGCAATCTACCTATGTTTGCAGGGCAAAGCAGGCTGTGATCCTTCAGTTTTGCTGGCAATATCACCTGAAATGGTCTTTTTAGTTGATGGACACATCGGACATTTAAACGATCGTTTTGAGACAATCGTGGTCTCACGATAACTATTGGACCTTTCAAAAATCTTTACGTCTATGGCCAGCTTTACTTACCAGCCATGCAGAACTCAAGCAGCTTTTTTGATCATTTATGACGATCCCTAAGAATCCCAGACCACACTGAGCATGTGTATGTCGGGTTGCCACCTTTTCTTAAAAAAAATACCGGCCTTCCTATATATTTATCTTTTTTCCCTATTAATAACATTGGGATCAGCCATGAAAAATACCGGCCAGGCCGGTAAAATACCGATCAGGTGGCAACCCTATGTGTATGTAGTATAGTCTTGCAAAGGTGTAACAAAGTTACAAGATGACAGCCCCCTGTGGCCAACTTTGAAAGCATAAATCATTTGTTTGATTAGGCTTGTGGTGCAGTAAGTTCATGTTTATGTTTAGTATATAAAATACAGAATTTCTAGCCTTATTCTATTTTACACTTTCCTTGTCCTTTAAAGGGGACCTATCACCCTGAGAAAGGCTTTGAAATGTTTTTCTACCATCTTGTGAATACACCAGAATGTGGAACCTAATGCCTATACCCATGGGGAGTGTGTGGGGATGTGAGGATGGCAATGACATCTAGGAAATGCTAACTAGAAAGTGAAAGTAATTGTCTGCCCCACCTTGATGTTTCAGGCATAGAGTTGGGGCAGGCAATATACAATTGAAAGCTCAGATTTTGTAAATACATTTATAAAAGGTATGGATGTTTTAATGAAAAAAGAATTGGGGTTTCATGTTTAATTTGCAAATAACTTTATATTATATACTGTACTGTAGATTTTCATGTGTGGGTGAGAAGTTCCCTTTAATCTCTACGCACACACACACATAAATGGTAGGATATTATTTCTTGTAATAACAAGTTATACAGAACCGTAGTAACATAGTAGACAAGATAAAAAAAGAACACAAGTAAAACCTGCTTAGCTCCTAGTTGAGCTAAAGGGTCCCCAAACTTTTTTGCTTCAGGGACTGGTTTCGAGACAAAAAATTTTTCAAGGACTGGGGGGGCTCCGAGGGGGTTGGGAGGGGGGTCGTTGTCCATTTTGTTGCACCGGCGTCCATTTTGTTGCTCCTTGTAAAAGCTTTGTAGCCCACTCCAGGACTGCCCGCGGCCCGGTGGTTGGAGACCCCTGATCTAAAGGAAAAAAAAACAACAGCATTTCCAATTCTCCAGTGGCAGAAGTGCAATGGCAGGGCTGGGCCAAGCCTACAGGGCGCTCTAGGAACCTGATCGCCTAGCCCCGCCCCCGAGGTGCAAGCGAATGTGTTGTAGGGGAGAATAAGGGATGGGAAGGTACTCACAAGGGGAGGAACGGGAGTGACGAGAGGAGGAAGTGGAGATGGGAGGAAGGAAGGGGAATGACGAGGGGAGAGAGTCACAAGGGGAGTGACAAAGGAGAGTGACGAGGAGAGGGCGGGGAGTGACAAGGGGAGGATGGAGAGGAGCAGGGGATCTAGACTAGTGGTTGGCAGAAAACTTCTTAACGGGTACCTGCCTAGCGCCCCCACAGCTTTGTGCCCTAGGCAAGTGCCTCCTCTGCCTACCAGTAGTTCCAGCCCTGCTTCCTGATGCTGACTGGCATTACTTGCTACAGCTAAATGTATTATCCACAATTGTTCCCAGGTCCTTCTCCATTATGATAGGCATAACAGTCCCATTAATGGTATCAGTTTAAGCTACCAAATGGTATTAAAACCACGAATGAAACTATTTCTCTCAGGGGTGAGCCCTCGCAGCGAGGTGGAGGAAGGATGTAGTTGAACTGTAATCATGTGCGATAAGCACAAATAAGTTGGGCGCCAGTAATTCTTTATGATGAACCAAAACAGCATTTATTCAACAGCAGAGCAAAGAGACAATTCCCACATTGGGATATAGAACAGTTACACAGCATGAATGCAATGTACACAGCAAGAGTAGAGATACATACACAGCATTAAGGAGCAAATACTCACAGCACCATACATGGGCTGGATCCCTTCAGGCAAGGGGTCATGTCAGCAGTAGTTGAGCTTTGAATGCGAAGAGATATACGCCAGAAGTCAGCAGCGGTAACAAGTGGAACCTGAGGGGAAACCCTATCCCTGAGGTCTGTACACTTAGTCCCTATTTCTGGGTTATGAGTACCCGAGGATCTTAATCCTTCTAAGTCTCCTGTCGGAGCGTGAGCTGCTCAACTATCTACCTAGCTATCACTCCTAGTGTGATCTATGACAGAGTATGCTATTCTTTACTAGGGCCTCTGCGCCTAGGGATCATGCCCATTCCCTTCCAGCCTGCAAGGTTGGGCTAAAGCAATGAACACTGACCGCATGGTTCCCATGACCTTTATACTTTTACACACAGTGCCACCTTGTGTACACTGTGAGAACTACAGGGGTTGCATAAGCACAAAAGGTCCCCATTAGGACCCATTAGGCGTCCATATTGCTAGGGATGTGCCTGTCAGAAATATGTGAGGGTGTCTAATTTTCACATCCCTACATTATGAAAGGTTTCCTGTGCCATAAATGACATCACTAAGCACTAATAATGACTAATGACATAACATCAAAACTTTGTAAAGAAATGCACTGCAGTTTGTGAAGCTGCATGACCAGCTGTATCTTTTGCAGGAATAGAAAATCTGTGACGCTCCAGATGCTGTTGGACTAAACACCCAAAAATAGACTGTCCCTGTTTTATTATTATGCCCAGGATTATTATCATGACCCAGGATTTTTTTTTCTTTTTTTAAATGTAATTTAAAACCAATGAAAAATGCAATTAACAATAGAATATACTGCAACTCCATACAGTATATATTGTAGGTTCTCAGGTAGTTTGTACGTAAAATTGTTTAGAATTTTCCAATGCCTCAGCAAACAACACTGTTGTAATTTTGTGGTGAATGAAATGCAGTGTGTGGATTTGCTTCTTGCAGCATTATTCTGCTCTATACTCCCTGATAAGCCATTAGCCGAAAATTAATCCTGATTCATTTCATAGCATCTTGTTTCCACAGCAACACGGGCCTGAAAAATGAGTGAGAAGATAAAATAAAGGGAGACGTTTTATCCTGGATGGTGCATTATGATGTTTATAAAAAAAATGGATTAAAAATGACCTTCTTGTTATTTGTTTTAGTGTGCAAAAAGCAAAAAAAGAAGAGAGAGAGAAAAGAATGGCAGACAGGCAGATTGAGGGGAAAGATCTTTCCACTTTGATGTTGTGGTGAATTTGCCCAGCATATGAAAAAAATTGCCAAATAAACAAGCTTTTCATAAAAATGGCAAGGACATTTTTTATTATTAACATGTATTTATAAAGCACCAACATATTTTGCAGCACTGTAACTAAATCACATGAATTACATACGTAGAACATATGGAATCACATAAATAGCAGTACAAAAGGTGAGGCAGGCCCTGTGAAGAAAAAGCTTGCAATCCAAAGGGAAGGGAATAATACACAAGGTGTGGGAGTGGGCAAGATCAAAATTAAAGTAGAATTCAACCCCACTTGATGTTGTCCCCATTTGCCCCCTCCATTCATACCCCTCCATGCCTCCCCACTGCACAGTCATACCCCTGAATCCTTCTCCCTCAATAAATAGCAACCAGAAAAGCAGAGTTAGTACAGCGGAGCTCCCAGCCACCATCTTCGTAATCTTCATCTCTTCTTTCTCCTCTTCAGCACTTCCTGTCTCTTTTGGATCATGCTCAGATCATGCCCAGAAAGTTGCTACAACTGCGCATGCACCAAAACTCCACTCCATTCATGAAGATAAGAAGATGGCAGCTGGAAGCAATGCTGCCCTCATTCTGCTTTTCCGGTTGTCTTCTGTATATTGATCTATCTGCCTGTCTATCATATGTCTGTCTATTCAGCAATGTATTTCTGCTCCTCCTATGTGCCTTCTATCTGTCTATTTCTCTCACTCTCTCTATTTCTGAATGTCTTGTGCCTTTTCACTATGTTTATCATCTGTCTTTTTATGTATCTGTCTATTTATCTGTTTGTCTGCTAACTATCAATCTATCAAAATTCCTCGAGCGCCTCGAGAAGGTGCAGAAATAGATTGCTGGATAGATGATAGATAGATAGATAGATAGAGAGAGATAGATAGATAGATAGATAGATAGATAGATAGAGATAGATAGATAGATAGATAGATAGATAGATAGATAGATAGATAGATAGATAGAGATAGATAGATAGATATGGATAGAGAAAGATGATAGATACATATGGACAGAGAAATATGTTAGATAGATAGATATAGACAGAAAGATGATAGATAGACAGACAGATAGATAGAAATATAGTAAAAGATCATAAATAAATATGGATAGAGAAAGATGATAGATAGGTAGATGGATATGGATAGAGATAGATCATAGATAGATAGAAGACATATAGAAGATGCAGAAATAGATTGCTGGATAGATGATAGGTAGATGATAGATAGATAGATATGGATAGTGAAAGATGATAGATAGATAGATAGATAGATAGATAGATAGATAGATAGATAGATAGACAGATAGATAGATATAAAGAAAGACCCTATATAGATTTGGATAGAGAAAGATGTTAGATGGATGGTGGATGGATCGATTGATAGATAGAGACAGAAAGATGATAGATAGATAGATAGATAGATAGATAGATAGATAGATAGATAGATATAGATATGGATAGAAAAAGATCATAGATAGAAATGAATAGAAAAAGATCATAGATAGATATGGATAGAGAAAGATCATAGATAGATAGACAGACAGACAGATAGATATAGACAGAAAGATGATAGATAGATAGATAGATAGATAGATAGATAGATAGATAGATAGACTGATAAATAGATATAGATAGAGAAATATGATAGATATAGATAGATATAAGACATATGGATGATAGTGTCACTCATGTAGTGAAAGACACGTACTGTGTGCCACATTCTAACTGATAATTATACAGATAGATAGATATGATTAGAGAAAGATAATAGATAGATATGGATAGAAAAATATGTTAGATATATAGATATAGTATGTATATTTATATAGTGCTACTTACTGTATACATGTAGCACTGTGCAGCAAAACAATACATTTATAAAACAAATAAGGGTCAATACAATTCAGCAAAAAGTAGTAATGACCCAGGGTCTGACATTATTACAAATACAGGGGTGCATACAATTTGCTTCCTCTAGTGATTAAGCCTTTCCTGGTGCTTTAATAATGTGTTTTTTCTACCTACTCTTGATGTCTGCTTTTAGAGCTGGAGATCTGTAAAGGGAAATGCCCTGTGTAGCCCACAGCCTGTGATTATCACCTAAAAATGTCGTTTTTCTACCATAGTTATGGCCGGTATTAACTGAAAGTAATTTCCATGGCACTTGTTCTCCCCTGAAGCACACCTCCCAAACACTAGTAATATGTATCTGGCACAGTGTAATAGATAAGCAGCTGGGAAATAGAATGATGGACAGCTTCAATATAGATTCAATATAGATCAGCACTATCAGAGGTTTTTTATATCCACAGGGCCTAATTATCAAAGTACAAGGTTTTTGTTTTCATCACATTTCCCCACCATCTATTGTCTGGTAATCAAATACTGCTCCAAAAATTACAAATTGGTTATTAACGGTAAACGTGAAAAGGTATGTAGTATCCCTGTTATGTTACTATATTGCACTGCCGCCATAAAGGACATTTAGAAATGAAACACCATCCTTCACCTAGAGGTTTCTTTATCACAACCAATTACTTTAATTTTAAACAGTCCTCATAATGACCAGACAATCTGCTATTTAAACTTCATGGAGAAGCATATATTACAGTTTCCATGTAGGATGCTGTGAGTATTTTTTCTGCATGTTGGGCATGTCACTCCATCAAGAAAAAGGGATTACATGGAGATATTACGGTTTATTTTTACTGCCCCTGATGCAAGTGCAGACATGCCAAAGGTCAGAGAAATACACCCTTTAGTGCTAATTTACTTCCAACTTGCCACAGGGGTGAGTCATAAAACATAGTATATGTGGGCACAGGACACCCCTGCTCTAGGGCAGGCATTATGTATTGGGCCACCTAGTCACCTGCACCTGCTTGTGCTCCTTAACTTTCAGGCCTGAATGATGAGCAACCAGAGTCGGACTGGGCCAGCGGGACACTGGGAATTAACCCAGTGGGTCCCTGGCTCTTGTGGGTCCCTTTGGCCCAGACCCACTCCCTGCTTTTCTTCTGCCAGCCTTAACCTCCCTTGTCTGGGACTTTTTCGGGCAGCAAAAATACAGTGCAGGTGTGTTAGGTAGGTGGCCCGAAGCCCTCAGTCTGATCCTGTGAGCAACTTAGATTGCAGGAAGGGGATCCCTATGTGCTTCTCCTAGCCTACCCCACAATACTACAGTGCAGGCAGTGCTATATTCATTGGGTTTCCGTTCTCAGTTCTGAAACACAGAAGTTTGTGGCAATTCATCGACTGTGGATGACAGGCTGCAAAGTGTAAAAATGTGGTAGATATTTGTTGGGTGGGCAGACAGTAATTTTAGGCCCAAAAATAAAATAATAAATCAACAGAAAATTTTAAATCTCAGTGATCAATAATACACATACTTTACCTATCCTTAACTGTCAGATCTCCAGTCTTAGCAAACTTAGTAAAGTGGTAGAGAAACACTGACTGGCGGTATTCACAATGGGTTATTAGAGGCCCCAAAAGCTTAATGAACTAGTCTTGCATTATGTACAATCCAGTAACCAGGGGGTATATGACTCATATGACATTAATGCATAAATCCTTTATCTTCCTTTATTGCAAAGAGCAATAAATACTACTTGACTACCACTGAATACTAACCTCAATGATTGTTGTACCAACTAATAGATACTTAATCAATGAACAGGACATTGAACAGAACAAAAATGGTTACCAGGCAATTTTGTATCTAGAAACTACTTACATATATTATATGAACTTGCCATCTTGTGGAACAGTAAATCATTACGGGAGGTATCTGTATTGGTTTAGTTTAGCTAGCATTCTGTGGAACAAATCTCTTATCCGAGGCACAATGACACATACTGCATGACCCCAAACTCTTTGTGCTTATAAAGGACCAAATTCAACAGCACTGTACAATAAATGGTGGTATATCTTGATCATATACAGGTCTGGATTGGGATTCAAAATAAGCCCTAGGATTTCAAGTACACAAAAGCCCAAACTGCCCACAAGTGAAAACAGTGACTGCTAATGGGATTTCTTCAGCAGCCCCTCTGACATTTGCCAGAATTCACAGATTGCCAGTCTCGCTCTGATCATATAGATGAAATACAAAAACACAACAGATAACAGTTACAAGAGATTAAGAGTGCCCTCTTAAAGGAGTCTACAATCTAAAGGTGGCCATACATGGGCCGATAAAAGGTGCCGTTAGACTGTCAGCAGCTTATCGGCCCGTGCGTGGGGCCCTCTGACCGGCTTACCCAATTGATATCTGGCTGAAAGTTGGCCAGATGTCGATCAGAATCCTGTCGGATCACAGCCGCATCTGTTTGTTGATGCGGTCCTGCAATTCGACTGCCTCTACCTCCTCCATTGTGATCCGATCATTGGGTCCTAGGGCCCACGATCGGATCACACGATATCTCACCTTGTATGGCCTCCTTAAAGCCCTGTAAAGAGACTAAAAGACGTCAATCTTCTGATCACTTCTTTATTCCCAGCTCATCTACTCAGAGGAAGAAGATATTCTAATATAAGTACAGATGTCTCTCTTAAATATCGGAGTCACTGAATAAAGTTTTTAAACAAATTTAAACAAACTACAGAGAAAGTCAGAGAGGTACAAGACCAATGTAAAAGTACTTGGTGTCTTGCCATGTGCCTCTATATGGACATCAATATCAAATGTGACTTATAATTTGTATTTTACAGCAAATATGTTTAGACTTTGCGTTATTGACCATGGACATGCATTAATTTTGGAACCATGCATTATTCACTAGTGAGCAAATGTGGTGTAAGCTTGCGAGATCCACAACAGGCACTTTCTTCTGATTTAGGCAGTTTATTTAAACACATGGGTGACCATTTCAGCATACAAACATAAATCATAAAAATAAATCCTGCCCACTGGGCACTACCTTCACATAGGGTTGCCACCTGGCAGGTATTTTACCGGCCTGGACGGTATTTTTGATGGTTGGTCCAAATGTTATTAATAGGAAATAAAAGGTAATTATATAGGAATGCCAGTATTTTTTTGAAGAAAAGGTGGCAACCCTACCTTCACACATTTGAGTTCCCTCATTAAACAGCAAAAACACATAAGCTGGGGTCACCACTGTACTCATGATACTACTTTTTGGGGGATTGCTCAGCCTCCTGGCTCTCCTCAATTCCTCAGTCAGACAGACTCTGTCGCTGCTCCCTCTGTTTAATGCAGTTGCAGGCAGCACCCTCAGCCCATCCGGGAATTCATAACATAGCTAACTATCCTTCCTGTTGTGTTCTGCTCAGAGAGACCTTCATGTGGAGCTCTCATTCCATAGAAAAGCTGTCCTGTGGAAAGTGAGATTCCGTATGTGAGCTGGACTAATGGATTGGATTGTCTGACTTGCCCGTTTGCAGTGGCGTAACTACCAGGGGAGCAGGGGGTGCAATTGCACCAGGGCCCATTCCTTCTCAGGCCCGCCGGAGAGGCTAGGAAAACTCCAATGTGCAATTCATAGGGGGAGAGCCTAATAGGGGCCAATCCTGCACCAGGGCCCACCAGCGAGTAGTTACGCCACTGCCCGTTCGTTCCAGCAAAGGCAGCATAAGAGGGTTTTGGTAGGGGACCCAGAAGGACTCCTCCAACTTTCCCATGTGCTTTCATTGAATCAAACCATAGCAGTGGGGGCAAATTTTGCTTAAAGTCTGGCACTGCAGGAAGGGGGAATTAACATCACATGTACAATTGTAACTGTAGCTGTGAATGCTGCACTACAAGCACATTCACTACAAGCACATTATGGGGAAAAGGGGGAAAAAGATTCTGGCACCTAAAGTACATTACATGCAGAGACTGAGGTACTAAAATGACATACAAATGAGCAGTAGGTACTGATCTCCCAAGAAAAGAATATAAAGAAGGCACCACAAGCACTATAAAGAACATTATATAGTAAGAAGCAGAGGGAACTGACAAACCTAATACATACAAATGCAGCAATGGACTATGGCACCATGGCAGGTCAAGCACAATATACAATAAAACAAAGTGGGTATAAGTACAAGAATGCATTATATAATAAGAATCAGTGAGCACAGACACTCCCAGTCTATTATAAGTTCTAGCACCTCCCCATGCACTGCCTTATTCTATTGCTCTGCCAATATTCCAGGTATGAAGAGTGTAAACCTGGAGCATTGTGTAACCTGTAGTAGGGAAAGTCATGCAGTGACTGCTATATTACATGGATTCTTTTTCTGCTAGATAGCAATGTTATATTATAATGGGACAGTTGTACAAATGCTCCAATCCCGTTGCATCAGCATAATAATTATATATATAAACATAGTAATCTAGTTTGAAAAAATTACACGTCTAGCCTTTTGACCTAAGTAAAACCTGTCTAAGTTCTAGCTCATACAAAGGAAGGAGAACAACCCCTTCTAAAGCTTCTCCAATTTGCTTAAAAAAATTTCTTCCTGACTCCAAGATGCAATTGGACCATTTTCTGGATTAACTTTGTACTGTACTAAAATCTTTAACCCTGTATTTTCTGTTTAACCCACACACACACAAAGAAGGATGGCACAGTAGAAATGCCATGTATAAATACCCAGGATGTGCACCAGGCCATGACCCCCCTTTAGATGTGCTTTTTCACACTGTGGCGCAATCTTCATTGGGCTGCAGGGGGAAGCAGACCCTGGTGCAAATGCTCCCCTGTAGATACGCTGCCACTATCCCTCTCTGTGGCAGGGGGGGAGCTTCCTTTACAGACATACACAGCAATGATACTCGGGCTGCTGCCACCTGGGCCAAAAGGGGGCAGCACAGCTAGTGCATTGAGTGCATTTGCCCTCTCTGCACTACCGGAGCTGTACTTCCAGATTAAAAACAACCCTTGTAACTGGTTGCCCGCTGCCACCTGAGGCAAGGTTGCCTCATGGCAGGGGCAGCCCTGGACACACACCACCAAAAAAAAATATGTAAAAAAAAAAACGGAGGACGAGAATTCTAGGGGCCACGGACCCTGTGGCCCCCCCTGTTCTGAAGCCTATGCGTTCCAGAGCACCATAGGTTCTAGAGCCAGTCAGCAAACTCCTTTAAACAGAGAAACCATTCTCTGTTTAGGGAGATCTCCCGTGTAGCTTACATCGCCCACTATAACACACCTTTTTTACACACCTGTTTGGTCACTCTACCAAAGTGGATGACGTTTTGCATCACTGGCTATGGTTTGCCACTAGACTGAGATCTTGAAGTATAAAATTAAAAATTATAATTATACATAATAATACATATAATAAACACTGGTAGATTGCCTTGAAACCTTTATTAACAGTAGCGTCTTCATTTGCCTCCATTACTTTCTAAGGCTGGAATTAAATAGCAAGAGCAGAGTGGTGGTATCTGCAGGTTCCTTGTGTCAATAAGTGCACTTATTCATCCACAGAGACTAGACAGACACAAATCGTATGTGGAAAACAAAAAGGTTTTTAAAATAAAAACAATAAGGCTGTCAGGGCTACAGTTAGCAGTGCAAGTAGGGTTACTTTCTGGCCAGTATTTTACTTGGCTCAATGTTTAATGATGCTTGAGACTAATGTTATTAATAGGGAAAAAGTTTAAAATACAAGAAGGCTGTTATTTTTCCTTCCAAGGCATTTTGTGCCTTGGAGTCCCACAACCATATAAAGTTACAAGGCCACAGTCAAAAAGGTTTGAGATATCCTCGTTTCTTACTATAGAGGGGCATTTTGTAATACACAAGTTTCAGTGAGTCATTTGACACTCAACAGCATTAACTTCTGAATATAACTCATACAGTATGCATCACTAAGCACAATTTAGAATAAAAATTTTATTTATTTTTGTGAATTACTGCAAAGATTTCTTTCAATTTGGACACATAAGTTAAAGGCCAAAAGCACTGAACTAATCATTCAGCTGACGAAGCATATCTAAAAAGATGTGTAAAGATATCTGTTTTTATTGCTATATTGTTAAATGACCTTTCTTCTCTCCAGTTCTATCTATATTATATAAAAGGCTGGGAAAAAGGAGGATGCTGGCAATTCTGGTAGTAATTAGAGATAGAAGAGCTGTTTCCTGAGGGACAGTCCTGGTTTTGTGGGGCAGCAATCAGTTTATGCAAGTGTTCCATGAGAAAAAAAGTATACAGGACTGTGTTGGATGATTGCATTGCTGTTGAATTAAGAGGTTGTAGAGTGCATCCATTCAACCCTGTTGAGCAAGGTTTCAGCAGCAGGGCAGCAGAGTTCAGTGGCGTAACTACTCCCTGTTGGGCCCCGGTACAGGATGGGCACCTGGGCCCCCTGTCAGGCCCTTACCTCTATAAATCACATGCTGGAGTGTTGATGGCATATGTGCTGTAAAATCTCCCCCTAGATAACCGCCTGCCATAACCATTTTTGTGGCTCTGATGGGTCCCAAGGGGGTGGGGGCCCCGGTGCAATTGCACCCCTGGTAGTTATGTCACTGGCAGAGTTTGTGACTGCTGTAGGTTAGTACAGATGACTAATCTTGTAGCAAATAACCTTTTATTACATAACCCCACGTCTCTCTGAGTTGAATTGATACCTTTATTAATGCATTTTGTTCAAAAAGTATGGTTAAAAACAATTGGGTTATACTGTGTGTGTGTTGTGTACTCAAGTCCCCCAGAGCAGGGACTCATTGCTATTCCCAACTATACACTGGCAGAGTGGCTAGTATATTTCCTCAGGCAAGAAATTTTATTAGTCACTGGCCAACATGAACACAAACCAAAAACAAAAGAACCAAGAACAAGCAATAACTTCTGTAACTCAGTTCATACATTCTACCCCCATTGCACACTGCTACTTGGGGGCATCAATATACAAGGGCACTGCACCAACCCCACAGGGCTGCTCCTGCCATGAGGAAAGATGAGAACCTTGTCTCAGGCGCAGTGAGCAGTCAGTTACTAGAGAGTTACCAAGAGATGAGTTTCTGGTTTTTAAACCAGAAATGTGGCTCCATTAGTGCGGAGAGAGCTATAGCGCTTGTTGCACTAGCAATGCAGCCCCCCACTGACCCACACAAGTTTTAAACAGACTGACTTTGTTATAATCTGCCTAAGGAAATATCTCCATGCAATATCTCCTGACAAGCTTTTTGAAACTTCTGCATTGCTATTCTCAAGACCCAATATTCGGAGGATGACCATTTTTAGCCAAAACATCACAGGCCACATTTCCTATGGTACTCCAGAAAACTTGGCTACTTTTCTCTATGAAAGCATGCAGCACCCTGAGTAGGTTAGCACTTCTTAGGCAGTTGAATCAGAATAGTTAAAAAAACAAGCTGCGATAGAAAAGATATTTTACACGAAAAAGTTACAATTTGGCAATGGACTTTATTCTGTGTGAAACTTTCCCTGTCAGAGACTCAGTACTACTGCTTACTGTGGTACAGCAAAACAATAATTGCAGCCATATGGAGAAGTAGGGGAACTCTAAACAGAATAGCTGAAGTTTTCCCCCTGACTAGATGTAAGTGGAAACAGATGTACAACTGCCTTTCTTTCCTTTCTTTACCTCCAACCTGCATTCAAGCACAATTCCCCAGTACTCAGGCCACACTGCAAGCTTACAAGCTCTCCACTGAAACATCTACCTAATATTTATCCAATGTGTGAATAAGTGAAAGGGGTTGAGTATGCATGCATTTGTTAGTTAGCAATTGGGATATTGCTGCATTGGCCAGGGAAGATTGTAAGGGGTAGATATGATATACAAGTAGTTGATTTTGTGTAAATAGTTTTATTTCTGTTCCAGTCACTAGATGGCACTGACAGATAGGCAGTCCTCTTGAGGAGGTTCTAGGGAAGGTTGTCTTCTGTGGCATCTTGTTGAATTTACCTAGGCAGGCAACATAAGGGGAGAGAAATTGACTACTTCCACTGTGGCTGATGAAAGAGGATACGAGTCGATGATCCAGGGAGCCTAGGCAAGTCACCTTAGAGGTCTACAATATGAGCTAACAAGGTTAGGTTAGCAAGCAATAGGACAGTTTGTGTGTATCTAAGGGTTTAGGTGATGACAGGCAAGCTAGCTAAGCAGCCGAGGCTCCCACTATTATTAACATGTATTTCTATAGCGCCAACTTGTTTCGTAGCGCTGACTAGGAGTAAGGTCAGGGCTAGTGTCCCAGCAGTACCTTGTAAGTTAGGGAACCAATATGTAGGGGTTCAGGACTAGGTAGGTCCTTTTGCTGCACAGAGCGTGCACTTAATAAAGGCCATATACTTTCCCTCGTTCCTGTGACCTATAGGACCCTTGACCCTGAGGGTGGTCAGTGAGAAAGAGCCAAAAAACTGCCAGGGAATCCCTGTACTGGCCTGATGAATATATATATATATCTCTAAACCGGTGCACACAAAACCAAATACTAGTCAATGCCTGGGTGCTGGGTTATAAAAAAATCTATTACATTAAAACACAAAACCATTAAACCACAAAACCGCACTCACAGGTCTTTTATAATCAAAAAAAGGTGTTTATTTAGACGTTTCGGCCCCTAAACACGAGCCTTCCTGATGAAGGCTCGTGTTTAGGGGCCGAAACGTTGAAATAAAGGAAGGAATTAGAAGTAACCTTGGAGTTCCTTCAGCCTCCTGCTTTTATATGGTCATGGAACTCCTCGGGACTTATAATATTCTTATTTAAAGGGATACTTTATTCACTATATATATATATATATACTTTATTCCATTACAAGTTTCCTCTGTCATGTTACTGTTCGTGCTAGTGTGGATCCTCTACAACAGGATCCACGCTACAATGCTATATTTGGTTCATTATCCCTATCTTCACTGGGGTCACTGATCATAAGGATATACCATTTACCACATTAAAGTTGAACAAAAAAAATGTATACAACCATAAAAATAGTTTGAAAGCAACCTACCCATAAGTTAGAGAGCTGAGTTTAGGTCAAGACTGGCTTATACAATTGTGCCATAGACTTTGTTATTACAGTATGGGATCCATTATCTGAAAACATGTTAACCAGAAAGCTCCAAATTACAAGAAATTACAAAAAATTATTTTCTTTTTCTCTATCAAGATATAATTAATAGTTATTGGATGCAGAAACAGCCTATTGGGTTTAATGAATGTTTAAATTACTTTGTAACAGACATATCTGGAAAACCTCCGAAACTTAGTGCATGCATCTGGCACATCCTCATCCTGTCCCATCCAAGTCTGGACCAAACACAAAATACTTTCCATTTGGAAAGGTTAGGTTTTAAAGAGAACCCTCTTTCAGGAGGAATGTTGTAGGCAAGCAGCCAAGCTGTAATAATGTCAACTATATTAGGATGGTATGGCTGATTTACCCGAGTCAATAATGAGGAGGACTATGCAGGGAGCAAATGGGAATGAGAGACAGGACTGCTCAAAATAGTCTGAGAATGTCATTGACGCAATCTAATATACTAAATACAGCAGGTTTAATAGGCAGGGGTTAGACTTCTCCACCGGGACACCCAGGAATCTCTGCATTAGCAGGCCCCCTGTTCCTTCCATTCGGATAAACTATCCGAACCAGTGGTGGAACTACTCTAGGCCCACCGCAAATCGTTTCTGGAGGTGGCACGCAGGATGGCATGTGCCTGAAGGACCTTCAAGCAGGGGAGGAGCACAAGAGTAAAAGGGTTAAAAAGAGAGGGAAATGGATGAATATGGAGGGCAGGGAGAACTGAAATTGTCCAGAGACACCATTTTCCAATTAATGCAACACTTCTCACATTCAGCAGCTCTGTATGCATGTGTGACAGACAGGGGGGTCCCCAGACAGTTGTTGTGCACTTTGAATAAGCACTAAGAGGTGCAGAGCCATGGCTCAGCACATAGCCATCAGACTGGGCATCAAACAGCTAACTCTTGTAACTTTAACTGCCAAATTTCCAGGTGAAAACCCTCTAGTGAAGATAATAATATCACTCTCATTGCACTAGCAATGTGGCCCCATTTTGACCCGCTCAAACGCTGATGTTTTGAGCAAGGATTGCCCCTGGTCTGGTGTCTTGATAAAAAAAACACCATATATGCCCCTTTATCTACAGACTGCTTTCTCCCTGACACCTGGTCCACAGCAGTAACAGGCCAGTCACCCACTCACTGTAATTTGCAAGAACATTAAAGGGCAAGGAAAGGCAAAGAAATAAAATCCCATTTTTACTTTCTTTAATGAAAAATAAATCTATCTCCATTATACTTTAATTAAAAAATGTGTACCGTTTTTATAAGAAACCTGACTGTATGCAGTCATTTACTGTGGATGGGAATTGTCAGACAGTCCCTAACTTCTGGCAGGGAAACAATCATACTTATGAACAGCAGGGGGAGCCCCTGTCTTACTTACCAGCCATGCAGAACTCAAGCAGCTTTGTTTTTTGATCATTTATGACGATCCCTAAGAAGCCCAGACCACACTGAGCATGTATATGTAGTCTAGTCTTGCAAAGATGTATAACAAAGTTACAAGATGACAGCCCCCTGTCGCCAACTTTGAAAGCAAAAATCATTTGTTTGATTAGGCTTGTGGTGCAGTAAGTTCATGTTTATGTTTAGTATACTAAATACAGCATTTCTAGCCTTATTCTATTTTACACTTTCCTTGCCCTTTAAGCACCTCCACTGTAACAAATTCACGGAAATAGGCAATAGGTGGGAGAGTAGGGAAATGCTGCATGGCAAGGGGGAAAAGTAAGGGTGTAAAAATATAAAACTTCTTAGTGTCTTGGTATCTGGTGATTAATTTTCTTTTAGTTCAGTTATGCCAGTGTAATTTTCCTGTGCTTAGAAGGTTTTTGGTTTTGAGCCACAGTTAGAGGGAAATACAAACACTATGAATACTATGGAGTGATATCAATTTACAGCACATCACCAAGTCACCGAACAGAATGCTTACTTGAAGTGGCTGATACATTGGACCAAATTGAGCTTATCCGTTTATTTGAACCCGGAAGCACAGATCGGATCATGATGACTATGGGGATATATGGCCAATTTTTGTTCCACATATTGATTGGGAAGGAGTGGACCCCTCTAGGGCCCCATACATGGGTTTAGGGTTACATTACTGTTACTATTGCTGCACACTTCTTGTTTTACCACTGGGTGTCAGCATTTGCTTATATTCAGTCCAATCCTGCTGGATATTATTATTATTGCTTCAGCTTGCTTGTTTAAAGCTTTATAAAAATGCAGTTCCAACAGCAACAGAAAATAGCATTGTAAAGTACTTTATAGCATTGGTATAGGATCTCTGATTTTCTGGTAACCTGAAACATCCAAATTACGGGAAGGATATTCTCCATAGAGTCCATTTCAAGCAAATAATTTAACTTTTTTTTGATGGTAACTACAGTAAGTTGCATGAATACATATTGGTGGCAGAAGGGGGAAAACTCCTTTTATCACAGATAGCGTAACCGCTTCTTCAACACAAGATCAATGAATACATTGTTGCGTATGTAGAGTTACAGTATTTCTTTAGCTAAATGTGGAAATTTAAACTAACTCCATGTTTAATCCTTTTGAAGTACAAAATCAAATTACCAGTGCAAAGATATCCCCCTTCCTACATAATGGACTGCTGCTAACAAAAGAGTCACAACGAAGGGTGCAGGAAGGGGGGTTGTATACAGATTTTTTTTCTGCTTGTGGAGAAATACATGATTCAAGACACATTCTTGCACTGTAATACCAAAGGTGCCATAGAATACTCCCAGAGCGTGAAAAGCTTTGAACTATGAGTCATGTCCCCAGTTTCAAGAGTAAGCATCACATTATAATGATGCAAGGAGGTAAGCATAAAGCAACAGGGCTCTAAGGTGAAGCCAAACCTTATAGCTAATGTATATGTCCAGGGAGCAATATATTATTTGCATATAAAGGCACAGACATACTTTCAGTTCCACTCCAAACAAGCTGTGTTTCCTATTCACTGACAGACATGGCTTCTGAAGCAATAGTTGCCTAAGCCTTAGATACACATGGCTGAGGCTGACAGTAACATAACTGCAGCACCATGGGCCCAGGTGGAAAAATCTGCACTGGGCTCCCTACACACCTCCTGTGTCCACACGCTTATCCAAGAGCCTCCATACCTGAGAGGCTGAAAAGTTCATGTGTACGGGCAAGCCCAGAAACAGAAATAGGAGAGGCACATAACTTGGGCACCACAGTGGGGGGATGCAATAAAGGGGCAGCTATTGGCAGTGGAAAGCAAGTTGTTTTATGATGTAGGGTTTGTGGTGTGTGTGTGTGGATGGGGTAGCCAAGGAAGGGTGGTTTGAGCTATTGACAGAGGGTGAGATTGTAGAGCAAGCTGCGCCTAGTAGCTGTGCCAAGCAGTTTTACCTTAAAGAAGAACTAAACCCTAAAAATGAATATGGTTGAAAATGTCATAATTGAATTATTGCACCAGCCTAAAGTTACAGCTTGTCAATATCAGCAGTGATCCAGGACTTCAGACTTGTCACAGGTAGGGTTGCCACCTTTTCCTAAATGTTTTACTGGCCGGTGGTGGCGGGACCAAAAAGGGGCGGAGTGTGATGTCAAAAGGGGCAAGACCATGACGTGTTAGGGGCATGGCCACAGCGCAGAGCTTTCAAGAAGGGGACAAAAGCTAAAGGCCCACATACACGAGCCGATAAAAGTTGCAGAGAGACCGAGTTGGCAGCTTATTGGCCCGTGTGTGGGGCCATCCGACGGGCTTCCCCGATCGATATCTGGTCGAAAGTTGGCCAGATGTCGATCAGACAGGTTAAAAAACCTAGTACTGTATATTGTGAGTGGGTGTCTAAGCTCAGTAAGTGACAGCAGCACAGAGCATGTGAATCAGTGAATCAGCAGAAAAGAAGATGGGGAGCTACTGCGGCATCTTTGGAGACACAGATCTTTACTGCTAAAGGGCGGTGGTTGCCTTGGGCTGGTACAGAAGCACAAAACATCATGTACAACATTTCTAGCTACTTCTTTAGTTTAACTTTCCTTGTCATTTGAAGCTCATGCCACATCTGTTTTTACGGTGGGCTCATGTCTAGGATCTAGAAGATCTCTTTTGTCTTTATTTTGCTTCCTTGAACATTTTTAATAAGTGGCCACTTCCAGCATATTCAACAGCATCACTAATAAATACATACATATGACCTTTATGTGCCAGTCATATTTAAATTGAAATAAGCGTAAGTATATTAACAAAGTTTCTCTAGAAAGAAAGTAACGCTAGAGAAACTTTCATGCTGACAAATTGTCATGGCGAATGTACACCAAGATAAATTTGCCAAAATAAAGATTTGTTTTTTTTATAAATACTTGTATTCGCCATGAAGTAATTTCTGATATAGTTGTGCAAAGCATGGTTTTCTGAAGCAAAAATTCAGACGTAAGTAAATATGCCCCCATGACTTCTGATATAAGGCAAGGTGGGAATTGATTTCAATATTTGTTATGTATGTATGTCTTATATCACACAGGTTTAGGCAGTCCTAGACTGAATAAGCTTGAGGGCTCAGTAACTTCTAATTATTCCATTAGTAGTGGCATCCACAGCACATTATACGAGAGCAGTGTGCAATGGAGTAGCATGCCAAGGGCATAATTAAGTGAAAGAAATTAGAAATGGCATATTTAGGCATTTAGTTACACATCTCCTAGTGATTATAATCATTTACCTGATATCTTGGCCCAGTATTCATTTTAGCAAGCAACTGACAACATTTGGCTCTACCCCGTAACCTTTCTTTTTTTTTTTTTAATCCCTATGATTAAGGGTCTAGAACGGAAATGTGTCAGGTCTTAGTCCCACACTATGGCCCCTATGTTTTTTAAAGGGATGTTCTCCTTCAATTCAGTTGATAGACGGGATGGATGACTGTGTAAACGATTCTAAGTTGATACAATTCTTAATCTTTTTCCCTGCTGAGCAGAATCAATCAGTTTCATTAAAGGTTGCTAATAGAATAGTTGCTCATATTCCACAGTTGTTGCTGAGAAATGAATCAACTAATGTAGCAGTTCAGAATATGCACCAGGATTACTGAACTGCCTAATGAAAATACGTTAAAGGAACATTAAAGTTTAAACTTCAATTTCAGAAAAACTGTAAATTAAAGATGAAAAGCTACTGAATCTTAATTCTGGAGAACAATCTGAAAATAACTGAACAGAAAAAAGTGTTTGGAAGCCCTTTAACTATCTAATGAACTTTTTTTTTTTTTTACTTTTGTTTACTTTTATTGCACCAGGCATTTATAAAAAATAATTTCCCCATGCACAGGCTAGAGGAACAAGGCTTCGACCTGAGACTGCCTTCCCAATACTGCACTCCCTCAATGCATAACTTTTTTGTGCTTCTAATGAGTATGGATGGCTGCAACACTGGCACACATAGTGCTATCATGCTGTTTGCACTAGTAGAGACAAATAAATAACAGGATTTTAGCACAGGACCAGCTCTTTGCTTCTCCTTAACCTGTGAGGACAAGTTTCTAAACTTCCCTGCATCCCTGGCTGTGGTACCATCGTAATCTGCACCAGGCTCAGAGTACATGAACAAACCATACAGAGGGAAAGCAGAAGAGAGACAGCAGACTCTGGTACTGGAAAAGTGGTCCTAGGTTTACAGGCTGTTATAAGCAGCATACTAACATGATGAATAAACTGGTGTAAATCCCATGAATTTATTGATTTAAGTCCATGAGAGTATTGTTAAAAAAGGCAAAAGCTGGAACATTTCATCTAGGCCAAAGTAGTTCCGGAGTCAGTCAGGCTGCTCTCGGGTGCCTATATGGAACAAATATGTTTAGAAAATGTGAACAGTAACACCAAAAAATTAAAGTGTTTTAAAGTAATGAAAATATCATGTAGTGTTGCCCTGCACCGGTAAAACTGATCTGTTTGCCTCAGAAACACTACTATAGTTCATATAAACAAGCTGCTAAGTAGCAATGGTGGAAATTGAAAAACAGCTATATGGCACAGGATGAGTAATGGATAACAGATAGCATTATGTTCTACAGAGCTTATCTGCTATCTGCTGTGTAACTTGAGCCTTTTCTCCAACAGCTTTTTTTTTTATAGTCTTTATTTTGTTTTTGCAAGTTACAGTAAATACACAACAAAACAAAAAATAAGACACACTTGACTCGCGATATTAAGATTTGGCATTTGATGTCACAAGTGATCCCTTCAGGAGTGTACACCAGAGTTAGGGTTGCCACCTTTTCTTGAAAAAAATACCGGCCTTCCTATACATTTATCTTTTTTTCCTATTAATAACATTGGGACCAACCTTTAAAAATACCGGCCAGGCCAGTAAAATACCGGCCAGGTGGCACCCCTAACCAGAGTAGATTTTCAGGCAGTTTGTACGTCAATTTACATACTTGCACTCATACAAGTGTCTTACTATCCCATCCCTTCCATAGAACACCAATATCCAACAGCTTTTTTTATAAACCATAGTAGTGTTTCTGAAGCAAACACTGCAGTTTTACCAGTGCAGGGCAACACTGCATTATATTTTTATTACTTTAAAACTATTTCATTTTTTGATGTTACCTTTAAGCCCTCATATGCCATCATATATTTTTCAATTGTCTAATAGACTTGCAATTACAGTTGGGTGAGGGGGGTGCCAAGGGCAGCACCAGGTATAAATCTGAGGGTATCTAGTGACAGAATGGAGGAAATCTGAAAATGGATTTTTAGTCAATATATTCTTTGATACCCTATTTTTGAATTACATAGACATTAACCCTTCCCATTTTATATTGCTGGGACTCCAGAAGACACACAGTGTGTGGTATAATGAAAAGGAATGCTGGGAATGTAGAATATAAGACAGAAATTAGCAGTAGCAGAGCAGTTTCCAACATATATCCATTTAAAGAAATGTTTGCTATAAGTGCTTTCAAAAATCAACTCCTTCAATTAGCATAGTTCATGCTTTTTATGTTAGTTTATGCATAACGAATAACAGGCCAGCAATGTTTTACACTGTACATTGTTCTCATGTGTGTGAATTCAGGCCGACAAGATATCCACAACATACTCATGGGAAACTGCTCCTTTAAGTTCTCACTGCTTGCTATGGATTCAGCACCTGAGGTGTTTTCCAGCTGTCTCCATAGCCACCAGGTTACCTGCCTAATATTTGCCTTGTTTGTTTATGGGAACAGGAACAAGTTCTTTACCTGTAGAAGTGGAGCAGAGGG
The DNA here is from genome assembly GCA_024363595.1 of Xenopus borealis. Taxonomy (NCBI): domain Eukaryota; kingdom Metazoa; phylum Chordata; class Amphibia; order Anura; family Pipidae; genus Xenopus; species Xenopus borealis. The sequence goes on from CM044438.1 coordinate 94,882,623, forward strand.
AGCAATGGGCAGTGAGCAGTCAGAGGTGTGTTAAGTCGCTAGGGACAAAAATCATTCTCTTTGGAATAACCAGCAGCTGCCCTGAAGAGAAAGTCTTTGTTAAGGACAGACGGGTATAAGTGGGAGAATGGATAATATTTATAATACAAAATGTTTTTGGATATCCCTAAAAAGACATCAACATCAACAGCTGCTTTCTTGGATCTAAGATGAATGCCAAGAAGATTACAGCAGAGCTCTAGAGACCGGGCACAAGTTTAGGTATCACACCCAGTAAACAAAACCCCAGGGGAATACAGTTGTAATTCACAACTACCTCAAAGCAATTTCTATAATGAGAAGCCTTTCATAGAAAGCGAGAAATCCGGCTTTATCAGATGGCTATGGTTTACCTACTTCTCTACTGTTAATCATTTACTATTTTGACTATCTAATTGTGATGAAGTCATAAAGCAGTCAGCAGGGACAATGTACCTGCATATTCCATTGGACGGGGTTTTTGCAAGCTTGTGAACCTTGAACTCCACCCTATGGTTTCTTGCTCCATAGCTACCTCACCACATTCAGCAAAATGGCCCTTAGTCGAATAGGGCTTGGCCGCTGTTCCTGCTGCTTCTGGTTGGCTGTGGCCTTTGATGTTTTTGGTTTGGTGGTTCTGCTGATTGGGGTCTTTGCAAATGTTTTCTTCTACGACTTTCTTATTTATGCTGGAGCAATTGTCATCTTCCTCAGTCTTATCTGGTGGGTGTTCTGGTACACAGGTAACATCGAGGTGCCACCAGAGGAGCTAGCTGATGATGTTGGGCTCAGTAAGAAAAACAATGGGGTCTTGGGTCTGGTCAGAACACTTTCTGGTCGCATTTCCAGAAGTTTCAGGAGAAGCAGAGGCTCAAGACCACCTAGTCCGGCACAAAGAGGAAGCCGAGCACCTAGGACAAATCGCTTCGAGAGACCAGTGACAGTTCCCATGACTACACATGTCGGCAGCATTTCGGCCTCTTTAGAAAAAGAAAGATACAACTCAGCACCTCAACACAAGCATACAACCCCCATTGTATAATTATTCAGGTCAGTGGCTATTATAAAGGCGAAGGCGTAGTTTTAAAGACTGTCTTTACTGTTGTGTGGCCACTGCAAAATATATTTTGTTGGGTCACAGACTAATACAGATTTTGGGTGTCTCATAATTTCCTGTCCCTTCCCAAAGGCCATTACCCTCACTGATACATGTATTATCTATCTATTATATACCTGCCACCTTACAGTCACTCTCTCTCCCATAAACTATTTTCAGCTCATCCTACCATACATGCTGACCCATAGCCACATTCCCTACCCAGAGACTGTTCTCCTCATTTCTAATGAAAGCACCAACTCATCCTACTAAACCTGCTATCCCACAGCCCCTTCCCAGACATCATTATGCCCTTTATTACTGTAGGTGCTGTTGTGTAGGGCCTAGTGCAGTTGCCTTTGTGGAGACCCTTTTAAAGGAATTCTAATTCATTGCTGCTTGTGTCTCATAGAATACAAAAGTCCTTGAGCCTTATAATTTTAATGGATATATCATTTTATTTAAGCAAAGCAAGCAATATAGCAGCTAGAAAATACAAATGAAAATATTTAGAATTACTGGTAAATATCACTTTCTGCACAGATACGTATGTGTTTAATGAGCATATATATAGCATACTTTTTAACCTGGGGGTAGAGATTATAGGGTTTTGAGTATTGCACAAAAGCTAAACTAGAATGTCAAACTTCCAGTAATGCATTCTGATGTTGGTAGCATGCAGACAGTTGTAGTTCAACAACAGGTTGGACATCCCTAGTGGATTAAGTAAAACTATGAGTAAAAATATAATGATGTAAAATTTGAATAACATTAATTACTTCCTTATAAAAGAAGGGTCATGCTAAAGCGTTATTCTCTGTGGCTAATCTAGAGCGTAACTGCAACCCTGAGTATACTTGTACCTGTCTTGCAACAAGCATAGGGAGAACAAGTTCCTCAGGAATCAGATGACAAGCACTTCCCCCATTTTACACAACACTTTGGCTTGAATACTGTATAATTACACAAGGGAACAGCTCTCTTTAGGGTTACCACCTGACCGGTATTTTACCGGCCTGGCCAGTATATTTAATGGTTGAGCCCAATGTTATTAATAGGAAAAAAAGATAACTATATAGGAAGGCAGGTATTTTTTTCAAGAAAAGGTGGCGCAGACGCACAGATATCATCGTAAATAACAAATTTTTGTACGATATTTGGTGCGTGTATGATGGGAAATGAGCCAACTGATATTGTTAGAAGAATTAGATTTTAGTCAGCTGGTTGATCGGTCTGGACAGAAAATTATATTATATATATTATATATCTGACGATTCAGCTCTACACGTGTGTGTTGAACGAACTATCTTTCTTGGAAAGGTTTTTTCCGAGAAAGGTCGAAATTGTTACGTCTATGGCCAGCATTACACACCAAGACATTCAAGCTCCTATTGTACAACAGAGTGGTTTGTACCACATGACAGAACAGGGCAGGTGTGATATTTATGTGTGTGGAAATGCAGCCATCAGCCATACTCAGACAGATATCCAGCCAAAAGTATCAGTGGTATGACCTCATTATCAAGCAAAGCATAGTATATTATCATACAGTTCAAGACATAATTCATAAACACAGTACCTGGATTACTGGAAAAGTAACTTACAGTACTGGTGTACTGTAATATCAAATAAAAATAAAAAAAGTATGTGTTGTGTTAAACCCAAAAGTAATTTTTTCCTAATTTAAGGAAACCTTCAATGCAAGTGAATTACAGATTTTCAGTGATTAAAGTTATTTGTACAAAGCGAATGCTGTTGAAAGCAGAATGTGGCCCTTTCTGCACTCACTGATAGTTCTGTTGAAATAATGTAGAAAGCAGAACCAGCTCTCCCCTAGCCAAGACTACAGTTCCCACAATGCTTTGCATGGTTCTTCACAGGTCTGTTAATCAGCTCATCCTCTGTTTTACTGTTGCAATTGTCAGAACTCTCAGCACATAGAATGGCAAGGGACAGAGAGATACTGCTTTCAATAGTATACAGATAATATTAACAGAAATGTCATATGCAATTTAAGTGACATTTTTGGCTATTTGAAATTTATCTTGGGAAACAAATCAGTGTGACATTGTCAAAAAACATTAAAAATGTATGATAAATGTATACTGGAAAATTGCTTAGAACTATAGCCTTAGAACTATGTTTTTTTACAGGATCTGTCTCCACCTGCCCAGCTTTGTACTGTACAAATGTCCCAATACAAACCACATGTAAGAGTGGGCGTCTTCTTGTTTTGCCTCAGTCAATGCTTCCTACAACCTTCCTTTACTTATAAGTGAGGGTCCCTACACACTTCCCCATTCAGCCACGCAGAAGCAATACACTGTCTGCATAGGTCACAAGCTCTGCTGGGCCCAGATATGTGCGACAAATAAAATGTCCAATTCATAGTTTTTGATGTTCTGCCCACGGAAGTTCTTGTCTCTGGTTTTTAAACTGACCATCTGCAAGGACATTTCAGAATTCAGCATTTACACCCACTCTAACCTATAGTAATTGCAAAATTACATAATCATGACCATTATGCAAGTCACACGCATGCACATTATGCCCACTTTTTGCATGATACTTCGATTGTGAAAAAGTCCAGGGACCCAATTATTAATTCCACTTATGGGAGCTGAAAGATACAAGTGTATAGACATAGTTTGGTTAAGAAGCTGGGGGGTTTGGTTACCATGGGAGTTAGAGGCACAGAGGCATGTCATTTTTCAGATAATTGTTCCGTATTGATTAGAAAGAAATTGGTGAACAGTATTACAAAGCCTTCATTGTGACAGCATAGTGACTTTTTTCTATATTCAATATGGTGCTGTCCATCAATTTCATTCAGATATGTGATGGTATGTGCCCATAGAGAAAAATGCACCTACTACTCCTTAAATATCTGTCATGTAAAAGCTCATTCAGCTTTATAGCTCTCAGATATTGGTGCTTTGTTTCCGAATGCATAACCATCCAGAGTATAACACAGCACTGCTATGTGAGAAGTTTGAATAAAAAGCCTTTATTGTAGGTAGCATTTGGCTTCTGATCCGATCCAACATAGCAGTGCTGTGTCATACTCTGGATGCCTATTACTGAAGTGGAGAGTGGACCACAAGACACGGGCACTTGCAACTTTTTGAAACTATATGTGGGTGAGTGCTGACTGAAGTACAACTTGATCCAAATGCATAACCAACAAACTACAAGTCAAATTGTTGTCAGTGTTTATAGTCTTCAACACTTTTAATATTTCAATTAATCCATTTGCGTGGTATAGGTCCATGACTCTACAGCATTGGTATAAAAGCAGAGTCTACCTTTCCGATTTACATGTGCAGAATCTCATGTCATCAAGCAATGCACAATCTTGCACATGTGGAAACTCCCAGTACAGAACAGGTTAAAGAACATTACATATTTCTGACAGAAGCAGTCAGGAGCATAACCTCCACCTGAGGGGATCCCATAGTAAATCATTAATCCTGACTGCCCCTACCTGCACATTTAGTAGGCCACAGAAAATGACCCTGCAGAAGGCTGACACCCAGCTGTCTAGGTATATAAAATATATAGTGAATAAAGTACCCCCTCTTGTAAATTATAAGGATATTATAAGTTACCGAGGAGTTTTATGACCAGGTCATGGAACTCCGAGGTAACTTCTAATACCCTCATATTTTGCAACTGGGGTACTTTATTATAATACACAAGTTTCAGTGAGTCATGTGACAGAAATGACATCAGAGCTCACTGTTTATAACCGATGACATCAGAACTCACCGTTTATAAGGATATAATTTATAGGATATTTACAGCTTTTGTGTATTATAAAGTTATAATAAACAAAAGCCATGAATATCCTGTAAATGATATCCTTATAAACGGCTCTTAGTGATGTCATCAGTTATAACTGGAGCTTAATGATGTCATTTTTGTCGCATGATTCACTAAAACTTGTGTATTATAATAAATAAAGTACCACTTGTTGGAAAATATGAGGATATTAGAATTAAACTATTATATGGTTATGGTCATGACTTATCCTTATATTTTACAATAGGGGGTACTTTATTCACTAAATAATAGTAAGGTCATAACCACATTGTGCTGAGTAAAGAGTCAGACTTGAACGGACCAAATTAACTCCTGCGGGTTACGCAGCAAGTGGGGTGGTGTTATACTCCCACTGTAATAGTAGATACTGTTACAATAGAATCTTGGACCTGTAACATTTTTCCCAGGCCGATTATTTTCATAGTGCGGTGCCCTGCTGGACCCATATCAAGCATATAACACTGGACTCATTTTAACGTTTATTATTAAAAGTTATGTTTTAGTGTTACATATACATCACTATTGAGCTGTACCTAATGTAGATGGGAGGGTGCAATTATATAGGTCATTTCTTCTTTTTCTACCCTTCAATTCTGATAATGTCTATGACTTAATAGACTGACCTTGCACACCATCTGGATAGACCTTTTCATTAACGGAAGGTGCTCCCCCCCTCTTTTTCTCTCTATATACGTAAATTTAAATTATCATACATATAAAAAAATATCCCTTATCGCTCTTCGCTATAATTTTCTTTGAAAAAAGTTTCCTGTGGATTGTCATAGAAAGTCATGAAAATGATCCATATCCACCCACCCCCCCTCACCTGCATACCTGTTCAGGGGGAGGCTGAAACACTAGTGCAGAGAGTGCAGTTGTTCTCTATCACATTAGTAAAGCTGTATTTTTAGTTTAAAAAAGTGAAAACTGGCTCTAAAAGTTACCAGGAGCGGCTGCTATCTGAGGCAGATTCTTAAACTCACCTCATTAGCAGAACACCCATGACTAGTTCGTACTTATTTTGTCAATGAGAAGTGTGGCCCATGCAAAGCAGTAGAATAATAGGTATAACAGTGCTTTATTAAAAGATTCATGCAGCCATTACACAACTGCAGTACTTCCTACTTTCACTTTCAAGCAGTACAGAAAGTCATGTGTATACACAGTGACACCAGCAGGCCAGTTGTATAAACACCACATATTCCCCCTATTGTGGGAAAGCATTTGGGCAAATTTACTAAACAACAACAATGCATCTTTAAACAATAATATACATTATTCACATCACACAGTCCTGGGTCCATGTAGGCAGGAGCAAAACGACTTGCATTCCATATGTATCCATCAGACAGTTCATATGTTTATGGTCCTCGCTAGCATCTCACTTCAAGTGGTGTAGTAAATTTAGATTGTCCTTTTTTCAGTATTCCTGGTTTCTTAATTCTGACTAAAGATCCAGGCTGAAAGTGCACTTCTCTTGCACCACGTTTTCTATCAGTATAAACCTTGCATTTGGCTTGGTGACATTTGACAATGTCAGCAGTAGATGAGTTTGTAGGAACTGTATTTCGTGGAAGTTTGATGTCTGCGACATGTAACTTAGTGCGCATCTGTCTGCCATGTAATAATTCAGCTGGAGATGATTGCTTGTCATGTTTACCTTTACCTACAGCTCGTGCAGCCATTACACAACTGCAGTACTTCCTACTTTCAAGCTGTACAGAAAGTTCTGTGTATACACAGTGACACCTGCAGGCCAGTTATTTAAACACCACAAGCATTTACTGGGTTGTCCCCAAGCAATGCCTCCATGTAATGTCATCTGCCTGTAGAAGACACAGAGGAGGCAACTGGTCAGCATAAGCCTGTATAGGAGCACCCTGGGATACCTGCTGAGTTGAGAAGGAATTCCAGAATGGTGTATACTTTTTGTGTTTTTTGGTGCTCTGAAAGCTTGCAATGTATTTTTATTTTTAGCCAATATAGGTATCAATTCTACAATACTTTTTGTATTTGTTTTTATCTGTTTAAAGGAGAATTCAACCCTAAATTTATCTACCACTTACTCTACATGGACTCCCCCCAGCCCAGCTGCTACCCCGGACATATGCCTAAGTCTTTACTGAATCCTCGATACAGAATCTGTCCAGTGGGGATCATGTCAGCAATCTCCTTATCTTTGGGAGCGGCGTATCGGTGCATCTGCAGTTGTAGCAATCTTCCGCTTAGTGGCAACTGTGCATGCGCCAAAAGTCACGGAAATTGTTGATACAATTTTATTGCTACTGGCTAACACGGTACCACAGTTTTTGTTTTTTCCTTTAAACAGTTAACCAGTAAATACTACCTGCTTACCGGTTGCTGTGAATTGCTGCTTCTGCTTCTGTGCAAACTTACTACTTGCTACATAATGCCTGTATGTAACTTATTCTCTAACCTAATAGGAGTTACATATAGTAATACTATATGGAATGGAATATGGAATATCTAAGATATGCAGTTGACTGACCTGTTATGTGGTGAAACCTTTGTTCCTACTTTCCACACGGTCAAGTATTATCAGGGGTAGGGCCAGGGGAACAGTATTTGGATAGTTCACTTAATCATTTACTGATATTGATTTTGCAAACATGCAGAATGACAGCTTAGAAAAGTAAAACTGTCCCTATTTCTAGTGAAATGTAAAAATCATGTAAATTATCTAATCTGTCTATAAAAACTGTCTTGTTTTTAATTCCTGCACTGAAAATCTACTCTGCAACTTAAGATGGGAGCATGACAAACTACTGTACTGAAATACTACACTGTGGTCACACACGTAGGATGCTTCTCAACATTGTATTCAACTTTAGGTGCTGTTGGAATCAGTGTTAGTGTTGCAGACACTTATAAAGCCATTGGACAAGGCACATTGTACAAATAACATTGACTCAAAAAGATACTGAGGTTCAATAGAAATATGACAGAAGTGTTAGTCGGCTGTCTGCTGTTAACAAAATGAGGGAGCAGGGTGGTGCCTACTAGATACACATGAGGGATATATAGGGATATTCATTATTTCCTGAGTAGGGTGGGGTGCAAGAATGCAATACAATGTTTCCATGCAAAATTTTCTGTGAACTGCACAATGCGTTGCATACTATGTCATTGTTTATATGTGTGCAAATGAGTGTAACGTTGGGTTAAAAAAACTCCCAGGAGCAGTTTTGTAAAGTTTTACCCTAAATATTTCACCTAAAGATTGTTGGTATCCAGGCCATTTTCTGACTAAATGCGAAAAGGAAAGGTTGCGGGAGCAGTCCATGGCTAAATACTAAAATCCAGTGGAAGTGCTACTGACATTAACTACAGACATAGATAAAAAGAAGAGAGATTGATCAATGTACATTCCCTGGTCCCCTGTCACATAAGTAATTTATGCAGATGCATTTATTTACAGAGACAGGTTTTTTTTAGTTACAAAATTATGATCATAAAACTGATAAGCCACCATACCACGTCAAGGTAAAACCCATATGTCGGTCCCTAACTATTTACCTCTGGTCATAATATCAAATGCTAAAGCCTCCTGACATAAATGCAACATGCCTGACAGTGGGACTAAAGGAAGGAGCAAATGGCAGCAGAGTCACTTTCCTCTGCCTATGTACAAAATTCAGGCTAAGGAAATCAGATGCTCTGCTCCGTGTGCCCCTTCCCTTAGTGCTCTTTACCCTGCACTTGTGTCTGTAGCTTTTCTGCAATCTATACCTCATTCCAGATTATAAATCCAGCATGGGCTCCATAGCACAAGTGAGAAGGATCTTTGGGTTTTTGTAGATAACAAGTTGTCTAATTCTGGGCAGTGTCATTCTGTAGCTACTAAAGCAAATAAAGTTCTGTCCTGCATAAAAAAGTGCATAAACTCAAGGGATGAAAACATAATTATGCCTCTTTATAGATCCCTAGTAAGACCTCATCTTGAATATGCAGTGCAGTTTTGGACTCCAGTCCTTAAGAGGGATGTAAATGAGCTGGAGAGAGTGCAGAGACGTGCAACTAAACTGGTTAGAGGAATGGAAGTCTTAAATTATGAGGGGAGACTGTCCAGGTTGGGGTTGTTTTCTCTGGAAAAAAGGGGCTTGCGAGGGGACATGATTACACTTTACAAATACATTAGAGGACATTATAGACAAATATCAGGGGACCTTTTTACCCATAAAGAGGATCACCGCACCAGAGGCCACCCCTTCAGACTAGAAGAAAAGGACTTTCATTTGAAGCAGCGTAGGTGGTTCTTCACAGTGAGGACAGTGAGGTTGTGGAATGCACGGCCGGGTGATGTTGTGATGGCTCAGTCTGTTGATGCTTTCAAAAGGGGCTTGGATGATTTTTTGGACAGACATAATATCAAAGGCTATTTTGATACTAAACTCTACAGTTAGTATAGCTATGGGCATATTTGGTTTGTGTGAAAGAGTGGAGATGTGTGTGTGCTGGGTTTTAATTTGGAGGGGTTGAACTTGATGGGTCTTTTTTCAACCCAATTTAACTATGTAACTGTGTAACCTTATACCTGCTGATTCTCCCGTACTTGCATTTGTACATATGACAATTACATAAATTAACTTGTGTATTTTGTTATTGCCACAGGGTCAGTCATGAAAAGACCCAACCAATCAGGATGTTTTCTTATTGACGTAAATGAGCCGTGGTCTCCCAGGCCTTACTCAGCCACAGATGAAGGACATGAAATGCGTAGGTTTAAAGAGATGCCTCAGTTTTTTGCATTACTGCTTTCATTTTGGTTCATCCTGCACAGGGAGTTATTGGATGAGAATATAACTAATTATCATTCCATTTGAGTAACTCTAGAAAATAAAGTTATCAACGGCTATTTATAGCAACTACAAGCATTTCCATTTTTTGATGATGGAGTTTGAAAATATGGCTGGATTTTCATTCTACTCAAGGCTCACCTGAGGACAGAAACTGTAGGAAAACATGTGGGTGGACTATGAGGCTTCGGCAAGTATACAGGCAATTATGGCAATTTCCAATCTCAATTATGACATTTCCTAGTGGAATAATGGATTTACAACTTCTGTTGTGAAATCAATAATGCAGGGAAAAAAGAATGGAAAAGCTTGCTTTTTGTGGCACTTTTTCTGGACAACCATATGCTGTATTATCAGTCTTTTGGACCCTTAGGTGCTATCTATGACACCTGTCAAAATGCTGCTATTGCATGAATTTACTATTACATATAATCTGTGTTAGGGAAGTAAAATAACAAATCCTATGCTATGGCACTGAGCATTAACACCTAGTATGCTCCTGTACTCCAGGAATACAAATTTGAAACAAGAATTATCCTGTCTATACATGTGATGTCCCACTGTTATTAAATTACAACAATAATCATTTGAGAAATGCAAGAATTCATGTATGCAGTTAACCATTATACTCTCAGTGTACTGTAGGCAAGAGATGGTTAGCATCAAGACTGCAGTCAGAGCGTAACTGAGAAAAATGGCAGTTCTACTTCCTCAAAACCAGAAGCAACAAGATGGAGATCTCATGACTGCAGTCTGCAGACCTTGTACTTACCAGCTGATGGTGAACACATGAACTAATATGGATACTGTACTGTGTGGAGAACAATGCATGGATTATCTGAACTCATTCTAGACTGACATCCACTCTTTTAACATCCATTTATGTCTACTAAAATCTACCCAATACATAGGAGCATATTTACTGAAATTTGATTTTTTTTTCCTTGTCTCATCTCAATTCCTCAAATTTTCCACAAAAAAAAATCACACATTTACTGGAAGTATATTGTTGCAAGAGGAATATGGTGAGCTTTCTCCTGTCATAAATTCTCTCTTAAAATTTGTCAGAGTATTTTCCCAATATAATTATAGTGGTGAAAATTCTAGGGATGCACTGAATCCACTATTTTGGATTTGGCGAACCCCCGAATCCTTCGAGAAAGATTCGGCCAATTACCAAACCAAACCCTAATGATTTGGTTCAGCTGACAGACGGATTCTGCCGAATCCGAATCCTGCTGAAAAATGCCGAATCCTGAACCGAATCCTGGATTTGGTGCATCCCTAGAAAATTCCCTAGGGAATTTTAACAGTAAAGGAAAAATGTACATGGGAAATTAGTATTGGAGGGGAGGGCTGATGTAGATACAGTGTCAGACTGGGCCAGTGTGACAACAGGAGAAAACCTCCCACTTCTCAAGACCTGCTCTCTGCCCTAATCTGTTGTTCTTGTCCCTGACTTCGTTCTTAGGCCCAGTTGCGGCAAAAGCATGTGCGAGCATGTGCCGGGGGTTGTGGCTGTGGAAGTTAGCTAGGAGCTGGATAGGGTTGCCACCTTTTGCCGTGGCTAAACCCTGACAGGGGGCGGGGCCCATGACGTCAGTGGACGGGCCCGTGACGTCAGTGGGCGGGCCCGTGACATCAGGGGCGGGGCCGTGACATCAGGGGGCGGGGCCGTGATGTCATGGGGCGGAGCTAGGATGCAGCGATTGCCGATTGGCCGATCGCTGCGTCAATCAAGCTAATCCCGCCCGGTTTTCCTTATTTGGAAAACCGGGCACGAAAATATTGACCCGGGCAGCCCTTCAAAATACCAAGCTGTCCGGGTCAAAACCGGACAGGTGGCAACCCTAGAGCTGGAAGACCTACGTAGATATATTCATTATTGTGCTTTTATTAAGTTGGAGGATATATAAGGGAGACATTTCACCTATAGAAGAGATGTGATTTTATTTCAATGTAGTGATGTACTAAACGAGCGACCCCCCCCCATACAAACAAATCTTTAGAGGGCGGCTGCGCGGTCCTAGCGCCTGCTCACACTCCCCCCACATAGCGCAAGTGCACAGGCTCCTGCGCATAAGTGCTGGAAAACGGTGCCATTGAATCGGGACACTCAGGCACTGATAATGCGGCTGAGCAGCATACCGCCACTAATTTTCTTCCGCCTTAGGCCTAGGCCCTTGTGGCCTCAACACAAATCCGGGTCTACTTGCACATAAAAGGTTTTCTCCCTGCCGCAGGAAATCCTACCTCCATTCCAATCATGTAGCTACCAGTGAATATTTAAAGAGATAGCAGCTACCTGGTTGTGCGGTCAAACAATATTTTTTAAATAAGAAGCGACTGGTGAAGGTGAATTTTAAAACAAAACAAGAAACCAACCCTCCCGACCAGACCTTCCTTTTCCCTGGGCCCTCCCAGCAACAGTAGGGTTTGCTTCCTCTATTGTTAGATCACTATGCCAATACTTTTCCAATACTTGTACTCTCCTTATAGTATATAGGCAATGTTTTAATTGTTGATGAAAATTCATCCCTTAGTAAATATACCCCATTGTAACTAGGGTTGCCACCTTTTCTTGAAATAAATACCAGCCTTCCTATATATTTAACTTTTTTTCCTATTAATAACATTGGGATCAACCATCAAAAATACCAGCCAGGCCGGTAAAATACTGGCCAGGTGGCAACTTTGATTGTATCTGAGAAACCAGAGGGTGTAAAACTGGTCTGTCACATAGTTCTATCATTGCCTATTCTTATAGTGTTTGAATATTTGTATTGTTTCTTCATTAAGCAGACAATCTTTGTTTCCTGTATACAGGTATTGGACCTATTATCCAGAATTCCCAGGACCTGGGGCTTTCTGGATAACGGATCTTTCTGTAATTTGGATCTTCATACCTTAAGTCTCCTATAAAATCATGTAAACGTTAAATAAACCCAATGGGCTGGTTCTGCTTCCAATAAGGATCACTTATATCCTAGTTGGGATCACATACAAGCTACTGTTTTATTATTACAGAGAAAAAATTAAATTGTTTTTAAAAATTTGGATTATTTGGATAAAATGGAGGCTATGGGAAAATGCCGTAATTCTGAACTTTCATCTATCCATGGGGGTGTTTTTACAGTTTTTACAGTCCTGCAATCTTTTAGAACCAGGGGGAATTTTTTTTAGGCAATATATTTTTTGTCTAATCAGCAATCACTGATTGTGTTCTGCAAATGTGTTTTGCCTATTTTTTAATAAAAGAAAGATTTTTTTGATTAATTAAACGATGCAGTTGATGTATTGCCTATTGTACCCTTTTTTGTGGACTTTCTTCAGAACAATCGAAGGAGAAGAAAAGTTATATAAACTGTCACTGTAAATACCTCTACTGAATGAAATGATCTCTCCTGATTTATTATGCCTGAGACATGGCAGCTCAGAGAACTTGATAGAAATACCCCATTGTCTTTTCAGGAAAACCCCATTGTTTTATTTAAAGGGCAAGGAAAGTGTAAAATAGAATAAGGCTAGAAATGCTGTATTTTGTATACTAAACATAAACATGAACTTACTGCACCACAAGCCTAATCAAACAAATGATTTATGCTTTCAAAGTTGGCCACAGGGGGCTGTCATCTTGTAACTTTGTTATACATCTTTGCAAGACTAGACTACATACAAATGCTCAGTGTGGTCTGGGCTTCTGAGGGATCGTCATAAATGATCAAAAAACAAAGCTGCTTGAGTTCTGCATGGCTGGTAAGTAAGGCAGGGGCTCCCCCTGCTGTTCATAAGTATGATTGTTTCCCTGCCAGAAGTTAGGGACTGTCTGACAATTCCTATCCACAGCAGTAAATGAAGGGAGAATGTCACTGCATACAGTCAGGTTTCTTATAAAAACGGTACACATTTTTTAATTAAAGTATATTGGAGATAGATTTCTTTTTCATTAAAGAAAGTAAAAATGGGATTTTATTTCTTTGCCTTTCCTTGCCCTTTAATTAAAAGTGAACACATTTTTTACTAGACCTGCTGGTTTCATGTTTAACATATGAATAGTTTAACTTTTATTTTACATTAACTATTTTGTAATTAAGGGAAACACAGCTTATATTCAGTGGTTTATTCTCAGGTTGTAAATTAGAACCTACAAATAAGGCATCATGTTATGTGGCCCTCTCTGTAGATAAATAATTAGGTAAATAGTTTGGGCAGCACACACTTTCAGCAAACCCTCCACCCATAATAACCCATTCAATCCTTATAAAGCTTTTCCTTTCCGATTAACTTTTAGGCATCTAGATTGTACTGTAGTCAAAAAGCTTATTGCTAACATGCCAGCTAAAGCACATTATACTGCAGAATGGCCGCCGCATTGAGTTTTTTAAATACCAATTTCAACCCTGCAGGTGAATGGTATGGTCATAGAAAAAAGTTGGGTATAGTCAAGAAAAGAGCTAAACTTTTTGTTCATTTTAAAGGAGAACTGAACCCTAAAATGAATATGGCTAAAAATACCATATTTTATATACTGAACTTATTGTACCAGTCTAAAGTTTCAGCTTGTAAATAGCAGCAATGATCCAGGACATCAAACTGGGGGTCACCATCTTGGAAAGTGTCTGCGAAACTCACATGCTCAGTGGGCTCTGAACAGCTGATGAGAAGCTAAAATTAGGGGGAATCACAAATTATTAAGCAGAGGTTTGTCTGTAATATAAGATGATGCTACAAGGCTGATTATTAGATTATAAAGCTAATAGCACCGTTATCTGTGCTACCGAGTAGTAATTATCTGTATTGATTACTAATCATCATTATATTGTGACATTTCTATTCTATGTGTACTGTATATTGTGAGTGGGTTCCTAAGCTCAGTAAGTGACAGCAGCACAGAGCATGTGAATCAGTGAATCAGCAGAAAAGAAGATGGGGAGCTACTGGAGTATATTCAGAGGAACAGATCTTTATTGCTAAAGGGCTGTGGTTGCCTTGTGCTGGTACAGAAGTCCAAAACATAATGTACAACATTTTTAGCATATTTCTTTAGTCCTCCTCTAAATGGCTTTATTTAATGGCTTGATTTATATATTTTTCAACAAATTGTCCATGACAATTATTCAACTCTGCCCTAAGTATCATTAATTTTGATATGTTTACTATCATCCCCACCCAGCCGGCACAATGCCTCTCCAGTGGTGTGTGGTGGCTAGATGTCCTGTAGTTTAGAAACACATCTCAGCTTAAAGGAGGTGTAAACCATTAAAATAAATTAATTTAAAATTGACAAGGGTGCTATTCTAAGCTATTCCATTTTTTTTTCATTTCTTCCAAGATATTAGGGGCAGATTTATCATTAGTCGAATTGCGAATTTAAAAAAATTCGAAATTCGACTATGTGAATGGAAGGGAAGTAAAATCCTTTGAATTACAATATCGAATTCAAAGGATTTTACCGCTATACGATTGGTCAAACAATCGAATGGTAAAACTTGATTGATCGATTAAATCGTTCGAATCGATCGATTTTTAATATTCAATCTAAATTCACCAAAAGCACTAAAAAAGCACTAAGCACTAAAAGCACAAATTCACCAAAAGTAGCCAATCGAATAAAAATTTAAAGGGGAAGTAATTTGAAATTCGACTAGTCGACTAGATTTTTATTCAATCTATTTGATTCAATCGAATTTACAAATTTGATGGTCGAATTTGCCTAATTTGCATATTTTAAAATACGACCAATCAAATTTTGTAAATTCAATTGAATTTCAAATTATTCCCATGAATTTTGGAAATCTGCCCCAAGTGTTAAATGTTCTGTTTTTATAGAGTGAATTTTGTTACAACAGCGTCACCTGCTGCTCAGCTTTCAAACATTCTGTATGTAGACAATGAAATTGTAAGGAGAAAGGAGGAGGGCCGGTCTGATGTTCTTCTGGTTAGGAAACGTGAGAAAAGTTATATGAGGTTTCTAATGTTTTTCCTAACCTGCAGACCAGCCATTTTTTTCGTCTTTGACTACTTGGTAGCCAGAATGGTCAGGAAACTAACCAGCAGGAGGATCTGCTGTAACAAATTTTTTTTAAATTAACAGCACATGTAGCTCTTATTATCTTGTAATTAAAAATAATAGAATCATAGAATAGCACTCCTAGCAATTTTACATTCACTTATTTTAAATATTTACTTATTCTTCAGTATTCATACTTTGTAGCTGCGGCACTCACCTTGCAATTGACTGGAGCTCTCCTTCATTGCAAAACTTGGTCCTCTGTATGGAAATGCAAAATCATCACAATGAAGTTCATACCAAGACCTCTAGATTAGACTTGACAATGGGTATGTAGCGGAATTAAAGAGGAACTAAAGTCTTAAAAATAATATGGTTAGAAATGTATTTTATATGCTGACTTTCTGTAACCTCAGCCCTCTACTGGACTAAAGGTTACAAGAAAACTTTTACTGGGGTTATGCTACAAATCACTTAGTGTAAGTGAAGTGAATGAAGCTCAGCTACTATTTCTTTTTTTTTTTTTT
>CM044438.1:94903133-94923150 GCA_024363595.1 Xenopus borealis
GCTGTAATCTGAACCCAGAGCTATGAGCAAGCAGGGAGAGACTCAGGCAGGAAGTGATGTTCCAGTTAGAGTTGCCACCTGGCCTGTATTTTACGGGCCTGGAAGGTAAAAACAATGTTTGATGCCAATGTTATTAATTGGACAAAACAACAAAAATATAGGAAGGACGGTATTTTTTTTGCAGAAAAGGTGGCAACCCTAGTTACAGTCCAAAAAAGAAAGCCGTGGGAGCACTCACCGGATCCAGGCTATGGCGTGCTTCATGTTGCAACTGCAACCTCACACGTAAAATCCAAAACCAAGTTTGTGAAGAACAGGCTGACTGCTTAACGCGTTTCGTGGCTTCCTGCCAGTGGCAGGAAGCCACAAAACGCATTAAGCAGTCAGCCTGTTTGGGGAGAAATGCTGCTGTAACATTTTATGGATGATAAATATTTTTTTTTTTTTTTTAATATACTCCCCGGCTTGATGGTGCTCCGTTCTTCTCTTCACAAACTTTGTTTAAGAAGTGATGTTACACCAAGCCAATATGGCAATTGCAATCCTAAATAAACAGAGAGCTTCTATTTAGTTTGAACCATTGTGGCTAATCTACTGGCAATAAACTGCCTTGGTAGCATTTCTTCTCCTTTAAATTGATTTCATTCAAGTGCATACACAATACTGCAGGCCTTGTACCTACATAATTCATGTCAATGAATACAAAAACAAAAATGCAAACTGCTAGAAACAGGGGTCCCCAAACTTTTGTTAACAGATTAGTAACACAAGGATGAAAAAAAAACCATAGGGAGTACACCAAATAAGGGCCACGGTTGCCTATTGGGTAACAGTATGTGGACATACAACCTGCAACAGCTGTTCAGTAGGGTCAATAAAAGCAACAAGTTGCTTGCAAGCCACTAGTTGGGGAACACTATTATTAAGTGTGTTCAGGGATTATCGGTTTCTCAAGCCTTTAGTGGATTTTAAAGTCACATTGAATCACAATCAAAATAAGTGGTAAAATGCTGTCAATAGTCACCTACAATTGTGTTCAGAATTATAGTCTGGCATTACTAACCTGAATAAGAGCCGTGTGTCTAAAAGAAAGTGACTAAAGCTCAAACTCCTTTTCCCGGAAACACATTATCCAGAAAGTTCCGAATTACGGAAGGGCCGTCTCTCATAGACTCCATTATAATGATATAATCCAAAATTTTTAAAATTATTTCATTTTTCTCTGTAATAATAAAACAGTAGCTTGTACTGCTCACAACTAAAATATAATCAATTCTTATTGAAGTGAAACCAGCCTCTTTAGTTTATTTAATGTTTCCATGATTTTCTAGTAGTCTTATGGTGATGAGATCCAAATTATGGAAAGACCCGTTATCCGGCAAGCCCCAGGTCCCGATGATTCTGGAAAATAGGTCCCATACCTGTAATTGGGAACACAGCACACTACATTGTATTTCAAATGAAAACATTAAGAAGCAGTGTTATAAAATTTGTGTTATTCCTTTAGAGAATATTGGGCAGTGTCTGCATTTTTCTTTGCAAACAAACATTCACTGTATAAACTGAAAAATGTTTCAAGATTTTGCTTTCCTTTGAATCACTGAACTAATATTTAGTTGTATATCACCCCTGGAGGATTGGGCTGGTCACTCCATATTTTTGGTCTGGAACCAAGAAGTTGTTTCATGGGTTGTCTGGGTCTTATTGAAACACTTATTTCAGGGACATCCAGCATAAGGCAACATGACCTCTTCATGTATCAATGATCCCTGGTATGTGATAAATAGTCCCAACACCATAGTATGAGAAACATCCCCATATCATGATGCTTGTGCCGTCACGTTTCACTGTCTTCACACTGTACTGTACAGTGTTTGGGGGTCGTCTGACAAATTGTCTGAGGCCACTAGACCCAAAAAGAACAATCTTGCTTTCATCAGTCCACAAAATGTTATGGCATTACTCAATGTCAATGAGTCAATGTGCTTAATTATAACCTCTCCTGCACATCTTTTTTCCAATAATTCGACTTTGTGGGGGCTTCTTGCAGATAACTTGGCTTCACATAGGTGTCTTCTAATTGTAAGAGTACTCACTGGTCTTGGTTGTCATTTTAAAGCATTTGAGATTTTAGCTGAGCAGCCTATCATTTTCTGCACTTCTTTATATACATTGAACAATCTGAACAATGTCAGGAATGAGCCATTTTACTCCGGTTATCAGAGAGAAATGCACTATAACCAACATGCACAACATTTGCTGCCTTCCTTCCTTAAATAAGGGTCATAATTGACAACTTTTTTTCGGAGCATGCATGTCACAACTGTTGGGTCTGTTGGTTTTCTATTACTCTACTACACCTACTAGTGCATTATTTGCCATGTGGATATAGACGTTCTACTAAAAACAGTGATTGATCAGGTTATTGATGTTGGACTGCTATTATTCTGAAAACAACTGTACCATTAAGTACAATGTACTATTTTTTTTTATTGCAAAGAATAAGCAAATCAGTCAAAAAATGTAACACAAGACATTTTGGGTAAACAGAACACATTACATGGCATCCTGGTATTTGGAAGTTTCCTGGATAGTATGCTTCCAGAAAATGGATCCTAAACTGGTATTGAATTTTATTAGAAAAAAAAATAGAAAAAAATATCAGCTCTCCATGCGTTGAGAGTGAACGCTAGAGCAAACATAGGGAGTGTTTGACCAGTGAGTATAAATAGTAGTTTTTAAACATGCACTGGGTCTTGAGAAAGGTCACAGTTAAGACATGGTAGGCTTATAAAATCAGAATATTGCAACAGTTTACAGGAAAAAAAAACAGATTAAGTTAAATGTGCTTCAAGTGTTGCCCTCAGCAATTCACTATAAATAGAGAACAGTAACTAAAACTAAATTTTCAGTTCTTATTCAGTTGGCATTGGGGTCTATAGGGCACCTATCCTCAACAAAATGTTTTCAAACCAGAGCTGCAAGTTGACTCAAGAATGAGTTTGGCTCCATCACGGTGATTATGGATTTAGACCTTTCCATTCAAAAAACTTTTCTAGTTTAGAATATTTCGGTTAATGACAGGTTTGTGGCTTATTTATCCACCAGAAACAAGTTGCAGTACCCTTTGAGCATTTATTCAGTTGGAAATGGGTTATAGCTTTGGCTGACCACATCTCCTGAATATATCAGGATCACTTGGATCCTTGGAGCACCAGTGAATTGCCCAATTATAAAAAATATACTATAGCACCAATTCATATTTACCAAAGGACTCTAAAACATCACTTTTGTAAACAAGTGTTTTAATGTTAACAGAATAACAAAATATAGCTTTACAAAGTGACACTGCCAGTCATCACAATAAACAGCTAGAAGGACAATCTGTTCCATCCAAGAGTAGTAGATTGGAGGAATGCAATCTAATCTGTAATTTATCAGTTATTTAAATGGCCTAATCAACAACTAAGACAATCCAAGAATGACACAATTAAAAAAACTGTAATAAATGATTGTTACTGGTATATGATTGACACTATCAAGTAAAAACATAGTGCCCCTTGTGCACATATAAAAATCATTTCCTGTATTTGACCTTGAACAATTATCAATGCTTTTTTGAGAAAAATAGGTCATTCTGTTAAAAATTTTCATCTTTACATTATTACACATCACATTCTCTGAGTTAATGATGTGACATTTGCTTCTCGTGCCATCCCCTTTAAATTTGGTAAAAGACAGCACGCATAAAATTGTCT
This sequence comes from Xenopus borealis, assembly GCA_024363595.1. Classification (NCBI taxonomy): domain Eukaryota; kingdom Metazoa; phylum Chordata; class Amphibia; order Anura; family Pipidae; genus Xenopus; species Xenopus borealis. The sequence continues at coordinate 94,906,892 of CM044438.1, forward strand.
TTGGATTATACAATCAAACTTTACACCAGAATGAACTGCATCTAATAATAACCCCGGTGGAAAGGCGTGCAATTGCAATATGTGCTGCTAAATGGACTTCTATGTATCTTACAGTTGTCATAAGGTTTGTAACTGCCTTTATTTGGAATCATCCTGGCACGTGACTTCACAGACTTTTTCTGTAAACATCTGGAATCACTTTCTCATAACTAGAACACTAGGTTACCCCCCTAAAATGTAAATGTATATGGTTATAGGTTGTGAGTTACTAGTGGCTTAGGCGGTGTATAGCAGTGACAACGCCGTGGGCCAGACAAACGCCAAAGACTCCATTTTATATATAATTCCAGTGTGTTTTAAAACGTTAATAAAGCTCAAAATAGCTTTTATTTCCAACAAATTTGGGAACATTGGGAACACTGCACATTCTATTCCAAATCAAAACATGAAGAAACATTTATCAAATTTGTTACCTTTACAGAGAGTGAAGAAAATGGAATATTAGGTTGTTCCAAAAAACAGCAGTGTCTGCATTCTTCTTAACAAACTCAAACATTCACTGTATAAACTGAAAAATGTTTCAAGATTTTGTTTTCCTTTAAATCAGTGAACTACTATTTAATTGTATACGCAGTGTTTCTGAGATCTGCTGCACATCTGTGTTGCATGGAGTCCACCAACTTCTGGCACCTGTTACATTCCACAATTCTTCTGCATTTCTTGGTTTTGCCTCAGAAACAGCAATTTTCGTCACCCCACAAGTTTTCTATTGGATTAAGGTACAGGGCTTGGCTGGCAACTCCATAACTTCGATCTTGTTGGTTTGGAAACAAGATGTTGCTCTTTTACAGATGTGTTTGGGTTGTTGTCTTGTTAAGACATCTATTTCAAAGGCATTTCCTTTTCAGCATAAGGCAACATGATCACTTGTTGTATACTTGATGTATCATTATTTATTGAAACTGATCCATGATCCCTGGTATGAGATAAATAGTCCCAACACCATAGTATGAGAAACATCCCAATATCATGATGCTTGTGCCACCATGCTTCACTGTCTTCTCGGTGTTTGGGGGTCGTCTGACAAACGGTCTGTGGTCCCTAGACCCAAAAAGAACAATCTTGTTTTCATCAGTCCACAAAATTTTGTGACACTCCTCTTTAGGCCAGTCAATGTGTTCTTTGGCAAATAGTAACCTCTTAAAGGAACAGTTTAGGGTAAAAATAAAAACTGGGTAAATAGATAGGCAGTGCAAAATAAAAAATGTTTCTAATATAGTTAGTTAGCCAAAAATTTAATGCATAGAGGCTGGAGTGACTGGGTGTGTAACATAACAGAATACAACACAACTTCCTGCTTTTCAGCTCTCTAAATCTGAGTTAGTCAGCGACTTGAAGGGGGGGCCACATGGGACATAACTGTTCAGTGAGTTTGCAATTGATCCTCAGCATTCAGCTCAGATTCAAAAGCAACAGTTATGACCAATGTGGCCCTCCCTCAATTCACCGATTGGTTACTGCCTGGTAACCAGGGTAACCAGTCATTGTAAACAAGAGAGCTGAAAAGCAAGAAGTAGTGTTCTGTTCTGTTATGTTAGACTTACAGTCACTCCTGCTTTTATGCATTACATTTTTGCCTAACTAACTATATTGAAAACATTTTTTATTTTGCACAGCCTATCGATTTACCCAGTTTTTATTTTTATAATGAACAATTCCTTTAAGCAAGTGCCTTTTCTTTCAACAATGGGACTTTGCGAGGGCTTCTTGATGATAACTTGGCTTCACATGGTGTCTTCTAATTGTAACAGTGCTCACAGGTAACAAATTAACCTTCTTTGATCTTCCTGGAGCTGATCATTGGTCTTTGAGTCTGTGTCATTTTGGCTATTTTTCTATCCATTTGAATGGTAGTTTTCAGTTTTCTTCAATGTCTTTCAGGTTTTGGTTGACATTTAAAGTATTTGAGATCATTTAGCTGAGCAGCCTATCATTTTCACATCTTTATGTTTCCCCGCCTGTAATCAACAATTAAATCAAAGTACGCTGTTCCTCTGAACAATGTCTGGAACAGCCCATTTTACTCTGATTTACTCTGAGAAATTGCACTATAACCAGGATGCACAACATTTGCTGCCTTCCTTCCTTAAATAATTGCCGTAATTGACGCCTGTTTTTTCACAATAAATGACCTCGCTAATTGGATGCCACACTGCTATTATTTTGAACATGCCTCAATTAATGATTCCTTTAAACATAATCAGCATAATGCATGTCATGACTGTTGGGTGTTTTGGTTTTCTGTTACTCTACTATACCTACTAGTAAATTATTTGCCATGCAGAAATATAAATCCTACCAAAAACAATGATTTATCAGTGATTGATTTATAGATATATAATGTAGGATTGTACAACCTGTCCAACAAATCCCAGATGAAGGCTGTCCAGGGGGGTAAATGAAGTGCTATAGTTTTCTTCAACACTGCACTGGTCACTTACCAATAAGGTGATATGTATTTAAAGAAGATATGACAACAAATATTTTACAAAGAGCAAATATAGCTTATTTTAAGACCATTCAAAAATATCATACTGTATACATATTAATGCTAAAACTAAATAAGTCCATACATTATTATAACATTGAATTGCCCTTTCTAACACTGAGAATCTTGGCTTACTGAAATACATTCTCTACCCCCTTAGTGTCAATGTTAAGGGTTGGAGGACTGACTATAGATAAAAGGTGAATACACTGGAATGTTACAGCCACAACTGTGAGTCATTTTTTAAAGAAGTAGAAGTGTCTCAAATACAGTACAAGTGGGTGACTTCTTAAATACAAGAGGTTGTACAACATCATTTTTACAAGCTGCCGTACAGACACTCGACCAAAATGGTCTTGTTGGCCATGTTATTTCTTTGGTGTTTGTGCTTTTTATTGCTGGAGGGTGTAGTGATAAATATCATCTATAGATTTAGTATAGGTTAGGAAGGTTCTAAAAGACAAAATGAAAGCTTATTTGAAATAGATTACACTATGCAGTGATGCTGCCACTGCTGAGGGCAAATGATTATCCCTATGAAACCCCCCCCCCCAAGCAAAAAAACTAGGGATGCACCAAATCCACTTTTTTGGATTCGGCCGAACCCCTGAATCCTTCCCGAAAGATATGGCCGAATACCAAACCAAATCTGACCCCTAATTTGCATATACAAATTATGGGTGGGAAGGGGAAAACCTTTTTTACTTCCTTGTTTTGCGCCAAAAAGTAATTTGATCTCCCTCCCTGACCCTAATTTGCATATGCAAATTCGGATTTGGTTTGGCCAGGCAGGAGGATTCGGCCGAATCCGAATCCTGCTGAAAAAGGCCATATCCCGAACCGAATCCTGGATTCGGTGCATCACTAAAAAAAACCCTCTGTTTCTCATGATCTCCCATTTGGGAGCTGCTGTCTTTTGATGGCAAACAGGGAGAATCTATGGCAAAGGATCAGCAAATAACAAATTCGTACATCAGGATGGGTTTTTCCATTTACACCTGTGCTGAATATCGCCTACAATAAACTTTACTGCATTGTTCAGTTGTGTACTTATTTAGCAGGTCCTTAGCTTATGATATTTTATCAGTACATTTATACATACAATCTAATCTCACACATTATAAATCACAGCTGTTATAGTTGGCACATAATGAATATAAACAATAGGACTAGGAATCAAGAGGTTCCACCAGAGAACAGTATGACAGATGTTATAATGAACTATTAATGATTTACAAGAAAAAAGGAAACAAATGGTCAGCCGTAAATAAACAGACAAATTCTATTGTGTTATCCATGCGATCTGCAGGATTATTTTTGTATGTTTCTTGATGGGTGTCTCAGGTGAAATATATATTAGGGCTTTTTAGTTCACTGTTTCAGGGTCCTGAACCCATCAACCCAGTTGAATACTATATGGCTGCACCAAGCTACTCACAGGGAGCAAAATGTTTTATCGGAGCTCTACTTGCTTTTTAAAAAGGGAAACCAAGCTAAATGCATAGATTTGCCCCACAATGTATTTATATTCCCTGGGTGGGTTAAGCCTGGGTCTATTAAGCATTTAAAAACGCTGGTTGGTTTGGTATAGGGCCGTTGAAGGCTTTGACTGAAGCTTTATGCACATCTGTTCTGTATGTGGGAGTGCATTTGAAAGAAGCACTCACATCTATAATACAAAGGCACACAGGTGGACAAACTACTTGGATCTTATTCAATCCATGGGAAGGTATGGGGGGGCACAAGCAAATAATTTCAAGCTTGCTTCAAGGTAAAACATGTCTCACTGAAAAATTGGCAGAGAAAATAGAAGTTTAAAGGATAATGCAACCCTGTAAAAAAAAAAAACCCACGCATGTGCCGAAATGGATGGAAATTGGTGAACCACCAGTCAGCTTACCGCAGTGGTTTAAGATGGCTGCATGGAGCTCCACTGCCTGAATCTGCGCTGAGGGCATGATTGAATTCTCCTTTAAGGAAAATAGCTCTTAGTACAAGCTGAGCAAGAAACTGGTCCGATTGCCAGTTAGGAAGGAATTTCCCCCCTCTCCCTGAGGCAAATTAGAGAGTCTGCAGAAGGGTTTTGTTTTGCCTTTCTCAGGATCAACTAGCAATTAGGCAGGTTAGACTTAAATTACTGGGTTAATAAGTTGTCTATAAAACAACTGTATGCACAGTGAAACAGACATAATTTTCTGAGGGTAATTAAAGTTTACCACATTTCTCCAGCACCTCTCAATACCCGCATAACATTGCCTTAGGGCCTTACCCTTTCATAAATAGTAGCCCTATGCAAGTGAAAACAAAGCTGTGAAGCTCTAGTGGACTGTGAGTGAGCTCAATTTATACATATCACAAATATGCCCCATAGTATTCCAGGTAGGGAATGCACCTAATCCATAATTTTTGCATAGTACCTAATCTTCCACAAAACATTCGGATGAATCTAAACCCAAACCCTATTTTGCATATTTAAATTTGAGAGAAATTATTGTGTTCAGTTACCCAAACTGACATGGGTTTGGATTCATTTCAGCTGAATACAACCAATTTATTTTTTACCATGGGCACAATTTGGCATATCTTGTCTGGAATATCTATAGTGTAAGGAACCAGGGGTAGGCAACCTGCGGCTCTTTATCCTGCTTGCTGCGGCTCTGTCTTGCGGCTTTGCCCGTCACATTGTCTATACAGCCCTCGCACCTGCTGGCGACTTCTTTAGTGTGCGACGGTTAGATTACCGCGGTCGCACAGTCAGGAAGCTGCCAGCAGGTGCAATGGCTGTATAGATGTCCGAGGAGTAACAGGCAAGACCTTACAAAATAACTTTTAATATGGTAAAGCACAAATGGCCTTCATTTTTATTCTTTGGTGTTTTTGATTTACTCTTTTATCTGCAGGTCTCTCTATTGCTAGGGGGTTACTTTGTATAAGAACTAGTGAGCAGAAAGAGAAGTGAATTGATGAAATTATGAATCGCAATAAAAATGAACCCAGTATGGGTTTTTTGGGTTGCCAGGGTCAGCAACCCTAACAAAAAAAAAGTTGCTGCAGCCTGGAAAAAGGCAGAGCAAGGCAAGCAACAACACCCATACATAATAAATAGTGAAGTCCAAACAAAAACAACAGGTCCATCAACAACATAATAAAAGAAACTGTAATGGTAAAGTTCCCCTCTAAATGAAATAGCTTAACATTTCTGTAAGATTCTCCCAATAATACTGATGAATTAAAGGAACAGTAACACCAAAAAATTAAAGTGTTTTAAAGTAAAGAAAATATCATGTAGTGTTACCATGCGCTGTTAAAACTGATGTGTTTGCTTCAGAAACTCTACTATAGTTCATATAAACAAGCTGCTGAGTAGCAATGGCGGAGGATAAGTATAACAGATAACATTGGGGCTCATTTATCAACACTGGGCAAATTTGCCCATGGGCAGTCACCTATAGCAACCAATCAGTGATTAGCTTTTTGAAGCCAGCTGCAAGTAGAACAATGAATGCAGCAATCTGATTGGTTGCTATGGGTAACTGCCCATGGGCATATTTGCCCAGTGTTGATAAATGACCCCCACTATGTTCTACAGAGTTTATCTGCTGTGTAACTTGAGCCTTTTCTCCTTTGAATGGCTGCCCAACAGCTTATTTATATAAGTTTCTAAAGCAAATACAGGTTTTAACAGTGCAGGGCAACACTGCATTATATTTTTATTACTTTAAAACAATTTCATTTTTTGATGTTGCTGGACCTTTAAGGAAGGAATAAAATAGTGTAGGAGGGCCATGAGGGGCCCCACAAAACTTACATTCATATTGCCAACTAGTTACATGAAATATTCACAAGCCAACTCCCTATGTGCAAGCTTATTTGTTACAAAAATACATACTTTTGGCAGCAACATTTTACTGGGCTTTTACTTTGCACAGAAGTGTTAGGGTGAAGAAGTTTCCTATAGATACAGTCTAATGCTGTCTTGTGTCAAAGCTGAAGCGAATGCATCTCTACGATCCATTAAATAATAAAGGCACTTGTACAGTTGATCTATTCCCACTTTAATCAATTAAATATCAGATCTTAAAGGGGAAATCCTCAATAAATCGTCGAAGAGCTGGCTGAATACAGAGTGTGGCTAGTCCCTCTCTTCCATGGTGAGTAATTATGCACCGGCGGCATATCTGTTGCAAGCTAAGGATTCGAGTCCTGCGCAGTGGCCGAGACAGTGTTAACTGGATGTCATTTTGGCATCTAAGAGGGGTATGTTGGCATTTCTCCACAGCTAGCTCCAAAAGCTTGACTGGGCAGTCTGAAAATAGCTCCCGTAGCCAGAAAAAGCCCTTCCAAAACAAAACCCGAACACTGACTGGACCAGACTCCATTTTGATGCTGACGCTAAAAAGATGGTTGCCCTGTGAGCTGTCCCGAACCAAAAATGTACCTATTTGCTCTTTTTCTAACATAGCATGAGCCTCTTTTGTAGGTAGGGGCCCCCAATAGAAATCACTAGCCTGCAAAGTGACTACCGATCTTTCAATTAGTTGGCGCTCACTTCCCCTAAAAAGGCGATATCTTGACTGGGGTGCAAGTGGAGCAGGCACAGGATAAATAATCTGGGTTGACTCTTGCTGGGGACATGCCCCACCTCCAACCATTTCAAATGCTCCATATGGCAAAGGACATCTTCGATCTCCACAACATATGCATCTCTAGCCTGCAAGAAAATACAAAAGGTTAATATTGTGCTTTGATTAAAAGACACAAACATCTGGCACTGAAATTTTTACAGTCCTTGGAGTATGTTAAAGAATAATCAGAATATAATACACAACACAGTTTATATACCACATATGGGCAGGAAGACAACTACTTATCAGGGGTGCAATTTTGTGCCCCTTATACCCCAAAACATGTGCTTCTGCCTACAGAAAACTGTCCCTAAATACAATGCATGCTTTACACAACTAAGAAATAAGAAAACTAAGGCAAATAAGGGCTTTTATTTTTTTTTGCCACTCCATGTAGTAAGACAGGTAAGAATTTGTAATAATGAGCACATTCCAAAATGTGAGGAAAATGTGTTTTGCAAAGTACAGTTTCAATATTTGCTTGCCTTGTCCTCTGCAGCAGAAACAAGGGGCATCCAAGCACTTAAAGTGGACCCGTCAACCCAAAAATATATTCTAAATCATATTTTAGTCAAGCAAAATGAACATTAATTACACTATATAAATTATTTTAATCTTGTTTTCTTCAGTCTGGGAATTCATAATTATAACAAGCAGGCAGGAGCCATTTTGTGGACACTGTTATTAAGACAAGCCTTGCATCATCTCAGAATCTTGTTTGTGCACCAGAATGGGGGACCCAATGTCTATCCCCATGTCCTGGCTACACAATTAAATGGTTAAGAGAACTGGGGGAATGTGTGGGGAGCAGTGACATCTAGGAGTGCTGAATAGAAATTGAAAGTAATTATCTGCCCCGCCTCTATGCCTAAGGCATAGAGGAGGAGTGGCACACAATATTTGATTGACAGCGGAGATTTTTAAATGCGCTTAAAACAGCTATGGATGCTTTGAAATTGGATACACAAGTTTTAGTTAGTCACATGACCTCACACTGAGCTAATATTCTGAAAAAAAACAAAACATTTTTCTGAGAAAAACCAGAAACCGGCAAGGACTGCAAAAGGTGTGGGCCTTTGGAAACCACACATGTATGTAGCTGTGAAAGAAGAGTGTGGGCGGAAGAAGCCCTAGAACATATTCAATTAAATCTTGCTTTTACTTTTAACCTGTATTCTGCTAACAAGTGGACTTCTTGCTCTATAACTTAAAGGCACACCCTAACAATCCATAAAGAATCTTGCAAACATCTAAGAAATCAAATAAATATGTAGCCTTTACTGCAGAAAAAAACCCACATCTCAGAGAGGCTTAGCTAAATAACTGCTTGGTAAAACTGTTCAAGTAATATTCAATTTTAAACAAGAATTTGGCTACGAGAGGCATGTTGCGTCTGAATCCCGTTCGGCGCTTACACGCGTCTCGTGGGTACAACCTCATTGAAAAGAATGAGGTGCGTCTAGACCTGCGCTCCCCTGTGGCTGAACGCAGCCAAACGCAGCGCAGGTCAAAAACACCCATGTGTAAGGGCCCTTACTGCTGCTTCAGCAAAATCCTGCATTGGAGTTCATTTTTCAAAAGAGCAACCAGATTTTTCAATTCTGAAATCTGACATGTGGCTAGATATGTTCTTAGTTTCCTAGGCGTTCTTAGCCATGTGTCTGTGCTCTGATAAACTTTAGTCTCTCTCTTTACTGCTGCACTGCAAGTTTGATATCACTCCCTTCCTATCAAAAAAATAATGGGCAGGTAACAAGGTAACAGCCCCCCCCGAAACCTGCATTAATAAAAATGGCCCAAGCTCTACCTTATGGTATATACGAGAACTGTAAAACATCCTGGTCTGGCCTGGACTCCTCCAGTTACATTGAGTAGGAGAAACAAAAGCTTATCCGAGCAGGTCATTGTGTAGTGCTAGCTCATTCTGAAAGCACATGACCAGGCACAACGACTTGAGATGGCTGCCGACAAACCCACTAAAGAATGCATTTGTTGGTTTAGGAAATAACATTTTAAATGCTAAAATGAATTTGTTGGAATGCACACAAGGTTATTTCATATTTTATTTAAAAGTAATAAAAACTAAACCATAAAAACCATGACACAATCACTTCAAAAGGACACTGATATTCACTGGTGGTACCTAATCAGCACTAACCTTGGAACCAGGCAATTGCATTTAGCAAGAGGAGTACTAACCCAGGTTCCAATGTTAGTGACGGTCTCTTCCTAGTAGACCCTCTGGGGCCTGGACCACAATTGTGTACATTTTCAGTTATTATTCTACTGCGCATGTACCCAGTCCAAACAGTTATACAGGTGAACTTGGAAAAAGCATATATCCCAGGCCTGTGCATATTTTAGTGAAGAGGCGCACTAGCCCATTTCCAGGGTTAAGGATGATATGATTGTACAACAGAATGCTTCGTTTTCAGCACACAGTTACAGCTATTTGTATTATAGTTAATATTCAGATAAGTTCTGCAAGTCAAGATTCTAAATATCAAGACTACATTCTACAAATCTACTGTCTTTTTATTACACAAATGCTCAAAAGGGAAACCTCTTGTAAGAAAATCTTACCCTGGTGGTCTAGTCTGCCGGCTTCTATAGCGCACACGGGGCACACGGGTTCAATGGAGGGACATTCTAGTACTGATCTTTGCCCGTGATAGGTATTGTACCTGGTGCTTTTGCTCTGTATCCTGCCTTGCTATTTCTGATCCTGATTCCTGTGTTTGACCCTGCCTGGCTTTGACTACTCTGATAACTGTATCTGATATCTGTATCCTGACCAGTGCCTGTTATCTGACCACCGATTCTGCCTCATCCTCATCTGGAACATAGTATTTGTACCTGGATAGAGAACTGGCTAAAAGATAGACTACAAAGAGTGGTGGTAAATGGAACATTTTCTAATTGGACCAGTGTTGTTAGTGGGGTACTGCAGGGCTCTATACTGGGTCCCTTGCTTTTCAACTAGTTTATTAATGACCTGGATGTGGGCATTGAAAGTATGCTTTCTATTTTTGCAGATGATACTAAATTGTGCAGAGCTATAGGTTCCATGCAGGATGCTGCCACTTTGCAGAGTGATTTGTCTAAGTTGGGAAACTGGGCAGCAAACTGGAAAATGAGGTTCAGTGTTGATAAATGCAAGGTTATGCACTTTGGCAAAAATAATATAAATGCAAGTTATACACTAAATGGCAGTGTGTTGGGAGTTTCATTAAATGAGAAGGATCTTGGGGTTTTTATAGATAACAAGTTGTCTAATTCTGGGCAGTGTCATTCTGTAGCTACTAAAGCAAATAGGGTTCTGTCCTGCATAAAAAAGGGCATAATTATACCTCTTTATAGATCCCTAGTAAGACCTCATCTGGAGTATGCAGTGCAGTTTTGGACTCCAGTCCTTAGGAGGGATATAAATGAGCTGGAGAGAGTGCAGAGACGTGCAACTAAACTGGTTAGAGGGATGGAAGACTTAAATTATGTAGGTAGACTATCCAGGTTGGGGTTGTTTTCTCTGGAAAAAGGCGCTTGCGAGGGGACATGATTACACTTTACAAATACATTAGAGGACATTATAGACAAATATCAGGGGACCTTTATACCCATAAAGAGGATCACCGCACCAGAGGCCACACCTTCAGACTAGAAGTAAAGGACTTTCATTTGAAGCAGAGTAGGTGGTTCTTCACAGTGAGGACAGTGAGGTTGTGGAATGCACTGCCGGGTGATGTCGTGATGGCTGATTCTGTTGATGCTTTTAAAAGGGGCCTGGATGACTTTTTGGACAGACACAATATCAAAGGCTATTTTGATACTAAACTCTACAGTTAGTATATTTATTATTAACTAAGTAACTATGGTCACAATTTGACCGCTCGGATGGTGGCGCACCACTGGTCTATAATTAATACCAATATGCAATAAATAACCTACAGTTTGCCCAGATGCACTCTATAATAAGCCAATATTACCAAAAGATATTGGAAAAAGATACTAAAATATTGGAAATGCCTGGTACCCTGTTAATATATTCTTATACAATCTCTAAACGCACTTGACTCTTACTGGAATTGTTCAGTATACAAATAAAAACTGGGTAAATAGATAGGCTGTGCAAAATAAAAAATGTTTCCAATCTAGTTAGTTAGCCAAAAATGTAATGTATAAAGGCTGGAGTGACTGGATGCCTAACATAACAGCCAAATTTATAACAGCCTCTTCCCCACCATGATATCACATGAGGGTTGAAAGGAACAGTTACACCAAAAATGAAAGTGTTTTAAAGTAAAGAAAATATCATGTAGTTTTGCCCTGCGCTGTTAAAACTGACCTGTTTGCTTCAGAAACACTATAGTTCATATAAACAAGCTGCTAAGTAGCAATGGCGGAAATTGAAAAATGGCTACATGGCACAGGATAAGATAAGTAATGGATAACCGATAACATGTTCTACAGAGCTTATCTGCTATGTAACCTGAGCCCTTTTTCCTTTGAATGGCTGCCCCCATGGCTACACAGCAGCTTATTTAGATAAACAGTAGTAGTACTAAACAAAGCAGTTTTGCCAGAGCAGGGCAACACTGCATTATATTTTTATTACTTTAAAACTATTTCCGTTTTTGATGTTACTGGTCAAGGGTCTGTGGTAGAGTCCTGCAGCGGGTCGGGTACCCATGGGTTACCCGCAAAAAACTGCGGAACTCTGCGGGTTTCAGGTAGAAGTTTTGGAAGGTATAGATGTGGGTCGGTGGTTCTCCAGGTTTGCGGGTGGTGGATCGGGTCACGGATCTTCTCAATAGCAAGTTTTACAGGTTTTTTCTGATCACGCCTACTTTCAATTTACAATGACAGCACTTCCTCTTTTTTTCTGATCATGCCTACTTCCTCCTACTTTTAATGATGTCACTTCCGGTTTATAATGACAGTACTTCCCGATTCTTGATGGTTATTGGGTCGCGGATCGGCTTGCGGGTCAGGTAGCGGGTGCAAGTTGGTAAGAATGCGGGTTGCTGGTTCCGAAAAATGGACCCGAGCAGGACTCTAGTATGTGGCCTTGATTACCTAGAAAAGGGTGCCCAAAAGGTAGACTTGTATAAATCTCCCTCTTCTTTCATGCTTTTCATTCAGATATTTATTATGTCAAGGTTACATAAAAAACAGTTGTTTGTTAAATATAGCAATATAAATGTTCTCATAAATCAATATGTAAGTAATATTTTCTATGGGACAGAATGCTAACAATGCTTTTATGTATGTAGATGATAAGGGAAAACATCAGTAAAAGTAGACCTCTCATTAGTAAAGTATGGGCACTCCTGCCCTAGGGTTAGGGTTGGACACTAGACCACGTGTTTGTGAATAATAAGATTTCAGGGCTTCCAGCATCCAGCTCTTGTGTGGAAAAATCTGAAGTATATGCAACTCAATGGTAGTACTCAAATATTATGAAGCTTTGCTTAGCTGTCCCAGGCATCACTTATTCTGACTATATACAAGAGTGACATTTACAAGAAAAAAAAAGCAACCAACAATGTCATTACTGTGCCACTGGGATTAGCTGCTAATGAGTTAAAACAAAGGTAGCCAATCTGACCCACAGCCTACAAGCTAGTCTGAGTTGGCTGAATGTTTGTCCAACTGACAAATGACTTCACTATGAAATTTCAACCAGCCGAGAGAATCACTAGCCTTATATTAGCCAAAGATATACTACTTCTATGCTGTTAGATTAGATCTGTCCTGAACAATACCTGCGTTCTTTGTCTAGTACAGGACATTAAACACAAGGGGGCATCTGTTGAAAAGGAAGGAAACAAATGCCAGTTGATTGCCAGGAAATAAGTATCAATGTGTTAACAGAAAAGGGGACAGTTACATGTTAATTAATTTAATTAAATGTATCAATAAATATAAAACAAATCAGGTATTCTGACACCAGGGTTTTATGCTGACGTTAATGATTTGCAAGTGCGGAATGGAATATAAAAAGTAAAACTGACATAAAAAAATACTCCAACAAACTACTGGAAATGCACAATAAAGACAGTCATAACTCCAATTCACAGAAATTCAAGATCAGCTGTAAGGATGGTCTTGGCCTTCATCCAGTTCCTGTAATAACCTTACTTTGCAAAGCCTTTGGGTGGAAGAAAGGCTTTATTGTAGCAAGACTGAGGCTGGGTCAAACTAAAAATTCTCAATTTTCACTTGTATCAGCATCGTTAGTCCTTTATATCCTAAAAAAAATTTCAATTCACGAGAAAATATTGCAGCACTTCTGACACAAATACTGCTCAGTTCTCTTAACCCTGAGCAACAGCCTTATAGGAACATACATACAGATAACTATTTGGCTTCCAAATGTATTGCTTAGCACTTAAAATCCCTCAGTGTGCTTTTTAGCTCTCAGGAGCCTAGGCTACAATATCTTGGGGGCAGCAGCTGCACAGGTCTTTTTTTTATGCCGTTCCCAATAGAAAGCAATTGTCATTCTGCCCATAAGGCTAGAATTATAAAAAGGCACAAGGCATTTTGATTTCCTCTATCTTTAACGCAAAATAAAATTCCTGCCACAGAGAATATGTAGCTGTGTGCAGGCTGAGGAAATCCATGCCTTTATTCCCTAGTCAGGCAGTTTGGTCAAACTTTACTATACATCAGTTCAGCTGGTTTCAGATAGTTCACCAGAAATAAAGACTTTTCAAATTACTTTCTATTTGCGACAGTTTTCAGGCCTGGATTTGTGGTGAGGCCACATAGGTCCAGGCCTAGGACGGCAAAATATTAGGGGCGGCAAGCCACCCAGTCATTTGCTGAGGAGCACTGGGGACACTCAGCTCTGGTGCATGCAGGCGGGTTTTGCGCAGGCGGAGGGTGCTAGAACCCTGACTGTTTTTCTAATATTGAAGTTTTATAGTGATACTGTCACAGGAAAACATGTTTTTTTCCCCTAAACACATCCAGTAGACTTCTGCACTGAAATCCATTTCTCTAAAGAGCAAACAATTTTTTTTTATATTCAGTTTTGAAATCTGACATGGGGCTAGACATTTTGTCAATTTCTCAGCTGCCCTTGGTCATGTGACTTGTGCCAGCACTTTATGAGGGAACTGCTTTTTGGCAGGCTTTTGTTTTTCCTTCTCGGTAGAACGCAGTGGGACATGCGTTTTTACTGTTGAGTGCTGTTCTTGGATCTACCAGGCAGCTGTTATCTTGTGTTAGGGAGCTGTTATCTGGTTACCTTCCCATTGTTCTGTTGTTAGGCTGCTGGGTGGGGGAATGGGAGCGGGTGATGTCACTCCAACTTGCAGTACAGCAGTAAAGAGTGATTGAAGTTTATCAGAGCACAAGTCACATGACTTGGGGCAGCTGGGAAATTGACAAAATATCTAGCCCCATGTCAGATTTCAAAACGAAATATATATATAAAAAAAAAATAGTTTACTCTTTTGAGAAATGGATTTCAATGCAGAATTCTTTTGGAGTAGCACTATTAACTGATGCATTTTGAAAAAAAAATTTTTTCCCCCATGACAGTATCCCTTTAAGTTTCATTTTTCACCTTCTAAAGCATCTCTATGGGGGGAGGGGATGTCCCAGACTCTGTAACTGTTCTAAATTGATACATATAGGGGGTTATTTAGAAAAATCCAGATTTATGTCACTATTTTTGGAAAGCCTCTCTGACCAAATCCGCATGGACTTTCTCCCCCTATTTATCATTAAATTTTGTGAATAATTCTTGTGTGCGGGAAAAGCCTCTATAAGATCGTAAAAAATCAGAGTACAAAGTTTAATGTTCGTGGCACTAGTGTTTCAGTCTGGCAACTCAGTGATCCAGGTGCAGATTCTGAAAAGTTACAATTTGCTACATTTAATTGATACAATTAGTTAATACATTTTCTGGCAGCATCTGTGGAATATTAGTAACTATTGTATCAATTCTAACACCTGCCTTTAATGCAGGGATTCTGCTCAGAACATGTATCAACTAAATGGAACAGTTTAGAACAATTTAGTCAGTGACCCCCTTTTTCCAAGAGCTTCTTTAGAAGGTGAAAAATGAAACTTTACACTTCAAAAATGAAACACATTTTTAGAGGTTTTTGAGGTATTGTTAAGTGCATCGTTCATCATTTTTTTTATATTTGGATCTTTTATTAAATTTAACAACTATCGTAATTTTTGAGTTTAGTCTTGGTTTCCAAAACTTCTTGGACTTACTTGGACCCTAGCAACCATATTGCTGAAAATACAAACTGAAGAGTTGCTGAAGAAAAAGCCAAATAACTAAAAAAAAAAACTACAAATAATAAAAAATTAAAACCAACTGCAAATTGTCTGTACATTATACTAAAGGTTATCTCAAAGGTGAACAATAAATAAAAATCATTTAACTAATGAACACACCCAACTGGATTGTGTTGTCTCCAATAAGGATTAATTATATGTTAGTTGGAATCAAATACAAGGTCCTGTTTAATTATTACAGAGAAAAGGGATTTTTTCTTTTTAATAATTTTATTAAAGTAGACTCTATTGGAGATGGCCTTCCCATTTATCTATATAAAAGATCCCATAACTGTACACTTGTTATATGGAGCTATGTCATCAAAGTCAGCATTTTTAGGCTAAGGACTGAATGAAAAATGAGCATAGTATAGAGGTCTGCCTTCATATTCAGAACATTCTAAATACAGAACACAAAGGAGTAAGGAATTGAATAATCACTTCTGTACAGAGATACAGCTATAGTATACAGTGTGTAACACACAAATGTAACCACATTATATACAGTGTGATATTCTAATTGTATCAGTTTGGGTCTGTTCCCAGTTGAGCAAGGGTGCGGGGGGAGCAGTGTGGTGACATGCAGAGTAACTATGCCCTTGCAAGATTTCTTAGAAACTTAGGAGACTATGCTGCACTTCCTGTCTGTGATTAGTGAAACTGTATCTTGAGCTTGAAGTTCCCTAATTACCTTGAACAAAAGCCTAAAGTACAGAAAGCACTTCCATATATATATATATACATATATATATATATACATATATATATATATATACACATATATA
>CM044438.1:94926160-94943660 GCA_024363595.1 Xenopus borealis
AATGAGGTGGAGATTTATTGGTGATCCAACGTTTCGGCTCCACACAGAAGCCTTTGTCAAATAGCCCCTTCCCCCATTCAACATGAATCACCTGCAAAGTGCAAACATGTGGTGCTCACGTGACAGGCGCACATCACATGAAAATACAGTAGTCTGCATTTTTGAGTGATGCCGTCTAGCATTACAGGGCTCTTATAGGTGATTCCCATCAACTTTCTGTGGAGAGTAAAGTTTTCCGAAGTTGCCTCACGAGGAAACTTCGGACGACTTTGGAAAATGAAGCGCTCCGAGTGCCACCCGGCAATTTGTTGCTGAGCGACTAAATCTCCCAGAATCTCCATGTGCGTCTCTGCCCTTAAGAGCAGCAAAAACTCAAAATTAGGATAAGGAAACCTATAAGGATAAAGGAACCTCACCCCCCACCCAATCTTGTAGACAATAATGAATAATATATGGTGCTGGTTTAACTTTGGGATAAAAATAAATATCTTTATCTCGGCAAATAGACTCTTCCGCTAATCCAATCACAATGGAACACTGCAACTCTTCAGAGAGGTGACATCTGAAATTCACAGAGGTGTTGATTCTGCATAGTTATTGTGAATCAACACCTCTATGAATTTCAGATGTCACCTCTCTGAAGAATGGCAGTGTTTCGTTGTGATTGGATTAGAGGAAGAGTCTATTTGCCAAGAACTCCCCACACCAGTCAGTTGAACTGAAGAAGCTGCTCAGGATGTGCAGTGAAATGTCTTCAATAAAATTACTCCGCAAGTCCAGTTGTTTGAATCAGTTATATTAGATATACTATGACTTGGATGAATGAAAATCTTCATAGTCATATCAGAATTTAGTACTGTAGCATTATCTTATTTTACAGGCCAACCACATTTTCTGATGGATAATTATTGACGACCCCTAAGCTTAACTTCTCAACAGTTGCTCAGAGCCCACTGAGCATGTGAGTGTCACAGACACTTTGCAAGATGGCGACGCCATGTGACAAGTTTGAAGTCCTGAATCATTGCTGCTAGTGAAAAGCTGAAAATATGGAATTTTAAGCCCCATTAATTTTTAAGGTTTAGTTTTCCTTTAAGGTCCCTCAAGGCTTTGTCTTTGGACAGTTAATCTCATGTAATCCTACAAATTCTGGGTCAACTCATCAGCTCCTTTGCCTTTCAATGCCATCTATATCAGGGATGCCATCAGAAATCATGGGGCCCCATACAACATTCAATTTCTGGGGTCCTTGGGTCCTGCCCACCACCACAGGCCCCACGCCACAGTAAGAAAGCAAGACAAACATGGGTGCTAAAAACCAACTGGTTGCTAGGGTCCCTCCTACAAGTTAAAAAAAAAAAAAAAGCAATTAGGGGTTTATGGGGCCCCCAATAAAAGTTTCAAAAACGTCACTGGTAGCCAGACATTGGTGGTCAGGGTCCTCATAGAAAAAAAGATGGTGGCCACCCCCCCACAAGTTAAAATGCAATCGGTGGTCAGAAGCCCCATAGAAATTTTTTAAAACATTGGTTGCCAGGGGCCTATACAGAATTAAAATAATACATTGTTGGCCACTGGATTAAAAAAAAAAAAAACACATTAGTGTTCAGTGAAACTTACCTTAAGTTCTTCTTCCTTGTCCTCCGTGATCACAGCTTCTTTGTTTTCTTAGGCTCCTTTTGTGGCTTTGCAAACTGCTAATTTGTAAAGTGCAGCACATGCAGGCCCCCCTTTAGGCCCAGGCCTGGTAAGACTGTACGCCCTGTGACCCCCCTGATGGCAGCCCTGATCTTGATGATACCCAAACCGCTCTCTTTCATCCTCATCTTTCCACCTCTGTCACATCTCAAGTGTTCAACTGTCTCTCTGCTATATCCTCTTGAATATATTTTCCTTTTATAAACTCAATTTGGAGAAACATAACTGATTGTATTCTCTCATTCACACACACAACCTACCACATCATTGACTGTTACTGTAACATTACTATCATTTATTCTAGTACCCAGGTTTGCACTCTTGGGGCCATACTTGATTCAGCACTCACATTCATTCCTCACATCCAATCCCTTGCAAAATCTTGCTGATCAACTGATAAATCTTAAAAATACTGGAAGAATATGCTTATTCGCTCTACAATCCATCCAGAATACAGCTCTAAGACTCATCCACATCATACATCAACATTGTCTGGGCCCTCTGGCCCCAGCCCAATACCACAGAAAAAAGGCCACACACATTAGCGCTAAAACAGTTGTGGATGGTTAGGGCCTCTTCTTGGGCTTCATTTGGCAATGTTGGCTCCTTTCAATGGCTTTTCCTCTTCTTTCAGATTTTTTTGGTGCTGCTTCGGCGACTCAAGGGCGCCCGGCTAATCCGGGAAGTGTAATATGGCAAGACCGCCCTTAAAAACCACGGGGCCTAATACAGCTGTCCACCATGTGCCCCCACCCCATGTGGCTCTCATGAATGCCTCACAGACTTTGTCAGAGCAGCTCCCTACTTTTGGAACATTTTAACCCACATTGTCAATCAATGTCCTGCCCTGAATTATTTGAATATTCTACTAAAACCAACCTATTCCATAAGGTTTACACAATTACCTGCCAACCAAACAGATTTGGGATATCTCATAGAACGCAGATTTCTGAAGCAACATTCTGCTGACCCATTACCTCTGCACTAACACGATAAGAACATTTTTCCCCAACATATTCCATGACCATAAAATGTTATACTTTGTGTATCAATTAACCCCACTAACATTTCTACACAAATTACAATGCCGACCATGGGAAGTAACACCGCAGCCCCATACCCAGCCATATTTATTCCTGAGCATCACTATCACTAATAAATACCTTTTGTTTTCAACTGCAGGCTCCCAGTGTCACACCAGACTTGCAGATTCTTTGTTTAGTGTGTCAGTTAGGTTTGGTGGCATGTCAGTGTCAGCCATATAATGCCACACGGGCAGTTATATTTAATATAATACACAAAAGCCGTAAATATCTTGTAAATGATATCCTTATAAACGGTGAGTTCTGATGTCATCTGATGTCATTTCTGTCACATGACTCACTGAAACTTGTGTATTATAATGAATAAAGTACCCCAAGTTGCAAAATATGAGGATATTAGAAGTTACCTCGGAGTTCCATGACCTGTATAAAAACACTCGGCCTTCTGCCTCGTGTTTTTATATGGTCATGAAACTCCTAGGTAACTTATAATATCCTTATAATTTACAAGAGGGGGTACTTTATTCACTATATAAAGCAATGATGTGCTAAAGTTTATCTAGTGACTTTGTATGGAAGAAGCACACCTATATACTGGCAGTTGCCTTTTAATCCATTTAAGCTATTTTTGTTGCAATAAGTGGATTAAAAGGCAACTGTCTTTGTATTGGTGCATTTCTTCCAAAGTGGCTGGAGAGGATTTTGCTTGGGAGCTGCCAAGGAAGTGAATGCATATAAGAAAACAACAATGGATGCAAGTTCCTCCAAAAAAATAAACCAGAAAATAATAATAAAAAAAAAAAAATGTTTATTAGGACATATTATGGAAAGGCCTAATACGTTTCTCATAGGCTAGGAAGTGAAATCACTCTAGTGACTCAAGTAAGCAGGGCTGGATTCCTGGGGTGGGCACCCCTAGACTGTACGAGTGCATGCACACAGGTCCCCATAATGCAGCTGGGCAGCATGTCTCCCTGAATTTTTTGCCACCCTAGGCACGGGCCTTTGTGGCCTTGCTGTACGGAAGAGATTTTGATTTAGGACTGTGCTAAAGTTTATGTCAGAGGATTTGAAAAAAGTTAAAACCTTTTGCCAGTTTATTACATAAAATTGTGTATCTGTTCATATTGGAGTTGCTCAGCTAAAATTTCAAAAACTCTAGCTATAAGTTGGTGCCGGTACAATAAGTTTATTACAAGTGACAGTGCACAAAAATATTTTGGGATAAAATAAAAAGAATATGGAACTATAATAAAGAACAGCTGTTAAAAAAACCTGTCCAATAAACCTTCAATGATGTCACATGACACACTGAAACTTGTTTATAAATATATATATATATATATATATATATATATACACACACACACAAGTTGGTCTTTAAGGAGCGTTTGGCAGGCATACCGAAAAGAAAGTGTCTAGTTACTGTGCCCCCTTCTTCCTTTCACTACATTTTTCAAATTAACCCCATATTCAATCAGGGCTCTTTTCTTTCCCTTTCATGGAAATCGCTGATTTAACCAGCAGTTAAATATCAGTTAATACTGATGTGTCAATATTGTATATTGATAATTGTCCATCTATTTTTAGAAGTGCTGTGTGTGTGTGAAAAATACACAACAGGGGCAGGTGCAGGTTCAGCTCAAAATCCGAGGTGTATCTGTCATTGCTTTTTGTTAACAGCAGCCATATCCCTAAGCCACCAACTATATCAACATAAATCCAGAGATCTGCTGGGCATCCCTATGCTGTATTCAGTGCCACACACACACACACACATATTCTTGGGGTAACGTCACAAGGGACATTTTTCAACCCCCTTTGAAGCCACTTCCCGTGGAGCGGACAAAAACATTCGATGGGAGTTTCCCAAGGTAAAACATGCCTTTAGTTTGCCCTACATGCTATGCCATAAGGTGGCCATACACTGAGAGATCCGCTCAGCCAGAGTGGATCTTTGGCCGAGCAAAAGCACTACGCAATATGTTGGCGCTATAATAAAATAATAATAATAGCAGTAATATTTGGGCACATTAGTGAAATTATCTGCCACTTGGTCTATACTGCTGCTTGTGTGCTGAAGGCGTTATCAGTAGACAATGAAAAGTATGCTATTTGCAATAAAAATTTAATAAAATAGTTCATTTGCATCTAATGTTAAGGGTTCAAAGAATCTCAGGCTGAATAGTTGGCCCCCACACATTTTCACCTCACCAAATCTGGCCCTCGTTGCAAAAAGTTTGGACACCCCTGCCCTACCAACCCCTTCTGAAAAAGTATACGTTCCCCAGAACATTCCCCTTCACTAAAACAACAACCAACACTAGACACAACACACAGAGAATTATATAATAATGGGCAATGATTTTATCTGGTGAGGTTGTCAGTATTTAGCTAAATGCTCAAATGCATTGCAAATAATGAAGGTAAACATTTGATTAGTAGTTATTAGTTGCTAGACCTGGTCTTATGTTTTGCACATCTCCAGTATGTAATGCTATGCTAGTACAGGAACAAGAAAAAACAATATCTGAAACCTCAGAATTAATGGATGTCCAGCTCTCACACACAGTATATTGTAAGCAATTAACTCTAACTTGTAAAAACAATTTCCTTTTTCTATGTCATATGTCTATGAGCTGCACGAATCCATATTGGTGGCAAAACATTTCTATAGGGTTTCCTTGATGACTAAATGATTTTTAGAAGACAAAGCAAGGTGATCTAAATTAAAGATTCCTTATCCTGACAACTCCAGGTCTCAAGCATTCAGCAAAACAAGTCCTATAGTTACTCGACCTCACTATAAAACCTTTTTACAACCCTTAATTGCAGGAAGGTACCGTTATTGATAATTACACATGTTCTGGGAGCCAGAGTACTGTGTGGAACCAACTTTTGAGACCTGGACATGACCTGAACCCGCATCTGCAACCCATCAACACTCCTTTAAACAGAAAGTGCTGGTGCTGCAAACAAAAAAAAACTGAAGGGACATCAGGAAAAAGTTTTGAAAAGATGTAGACATTATAATATAAGAAATATAGATGAGACCCGCAACCCAACCCGCACATGAGAATCCTACCCTCATCCTGCAAGGTACCACTTTTCTTGCAAGTAACCTGTGGCTACCTGACCTGCTGCAGGACTCTCTGCTAGGGTCCCACTGGCTGTGCTAGGGTCCCCACTGGCTGTGCTAGGGTCCCCACTGGCTGTGCTAGGGTCCCCACTGGCTGTGCTAGGGTCCCCACTGGCTGTGCTAGGGTCCCCACTGGCTGTGCTAGGGTCCCCACTGGCTGTGCTAGGGTCCCCACTGGCTGTGCTAGGGTCCCACTGGCTGTGCTAGGGACTCAATTCTCACTGTAACTGGAATCTAAGTGCAGGATCTAAAGCCATGTTCCCTCTAAGCCCATGTGCAGTGGCAGAACTAACAGAGGTGCAGGGGGTTCGATTGGGCCAGGGCTCACACCCCCTCAGGGCCCCCACAGCAGCTCACGCGCCACTGAATCCAGGGCAACAATCGGGTCCACACCAGGGCCCTCTAGTTACATTACTGCGAACGTGAGCTCACACAAAATTT
Organism: Xenopus borealis; assembly: GCA_024363595.1. NCBI lineage: Eukaryota > Metazoa > Chordata > Amphibia > Anura > Pipidae > Xenopus > Xenopus borealis. The sequence continues at coordinate 94,932,482 of CM044438.1, forward strand.
TTGAGGCCATTTATACTGCCCTGAGCAGACAGTGTTTTAAAATGTGTGCAGAAAATATTTTTTTGCACACATAGCTGAGAAGAAATTAAAGGGAACACTGCTCTTAGGACACAATCTAAATAATAAGGAAACATTTTTTGGTAGTTCAGCTTAATGTTGTAGACTAGTTTGAAGGGCAACTAAATGAGACTAAACATAGGAAGTTCTTGGGGGCATCACAGAATATGCAGGAGCTGGGCATCTGATGCAGGAGCTGGGCATCTGATGCAGGAGCTGGGCATCTGATGCAGGAGCATCACATAAACACTTGAAAAGTTAGTAGAACAATGGAACTCGCACAATCTAAGGCATCAGGGATGCATTTGCCACTGATTGCTCCTTTTCAAAGCAGCGACAACAATGGCCCACTCAGCTGTTTCAGAACTACAACTCCCAGCATGCACTCCTCCAGTTCCACCCAGTAAATTGTAATTTTGCAGCCGTCGGAATGCAAATAATCTATTTATTGATACCCCTAACCCTTGAAGCTGTCCGACCCCTACTACTGACAGAGCCCTTCCTTGCACAAGAGTGGGGCTGGGGGCCAACAACTCACCCGACACTAGGAATAGGAGTCCTGGAGGAGAGCACATCTCACAAACGCTGCAAGCCGGGTGGAAGGAGCGACCAAACCAAAGCGGGAGACACGAATCGAATCTGCAAGATCGTTGGAGGAGAGGCAAATGCTGCTTGCAGGGAAATACTGGTGTGAGAGCAGGGGAGAGTGGGCACACTGGCACATTCCCCAAAACTTCTTCATCCCACCTCGCAACTTCTTTGGAGTTCCATGAATCCCCGTGTGGCGGTGCTGCACTTCCCCCATACAAGGTCACTCTCGCTCTTTGCTGGCCGAACAAAGCCTCTCGGCACCGGTACAACTACAAGAAGGTACGGGAGCCGACAAGTAAGGGCCTAGTCTCCCAATGAAAACGCCTCCCGGGAGAGGTACTGTATTGAATTTAATGATCCACAGGCAGAAGATGCTCAGAGCGGCCAACGGATAGGACACGCCCACGAAACTCGGTGCGGCGCTGGTTGGTCGGAATCTACTTCGGATACTCTGTTGCGCGATGCTGATTTGCTACTAGATGCTTGGCCTTTGGAACCCCAGGCCACGCCCCTCGATGGTAATACGGTAATGATTGACGGGAGCAGGGTTCTGAGGCTATGACGTTACTGTGGCAGGCAGACGTTGTCTGTAGAGGGATTTTGTGGGAATCATGTCGGATTTGTAGCTGTAGAGATTCCCGGGAATCACGGTCTGGGAATGTGAGAAGGGCTGCTTAGAAGGGAGGAGATACGGGACAGCGTATAAAAAGGCGGAGAAAGTTGGTTGAAGTGTTGGAATTCGGGGAGGAGCGGGTTGGGACTGGAAGACAAAGGGTGTGATTTGAGACGAGGAATGTGGAGATGGATATTTCGGGAAGAGAGGAATAAACAGGGAGACTAGTGGGAATGGGAAGAGGAACCCGGGACATATACATTAGTGGGGCGGGGCTTGTGGCAGAACTGCAGAATTTGATGCTGGTTGTGTGTGAGGCACTTGTCACAGAACCACGGAGAGACCAAGTGCAACTGAGCAGCCACAGCCGCTCTTAGCAGGATAAGTCTAGAGCATACCAACAAGCATGCTGGAAATAGAAAGAGGGACAAAAAGATTTGCCTTGTTTAAAATATTTTGACCATGCCCGTTTTTTGTGTCCACACCTAATGAAGTGAATTGCCCTTTAAGCTGCAAGTCTATTTCTCAGAGACCTGCTTATCTTAAATTGTTACAATTACATATTAGCTTATCTTAAATTGTAACAAATGTATCTAAGTGCTCCTGCCACATATTCGGTGCTCTCTGCCAAAAGCAAATTATGTTAGAAACTATGTATCTGTTTCAGTGGAAATATCAAAGAGAAAGTCATGGCATGGGGCCAAAACAATGGACTTCTCAGGGATCTGCTAGATATCTTTGGGGCAGGTATGAAAATCCCATTGGAGAGGGTAGTTCCAAATAAGTGGAACTTCACCAGCTCAAATGGGTTGTTTTCACTTTTTATTAGTTGTGTTTTTTGAGTTATTTAGCTTTTTATTCAGCAACTCTGCAGTTTGAGCAATCTGGTCCTTGGGTCCAAATTTCCCTAACAACCATGCATTGTTTTAAATAAGAGACTGGAATATAACTAGGAGAGGGCCTCAATAGAAAGATAAGTAATACAAAATAGCAATAACAATATGTTTGTAGCATTATAGAGTATTTGGTTTTAAGGTTGGGTCAGTGACCTCCAATTAAAAACTGGAAAGAGTCCAAAGGCAAATAATTCAAAAACAATAACAAAAAAGAAAAAATGAAGACCAACTGAAAAGTTGCTTATAGTTAACCATTCTATAACAAAGTAAAATGAACATAAAGGTAAACCACTCTTTTTAATATCAGGAGATTTGAAGAATTTTTTTGTGTGGTCAATTCCACACTCTTTTGTGCAACAAAAAGCTAGCCTTGCAGAATAGAAATAAAATACAGGTATGGGACCTGTTTTCCAGAATGCTTGGGACCTGGGGTTTTCCGGATAATGGATCTTTCCATAATTTAGATCTTTATACCTTAAGTCTACTAGAAAATCATATAAATATGAAATAAACCTAATAGGCTGGTTTTGCTTCTAATAAGGATTGCTAACCTCTTAGTTGTGATTAAGTACAAGCTACTGTTTTATTAGTACAGGCAAACATTTCAATTATTTCCTTAATGTGGAGTCTATGGGAGATGGCCTTTCCATAATGCAGAGCTTTCTAGATAACAGGTTTCTGCATGACGGATCCCATACCTGTATTGAGGAAATCTCCAAGTCCAAAAATTAGTCCTTATCATCTGCTTTCAACCCTTTCTCACTTGCTGCAGGCTATTACTTGATTCTGAACTTGTGTTCCTGAAACCCCTATTAGAACATACTATGCATTAAAATATTTATTTTACCTTGCTTCATTTGTTGTAAACAAGCCTAATGGCCTTCAATGAGATATGCACATCGTACATCCACTGGATAGGATACTGAGCTGAAAACTCAGTCTGACAGTGCAGTGACCCAATAATTTAATTCCCTACATGCTTAGGTGCAAGATTTGAAACCACCTACTCTCCCACTTGCAATTTGTGCACCATTGTTGCCACAGCATTCCCTAAGCTCTCTCACTGAGCTCTATGGAGTTAGGCCCTGATGCTGTTCCACCCCTTTTGTGACAATATACAATATAACATCATATTGGCTCTTCTGCTGCTCTAACAATGTTAGAAACATCTTGGGTAGATTCAATCCCAGCTCCACTGGACCATCCTTCTGGGTTCTTCTCGTTCCGATATTTAAAAGTCAAGTCCTATTTATTGTAATCTCTTCTGCATACATAAAGGAAGTGCATACACAACGAGACAAAATTGCAATGTCCCTTTCTCATCCAAGGCCACATAATACATATAACACACACTCACAACTATGTTAAAGAACAAAACATGTTTCAATATACACTTCAAGCTACGAATAAATAAATAAAATACAAATAAAAAAAACAAATACTCAACCTGCTCTGTGAAAAGTAAATCTTGTTTGTTTTTTTTTTTTGTTTTTTTGGAAAACTCAATAAAAACGTTGAAATAAAGAAAAAAAAACAATTTTTTCAGCTTCCACAAGTGTATTTCTTTTTTTATTTATGTGCCATTTATTTGTGCAACTACACCTTATCTAAAATCCACTACTAACCTTACTATTAAAGGACAAGGAAAGGCAAAAACATAAAATACCATTTTACTTACTTTAATGAAAAAGAATCTCCAATATACTTTAATTAACAAATGTGTACCATTTTTATAAAAAAACGGACAGTATTCAGTGAAATTCTCCCTTCATTTAGTGCTGTTTATAGGAATTGTCAGATGGTCCCTAACTGCTGGGCAGGGAAATAATCAATTATAAACAGCAAGGGGGGCCCCCACCTTACTTCCCAGCCATGCAGAACTCCAGCAGCTTGCAGTGAGTGATTGTGTAGAGCAGTGATCCCCAACCAGTAGCTTGTGAGCAACATGTTGCTCTCCAACCCCTTGGATGTTGCTCCCAGTGGCCTCAAAATTCCAGGCTTGGAGGCAAGTTTTGGTTGTCTAAAAACCAGGTGCACTGCCAAACAGAGCCTCAATGTAGGTTGAAAATCCACATAGGGGCTACCAAATGGCCAATCACAGCACTTATTTGGCACCCCAAGAACATTTTTCATGATTATGTTGCTCCTCAAATCCTTTTACTTCTTAATGTTGCTCTCTGGTCCAAAAGTTTGGGGATCCCTGGTGTAGAGATATGTATTGGATTTTATTATTGCCTTTACATCCTCTTTAATGTTTCCAAGTCCAGCTGCAGGGACAAAGATCATGGAGCCAGATTTAAACAGATAAACTGGGATTCTATTTGGAGGATTATTTTGCTGCAGCCACTGGTTCTGCAGAATTGGAGAAAGTTTGTATTAGGCTGATGCCGCACAGGAAGATCCAGGGAGATTAGTCGCCTGGCAACTAATCGCCGCGTCTTTGAGGCGACTAATCTCCCTGAATGGCTTGCCACCCGCTAGCACTAAAGTCGCCTGTGCCTATTCACACGCGGCAATGCGTTTTTCAAAGTCGCTCAAAATTGCCTCATTGAAAAACGTATCCCTGTGTGGGAATAAGCGCAGGCGACTTTAGCGCTGGCGGGTAGCAAGCCATTCAGGGAGATTAGACGCGGCGATTAGTCGCCAGGCGACTAATCTCCCTGAAATCTTCCCGTGTGGCCTAAGCCTTAATCAATACAAAAACTATAAAATCCACATTAGATTACATGACAACACAGGACCCAGTGCAGTCTGTATGTTCTGATTATTAAAGGGCCAGTAACATAAAAAAAACTGAAATTGTTTTAAAGTAATAAAAATATAATGCAGTGTTGCCCTGCACTGGTAAAACTGCAGTGTTTGCTTCAAAAGCACTACTATTGCTTATATAAATAAGCTGTTGTGTAGCCATGGGGGCAACTTGTCAAAGGAGAAATGCTCAAGTTACACAGCAGATAGCAGATAAGCTCTGTAGAACATAATGTTATCTGTTATCTATTACTTATCCTGTGCATATAGCCGTTTTTCAATTTCCACCATTGCTACTCAGCAGCTTGTTTATATGAACTATAGTAGTGTTTCTGAAGCAAACAGATTTTAACAGTGCAGGGCAACACTACATGATAGTTTAATTACTTTAATACACTTTAAGTTTTTGGTGTTGCTGTTCCTTTAAGCAGTCTTGCTGTATTGGCTTCTGGCAGATATTATTTGACTAATTTATGACAATCCCTAAGCAGCCCAGACCACACTGAGCATGTGCAGTCTTAGGGGCCGATTTACGAAATTCACACGAATAAATCTAAGTTCGAACAAATTCATGTTTATGTTTAGTATATAAAATACAGTGTTTCTGCCCTTATTCTATTTTACACTTTCCTTTTCTTTTAAGTGCAAATAACTGTTCCTAATATAAGGTAGTATTATTGTGCATTTATAGCAACAATTCACATTATATCTTTTTATTACCATCTCTATGTTGTGTAATAAAGAGAATGTCTATTTCTCACAACCAATAATAAAGTGCATATATTGTGCATAACCCATCATTTCTGCAATCTAAACATATCTACCCATAACGATCCACCTTTACATTTTGCTCCCTTGTACAACCCATTTATATCTAGTCTATAAAAGAACGGAATAAAAAACATTGAATTTCTATAAAAAGACTGGATAGTTAAAAAAAAAACCCCCAAAAAAGCCCATATTTAAAAGTCTTGCAGCTTGAGGGACAAAACTATTACAAACCCTGGTTTAATATGCACGAATGCTATGGCAGCACTATACTGGATACCTTACTTAAAGGAGAACTAAACCCTTCATTTAAAAAAAAACCCTACCACCCCCCCCCCCCCCCCCCCCCCCCCCCCCCCTCAGCATAGCTAATTTTTTACTTGGAATTCAAGGCAGCCATCTTCTTCTCTTTGGTAATCTTCTATTAAATGGTGTTTCAGTGCAGTTGGAGAAAGTTGAAGACCCAGAAGAAGACACAAAGACTACTGAATAAGCTGCCTTGAACTCCAATGCCTGAAACTGCTGCGAGGGGTGAGAAAATAGGGGCATTTGCCCAGTGTAAAGGTGGCCATACACAGAGAGATCCGTTCATTGGCAGCTTTTATTGGTCTGTTGGCAGCTTTTATTGGTCTGTGTATGGCCACCTTAAAGGGCAAGGAAAGGTAAAGAAATAAAATCCAATTTTTACTTTCTTTAATGAAAAATAAATCTATCTCCAATATACTTTAATCAAAAAATGTGTTCAGTTTTTATAAGAAACCTGACTGTATGCAGTGAAATTCTCCCTTCATTTAGTGCTTCTGTCAGGGAAACAATCACTTATGAACAGCAGGGGGAGCCCCTGCCTTACTTACCAGCCATGCAGAACTCAAGCAGCTTTGTTTTTTGATCATTTATGACAACCCCAGACCACACTGAGCATGTGCGAGTCTTGATATTGCAGAGATGTCTAACAAAGTTACAAGATGACAGCCCCCTGTGGCCAACTTTGAAAGCATAAATCATTTGTTTGATTAGGCTTGTGGTGCAGTAAGTTCATGTTTATGTTTAGTATATAAAATACAGCATTTCTAGCCTTATTCTATTTTAGACTTTCCTTGCCCTTTAAGAGCTACACTGGGGGGAGCGGGGAGGCGGGGTCTATGGGGGTAGGGTTTAATTCTCCTTTAAACATTCTTATTAAATATCTCTTGAATTGAAGGTAAAAACTCTCCAATAATTCCATTTGCCGTGCTCAGAATATTTTGTAGCCTCTTGCGCTCACTAGCATTGCAGTTGTCATACCAAACCATGATAGAATTTGTCACTACACAGAGCTATAGATAATAAATTTCAATGGCTATGAAACTAGTGATGAGAGCATTTTTTATGCCAGGCATGGATCCGTTGTGAAATTCTGCATTTCTCCATCAGCAAATTTGTTGGTGAGGCTGAGGCAAAAATTTGCTGCAGAAAATGTGCAACAAATGAAAAGCGGCCATTGACTTAATGCATCTGGACAAAAAGTCACCTTAAGAAAAAAACACACATTGACTATAATGCATTTGGAATTTAAAAAAAAAAATGGCCCAAACAATTTTTATGCAAAAATTTTTCTGACGCCCATTGACTTGGCAAATTTTGGTGAAGCAAAATGGGACAAATGAACTCATCAATACATAAAACATATTAATTGTAGCATTTCCAAGAAGGAATCAGGAGTACCCTTTGTTTGTAGGCAATTCCAACTCAAACTAATGGGGATCAATTATGAGCAATTAATCACCCCATGGCACAAAACTTGCCACATGCTTCATTACGCTAAATCAGGGATCCCCAACTTTTTTTTTTTTAACCCTTGAGCCACATTCAAATTACAGGTATGGGATCCCTTATCCTTTTGTAACCTCTTTCAATTTTTTTTGTAACTTATGTTTTATTTGCAGATTTTTTATAGACAAAGTACTTTGTGGAGTAGATGAACATAGAGATTATACATTTGTCTTATATTGGTACAAAAACAACATTGATAGAAAAAGAATAGGAGATATACATTGTATAACAGCAGGCTTTTGTATTGGTTGTATAGGCTATGATAGGCTAAATAGGTATTGGGGGATGATTTAGCAATGAGAGGGTAGGCTCGGGCTTGGAGATAGAGTCGGCTATGGGACCAGAGGAGGGTGAGTATCATGGCATATTATGATATGGGGTATGCTACACCAGGGTTTCTATGCCTGTTATGAGGCCAAACCTTTAAGTTCCCACACCGACCAGACCTTGAGGTAATAGTCCATCCTGTTTTGCATATAGGCAATGTTTGACTCAAATATTCTGTTACTATTAACTCTCCGGATGATTTCTGGCTTAGATGGTGGTGTTGGGTCTTTCCATCTGGAGGCAATTGCTAGGCGTGTAGCTGTTAAAATCTGATTTACCAGAGCCTGTCCACTTCTGCATAATTTTGGAATGGGTTTGCCAAGCAGTAGGACTCTTGGGTCCAGTAGGACAGGACGGGCTATTATCGAACTGATGAGATCTGCCACCTCTTTCCAGAGTTGTTGTATAGGGGGGCAATCCCAAAAAATGTGTGGGAGTGTGCCTTGGGCCCCGCAGTTCCTCCAGCAGGCAGGAGAATGATTTGGAAACAATTTGTGTAGGCGATCCGGTGTGTAGTACCAGAAGGTTAGGATTTTATAGATGCTTTCTTTTTGACGGACACAAGAGAACCTCTTTCAATTTATTTCTGTTATTATAGATGAGCTGACACAAGATATGCGACAGGGTTAGAGAACTTTTCCAGTTAGGGTAAGGTACTTGTTACTTTTTGTATAACATTGCATTATAAGTAGATTTATTGTTTCTTTTTAGTTGCCTTATTCATTGAGCTTTTGTAATTTACAGGATGTTTTTTATCAGTTTCTCTGCTGAATCTTTTTTGATGAATTTTTTTAACATGCTTTGATGATTTTTTTCTAATGAAGTTTGCCTAATGAATATTGATGGACTGCGATGGACTTTGCATTTATAATGATGAACTTTGCATCTAAAATGATTGGCTGATGGACTTGGAATGAATTAATTTATTTTTCATTTTATTTTTTGTATTTTTTTTACTTTTCACCGCTCACACTTTTTTTTTTCTATTATAGTATTTATTATTACAATTTTTATTGGCTTTTGTGCACTTGGAACTTAAATATTGTATATTAAATTAATTAATTATTAAATTAGCTAATTAATGCTAAGCACACTCACTTCACAGGTCATGTGACCTGCTTAAGATTTAAATGTTCACTTGCACCATATGTCTGTATGCTTGATAAAGGGGATTGCCCCGAAACGTTGCATGCTGCATTCACATTAAACGAGGTTTTACCTGCCAGCTATTCCTGTGTGCCGGTGATTTGCTTTGGATCCCTTATCCGGAAACCCATTATCCAGAAAGCTCCGAATTATGGAATGGCCATCTCCCATAAACTCCATTATAATGAAATAATCTAAATTTTTTAAAATTATTTCCTTTTTCTCTGTAATAATAAAACAGTACCGTCGCTTATTGAGTTTATGTATTGTTTACATAAATTTCTAGTAGACTTAAGGTATGAAGCTCCAAATTACGGAAAGATCCATTATCCAGAAAACCCCAGGTCCCAAGCATTCTGGATAATAGGTCCCATACCTGTATGTATTTTAATGCATTTTGGGTGTCTAGTCACCTAAAGCAACCAAACAACAGAAGAATTTTCCTACTACACTGCTTGTGGCATTGAGATCTGCTGCTTGGTCATGCTCCTCCTGACACTTGCAGACAGTTACCTAATATGCTTAGAACTATACGTGGTTGTAGGAATGTATTGACTTAAAGGGGAACTATCACGAAAATTAAAATTTTATATAAGCTTAATCGTACTGATATAAGAAACTTTCTAAATACAATCAGTTAAATATTCTGTATAGTTAGATCCAATAGCTTCCTTTCCTAGCAGATTAATTAGAGCTCACTCAAATAACTGATTCCAGTACAAACAAAATCTTAACAAAATAACTGCCTTTTGCACAAATCCTGCATGTAGAGAGACATGATGTCTGGTGATTTAATAGAGTGAGCTCTAATACATCGTCTAGGCAAAAGGAGCTCCCCTATAAGATATATTGGATCTAACTTTCAATGAATATCTGACACCCAACTCCTGCATGAAGACAGAACAAAGAGAAACAGATGCTGAGAGAGGGATAGTGAAGATAAACTTGATTATTTCAGAAACAATTCAGAATATTTCATTGATTGTATATAGAAAGTTTCTTATTTCAATATGATGACATCATATATTACATTTTCATTTTCACAACAGTTCCCCTTGAAGGAACACAATGCTTCTACATACACAAGTGTGGATGAAGCCTGGGTGGGAATCAAGAGTATATGGCCAAATTGGGGATGTTCAGAAGAGAACAGGCGCTTAAGGGGTGATATGATAACTATGTATAAATATATAAGGGGATCATATAATAATCTCTCTAATGCTTTATTTACCAGTAGGTCTTTCCAGATGACATAAGGTCACCCATTCCGTTTAGAAGAAAAGAGGTTCCACCTAAATATTCGGAAGGGGTTTTTTACAGTAAGAGCTGTGAAGATGTGGAATTCTCTCCCTGAATCAGTTGTACAGACTGATATATTAGATTTGTTTAACCATTTAAAGTACACATGGGTTCTAAAACAAATGATGTTTTTAATTAAGCTTTGAAGCACAGATACATTATGCTTTGTGTGTGGAAGTTAGAGTGCCTTTGTTTATGGGACCAAAATACAAATGAAGTCAACACCAGCCTGGAAACCTTACTGCAGTATTAAAATACAGCAAGACAGACTCCAAAAGTGTCCTGCATCCTCCTCGTTTATTTACTGCATTAATACAGCACAAGCTGCTTTATCTCTCTCCCTGACACTGTTCTACTTATATTAAATATATGTAAGAAAGGGTTGAACCCCATGTGAGAATATGCAAGGTTAGTGAAATGATCATTTCTCAGTTTGACAAAGGCTAGTGGATTAGCCAGAATATTTGACTCCACCCAGTTAACAACCTGAGAGTGTTTATTCCTTCTCTACTGTGAAATTATCATTAGGTGTAAGGTTGATGCAATAAGCTGCTCTTACTGGCCCTATGCAGTCTATAATTATTTTTTGCTATTGTGAGGCAGGTTGGAGATGTTTTATTGGACAAGCCCTATTCAATGGCTAAATGTTCAGCACCCCCAGATAATAGGTTTATTCCTTGGGCCAGTGTTCCTGTTAGGAAAAAAAAGGAAAGTTTCAACCACAGCACCGTGTCACCAGGAGTCGTCGTGGACCCAGAAAGACACACAGTGATTCTATTCACTGGGGGAAATATCTAACATTTTGGCAACACCCACACAATATCAGGAGACTGCATGCAAGGGGTCACGAGAAAGGGGCTGTGTGCAGGAGAACTCTCCAGCATTGTTCACGACTCTATCACCATCTTTTGACTATTGAGAC
>CM044438.1:94948660-94950551 GCA_024363595.1 Xenopus borealis
AATCTCCCCACAAATAAATGTCCCACATCCTTCCTGACTGGCCCTGCATGTAGGGTTGCCACCTGGCCGGTATTTTACCGACCTAGCCGGTATTTTTGATGATTGATCCCGATGTTATTAATAGGAAAAAATAGATTAAATATATAGGCCGGTATTTTTTTCAAGCAAAGGTGGCAACCCTACCTGCATGTTACCTGTGCTCCATGGTACAGACAGGAGTTTCCGACCAAATCCCCACCGCTTGTGTGTATTCCATGGTTACCTGACCCAATGCAGGGCTATAGTCTAGGCACAAATATTATTACAGGTGTGATTCCTCCAAAACCACATTTTATAGGCAGATTTTACCAGAGATGGTACAGGGACCTATACATGTAGTAGAGAGGTTTCCTAACCATAAAAATACTTTGAAGTAAAGATTTATTGGGGCAGATTCACAAAGATCCGAAAATTCGGCAGCGTAGGCTTCGCTAGCGTTTGCCGCACTTCGCCAGGCAAATTTTCGCCAGCGCTACGCAAATCCACTAAAGTGAGAATTTACGCTCAGGTTGGCAAATGTTAGCGTAGTTGCGCTAGTTTTACTTCGCTAGGCAGAGCGCTGTTACGCTAGCGAAGCCTAATTTGCATACGGCGGGAACTTTAACTCATAATAGAAGTATATGTTACAGCCACTACATTCCACTACACAAGCCCAGGAAACCTTTAATAAATAAAATAAAGTTGTCCTATTGCCCTACATGTGCCCCCTGTATAGTTGAGTTGCCATATGTTAGGAAATGTAGGGGGGAAGAAGGGTAACCCCCCCAAAAAAAAATTATCGATCTTTTTCATACTATCACCCTCCTATGCTAAAATACGCCAGCGTTTTTTTTTTCAACCTCCTATCTATTGTATTGAACTTCGCCTGGTCCGACCAGGCGAAGTAACATCTAGCGTAAGTGCTAACGTTTAGGAAAATGTTCATCTTTGTGAATTAGCGTAGTTACGTCCCTTCGTCAGTGTGCATCTTCGCCTGGCGTAAGGGTGCGAAGTTGCACAAGTCTATCTACTTCGCTAGCGAAAATTTGCCAGAGTCCGTGTTAGTGAATTTGCGAAGTTGCAAAATGACGTCACACTGGCGAATTAGCGCTAGCGTTAGATGCTTTGCGCTTTAGTGAATCTGCCCCATTGATTCCAGGATTAGGTTTGGGATTAGGCCTTTTTCAACTGGATTCAGACAAATCCCACGTGCCTGGCGGAACCAATTCGGAATCCTTAAAATCATGTGACTTTATGTCAAACAAACAAGGAAGTGTTTTTTTTTTTCTTTAACACTTCCTGCGATTAATTTGTATATGCAAATTAGGATTCAGATTTGGTTCAGGATTCTCCCAAAGCTTTCATGAAGGATTCAGGATTTGACAGAATCCCAAGTACTTGATTCAGAGCATCCCTATTTCCAAGGGCGCGAGATAGAGGTGATAATTATTAGTGCCAGGCTGTGCCACAAGAGAGAGAACTAATGGTGATAGTAGTGGGACTCGTTTTCAGCCTGTTGGCACCAATAACACGTTAAACAAAACGTGGGGTATTTATTATGTATATTACTTTTACTGCTGTCAAGCTTTTAGGGCCATTAAAGAGATTTCGAGATCAAATATTCAAGTGGATCAAAGTTGCCCATTCCACTCTTAAAAGCAACATGTAAATAAACCAATTGTTGCTAAACTTTTACTAAATGTAGTAGTATCCCCATCAGTTCACCTCTGCCCCCAAGCATGATGTCACTCATACAACTGCTTTCTTTCAAGCTCAGGGAGGGTTGCCTACATTAGGAAAAGGTTAGCTTTTGCAGTTTAAAGAGGACCTGTCACCTTGAGACATGAGTAAAATATTTCTTTTCCATCCTTAG
>CM044438.1:94952789-94972163 GCA_024363595.1 Xenopus borealis
GGGCTGTTTAGAGCAAATTTACAGAAAGAAAAAGGAAAACATTTACTTTTCCTTTAATGTATGCTTTAAATTACAGTGCAGTGTAAAAATAAAAACTGGGTACATAGTCTGTGCAAAAAAAAAAATGTTTATAATATAGTTAGCTATTCAAAAATGTAATCTATACAGTCTGGAGAGATTTTTTATATAACATAACAGAACATTACTTCCTGCTTTTCCGCTCTTTAACTATGAGTTAGCCAGAGGCTTTAGGGCTGGGGCAGATTAATCGCAGGCGACAATCTCCCCGAACTGCCTTCTCCCTGTCCGCCAGCACTGATACATACGAGGCGCGGCAATTTCCGGAATCGACCGAAGTTACTTTGTGAGGAAACTTCGGGTGATTCTGGAAATCGCCGCGCTGTGTGTGCACAGTGCTGGCGCTTTTTCATTTAAACAAGCGGCGGACAGGGAGAAGGCAGTTCAGGGAGATTGTCACCTGCTATTAATCGCCAGGCGACAGAATCTCCCTGTCTGCCCCAGCCCTTAAGGGGTCCACATGGGACATAACTGAACTGAATGCTGAGGATCAATTGCAAACTCACTGAACAGATGCAAAGTATTGTTGTGGATATTATGTTAGACATCCAGTCACTCCAGCCTTTATACATTACATTTTTGGCTAACTAACTATATTAGAAACATGTTTTATTTTGCACAGTCTATCTTTTTACCTAGTTTTTATTTTTATACTGAACAATTCCTTTAAACCATATGGATGAATAAAAAGGAAATCAAAAGAGCTGTCTTTCTTTTGCAGGGCTTTAAAGTGGCATATGTTGTGTTTAAACACCCCTCTGGAGTTCAGGCCTTCAAATCTTTTAAAGTGAAGAAACCCATAGTGTTGTCAGGAGGCGGCCATTCTATAAAAACCGGAATTAACAGTAAGTAGCAGCGAGCATTTTTCCCTGTGAACTAATGTATCAAAGTACTGAAAGGAAAAATGGCATTTATGTAATGAATATTTTCCATATAGTTAACATTAAACTGAGTAAAACAGACACCTCCATATCTGAGAGAGAGTTCAGAAGGACATGGAGATCAACCCAAAACATGAGAAAGCAGCCATTTTTGGTCTCATCTCCAGTCTGTGTTGCTGCATTCAGGCTTAAGTTGCCCCTGTCAGTGCAGCTACATGGATCTGCTTCTCTCTACCTGGTTATAAAGAGGCATTTGTCTCCTGGGTGGTATTATCCAACATATGCTTAAAGGGATTCTGTCATGATTTGTATAATGTAGTTTTTATTTCTGCAAATAATTCACTCTACAAGTGTATTTATTTGTAGTTGTAATATTGGTGCATAGGCACCATCTCAGGTAATTTTGCCTGGTCATTTGCTTTCAGAAAGAGCCAGCACTTTAGGAGGGAACTGCTTTATGGCAGGCTGTTCTTTCTCCTACTCAATGTAACTGTGTCATAGTGGGACCTGGATTTTACTGTTGAGGGCTGTTCTTAGATCTACCAGGCAGCTGTTATCTTGTATCAGGGAGTGGTTATCTGATTACCTTCCCATTGTTCCGTTGTTAAGCAGGCCACACATGGGCCGATAAAAGCTGCCGACAGGCTGAGTTGGCAGCTCATGTGTGGGGCCCTCCAATGGGCTTCCCCGATCGATATCTGGCTGAAAGTCGGGCAGGGTTAAAAAATCCTGTCTGATTGCATCTGTTTGTTGATGCAGTCCCACAATCCAACCTTCCGTTATCCTGCATTATGATCCAATGTTGAACTCTAGGACCCACGATTGGATCAGACCAATATTGCCCATCTCTATACTGGCACGTTCCTATAAAAATCATATGAACGTGTCAGTATAAAGTATATGCTGCACCTGGAATATTTTCCTTCAGAGCCGCCCCGCACACCTGCACTGACACGACCATCTGACACTGCTGAGAGACCTCCTATGCAGTTCCAGTTCCGCTGGGCTGGTGGCGATCCTTCCATAGGCTAATAACGATTGAAAACAGGAATTCAACCTGTGGAAGGATCACTCCGCCCCCAGCCATGCGTCATGGAAGCAACCCAGAAGATCTTTTAGTAATGCGAGTGGTCGGCTGTGCAAAGGTGCGCAGGGCTGGGGGGCGGCTTTGAGGCACAATATTTCAGGTGCAGCACATACTTTATACTGATGTTCCTATGATTTTTATAGGAACGTGTCAGTATTGCTTTAACTGATGCATTTTGAAAAGTATCCCTTTAAAATCTGACACGGTGCTGCACAGAACTGAACTAATGCCCTAGTTCATATCTGAAACAGAGAAACCTGTGCTTAAAACACAAGAATTATCTGTTTGTTCTTTATTATAGAAAATATATGGATTTAATTTTACATTTAAAGGAGACATATAGGATAAATGAAAAAACCCTCATTTTGTTGGCAATAATCAGTAATATATGGTGTTGCTTTTACATGGTGCTAAAAATTATCTTTAAAAATAGCCCCTTTATTCGAGCTCCCTATAGATGTTCTCTGGTCCCTGTCTGAGTTTCAAATGAGGGGTGGGCGTGTCCTAATAGTCCCTGCCTGAAGTACAGTAGGAGGGGGACAGCCAATCACAGCTCTGTAGTTACACAAGCACAGACAGGCTTCAGTTCCCTATTAAGTCCTGCTAGCTTCATTCAGGGAACAGGAAGGGAGGTACTATTAGGGTTTGTGCAGAAATATTAAATAAATCAGCCTGAAAAACAATTCTTCTATATCTCAATTAGTATAATGTATTGGTACATTCTTATTTTTTTACACAATGTCTCCTTTAAGCAATAGGCACATTTTTAACATAAGTAAGATTTATTTTGCTTGTGTGTAACACAGCTGTATGTAGGGAAATACCCTTTTATGTTAACCACCTCCTTTTGTTTAATGTGGCTCAATTGTTGTGCGGCCCAATCTTACACATTTACATTTTTCTCTCTAAGAGTGGATAGATAATTATCAGACGTCTCTCACGGATGTTGCAGAGCTGCAAGCTGAAGTAGATGAATTTATGAAGGGATACGACGAGAGGGTGGCAGAGGTAAGACGTCCTCTTATTGCCTTTAGCAGCAAGAGATATCACAGGTGATCTTTAGTTACATCTCTGGTGACTGCTGTTACAAGAATTAACTTTTATATCCATTACAGAATGGAAACTCGTCACTGCTTTTCTTATTGTGTTTTAATTGCCAAGAATGAGTGTGCACTAATCTGTCATTATCTCCGGAAGTTGTAACCCACATACTCACAACATGCAGAACGTGGACATAAAATAAATCACATTGTTGCATTAGGATAAAGTTAAAGGAACAGTTACACCAAAAAATGAAAGTAATGAAAATAACGTAGTGTTGCTCTGCACTGGTAAAACTGACTGTTTGCTTTAGAAACACTACTATAGTTTGTATAAACAAGCTGCTGTGTAGCAATGACGGAAATTAAAAAAAGGCTTTATGACACAGGTTAAATAGTGGATAACCGATAACACCATTATGTTCTACAGAGCTTATCTGCTGTGTAACCTGAGCCTTTTCTCCTTTGAATGGCTGCCCCCATTGCTACACAGCAGCTTATTTATATAAACAATAGTAGTGTTTACTGTTCCTTTAAGAGTGTGCAGTAAGTATCCCCATATATCCAATTCTGAGATGGCCCTATGCATCACCACCCCACTGCTTCACTATGCCTGCTGTTTATTCCCAGACTGGTCCTAATCAGATAAGATCTTTGTCTCCATTAGGCTTGTGAGTAAAGAATAGTTTACAAAATGTGGCATGTTCTATACATAACACAAGGAGTTACTATTACTGGGACGTCTGCCTGTTACTTGCCCTTGTAACCTGCAAATATACAATTGAGTGCTTTTGGACCACAATTGGATGGAGGTTGGAGGGGTGTGTTTATGGATGCTGGGTTTTCATTTGGAGGGGTTGAACTTTGTTTGTTGTTTTTGTCAACCCAATGTAACAATTTGTACCATGTGTGACCCACCTTGATGTGCCAAAAAAACCCACACACAAGCAGTCATTCTGGCTTCTCCAGACTGAGATGGCTACAATTTAGTTTTTGGCAGGTCCTGTCTGATTTATAACTGGCCAGAAAATACCATTGGGAGTACCATTTCGCAAGCCCTACTTTGTTACTCTGTAGCCTCCCATTATTATCCAGTGATTGTCCCAAGGGCCAAACGATTGCATCCGGCCCACTGTGTGTTTGACTTCTAGGGTAAATGTCTGTTTGTTGAACCTTTGCAATACAAGCAAATCTTACCATGAATACCCCACCTGTATTTGAAATAGGGGTTGGCTTAGTAATTACACAAGACTGAGTAGTACCTGCCTTAGTTTAGATATGCCCTACTACATGCATTGAGTACCAGATTTGTGATGCAGGAGTTGCTGCTAATTGTATGTGCCCCTCCTAGGAAGAGGAAAAGGCTAAGGAGGAAGAGGGGCTCCCTGATGAAGAAGGTTGGGTGAAGGTGACGAGGAAGGGCCGGCGTCCTGGCTTGGCAAGAACAGAGGCAGTAAATATTCGGGTGACAGAAAGAGAAAAGAGAAAGCGAGCCCAAAAGGAACTCCTCAATTTCTATGCTTGGCAGCACAGAGAGAGCAAACGAGAGCGTAAGTGGATCTTTTGTATTTACACATCAGCAATGCCTTTTGAAAACCATATGAATGGCTGAAGGTGATCATGTTAATGGGCTTAGTCTGAGCACCAACAAGGAACCATGGAGTTGACACCAAATTTATTTTTTATATGACATCCAGCAAAAGGCACGAGTACTACTGCTCATTTCTCAAGATTTTTTATTGTGTTTTACATAAACAAACAAGATTAACAGAAGTCCAATGCTGGACTATGAATCAAGTCTACACTTACTATTCGCATTTATGGCCACAAGTGCAGTTGCGATGCTGCAGATTTCAAATCAGTCAGTTGTGTGTAAAACCCCATTCATTATAGTTACTTGTGCTCCTTGCACTGCTGTGTAGTTGCACTTCTTATTGATGCAGATGCAATTGCTTTATTTTTGTTGCATTGTCTGCAATGGGGTTTCACCTTGACATTACTGATCTAAAATGCAGCAAATTGTATATTTTAATATTGTCCTTTCTTTCTTCACTCCTCCATGTATTACATTTACAATACAGAATTACACTAGATTAGACTTTCCAACAGATTTTTCTTCAAAACCACAGATACAATTGGGTCCACAGCCTTGTGGCATTGCTTTATGCAAAGTGATCAACTGCTCTCTTAAATATTACTTGTTACACCATTGTCTTCTCTGCTTTTAGATCTAGCTGAGCTACGTAAGAAGTTTGAAGAGGACAAGCAGAAGATTGCATTGATGAGGGCACAGAGGAAGTTCCGCCCTTACTGATGTAGCGTATAGAATCCAGCCCTAGTACAGCTTGCATCACTGACTCCATCTAACATGGACTATGGAATCCTTCTGCAAGGTGCCGCCACTATTGATTTTGGATGCAGTTTGCCTTCTGGATGCTAAAACTTAAAAAAAAAAAAAAGAAAAAGATTTTTGTATTCAAAATGTGATGAAAGGGGAACTAAATGTCTAATTCCAGAGCTTGGTGAACTTGTCTATAAAATGACTTTACTATTCTGCTTCATGGTGCCTATATTTTGTATTAGAAGCAATTTTCTATGCAGTGGTTAGTATTTGTACAAACAAGGTGAATGTTTGCCTGGTCCATTTTTTGTTTTTTAGGAATTGAGCTTTATCTGGGTGTAATCAGTAGTGCAAGGTCTAAACATGGTGCAAGTGACCCACATACACAAACAAAAGAACAAGGTGCTCCAAAATAAATGTGAGTAACTCCGAGTAGTGAATGTGGTGCCCCAGACCCCCAGCTTTAGGGAGCGGCACGGCAAAAGAAAAAAAGCAGGACCTACAGGCCCTGGTGGGGTGCAAAACGCGTAGGGTGGATGGAGATACATATTTTTAACTTTGTATAATTAAAGTAAATTTTTATCTGAATGTCTTTGGTCCTGTGGATTTGTATTTCCATTAGAATGAATCCAACACAGAGTCTGGCAGACCAGGCATATATTTAAAACCATCTAACAACAAATATTGAGTGTTAAATTCTCTTGCTATACTGCAACAAGTGTAGTCCTTTTGCCTCCTTTGGATTAGACCAAATCCATATCCGTATATTTTACATAAAGTGTTTCATGTTGTTGAACCTCAAAGGTCCTGCAGATGACTTTCCTATGTGCCACAGTTCCCTTATGAAAAATGTGTTCAGATAAAAGTCCCAAAGTCCAGTATATTTTCTTCTTGCCCCTCATATTCTGAAATGTCTAGCTTCATGTGGGTAGCACAGCAGGATTATGGCGTGGGATTATGGGACAGATCAGTCTGTTGGACGGGTGGATTTGCTGATGAATGACAAAGGCTGTTGCATCTCTGAGGCTCTAGAGATTACATTGAAGATATGACCTTGCTTGTAGAAAGTCAATGATGATACTAGCCACCTTTTCTGGCTCATTCAGATGAACAAAGTGGTTACCATCCACAACTGTAACCTGGCAACGCTAGAAAAATGACACATTAAATACTTTGCTTTTTCAACAACTCCTATAGTTTTAATATCAAGCCATGTCTGAACAAGAACAGAAATTGTACAGCTCTTGTATACACCTAAAAAAAATGATTTATTAAGAAAAAGTTCAATTGCAAAGCCCTGCATTGGTGGGACTTTGCAATTGAACTTTTTCTTAATAAATAAATTGTATACAATAAATATAGTATGCATGTCTGAGGTTTGGATTACACTTACACATCAGTATAACTAATTATAAATGTACCAATAATATTGTACAAAATGTATGATGCCTGTTGATCATGACAAATATCCATGGAAATACGGTCAGATTTTCCAATTTTATCTGCTGCTGCATAATCAGCCAGTGTATGGTGCTTTGGGAGCCACAGCTCCTCCCTACTTTCTGACATACAATGAATGGCCGCTTGTAGGCTCACCAACAACATACCTAATCAGCTCAGTATGACTAAGTAATAAGTATCTTTTTAGAAGCCTTACTAACTAAGGACAGTTGTGTTCAGAACATGGCTAACCAGCTCAGTAACTGGCAAATAATTTACTAGTAGGTGTAGTAGAATAATAGAAAACCAACTGTTGATGCTGCTGATTCTGTGTAACTGAATCATTAATTGAGGCTTGTTCCAAATAATAGCAGTGTGGCATTCAATTAGTGAGGTCATTCATTCTGTGAAAAAAACAGGCATCAATTACAGCCCTTATTTAAAGGGCACCAATCACAGCCAAAATCAAACACATTAACAATCTGACCAGTACCACCTAAACATGTTTAATCAAACTACAAAAAAAAATCCCAAATGTTATCAAATGTGTTCTTTCACTGAGGGAGTCCATACTGTGACTATTGCAAATGAGTTAATGAGCATGCTCAGATTGTTGCACTGCCTTGAGTATTCTACCCAGAATGCCTAGCTTTAGTCAATTCCTGCACTAGAAATATTATGATATTTCCCTATCTTATTCCCTGCTGGTGATGTCACTATGCAAATGAAGGGAACACAGCAACTTCCAGAAGGTGGCAGCACTAACAGAAGTTTGGCAGATTTCAAAATAGCTAAAGGTGGCCATACACGGGCAGATAAAAGCTGCCGACAGACTGTGTCGGCAGTTTATCTGCCCGTGTGGGGGGCCCTCCGACGGGCTTTCCCGATCGATATCTGGCCGAAAGTCGGCCAGATGTCGATCGGGCAGGATTAAAAATCCCGTCGGATCGCGGCCGCATCTGTTCGTTGATGAGGTCTTGCGATCCGACCGCCCATACTGATCCGAACGTTGGGCCCTAGGGCCCACGATTGGATCAGCCCGATATCGCCCACCTAAAGGTGAGCATATCGGGGAGAGATCCGCTCGTTTGGCAACATCGTCAAACGAGCGGATCTCTTTGTGTATGGCCACCTTTAGAGGGTTTATTAGGCAAGCAAGAAATTTCAGCTGAGCATGTGTGAGATTTCAGAGCTACAGTTGGCTGTGAAGATATATGTAGGAGGAGTCGGTGAAATCAAAGATGCAGTGGAGAAAGGGGAGATTTTGCAGAAGGTATAGTGAGCTGATGATTTACATTATGCAAACAATTTCGGATTTCTTTGACTTTCACATAAGTGTTTTTGCTTAGTAAATGATTTTAGTTATGATTGGTGCCCTTTAAGGAAGAAAGGCAGCAAATGTGCATGTTGGCTACAGTGCATTTCTATCTGATAATCTCAGTAAAATGGTTTGTTCAAGACACTGTTCAGAAGAACAACATACTTTGATTAAAGTATTGGACAGGGGAACCATATAAAGAAGTGCAAAAAATGATAGTCTGCTCTACTATAATGGTCTCAAATGAATGAAAATGGGAATCAAAACCTGAAAGATGTGGAAGAAAACTACCATTCAAATGGACAGAAGAATAGCCAAAATGACAGACTCAGCCAATGATCAGCTCCAGGAAGATCAAAGTAGGTGTAAAGTTACCTGTGATACTGTTACAATTAGAAGACGCCTATGTGAAGGCAAGCTATCGGCGATAAGGCCCCCACAAAGTCCCATTGTTGGAAAAAAAAAAAAGACATGCTGAAGAGGTTACAATTTGCCTAAGAACACATTGACTGGCCTCTAAATGAGGGTTCCCAACAAGATAACGACTCCAAACACACCAGTAAACAAGCAACATCTTGGTTCAGGACCAACAAGCTTGATGTTATTGAGTGCCCAGCACAATCCCCGGACCTTATCCAATAAAGAAAAACACTTGTGGGGTGACCAAGAAATGCAGAAGAATTGTGGAATGTAACAGGTACCAGAAGTAAGTGGACTCCATGTAACACAGATGTGCAGCAGATCTCACAAACACTAATTACACAACTAAATAGTAGTTCACTGATTCAAAGGAAAGTTTATACAGTGAATGCAGACACTGCTATTTTTTGGGGGGGACAGCTTAAAATTGCTTTTTCTTCACTTTCTGTAAAAGAATAATACAACTTTGATCTGTTTTGATTTGGAATAGATTGTGCATGTGTTCACACACACTAGTATTATTCTGAACACAACTGTATATACTGCTATAAGTATATATAATTTAGCTTACCTCCTTTAGACTTTCTTTAAATCCTTTCAATAAGGCTTGTCCCACATCCGTATAAACCCCTCGCATCATGTCAGCTGTGAGCCCCTCATTAGCCCTGGAACAGAACTCTGGGTTAGATATTTTGGGATTGTAGGCCCAGAGATACATACAAGCCCAACATTTTCCTTTACAGTGTCGCCTTATAATTCCTGTTTGATTACTTACAATTCTAAAGGGTGTCACATTAGCTTTGGCTCATATTACACCTTTCATAATGCCCAGCTTGCCTTCCAGGCTTACACCACTTGTGTATCCAGGTTACCCTTGGTTCAGCTAGTGGGGTAAGCCAGGAAGTACTCGCAACATACACAAGGTGTTACTAGAAAAAAAGGGATCAGATTACTTGCAATGCCAAGTATCAGTCAATCTCTATTGTGTTTGTTACCAACAATTTGCAGTGTAGCCTTTTATAAATGCATGTCCAAAAAATGAATCCAAACGAGTGCCAGTAAATGGAAAATCTTTTTTTTCCAAGATATTATGGGATACATTTAGTGTTCAATATGAATTTTGTTAAAACGACGCCACCTTCTGGTCAGTTTATGACCAAGTAGTCAAGGAAGTTGTCAGGAGAAAGAAAGATTTGATGTTCTTCTGCTTTGGAAAAAATTAGAAACCTTTCTCAAATCTTTCCTAACCAGAAAACTGAACTGGTACTTCTGAGTGAACACCACAAAGAGTCAAAGTAGAGTAGAGAGAAAAGTCAAACTTTAAGCTCTTTCCCTCCAGTTCACATGTGCTGACATGGATCATTAAAGAAAGAAGAGGCAAATTAAGAGGATTTTGCAGAATTACCCCAAGTTGGTGCAGTTTTCTACACCAGCACCAGCCAATGCATTAGGTAATGGATTAATTTCTGGTGTCTGTATCTCTTTAAAGGGTTTGTTCAACTTTGAGTTAACTTTTAGTATAATGTAGAGAGGGATATTTTCATTTTTTATTGTTTGTGGTTTTATAGTTATTTAGCTTTTTATTCACCGGCTCTCTAGTTTGCAGTGTCAGCAATTTGGTTTCTAGGGTACAAATTACCCTAGCAACCCTGCATTGATTTGAATAAGAGACTGGAATATGAATAGGAGAGGGACTGAATAGAATGATAAGTAATAAAAAGTGTCAATAACAATACATTTGTAGCCTTACAGAGCATTTGTTTTTAGATGGTGTCAGTGACCCCCATTTGAAAGCTGCAAAGAAACAGAAGAAAATTGCAAATCATTAAAAAACTATGAAAAATAAATAATGAAGACCAATTGAAAAAGTTTCTTAGAATTGGCCCTTCTACAATATACTAAAAGTTAAGTTGAAGGTGAACCACCCCTTTTAAGTGCTGAACTCCACAGTGCGGCTTGGTCTGATCCGACGCACGAGAGGAAGTGCATGCAACAAGATGGATGCAGCGAATATAATTTAAGTAATAGAAATGTTGGACCTTGTAGCTGTGTGCATCCGACTCGACGTGCAGCATTCGGATCGGACAGTCGTGTCAGATGCACACAGCTACAAGGTCCAACATTTCTATTACTTAAATGATATTCGCTGCATCCATCTTGTTGCATGCACTTCCTCTCATGCGTCGGATCGGTCCAAGCCACACCATGGAGTTCAGCCCTTAAATATATCCAAGCAGTAACTATTGCAAGCTGGGTTGTGACAATGCATACGGCAATTAAACACCCAACTCAGTCACACATCAGGCCAAGAATGCAGATATAATATCAATTTTTCCATCATTTTGGGACTGCGCATTAGGTGCTGCTTCAGTTTTAAACAGATGAGAGAGTCGTTTCAGGAAATTCATATAACACCATTCAACTTATTCAAAAGTCATTGTAGAATGTGAACAGATACTTCGTCCCAGCACTCACATGATAATGTGTACATCTGCCTGAATTTTGCTCAGCATCAAGAGGCACTGCTCTGTGGAGAGAGGCACTGAATTGTTCTGGAAAGAGAAGGGGGGCAACAGTGTTTACATGACATCTAATGTGAAACAGGAAGTATCCAGCATTACAGGGAAACTATACCCCCAGAACTATGTAGATATTGCATAACACAGATCTCATATGTAAAACCCTGCTTCATGTAAATAAACTATTTTCATAATAATAATAATATACTATTTTAGTAGCATGTGCCATTGGGTAATCATTGGTCTATATAAAAAAGCAGTGTTAATCTTAGTTTTTTATTTATTGATCTACATGATCTGTTCTATTCTGCCCCATGTCTACAAGTGTTCTGGCAGCACAACATTGGCCTGTCAATCTGTGGGAGTCTCGAGCACCCTGGGAGGCAATGTCTCTAATAATGTAGTTTTCTCAGGTATGGAAAAGCATTCTAAAGAACAAAAATGGTGTTCTAACTAATCTATTGGCAATAAACTGCTTTGTTAGCTTCCCTTCTCCTTTAATAATCCCTTCTAACGTTACCAAATCATACACACATACCTGGTTTAAAACTAGTGGCTCTTTTTAGAGGTCCATCTATAATAAACCCAAGTTAATGAATGACAGTGTGTAGACAGTGAGTGTCCCTGAGGGTTACCGTGTAGATTAGCCATACGTACCACAGTTGCCCTGATGTCACGGCTGAAGACCACTCCTACAAAACAAAAAGCCTTTAAGATTGGATAGCCCTATTGTTTGCCGCAGTAAAATAAATCATTTGTTCAGTATTTTCTCTCTCAATTGTTAGGAACAAATGTGTTTAGGGATGTGGCCAGGATCCATCAACCAGGCACCAACTTTATACACAAGAAGAATCAGTCACCCATGCTGGTAACTTGTCCTTTAACATTAAAACGGTCTGTGGGCCAGTTCACTGTAAATAAACAGGGCACAGATGCATGAATTGATAACATACAGCTAGTGCAGAAATGGCAGACATTTACAAAAAGTTCTATGGGGCTTTATAATGATCAGTGAATGACTGCAGTGAGTCTGAAGGTAAAGTGGCTACTTACCCCCTTCCACAGGCTTAGTACCGCGCTGCAGCAGCAACTTTCCAGATTCAAGTGTTAGACTGGCATTTGCTTCCAAAAGCCTGGAAACACAAAACAAAACGACTTTGCAATCAAACCGGTTTCAGATATTATTGGGAACAATATAGAGATTATGTTTATACATGTGCCAAAGGTAGAATCTATCATCAGTGATATAGTGATACATTTGTTTTAAATTGTACCCACTTCCATGTTAACTTCCTGCACTTGCAAATTGAGGTTTCTGACTTTATTTTATGAAGGAATGAGGAACAATTGAATTGAAGTCTCCCATAAGCCAAGGGCTTGTTATAGAGAAAGTTAATTTGCCAACCTTATTGTATTGTGCACAGCCATTTCTGTTAATAAGGTTATTGAGCTTTGATAAACATACAGTTGAACAAAAGCAGATGAAACAAAGCCACTGCTGATTTAAATATCAAATAATACACCAATGTTACATGATGCCCATAGCCAGCAACCCACTAAATGCACCAGATGTTTCTCTACACATATGAATACCTCTGTGCACAAGACTGGATATTGTGTACTTGATTTACAACACAAACTTTGTGCCCTGCTGTTAATCTCCTCCTGAACCAAAGGGACCTTCCCTGCATGAAGGGTCAATGTACAGTTCAACTACAGCTACATTGCACACTGCAGGCCAGCAAAGCAATGGCAGACCAGTTCACTTTGTAACTGTGGAATACATTGTACATGCCGCCCATGTTGTGATGATATTTTTCAAGTGCATTTGTCAGAACTGTCATTCAGCAAACACACCTCTGCAGAGCACCTTCTGGGGAGTATATTTTTCCAGCACTCACACCCTCCAAGCGAGAATAATAGTTGATTGTCTTTTTCAGGTGAGTTTGGATCATGTCCTGCAAAAAAGAAGCAGTGTATAAAAAAGTGTTTAACTCTTTTACATACTATTCGAGCAATGGAATCCTGTGGACTTTCTAACTGTCTCCCTCTCAGGCATTATGTGAATGATGGGGCCAGAAAACAAACAATTTCAGAGTGTGCAGTTCCCTCATTACAATAATATATAAGAAAACATATACCACACTCTTCTAGAGATGTTTTATCTTGCATAGATCGTTAAGTCCCAGATCATATTGAACTGTAATGCAGGGCAGCCTATTTGTATATTTACTGTGTATTTTGCATGCTTGGGGATAAACAAACCAATCAGAACTGCAGGAATGTTGCTCTTGGTGCACAGATAAAAAAAAGTTGTGGGGAAATTCTGGATAAATTCTGTCAAGTAACTTTGCATCAGATTAAATAAACCAGACGGAGTTCCATCCTGGGTCTTGATTCAGCCTTACCTCGTTAACTGGGAAGAATCCATAAGAATCCAGCAATACGAGTTTCTTGACCAACTCAGGAAAAACAGAAGCAAACTGGAGGAATAACAGAAAGCTTGCATGTGAGATAGCATCCCATTCTTTCCAAGCCATAATATACACTGAATCTATCTTGGAGCAGAGGATAAAGCAGAGGGCTCACAAGAATAAGAAACACTTGTTGTAATTAATAGCAGAACTCTATATGCAAGATGTTCCAAGTTTTTGGATTGGAGTTTATCTTATGCAAAGTGATTGCACCATAAGTATAACAGAAATTTATTTTGATAATTGAAGCTGCTGTGTAGCAATTGGGCAGCCATTCAAAGGAGACAAAGCTCAAGTTACACATAGGGGCAGATTTACTAAAATTCAAATCCGAGGGTTAATAAACCCTCAAATTCGAATTTAAAGGGGAAAGTGGTCGAATTGCAAAAACATTCAAATTTGAATGATGTTAACGGAATTGGACCAATTCGACCGATCGAATAAAAAAAATTTGATTGATCGATTAAATCGTTCGAATTGAATGATTTTAACCCTTCGAGTGAATTTTCTTAATTCAATCACAAAAAACTTTAAAACACCTATGGGAGCTTCCCATAGGAATTTAAAGCAATTTGGTAGGTCAAAATTGGCGAACTGGCCTATCAAATTTTTTTTTAAAGGGGAAGTACTTCGACCATCGAATATTTGAATACAATTGGTCGAATTTGAATTTTTTTTTTTTTTTTAAATTCGATCGAATTTCGAATTCTTCACATGAATTTAGTAAATGGGCCCCATAATGTTATCCATTATTTATCCTGTGCCATATAGCCTTTTTTAATTTCCACCATTGCTACGCAGCAGCTTGTTTATATGAACTATAGTAGTGTTTCTGAAGCAAACACATCAGTTTTACCATTGCAGGGCAACACTATATGATATTTTCATTACTTTAAAACACTTTCACTTACAGTTACTTTAACCCAAGATCTAATTTGAAGGAGCCCTAAACTCAGGAGTTTTCAGACCCGACCCCCCCGACTTCTGTCGGCAAACACTTCAGCCGGGAGGTCAGGAGTGGATTTGTGCTACGAGTCGAATGGCCAAAGGTCTATGCTTTTCTGGTCATGAACAATGAAAAATAAGGCTAACTATGTAAATGGACTTCGGTGTCTTGCTGATGTAACTGACTGGAGGTTAACTTGCTGTAAAATACACAACAAATCAATTTGAAAGTACAAGTATGGGATCTGTTATCCAGAAACCCATGGACTTCCTTTTATCCACATAATTCCTTTTTAAAAATTATTTCCTTTTTTTCTCTGTAATAATAAAACAGAACTTTGTACTTGATCCAAACTAAGATATAATTAATCCTTATTGGAAGCAAAACCAGCCAACTGCGTTTATTTCATGTTTACATGATTTTCTAGTAGACACAAGGTATGAAGATCCACATTACGGAAAGATCAGTTATCTGTAAAAGCCTAGGTCCTGAGCATTCTGAATAACCATAAATCACGGAACCACTGTCCTATGCCACCAAACCTGATTAAGACTATAAAATACGCCAGAACTTACTAGTCCACCGACAACTCCGCCTGGAAAAGAAAAAACAAACCAAACATTTATCTACAGGCATGAAACTCTATATGCATGTACTTTTATATTAACTTTGATAAACTTCAGTGTTATATTTTCTCAATGGACTGCTCAGCTTGGCAGTGCTTCCCCCATGGCAGGGAACTGTACAGCTGAGGCAGCAAAGAAGCACCACATTGCCTTTCATTCAACTTCATTCTAACAACATTCAGCAGCATTTCAACTGTAGATGTATTGGGTGCTACTGTCCCCAATGATGCAGCAGGCAGGATTAACGTTTGAGACGATTAAAGCCAATGGCAGTAAAGGAAGACTAGGTCAACCATTTTCAAAACAAAAAAATAGGGGGGGGGAGCCAGGTTTGTAGTAAAGAGGTGGAGATAGAAGTAATAGAGTTATGTGCCTAGTTCCCCCCTCCACTGTTGTGGCCTAGGCATGTTCCTCTCCTTCCTATCCCTAGTTCCAGCCCCAACTGAGAAAACTGGAAAAATGAAATACTATTATCAAGCAGGAATTTATATAAACAATAGGGCAATAACAAGTACAAATGTTTGCTTTACTTACCCATACTGTGTCCCATTATTGAGAATTGCTGCCAACCCAATTCTGAGAAAACAACAGAAGAATTCTTAATATACTGGCACCCAGTTTTTAGTAAACACAGGGGCCCATGTACAGTACTCGGAGATGCCTTATAGCTTCCACAGTTTTGTATGTAAAATGCATGTGTTATGGATACCTCCCCATGAGGAAGCCATTAAACGGCGAAACGTGTCGGAAGTGACCCTGCGGGATTCGGTGATGGAGCAGTGCACAGAGCTATACGAAAGAGGGGACAATTTCGCGGAGAGAGACCCAAGTGCAGAGGATTTTAGAGACCGCTGTGTCAGTGCCTCGAAGGCAAAGCCGCAAGTCCAGCCGTGCAGGGAGTCCGATCTGATTTTAAATGCGATTTTAACAAGATTTCTTGTGAGTGCAATATTATTATTAAAACAATTTTTAGATACCGTTTCCGCACATGCCGCTCTTATTGTCATCCATCTAGATTGGAAGTTTTGACGGAACAATTCTATACATAGATAAACGCTGTTTTCATTTTAAACGTCTGTGAGTATAATCAGATAAAGACCCGAAACTGTGTGGGTATAATTTGAACAGCACTTAATTTTTGCGCAATTTTTTCTACACAATTTCTGTGCAATGCACGTGGACACTGTTTGATGGTTGTTGAATTTAAATGTATTTTTGTCTCACAAAGATAATAAATCACTAATGGGACACGAATAAGCACACTGATAGTGTAAAGATCACTCCATACACTGGGTGGAATTTATTTGCTTTGAATACTACACTATATTTTCATTCTTTGTTTTTTTGTCTCCCCCTTTTTGGAGGTACGGTTAGCAACATTCCTTTTTTGGGATTTCGTTTAAGAATTTTTTGAGGGAAGAAGAGAACCCTGTTGCTACTGTTTTGGAAGACAAAAGTGTTACACTGTGGTTTGAACCCTGTTTTTTATATATATGTTTATATGAACTATAGTAATGTTTCTGAAGCAAATACACCAGTTTTACCAGTGCTGAGCAACACTTCATGACATTTTTGTTACTTTCATTTTTTTACTGTTCCTTTAAGCTTTCTTTCTATTCCTGCTGTGACTGCATTTGACAGTAATTGATTATGGTGCATCATGTTCTTATGCTCACGTGTTACCACTCTGTGTATGTCCGTCACATAGTCAATGTGTTGGTATCTCACTCCCTCAGGCATATGGGATGACAGACCATGTCCCGAGAAATCTAAAGCCACAAAATGATGATCTGGTAAGAAATTAAAACATGGTTTAGAAAATCAAATCTTTTCCAAAAAAATCATACAATGTACAATAAACACATTTTTATCATACTAGAAGCCAACACGCTATACCTTCAGGGAGCAATATGATCTCTTGTTCATTAGAGGAGCCAGCAAAACTGTATGTAGTTGGGTTGACAAACGTGTTGTCAATAACTATTGTGGATAACCAGAACAAAGGCTGGTAGGGGATGAATGCAAGAGGTTACACTATTCTTCCAAATCTATGGTCCAGTATGAAAGCATTGCATTTGGAGGGCATATTCACTGCATCACTAACATCAGTTTCTATTATTTATTTTATTATATTCTGATTCTGCATTTCTATTAGAATGGACCTTTACAACTTTAAGATTTGTTCAAGTTCACTGCAGATGGCTGAACTGGTCATAAATCGAAAATATCAAGTTCAATTTGCTGTTATAAAACAAGTATGTTGTACCTTTTACGGACAGGTAAGGTAAAGTTTGGGTCTCATACCAAAAGCTGGGGAAATATAGATCCTGCACTGAACGCTGCACAAAGCTAAGTAACAATTGTACCACAGTAGCAAGAAGACTTTATAGAAGAGGTTACCAGTGTGGGCTCTGCTTCTAATGAGCCTAAGGGCTCTTACACACGGGCGTTTTTACCTGCGCTCCCCTGCGTTCCGTTTTGCTGCGTTCAGCCGCAGGGGAGCGCAGGTATAGACGCACTCAATTATTTTCAATGGGGCTGTACTCACACGAACGCATGTAAGCGCCAAACGCAGGAAAAATGCAGCATGTTGCGTCTGCTTACACGCGTCTCGTGGGTACAACCTCATTGAACAAAATGAGGTGCGTCTAGACCTGCGCTCCCCTGCGGCTGAGCGCAGCCAAACGCAACGCAGGGGAGCGCAGGTCCAAAACGCCCGTGTGTACCGGCCCTAAGAGGTAAATTAAGATTTCAGTAGATACAACATTAAACAACTCCCAGACTCACCATTTGGAAGTAATGGGATCAGTCTGTCAAATGTGTTTGCATTATCCAACCAGCCATGCAGGCAAAGCACAGGACGGCCTTCACTAGGACCCCAGGCTTTAGCCGCTAATTGTCCCCAGGGAACAGAAAACCTCAATTCTGACCAAAAAAAAAAAAAAAAGTATGGTTATAATGAATTAGTTAATTCTATAATACCCATGTCACCAAACAACTGCCAAGAGCCTGTCCAGCTGTGTCAGCTCTAAAAGTGCATGTCCACTCAATTAGTTTTTTTGTATTAGTGCAAGTTTGGGATGTAGACAAATTAGAGCAGAGGCATAAGCTGGCCATACACTGGGAGTTCCACTCGTTTGGCAGCATCGCTATCTCTCCCAGATATTCCCATCCTGAGGTGGGCGATATCAGTCTGATCCAATCGTGGGACCGCATCAATGAACAGATGTGGCTCGATCTGACAGGATTTTTAATCCCGTCCGATTAACATCTGGGGAAGTCGGGGAAGTCCGTCGGAGGGCCCCACACATGAGCCAATAAGATGTTGACTTGGTCTGTCGGCAGCTTTTATTGGCCCGTGTATGGCCACCTTTATGGGGAGAGCTGTCAGTGCTTTTATTGGCAGGACAAGGACAAAAGTCCAAGCATTGACTGTGAGAGCAGCAACAGGTATTGAGCTTTTAGATGAAACAGACAGATAGCACAGTCAGTGCTCTATAGGAACAAACATGGCCTACTATAAAATGCTCTTATCATTCTTGCACATCTGCTGTACACAGCTCTCTCCAATCATGAGCTTCCACATAATTAGACATTCTGAAGAGAATGAAGCATTTGAAGTTTACTATACCTTGCAGAAGTGCAGACATTCCTGTGCTGACTCGGGAAGCAGCTCCTCGATCCTCTATAGGTAGACGATAAATTTATGTTTAATAACAATGCTCCGGTCTCGTTTTTTCCATCTACCTACCAACCCCAGTACAGTACATTGGGACCAGTTATACATCTACAGATGCAGGACCAATAACTAACACACATGTTGCAGCTGTGTGCACAGCCTAAGGGACAACACAAAAGATCTGCTGCACTCTAATCTCTAAAGTCTAAGCTCCCTTCTCCTTATCATTAAAAGGTTTATTCAAAGAACAACTTCCCTTATGCTATGGAGATAAAAAAATAGGAAAATGGGGGGACAATTCCTCTGGGTGGGGTCCCCATGATCTATATGAAGAATATGCAGCTAGCAGTTCTCAGCAGTTGTTGTCTGGCCTGTCAGAAGGCAGTAAAAGCGGTCATTAGGCAGAAAAAAATCTTACTGTCATGGGAAAACATGTTTTTTTTTTTTTTAAATACATCACTGAAACTGCACTGAAATCCATTTCTCAAAAGAACAAACAGATTTTTTTTATATTCCGTTTTGAAA
>CM044438.1:94973933-94987156 GCA_024363595.1 Xenopus borealis
ATCACTCTCTACATTATACTAAAAGTTAACTCAAAGGTGAACAACCCCTTTAATGATATGCCTTTTTCTTATGATTCTTTCTACTTCTCAATCAGGGCTCACTGACCGCCATCAAGAAAACAAATGTTCTGCAAGACTATAAATGTATGGTTATTACTACAAGTACATTGTTATTTCTATGCAGGCCCTCTTCTGTTCCTATTCCAGTCTCTTATTCAAATCAATGGTTACCAGGGTAGTTTGCACACTAGCAACCAGATAGCTGAAAACCACTGGCAAATTGTCTCAGAACATGACTGTGTGCAGCATACTAAAAGCGAACAGAAAGCTAAACAAGCGGTTTCACGTGCAGGTTGTTCCTGTAGCAGCACAGAAGTGAAGCCTCTACCATTATTATGGTCAATACTAGCAGCGGGTCAGAATAGCCTGAAATCTCTTCCCTGCCTCATTCTACAGACAACGTGTAATTAGTCACGTGGCCAGAGGAGGCGCTGCGCACACAGAAAGAACATGACAAGCCTTTGCCCTGCTGTGCCCTATACACTGAGTGTATACTCAACACACCGTAACATTTCACCGTAACACCTCCTCAAGTCACAAGTCAGTATCCCGTTCCCACAAGTCAGTATTCCCGCCATACTTACATTACAATTACCCAAACTGAGCGCCGGCTCTCAAAGTTCGGCCACCAATGAAAACACAATTCGAGGAGCGCAATACAAGTGGCAATTTGCAGTATTTCGTTTACAAACAACTCCCGCCTTTGCACAGCCACCGGCTTGAACTACAGAGCCAGTCAAGCACTGTGAATCCACACAGAACCTCCTTCAAGACTTTACGCTGAAGCGAGCAAAGGTGACCAATCCAGCATGGGGTTGCAGGAAGTGGATTTTGACCTATGCGAAGTTCCCTAACATGATTCGCTTCCGCTCTGCTGCTCTGGAACGCTCGTCTCCAAATGGGTTGGCAGCCATTACATTGGTGGGCAGCGGTTGTGCGCCTTAGACAATTAAAGCACTCACGGCAAATATAATGCTTTACTGCATAACAGCAAATTTGGACATCGATTCTTTTGTTTCGATCCAGTGGCGACCGTCGTCAGGATAGAGAAACACACATATAATATATACTTTTTCTTTGTGTCACAATTAGGGTTGCACATTTTCTGGAAAAAAAATACCAGCCTTCCTATATATATTTATCTTTTTTCCCTATTAATAACATTGGAATCAACTATCATTTTTACCAGCCAAGTAGCAACCATAGTTACAATTAGGGCCTTTTCTTGAAAAGAAATACTGGCCTTCCTTAGGGTTGACGCCTTTTCCTGAAAAAAATACCGGCCTTCCTATATATTTATCTTTTTCCCCTATTAATAACATTGGGATGAACCATCAAAAATAACGGCCAGGTGGCAACCCTAGTCACAATGTTTGTTTCCATCTGTACTTGCTACTCTGTGTATAGGGTTGCTACCCGGCCGGTATTTTACCAGCCTAAAACACCTGCCAAGGCCAGTATTACAAATTTACCGGCAATGTAACTGCCGGTAAATTTGTAATACCCTTAAAAAGACCCATCGGCCAGCCCCCAATCCCATGTAAACTTACCTTTTCTTCCCCTTCTTGAAGGCTCTGGTTCATGGTCACGCCCCAAAACATCATTGCCCCGCCCTATTTGACATCACACGCCACTGGTCACGCTCCAAAACATCATTGTCCCGCCCCTCCCCACCGGCCAGTAAAACATTTAACAAAAGGTGGCAACCCTATCTGTGTATAATAGTAGGTTCAGGTCCATTTCTTACAGTTCTTGCTGGAGTGTGTCTCAACTGACCCAAGCACAATTGTGTCTGATTTATTGAAAACTGCAATTGTGATTATTCTGACACATCAGGCTGAAATTAATTAGTAGTCCCTTCCAAGCACAACATTGCTTTGATTTTAGGTAGGGTTGCTACCAGGCTGGTATTTTTGATGGTTGATCCCAATGTTATTAATAGAAAAAAATATATATATATATAGGAAGGCCGGTATTTTTATTTTTTTTCAAGAAAAGGTGGCAACGTTGCATTATGGGGGGGGGGGGGACGATGGTGGAAATTGTACTTGCAGAGGTAATGATACCTTAAAGGAACAGTTCAGTGTAAAAATAAAAACTGGGTAAATAGATAAGCTGTGCAAAATAAAAAAGTTTAGAATATAGTTAGTTAGGGTGGCCATACACAGAGAGATCAGCAATATCGGGATGATCCAATCGTGGGCCCTAGGGCCCAACGATCGGATCACAGGACAGCGTCAATGAACAGATGTGGCCGCAATCCAACGGGATTTTGTCCCATCCAATCAACATCTGGCCAACTTTCAGCCAGATATCGATCAGGGAAGCCCATGGGTGGGACCCATACACGGGCCAATAAGCTGCCAACTCAGTCTGTCAGTCAG
This sequence comes from Xenopus borealis, assembly GCA_024363595.1. Lineage (NCBI taxonomy): Eukaryota > Metazoa > Chordata > Amphibia > Anura > Pipidae > Xenopus > Xenopus borealis. The sequence continues at coordinate 94,976,378 of CM044438.1, forward strand.
CCTATGTATGGCCACCTTTATCCAAAAATGTAATGTATAAAGCAGGGGTCCCCAACCTTTTTTGCTCGTGAGGCACATTTAAATTTAAAAAAGAGTTGGCGAGCAACACAAGCATGAAAAAGTCCATGTGGATGTCAAATAAGAGCTCTGATTGGCTTTTTGGTAGCCCCTATATGGACTGGCAGCCTACAGGAGAGAATGTTTGACAGGACATCTGTTTTTTATGCAACTAAAACTTGCCTCTAAGCCATTAATTAAAAATAAGCACCTGCTTTGAGGCCACTGGGAGCAACATCCAAGGGGCTGGAGAGCAACATGTTGCTCGCGATCTACTGGTTGGGGATCACTGGTATAAAGGCTGGAGTGACTGGATATGTAACAGAACAGATCAGAACACTACTTCCTACTTTTCAGCTGTAACTCAGAGTTAGTCAGAGACTTGAAGGGGGGGGGTACACATGGGACATAACGGTCAGTGAGTTTGCAATTGATCCTCAGCATGTAGCTCAGATTCAAAAGCAACAGTTATAGCCCATGTGCCGCTTGATAACCAGGGTAACCAATCAGTGGAAATCAAGAAAGCTGAGAAGCAGGAAGTGATGTTTTGTTATGTTAGACATACATCACATTTTTGGATAACTAACTATATTAGAAACATTTTTTTTAAAATTTTGCACAGGCTATTGACCCAGTTTTTATTTTTATACTGGACAATTCCTCATTGTCCTGACTATACTTGTAGCGATGATGCTCTGAACCAGCAGGTGGAGCAATAGAGAAACATGAATTTATTTTGATTATTACAGTTAAATTAAAACAAGTCCTCAGTAGCAGAGAGGAAAACAATATAATGACTAGATCTGGAACCTTGAAACATTAAAGGTTAAGTAAACCTTTAAAACACGTAAATGTAAAATTGACGAATGCGCTATTCTAAGCACTTTTGTAATTTACATAATTTTTTCTTTTGCAAAATGTTAAAGGATATATGTACTATTAATATGAATGAATTGTTACAACTGCGCCACCTGCTGGTCAGTTTCTGACCAGTCTGACCACCAGGTAGTCAAGGGAGTGGTCAGGAGAAAGAGACTGCTATTTTTCTTCTGATTTGGAAAAAAAAAAAATTGGAAAACATTCTTAACCAGAACCTACTGGACGGTCAGGAACTGACCAGCCAGTGACGCTGTTGTAACAAAATGCATTCATATTAGCAGCACTTAATATCTTGGAATTAAATGAAGGTACATCGCAAAAAATCTTTAAATAGCACCTTGGTCATAAATATTCACTTATTTTTAAGGTTAACGTATCCTTTAAAACTGCTTAATTCCAAGGCCTTGTTTCTCAAACATCTTCCAACTATGGAGCTTTGAGGAAATCACAAAAGGCATTAAAGGAAAACAAATAAACCAACACTTTGGGAACAAATGACATATAACCTTTAAGTCTTTATCAGTTATTATAAGTGCTTAGAGATGCTAGTTGCGTATTATAACACATAATGTACCCCCTTTTTAAAATATGAGGCTACTATTAGTCAGGGTTCAGTGGCACAGTGGTGACTTATCCTTCAAAGTGCAATTCCAGCACTTGAACATAAATAATTGTAATATATATCCATTTTTAAATATTTTGACCTCTCCGCATTTGTTTGGGGGGGGGGGGGGGGGGGGACTACAGTAGGCCCAAAACTCTTTGTTTAACCCCCATCTTTTTGGGAGTCTATAATGAATGTGATCATTCCTTCTCTCATACGGTTATCCATTATCTGGAAAACTCTGAATTACTGAATGGCCATCTCCCATAGACACCATTAAAATGACAAGTACCTTGTAATTGAGGCCCAGACTAAAGATCAGTGAGAGCTAGATTTCAGAAGAATTCTCCTGCTCAGTCTGAGATATTCAAGAATCCAATGCTGTAAGGTTTATATTAACAATGTTTATATATAGCAGTCAATTTAGCTTTTTGAGAAATAAGGGGCACTTTTAAAAGGCAGTTTCTTTAGCTTTTCAACTGCTCTTGATTTTTTAATGATACAACATATTGCTTCTCTCTATTTAAGCCCTCTTCCTAGTCATCTTTCAGTCACACCTCTGCCAGGTTGCTAGGGCAAAATGGACTAGCAACCAGATAGCCGCTGAATTTTCAGGAGATGCTGAACAAAAAGCTAAATAACACAGACAGCAAAAAATAAAATACCACCTTCTACATCATCTTAAAAGTTCATTCAAAGGTGAATTACCCTTATGACCTCAAATATGGAGGCCTGTTCCATTTGGTATCTATATATTTCCATAAAGGAAACCATTCATGAGTTCACTTTTACACCTTGAAGTAAACCAACATAATTTGCTTTGGTTAGCATTCATATTCTGTGAAAATAAAACAAGATTTTTGCAGTATCAGATTGGACCTCTTAGGGTCCACCTGAAAACTTGCCATTCAGGGGCCCCTCTCATAACAATTAGATGAGAGGCAAAGCTGAATTTTATTGGCCCATGTTTGAATAATAGGACTGATGAAAATAGTGATTGGGTAGAGACCAATGCAGAACAAAATGGAGAGCAATCACCCACACCACGCCAAGCGTAGACCGGAATCTCTGTGCGGACACGTGAAGATGCCTCCGAAGCAATGCCGAGATTTGTATCAATGTGTAAGTTTTTGCAGAGCACCAGGTAAAGTTTATCAGTGAATCGGTCACATAGATATAATTCAAAACATCCGCAAAGAGTGAATCAAACCCCCACGAAACATGTTAAGCATGGGATTTGGATTCACTGTTTGCGAATGTTTTGAATTATATCTATGTGACCGATTCATGGATAAACTTTACTTCTAAGAGTCGATACTGCCGGGTGCTCCATGCAAATAGTTATATGTAGTATTTTCTTATGCATTTTAGTGGCACAAAATCTGAATATTGAACATCCACTGACTTGTTTTATTTTCTTTGCCTTTTAATTCCACAGATCATCTCCAAAGTAGCGCCTGTTAATAATAATCAAAGCCTTTTATTGCCACAAAAATATCAAGTAATGCCTTTGTATGAAATACAACGGTGACAGTTGACTAGTAAAGAAAGTCACAGACAGAGCCAATTTCTCAACATCCTTGCAAATAAACCTGGGTAAGAAGGTCAGAGCAGGGCCGGGCCAAGGAATTTTGGCACACTAGGCAAGGGGTTCAATCAGCGCCCACCCCCGTTCTGTATGACCATTTCCCACCTATTCACTTTTTCTTAAATAAAGAAACCTTATAACACATTAATGAATCAAATTGTACATGTGCCACCCAGCAGCACCCAAAAAATTGTCCATAATGTGTACCTGTGTCAGCAGCACCCAAAATATTGCTCCCAATCTGTACCTGTGCCAGCAAGCCAAAATATTGCCCCAAATCTTTATCTGTGCCACCAGCATGGCCACCCAAGTCTGTACCTGTGCCACAGCAGCAGCAAAAATATTGCCCCAGATCTGTGCCAGGCAAAGGGCAAGTAAGAGGGAGGTGGGGACTGAAGTAAAGCAGAACGTTGCTGGTGGAGACAGGGGCGAAGTTAAAACTTAAAGAAAAAAAAAAAACAAATTATTTCCCTTCTGAAATTGCCCCCCCCTCCACCATGACTGCGCCTAGGTGGCCCAATCTGTACCTGTGCTATCGAGTAGCACCCAAAATATTGCTCCCAATCTGTACCTGTGCCAGCAAGCCAAAATATTGCCCTAAATCTGTACCACCAGCATTGCCCCCTAAGTCTGTACCTCTGCCACCAGCCATTGCCCCTGAAGTCTGCACCTGTGCCACAAGTCCGTACCAGCCATTGCCCCCCAAGTCTGTACCTGTGCCAGAGCAATAGCAAAAATATTGCCGCAGATCTGTGCCAGACAAAGAGCAAGTAAGAGGGAGGTGGGGACTGAAGAAGAGCAGAACGTTGCTGCTGTAAACAGGGTTGAAGTTAAAACTTAAAGAAATAAAAAAAAAACCAAAACATTATTTCCCTTCTAAAGTGCGCCCCCCCATGACTGCGCCCTAGGCGGCCGCCTAACTCTGCCTACCCCTAGATCCGGCCCTGGGTCAGAGTAAATGTGCATCCACAAAACAATTGCAGTTTTTACATAATGGAAATGCTGATTTACAACAGCAGCATGCTGCCCTTATGCTGCAAGCATCTTAACCTGTTTCTAAGAAACTGCACTGGCTATGCTATTATAATCCAACCCTGAATAACAAGGAAGCGGAAAGAAATACCACCAGGCATATTGATCTAAAACAGATCTATGGTTTAGTAGGAAATATAAAGCCTGTTAGGTTACAGTAAAGTTGATTTGGAAGTCATCTGTGCTGATTTTAGAATGACCAAATATTACTATTACAATTACGTGTGAATAGGTTCAAACTTTTCAGCTGGATAGTGTTCCAGAGATCATTCTTTGAACAATTAGTAACCTAACATATCTAAAGAATACAGATGTCCAACTCAAGGAAATATTTTTGCTACTCATCTGGATGCAAGAAAATGAACAATGACACTAAGAAATAAATTACAACTGCATGTGTTAAGGTGCAGCACACTTTTTTTGGGGGCTGCGCATTTCATGTCAGTTATTTATTCCAGAGCCAAAAAAAAAAATAACAAATAAAACACAAAAAGTTATGTATAAACAATGATATTGAAAAGAAGAATGAACAGCATGGCAGGAAACTGTATGTACAGGTACTTGATCCTGGGAGAGGAACTAGCATGTGCACTGCAGGAACAGCTCAAAAAGAAGGAAAGTGAAACTGTAATGCTGCCGCTACAAAGGGTGGGGTTACAGAGCAGGAGTCTGAAAATCTCACACCCGTGGCCAACAAGAACTAATCCACTGATGAGCAGTTCTAACAAAAGCTCACTGAAACAAAAGTCTTGTCTCTCTGGGTAAATCTTTAAATTGGTCACACCGAGAGCAATCTTTGATTCATTCCAGCATTCCTCTCCTCTTTAGTTCATGCTGACCTCATCAGAGTTTGATCTTAAATGCGGTTGGCTGAACAACCGCTGAAGAGCCAGAAGATTTAAACAAGGCTTTTAAAATGGTGTCGGGGTCAACTTCAGCAGGTGGGTTGGGTGCACTCGATGAAGACAATGTATTTGATCTTCGAGTCTCTCCTTTTTTTGTTGCAGATGGCGTGTCGCTGAGTCGCCTAAGGAAAAAATGGAGCAACAAATGAAATAGACAAATGGCATTCAAGAAACCCGAAGGTGATATGTTGGTCACACATTCCTGACAACACACACTACATTATTTTGTGAACTCTAGCAAATACATACAGAGCAATTACAGGCAGTGTGCCAATTAACAGACCCTTGGATAATTATTATTATTTTTTTTTACACAGCAAATCCTCAGCTGAAATTGTGTTTTATGTGAGATTTTAGTTAGGGGCTGCATAAGCTGAAACGAGTTTAGAAAAAAAAAAAAAGTATTTAGTCCCTAGACTTTTATTCTGTAGAGCAAGCTCACAATTCCAGGCAGATACACCCCCGGTTAGAGCAGCAACTGTCACACCTATTCAGTTCAAGTGCCCATTCGAGGATATTACCTTTCATAAGTGCTACTCATACTTATATATATATATATATATATATAGCAAAATATTGGTGTATTGATCATTCGGCCATAGCCCTTAGAATATCAAGGGGAGCAAATATTTCTGTTTTATATTTCACCACAAACTGCACTCCAGGCAAGGCTTCCGGTGTATTTGAAAAGTACTTAGGTAATGGGTGCACTTCAGGGAAGAAGCAAACCAGTTTTGCCAGGCAATGCCTTTAACACATTTATTCACAGAAGTATTAGAAGCACAAGCTTTTGGAGACCAACCACTTCATCAGGTTGGTCCCGAAAGCTTGTGCTTCTAATACTTCTGTGAATAAATGCGTTAAAGGCACTGCCTGGCTGAACTGGTGCTTCTTCCCTAATTGGAATCTGATACTGTGTTGGGCGTGGAAGCAGCCTGGGATATGGATGCACCCAGAAATATGAAGTAAGTGATGTGTGGCAAGCAAAAAAGGTGTTGTTGCACTTCAGGGAGTCGGACATCTATTGGTGGTTATACAAAAATCATTAAAGAAACAGACCTTATTGCAGAGTCTTTTTGTGCATTTAAGTTTTATTGTGCCAACATACACTGCATGTTTCAGGGTTGCACCTTTATCAGATAGGATGGTATTTTTCTTTATGTATTCTTGCATTTGGGTGGACCCTTCAGGAATAAAATTTTATACTGTAGAGTGAATTATTTGCAGAGTAAACATTAAGAAATAAAAATACATAATTCAAATCATGACAGAATCATTTTAATGAATTTGGATAACGTACCCTATATACAAGTAATGGCTGCTGCAGCACAAAGTAAGTGGTGTTCTAATTACAGGAGCATGAGCAGAAGCATGCTTACAGAGCCAGGCCAAGGCAGCAGATCTGAACTTGGCTTCAACTAGGCATGATTCAAGACAATGATTGAACAGAGGACTCAATTGGTACAAGATGGCACATTGCAACCACACTGCACAAGTTTGCATTTTCAAAGGAGATACACATAAAGACACATTTAAGACTAACAGGTGGCACAGGGCTGGAGGCTATGGAGTGGCTGCTGCAGCAAACAAAGGGAAAAAAGGACTGTTTTATTTAGTTCTGTTAATAAAGTTGGATCATACACCCAATATTCAATGTGACATTTACAACAAGATGCATTGTGCAACCATTATCCCATTTATCTTTATGCTGAAATTGTTTTGCTATTTGGGATGCAATAGGTAGGTGACAATACTCTTCTACTGTGAATCAGATTAGTATTGGAGGCAATGTCCTTATATTGATAAATAACCCTCTTAATGAAAGATACTTACAGTAGAATAGGTTGGTCTGATGTTATGACACTGCCATTCACGTGAAGATTACATTTCATGGGTTGCCCTAAAATTACAAGATATTCATTAGACGAAGAAAAAAGCAAGCTCAATGTTCTCCCCAAAAAATGTTACAGCATACAGAATACATAGAAATAACAATACGCCTAAAAAGCCTGTCCGACCACACCCAGCCGATAGAACACTTTTTACAGAAACCAGTGGGACTGTGCTCTTCTATAAACAGAGCAGTAGTGTGAATTTAAAGAATGCAAAAAGCTGCTTCAGTACTGACAATTGCTGTAAAAAGTGTTCTATTAAGGTAAGAGAGGTAGGTGCAGGCTTTAAGGCAGGATCAGTACCAGACAACTTACAAAAAAAAAAACAGGCTGTGCTGGGGAGAACAGTAAAGCTAATTAACAAAGGTAAATACATAATTGCAATCACAATCTGATAAATTAATGACTAGGCACATTGTGAACCTAGGTGATCGTTATCTGCCCAGTTGGCTTCTTTGCAGGACTACAGCACCGATCATACACCCAAAACAAGTGAACTCCCTTTCACTCTCCGAATCAATTGTACACTTCTTACAGCACAGCCCGTTAAAATAGAAGAATAAGCATTTACACTTTAGTAATTTCACATACCATCCAGGTATCTGTTGTTGTATTTTCTATAAGCACCAACTGCATCGTCCTTCCTCACAAAAACAACTTCTGCCTCACCAGGACTTAGAAGTCTGGCGCGCTTTAAGGCTCCACATACACAAAACAACTCCTGTGAAAGGAAAAGTCACCACATAAGACATAAAACAACCACATCAGTACAAAAAAATAAAATTTTATTTACTGAACTTATTGCACCAGCCCAAAGTTTCCGCTTGTCAACAGCAGCAATGATCCAGGACTTTAAACTTGTCACAGGAGGTCACCATCTTGGAAAGTGTCTGTGACACTCACATGTTCAGTGGGCTCTGAGCAGCTGTTCAGCAGCTAAGCGTAGGGCTAGTTGCAAATGATCAAGCAGAAAATGAGGTTGGTCTGTAATATAAGCTGATGCTACAGGGCTGATTATTGAAATATGATGCTAATTGCACTGGTTTCTGTGCAGTCATGTACAGGTATTGGATCCCTTATCTGGAAACCTGTTATACAGAAAGCTCTGAATTACGGAATGGCCATCTCCTTTAGACTCCATTATAATGAAATAATTAAAATTTTTTTAAATGATTTCCTTTTTTTCTATAATAATAAAACAGTAGTTTGTACTTGATCCCAACGAAGAAATAATTAATCCTCATTGGAAGCAAAACCAGCATATTGGGTTTATTTAATGTTTACATGATTTTCTAGTAGATTTAAGTTATGTAGATCCAAATTACGGAAAGAGCCGTCATCCAGCAAACCCTAGGTTCCGAGCATTCTGGATCATAGGTCCCATACCTGTAGTAATTATCTGCAGTAATGACTAATCAGCCCTATATTGTGATTATATTTCTATTCTATGTGTACTGTATATTGTGAGTGGGTCCCTAAGCTCAGTAAGTGACAGCAGCACAGAGCATGTGAATCAGCAGAAAAGAAGATGGGGAGCTCCTGGGGCATCTACTGGGGAGATAGATCTTTACTGCTAAAGTGTTGTGATTGCACTGGATGGATACAAAAGCCCAAAACATAATGCACAACATTTCTAGCTACTTATTTAGTTAAGATAAAGGAATTATAAAATGCCCTTCAAAGTGATTCAAATAAATCTTTAGGATGATATGCACTGTGATTCTCCAGTTTGTATTTTAAAAATGCCATGTGGTTGCAAAAGGCAAGAGTAAAGGTGGCCATACACGGGCAGATAAAAGCTGCCGACAGACTGTGTCGGCAGCTTATCTGCCCGTGTGGGGGGCCCTCCGACGGGCTTTCCCGATCGATATCGATGTCGATCGGGCAGGATTAAAAATCCCGTCGGACGCGGCCGCATCTGTTCGTTGATGCGGTCCCGCGATCCGACCGCCCGTACTGATCCGAACGTTGGGCCCTAGGGCCCACGATCGGATCAGCCCGATATCGCCCACCTCAAGGTGGGCATATCGGGGAGAGATCCGGTCGTTTGGCAACATCGCCAAACGAGCGGATCTCTTCGTGTATGGCCACCTTTAAGAGTGCTCAAGCTAAAAGATGGAAAGGAGAGTGTTTGAAAAGAAAAATAACGGATACAATACCATCAAATATTAATTTACATCAGTATTAAGAGGGGTGATTAAACATACAACCAGAATTATATATTGAGGCAGGGAAAACATCGATAGATTTTCAAACACGCTACCACTTAACTGGCTGCACAAACTACCCCCTCCTTCACTGGGCACTCCGGCTAGTTCATTCCTGTCTGCAGAAACCCAGAGTACTTGAGTCTGGGCACATACGAAATTCAATCAACTAGCAAAATAGTCTGTGCGCTAAATCTCTTGTGTCTCGGTGTCAGAAACAATGAACACAAGAGCAGACACAGTTGACCTAGGCCCAGACATAAAGGTAAATGGAAAAGGAATGGAAAAAAAATATTTGGAGAAAGATGTGATACAATTTGTTTTTAGGTGTACTTCTCTGTTAACCCATTGGCAGACATATTTACATCACCCGTGTAGTTAGACTGAAGCAGAGCAACAAACTCCCATTTGCAAATTAGTGCAGTAGTACACCACTACACTATTTTGCAGGCAATTGTACTTTTAGGGTTAAATACTCCTCACCATGCACATATAAAACATGCTGCCAGGTTTCTTGGTATAACTTTAATGTATTAGGTATAATACTGTTATTCACACCTCTGACACCTACCACAATATCTTCTTCTGTGACACGGGGATGCAAATTGTTTACGGTCATTTTAGTACCTTCTAGTGGGCTAAGGACCGGCTGAAAAAATAAAACTCTGATTATTACAAATTCATCAGTAAAAAAATACAGATAAAAACAGCTTCATGATGACAAACTACATATCATCTTCAATTCAAACTAGGTTTGCCATCATATTTGAAAAAAAAGCATATAATTGATGGCATTCATTAAATGGCTTAAATATTTGCCAGCAATTGAAAATAATCAAGGGGATAATTTTTAATGATTAAAAGCCCTACATAACAGAAAGGTTAGATTCCAGCCAAAGCACTCTATGTAAAAAATCAGACATATTGGAGCTATATCAAGTTAATAAGAATAAAAATATTGTTTTTTGCAAAAAGATGCTTCCTGATAATCTTAAAGGAGAACTAAACCCATTTTTTTTAAAAAACCCAACCTACTTAGACCCCCCTTCCCTCCTCCCCCCCAGCAGAAATGCCCCTACCTCTTTACCTCTTTACCCCTTGCCGCAGATTCCAGCGTCTGAGTTCACGGCAGCCATCTTCTTTGGTAATCTTCCTGTCTTCTTCCGGTTCTTCGGCAGTTCCCATGAGTTTCAGTGCATGCGTATTTGTAAGGAACCGGGATATTGCTCCAACTGTGCGTGCGACGAAATGCCGTTCAGTTACAGAGATTACAGAAGATGGCTGCCGCGAACTTCGAATTCTGCCTCTAAGACTACTTATGATTTCTAACATCTGAACAATGAAAGACAAGACAGATTCTTGGATGAAATATGTAAAGACATATCTGATTGCAACACAAGTTTTATATTTGGTCCTTTATAATATGCTCTGTTTGCGAGTCACCTCTGTAGATGCCAACTGCAGTGGAGTGGTATCCTCCTTGGTTACAAGTGTCCGTGACATGTTGGTCAAAGTCTTTGTGCGGAGTAAAGGGGCTGGAGGTAAAGCAGTCTGGGGGACAACAGGTGCAGTGTATGTGTCATTCTGGACAACCTTTGTTAGAGGTAGAGCCTTG
>CM044438.1:94989058-95005160 GCA_024363595.1 Xenopus borealis
ACACACACACACACACACACACACACACACACACGTATTTGTATATATAGATATCTTTAGTTACATTAATATTGTGAATTAAGAGTAAAATTTCCTACTTATCAATGTCAAACAGCTTGGCATATTTTGAACAGGACATACATGTCACAAACTGGCAGTCTGAACACAATACAGGCAAAGAAAAGATAAAACATCTCACTATCCCACCTCCATTCTTGGATACTTTATCCCACTGATTTTTATATAATGTGCAAAGAATCAAGCAAGGAGAGGTTTGGGGGTATGATGAGCACTAGTGGATTACTTACAAGTGTGTTTTCTGTTATACTCGTTATTTTTCTACAGACATTTTATGCAAATATGCTCGTTGCGGATATTGGATAAATGATGTGTGTAGTTTTAGCAAGGCAGAAAATGAATAGTGTACAGGTATGGGATCCATTATCCGGAAATCTGTTATCCAGAAAGCTCAGAATTATGGAAAGGCTGTCTCATATAGACTCCATTATAATCAAATAATCCAGATTTTTAAACCTGGATTACCTTTTTCTCTGTACTAAAAAAACAATACCTTGTAGTTGATCCTAACCAAGATATAATTAATTCTTATTGGGAGCAAAACTAGTCTATTTGGTTTATGTAATTTTTACATGATTTTTTAGTAAAATGAACGAAAAGAGAGCCAAATTATGGAAAAATCTATTATCAGGACAACCCCAGGTCCCAAGCATTCTGGATATCGGGTCCCATGCCTGTACATACTTCTGTTCAAATGCCATGCATAACATGGCTGCCCTTACATGTTTTTGCAATGTGTTTGTGGCTGTAATTTTCATCTGCTTAGCTGGGATGGAGGAGAATTTCATATCTTCATCTACTTCATCTACTTCATCTTCATCCTCCAGCCGTGAAGGAAGCCGATGGGATAATGATGCATGTTCCTGAAATTAAATTATACATTAAAAAAAAAGAAATCCTGCAGACCTGATTTGTTAAGCAATGTGTCACAAATCAATTTTTAACCATTTGATGCAAGCAACTGAGATGCCAATTAGGCATTTTTTCATGCACTACAACAAATAATAAAACACACAATCTATGTTGTTGGCACTAAATAGCTTTTTGCCATTAATCTTGCTGGCAGTTATAGGGTCAAACAATATTATTGAATACTGCCTGTTATTGTATAAACTTTTTGTTTTAGTCACAAAGTGAAACATAGCACATAAAAGGAATGAGGTTTATAAAGGAAAAAACTAGTCTAAATTAATTGTGTCATGGTCAGTCTGATTTTCATGTCTGAGCATACTACTGTACATTTTTCCGATTTGTAATTGTATCGTAAGAGAAAAAATGTAAATTGGGTATAGAGAGGAAAAAGGAGAGGGAAAACAAGAAATATAAACAGAGAGGAAAATATTACAATCAATATTGAACTAAAACAACTACATACAGTCCCTTAGAGCATTGGCACGCTTAAAGACTAAGTTTTTTTACTATGTGACCACTAACTTGTTTAAAACAAATAAAGACCAACAGAATATGCCTGGTTCTGTTACTTCACAAGAGTTATGCACAAACGAAAATCAAAAATGACATTATGTTCATTTTCAATGAGGCAGCAAAGACTGCTTGCCAGGTTTTTTTCATGCAACTTTTTGTGTGGTCTTTGATAAAATTGTGACTATTCAAAGTTTCACAAATTATTTTTTTTTTTTTTAACTAAATATGTTGCAGCCAAGGGAAACTACTCCTCTATGTGGTGATTCTAAAAACAGGGAAAGTGTTATGTCATGTTGACAGATGTATATAAATATGTATAAAAAAATTTTTAACGTTGCTTTACACGAGCTTGACAGTAAATGAAAACTATACGGATAAGTATTCCTGCACAGTTTCCAGATTGAGTTTTAGAATGCGTTTGAGGAAACAAGTCGTAGTAATTAAAGGGATCCTGTCATGGGAAACACATCAGTTAATAGTGCTGCTCCAGTAGACTTCTGCACTGAAATCCATTTCTTAAAAGAGCAAACAGATGATTTTTTCATATTCAGTTTTGAAACCCGACATGGGGCTAGCCATTTTGTCAATTTCCCAGCTGCTCTGGTCATGTGACTTTAGGAGGGAACTACTTTCTGGCAGGCTGTTCTTTTTCCTTCTCAATGTAACTGAATAGTATGCAGTGGGACATGGGTTTTTACTATTGAGTGCTGTTTTTAGATCTATCAGGCAGCTGTTATCTTGTGTTAGGGAGCTGTTATCTGGTTACCTTCCCATTGTTCTGTTGTTAGGCTGCTGGGTGGGGGAAAGGGAGGGGGTGCTATCACTCCAACTTGCAGTACAGCAGTAAAGAGTGACTGAAGTTTATCAGAGCACAAGTCACATAACTTGTGGCAGCTGGGAAACTGACAATATGTCTAGCCCCATGTCAGATTTCAAAATGAAATATAAAACAATCTGTTTGCTCTTTTGAGAAATGGGTTTCAATGCAGAATTCTTCTGGAACAGCACAATTAACTGATGCATTTTGAAAAAAAATGTTTTCCCGTGACAGAATCCCTTTAAAATTAAGGTAATTTATCCTAAACCAGTCTACTTGTAAGTTTTTGATTGCGCTTGCACCCTTTCTGGTGGCAATCTTTCCTTGGAGATGTAGGTCTGATGCATGGTTTCCCTTTAGCCAATGCATCATAGAATCTTGGATGTTGCCATGCCCCTTGGAGGCCCCGTTGGAAGTACAACAGTCTTTGAGAACATCAAAATCTGGATTTCTCTACCAGTGAAGGGCTCGGATTACATCCAGATTATGAAGTCGTATTCCTAACAGATCTTGGGTTCCGGACACAGGGATGGAACCGCAATTTTTTTTTTTTGAGAAATTCATGTGAAATTAAAAACATTATGTTAGGTAGGAACAACGTGACTGTGCGTAACTGCTTTTTCCTTGTGGAAAAGCCGAGTAAGCTGGCTCATACGATAGGCCACTGAGCTCTGAGACTCTTGTGGTGATTAATCACCACTAGAACACCAATTTACAGGAGAGCCACTTGCCAGTAATGGTCACCAGTAGTTGGAAAGGGGGGGGGTCCGGTCATGCTTTCAAAACTAGGCTGAGATCCCATCCTGAGATCGGAAGGCGAGGGGTGGTGCCGGTCTTCCCGAGCTAGTCGTACTAGTACGCTTATTAAGCCCAGCTTTAGAGACAAAAGCCTTGTTATAGAAGGGAATGTTGCACATGAAAAAGGATATCTGTGCCTCCTGGCTCCAGTTCCAGTAGCTGCGCCCTTCCCTATGAATTCGTTAGATGAAGTGGGTTAGCCAGCTTTTAACATTATGGCAATGGCTATGCCTCATCTTTATTAAATAACTGTTTCAATAGCCGTCCGGTCAAGCGAAAATGGCCGGAACGTGGTGATCCCCTGGCCCAGGAGATCGTTCTTGAATGTTATATGAACCGGAAGAGCCACCTAATTTTCTTGAAGATTGGAGAACCATGTTCTCCTAGCCAAATACAGAGCTATTACAATCCCAGTGGTGTGTGCCCGTTTGATCTCTTTTGAGGACCGAGGCAACATGGAAAGAGGAGGGGATATAGGCTAGATCGAAGTGCCATAGCATCCACCCTTACCACTAATGGGTCCCGTGAGTGAGCGAAGATTTTTCTTCCCCTTTGCGACTGGTTCTGGAGGCCATACGGTCAATATGGAATCTCCCCCTATTGACGGACAAGTTGTGAGAATACCTCCAGGTGAAGCTCCCATTCTCCCGGGTCCAGTTGGATCCGGCTATAGAGGACCGTTTTTGTGTTGTCCGCTTCTGGGATATGGATAGCAATAGTCCTAACATGTTGAATTCCGCCCACCTCCAATCTGTTGAGCTTCTGCTAGTGCTGCTTTGCGGTGGGTTCCTATAGGCTACTGTGGTGACCCGGTCAGTCTGTATTCTCACTGATGGTGTATGCAATTGGTGCGTCCAATGATGGGGATCCACTTGTACGGTCAGGCTTCCGAGTATATAATTCTGAGGAAAAATTTGCTTCAGGAAAGGACCATGGACCCTGTGTGGTAAGCTCACCGGCTGAGTGAGGGTGTTGGATTCTAGCCCCAGAAATGTCCTCTAGCGGATGAAGAGTAGACTTACTTGTCCCAGTTGATGGTGCAGCCAAAACCATGGAGCAGTAGTATCGCCTTCTGGAGATCTGTTCTTCATTTTTCCCTTATTCTGGAGTTCAACAGTAGATCATCCAGGTATGTGTCACTGAGATTCCTTGGGGCTGTAAGGAGACTATAGTCACCGCACCTGTTTGGTGAAGACTCTGGGCAAGGGTGACCACGAGGGGACGGGCCACAACTGATAGTTATGGTTCTTGTAGGCAACTCTCGGGAAGCAATGATGTCCTTGATGGCCAAGGACATCATCAGTAGTTCCGGTTGCCTTGAATCACAGATCGAACAGTCTGTACTTTCCATCTTACAGAACATTAAGTGTTGGCTGAGGAAACTCAGTTTGAACGATACATCTCTCTTGGGAACCAGAAAGAGATTGTAGTTGAACATGGAGAATTTTCCCAAAAGGGGCACTGGTATCATCACTCCGATCGGTTTCATTTGGGATATGTAGACCAAGAATGCTCAAGCTTTGGATGGAGTGGTCGGAACTCTGGACATCAAGGGAGATGGGAAAAGAAGTCCAGGTGACAGCCTTCTGAAATAATCTTGTTGACCCGATTGTCTGAAGAGTGTCAGTTCCATACCTCCTGGAATTGAGGTACCCTGCCCCACAATTAGTTGCCGAGACTCTGGTTGGAGTGTTCCTTCAAGCTGAAGTGGATTTGTTGACTGGGGTTTTGTTGTGAAACTTGCTTGGTTTCCAAAGTGAGGTAAGGGACTTAGGCTGAGGTCAACCACCCAACTCTTCACCCCTCGGGTTCTACAGGCTGCTATCTATAGTGCTGAAGTGCAATTCCATCTGGAATTGCCGTAAAGTAAGTCTTTAAGCATGAATAGACTATACGCGTAATATACCAGATCATCACCCGTTGGGGGCTTGACCACTCGTTCACCAATTCTCTATGGAAACAGATGGGATTTAGAGTTTTTAAGTAGCTTGAATTCTTTGCGCTTCCCACTGGTTCTGACCCAGCTGGTGTGAATCAATTATTGCGGGGGCTGGATTGTCTAGAAGGGAGCTGGAGGTGTTACCTTTTGGTAGCCAGGGATGAGTAGAGTATAACAGTGCTTAATATATCAAGTTCATGAAGTCATTAACATCAACAGTAACTTCCACTCTCTCTCCAAGCCATAAAGGAGTACTATGTGTACTCCTTTACAAATCGGAAATGACTCCCGGGAATATTCTATATCTCTTTATTATTTCCAGCAGCTGTGAGGAAAGATAATTTGTATTGCCGCTTGAACAGCTTTTATACTTTGCCTTGCTGTTTGGTAGTTTGATATTTAGAACATCAAGCACCCCTTAAAGGAAAAGTAAATGTTTTTCTTTTTCTTTCTGTAAATTTGCTCTAAACAGCCCCCCAGATTAATGTACCCTAGTCCCTGCTGCAAGTCTGCTCTGGTTTCTGTGTTATCAGCAGCTTGTTTTCCCTTCTTCCTGGTGCAGAGTGAAGCCCAGCCCCTTAGTTTACTGAGCAGTCCATTTGCTGCTGTTCCACAATAGAGAGGAAGAGGGAGCCAGTGTGTGCATTAGTAAGCTAGTTTCCCCAAGCAAAAGGTGCTAAACACACTGGTCTCTGCTATGTCATAGTATGCAAATGATCTCCAGGACTAGTCCAAGAGATAAGGTCAGCTCAGTAAGCTAAGGGGCAGGGCTTCACTCTGCACCAGGAAGAAGGGGAAACAAGCTGATGATAACACAGAAACCAGAGCAGACTTGCAGCAGGGACTAAGGTACATTAATCTGGGGGGCTGTTTAGAGCAAATTTACAGATAGAAAAAAAAAAAAGGTTTACTTGTTCTTTAATGATTCTGCCAATATCATGCTGTGTATATCATTCCTAACTCACATCATGAATTTCCTCCCTTCCGGGAAAATCATCAGATGGAGACAGTATTAGGAAAATGATTGTTAGGAGATCTATTCAGAGTGGCATTGACAGTGTCATTTTTGGGTTTGTCCATGCGCTACCCGATGACTTATGACTGAATTTTGCAAAGTACTTTTCTAGTAAACAGAACTAGTAGGCATCCTTGTAGAATGCAGAGGAGTTATAGACGTGAATTGATATGGTTCTACCCCGCAGCTGCCTCCCGGGTCCTGTGAGACCGTCTTTAGTGGCATACCTTCTATTGTTACCACTACAGGACTGGGGTTACCCTCTTAAGAAGAATGACCCCACGCCCCTCTGAGCATATCTGCCCAATGGCAACAACACAAGGTGTATGCCGTTAGGTGACCCGTGCTGTGGAGATAACTCTCTCTCCCCTGGCCCTTGTGGGAATCCACTGGCCTACCTTCTGTCATTGGGACCCGTGGCTGGTGATCAATCGTGAGTTGAAGTGAGACTGAACTAGCATATAGCTGGTATCTTGAACCGGAGAATGTGTTCAGTCTCCTTGTGGCAGTTGCTTTACCCCAGACACCTCCCTGCAGTCTTGTTGCTGCTCTACTATGCTCCGCATTTATAAAATGGTCGCTGAAACACATTTGCGGGGTTAAGCCAGACTCTAGGTCACACTCCTTTAATTAATTATTCAAGTGTCCTGCCTCCAGAGGGTGGAGCTTAACCACAGCTGTTCCCTGTGTCCCCCCTGAGATGACAGAGAAAGTAAGGAATCCCATTTGCAAATGTTTTGACTCTATATAAGTAGAACTTTAGTGCTCCGACTGGATCTAGGGTGTGCAAATTCATCTCTTTTTTTGTTAGCTGGTGAAGGGCAGATTTACTGTGCCCCTTGAAGGTGCCTTGGGCGCAGTCGATGCCTGTGGCTCTTATAGATGCAGGGTCTCCATTACTAAGGTAATCAGTGTATCTGCATCGGATGAATGCTGGTGGGATTCCTCTTCTTCGTTCTCTGATTCCGAGTATAATTTGCCCTTAGAGAGGAAGCGGGACTTCCCCCAACTCCAGAAGGAAAAACGAGTGTCTGGTGTCGCTCTCATCATCAGATGGAGAAGGGGCCCTGAGTCTGGAGGGTTTGGGCTTAGGGTTGTCTAAGCAGCTAGCAACTTGTCTAGGGACTGTGCTAAGTTTTGGTATCCCCGTAGCCAGTTGGGATGCCCACTCTGGCCTAGTCGGCCTTCTGTGTGGAGAGGTTTCCCTATTGGAGGCCGAGTTGTCGTACTGAGGGACCTGGTTCACCAGAGGGGGAGACTATGAATCTATTCTGAGTGGCTTGCATTTGCTGCATAAGGATCTTTATGCCCGGTGGGCAAACGTTTGCAACATTTGGCACAAGCCAAGTATTTTATAGCGGCTCAAATGCAGGATTTGAACCTATGACCTTTGCCGCCAAAGATCATTCTCCTAGCCACAAGGCTATGGAACCTCTTTAGGATGAAGGAAGGCTGTCACTTGGCCCCTCAGACATGGTACCAAGTTTGGTGCGCTAGTATGGGGAGGCAAAATGCCCTCAGTGATAATGCCACTAACCTGTAGGTGTCACCAGGAAGGAGAGAGGAAATGTGTTCCTGGAAGTCCCACATTGTAGGGTGCTACAGAGTCTTTATGCAGTGTTAAAAGAAACAATCCCAAATGCCAGCCATAGCTGAGCAGAGAATTTGTAGAAGTCTTAACCTCCTGAGGACACAACTCGAACTGACCTAAGCCTGCTGGGGGTATAGCCAGTGGAGGAGGAGTCAGTTTCTTTCTTAAGGTTGTGTCCTGCCTCCTAGTGATACCAGCTATACCCGCTGTCCCTGTGTCCCCCAAGATGACTTGGAGAAAAAAAACCTTCTAAAAATAACCAATACAAAATAACTAGCAATCTGGCTGCTCATTAGTAATCTGTTCCTTCATGCAGCAGTCCTTGTGCTGTGCTCTCTTTGCCTAGACCAGGGGTCCCCAACCTTTTTCACCCGTGAGCAACATTCAGATGTAAAGAGAGTTGGGGAGCAACACAAGCATGAAAAATGTTCCCTGGTGGTGTCAAATAAGGGCTGTGATTGACTATTGGTAGCCGCTATGTGGACCGGCAGACTACAGGAGGCTCTGTTTGGCAGTACACCTGGTTTTTATGCAACCAAAACCTGCATCCAATCCTGGAATTCAAAAACAATCACCTGCTCTGAGGTCACTGAGAGCAACATCTAGAGTTGTGGAGCAACATGTTGCTCGCGAGCTACTGGTTGGGGATCACTGGCCTAGACAAAACTCCAGATCTCCTCTTCTTCAGGGCGACTGTTAATCGGTGGCAGGCTGTCACTCTGAATGCTTAATTTTCCAAAGTCGTCCTGAAGTTTCCTTGTGAGGCAGCTTCGGAAATTGAAGCACTCCGAGTGTACATTCTAGCCAGCTGGAAGGGAGATTAGTCGCCCCAAAGAAGAGGAGATTTGCTGACAGGCGACTAATCTACCCGAATCTGACCAGGTGTTTCTATTGTGGAGTGGTTTGTGTCCTTTAAAAATGCAGCACTGAAACTTCTGAAAATGTCCCTTGCGTAGTTTGTAAACGTTACCAATACAGAGTCTGAAAACTGTTATAGAGAACAAAAATTTAACATATATAAAGCAGGTATAGTCGTTTACATGCAACATGGATTACCTGTCTGGTTGGCTTGTTATTTACTACATTTATTCGCATTCCTTTTAAAGACTGTGTTAAGTGCAAGTTATTGCCCTTTTGCTGAGGAATCTGTCAAAAACAAAATACACGTGAATAGACCTAAAGAAGTACAACATATAATAAAAAGACTAATTGTCTTACAAGTGAAAATGCATATGCGTTGTTAGTCAACTGACAAAGTTTGTGCCATACAAATAAAGTAGCAAGCTTGGCACATTGATAGAAGCCTTGGCTCAGTACAATAAGCACCACTCATTCATTCATGGCCATCAAAAACTGTGCCGGGTTTCCTGTCACTTTAGAAAATCATGGATTATCTGGAAAACTATTATAGAGCATACAGACTATAAAGCAGGGATCCCCAACCTTTTGAAAGTGTGAGCAACATCAAGAGTAAAAGTAGTTGGGGAGCAACAGTAGCATGAAAAATGTTCTTGGGGTGCCAAATATGTGCTATGATTGGCCATTTGGTAGTCCCTATGTGGATTGTCAACCTACATTAAGGCCCTGTTTGTCAGTGCACCTTGTTTTTATACAACCAAAACTTGCCTCCAAGCCTGGAATTCAAAAATAAGCTCCTGCTTTGAGGCCACTGGGAGCAACATCGAATGGGTTGGAGAGCAACATGTTGCTCATGAGCTACTGGTTGGGGATCACTGCTATAAAGTAACCCATTAATTGCAGATGCCACTTGCCTGTATGGTCTTTGTAAGGTTTATGGTTGAAGAACCAGATGTCACTGCTGGAGCCACTGAAGTTGCACTCCTCTTCAGACTGAGCTTCTCTCGAGCATCCATCACTTTGGAGTTTTCCCCTCCCTGCTGTTTCCTTGAATTCAGCATCTCCCTTGCATCCTGGACTTTGCCTGTGATGCGGAATCGAGCATCTTTGGAGACCAGCTTCTCCCGTGCATCCTTCACACCCAACTTCATTCGGGCATCTGTCACCCCAATCTTCTGGCGGGCATCAAAAGTCTTCTGGAAGCTGGTAGCAACTGGACGATTGGAGATGGGAAGCTGTAACCGGGACCTCATGTTATTTCCAGTGCTGGCACGGCTGTTAACTCTAGATTTAAACAAAATGGCAAGTATAAGGCTAATAAGTATCAGCAGCTACAATATTAAAGAAGAATTCAACCTTGTAAAAAATAAAAACCCATGCTCCCACGTAGACCCCTCCTCCCCCCAGTCTAACTGCCCCCACCCCAGGGGAAATGCCCATTACTTTATAGTTACCCCTCCGCGCAGATTCATGCAGCAGAGTTACATGCAGCCATCTTCCGGGTGTTCAGTAAGTGGACTGGGAGACTGGCGTATTGGCGCATGCACAGCTGGAGCATTTTGCCAGTTTGTGACAACTGCACGTGTGCCGAAATGGACAGAAATTGACGATCTCCCAGTCAGCTTACCGAAGCGGTTGAAGATGGCTGCGTGGAGTTCCTCTGCCTGAATCTGCGCCGAGGGGTAAGTATAAAGTATGGGGCATTTCCCCGGGGGGCAGGAGGGTCTACGTGGTATGGGGGGTATTGAGGTTTTTTTTTTAGTGTTATATTTTTAGTATATTTAAGTTTACATACATACATACATACATACACATACATGAGCCAGACCCAGTTTTATATAGCCAATAGTAACAGTATCCACATACCTATATACCTGAAATTTAAAAAAACAGTGTAATGGTCATGTAACAAGAAAGAAAATTTCGTATATGTTAGGGATGCAGTGTGTCTGAATTCTTGGCTGTGGCTTTTACATTTTCTTTATACAATTAAGTTACACTCTAGTGAACTTTCCCACAGAACACTTTCCAACGTGAGAAACAGGTGTTACCTTTAGGGCTGTTTTTGTTCTATGGGACCCATAGTTTGTGGCCTAAATGGAAAGGGTGTAGTCATGCCTCCCGGGTGAGTCCCCGTCCTTGCAAGCTTCAGCAGTCAATGCCATGGGCATAAAGAGTACAAGGTAAACTCAGGTGTACCACAGGGAAAGGAACAAGTCACCTTGGGATAGGAGGAACATAGGGGTACCTGAGCTCTAATTTATGCACTGCATTCAGACATACAAGTTCCTAAGCTACAGAAAGCATCAGGGCCCTACACTTAAGCTGGCCATAGACGTAACAATTACAATCTTTCTCGGAAAAGATCTTTTCAAGAAAGATCGTTCGTTTCAACACACACGTGTAGAGCTGAATCGTCAATTATACAGGTAGAAACAATAGAATTCTACTTGTATCTGACGATTCAGCACTAACAATGGCCGATGTTCAGTGAGCTTTCAAAGGCATCCGATCAAAATTTTCCGTCCCGCCTGATCAACCAGCCGACCGCTATCTTAATCTTCTGACGATATCGGTCGTCTCATTTCCCACCATACACGCACCGAATATCATGCGAAAATTTGTTTCGTACGATATCTGTGCGTCTATGGTCACCTTTACTTGCATTCCCCATGGTAAGCAACAAAGACTGGGCAGACTTGTAAACGCTAAATCTACAGCTCACACTAGTTGTTTTATTGAACACAGTCAGTCTCAGTGGCCTCTGTGCATTATATAGGATGAAAACCCAGCTGTAACACCATCCCTCATTACCCCCCTAATTTTCTTTAGACGTTGCCAAAAATAAGAATTATAGATGCAAGAAAATGCACCAATGCGAATTCTATTGATCAAAAACGTCATTATAAATGCAAAATTACCGACAAAAAAGAATGCATCCCTGCAGTGGCGTAACTACCAGGGGTGCAATTGCACTAGGGCCCCTACCCCCTTGGGGCCCATCAGAGCCACGATAATGGTTATGGCAGGTAGTTTTCTAGGGGGAGATTTTACAGCACACATGCCATCAACACTCCAGCATGAGATTTATAGAGGCAATGGCCTGACAAGGCGGCCCAGATGCCCATACTGTACCGGGGCCCAACAGGGAGTAGTTACGCCACGGCATCCCTGCACCATGTTCACAATCTTGCTATCTTACATATAGAGATAATTACATCATTTATCCCTTCATTATACGACACTGGAATCAGACAAGGGGATTAAGGACAAATTTGTTCAGTGCTGGGAAATTGTGCTTAAAGGGATACTGTCATGGGAAAACTTTTTTTTATTTTCAAAATGCATCAGTTAATATTGCTGCTTTTTTCAAAAGAGCAAACAGATTTTTTTTTTTATATTTAATTTTGAAATCTGACATGGGGCTAGGCATATCGTCAGTTTCTCAGCTGCCCCCAGTCATGTGACTTGTGCTCTGATAAACTTCAATCTCTCTTTACTTCTGTACTGCAAGTTGGAGTGATATCATCCCCCTCCCTTTCCCCCCAAGCAGTATTACAACAAAACAATGAGAAGGTAACCAGATAACTGCTTAACACAAGATAACAGCTGCCTGGTAGATCTAAGAACAACACTCAATAGTAAAATCCAGGTTCCACTGTGACACATTCAGTTACATTGAGTAGGAGAAAGAGCAGCCTGCCAGAAAGCAGTTCCATCCTAAAGTGCTGGCCCTTTCTGAAAGCAGATGACCAGGCAAAATTACCTGAGATGGCTGCCAATGCACCAATATTACAACTAAAGAATACACTTGCTGATTTAGGAATTACATTTTATATTATAGAGTGAATAATTTGCAGCAAAAACAGTGAAATTTAGAAATAAAAACACCACCATAAAAGTAATGACAAAATTCATTTAAAGCTTCCAACTGCAATTGCAGGAACAACAAACATGGAGTCAGATTTATACAGATCAACCAGGATTCTCATTGGAGGATTGGCTGTGGAGATTTTGGGAAAAGTTTGGGAAAGGTTCCATTGTGCAATATTATCAATAGAACACTGATGTTGCTGATCTACAGCTCCCAACACACCAAAGGTATAGCTGGCATCTTACAGACTGGAATCAGCAGCTGAACTCCGCACCAAAACAGTCAGCTTTTAAACATTATTTTTCATGTCGTTTTATAGTTTAATTTCCTTGACATCCATGACACCATGACCTACAGGTTATTGTGTCACTTCTCTGCAAGAAAACAAGGAGTCGGTGTCTAAGGGCTGGGGCAGACAGGGAGATTCGGGGAGATTCTGTCGCCTGGTGATTAATCGCTGGCGACAATCTCCCCGAACTGCCTTCTCCCTGTCCACCGCCACAGCGTATTATCGCTGTCGCTTTCTGATTTAAACAGGTGGCGGACAGGGAGAAGTGATTAATCGCCAGGCGACAGAATCTCCCCGAATCTCCCTGTCTGCCCCAGCCCTTATTAAGTAAACCTAATTGCACATACCTGCTATCTCATACTTGCTCCCAGTCTTAAGATAATGTGAGATATTCTCCTGGGTCACTGGGACCAATCCAGAGAAAAGCAGAAATGTCCTAAATAGGGATGCACCAGGACTTGGTTCGGTATTCTGCCATTTTCAGCAGGATACGGATTCGACCAATTGTGACTCTTTGTTACAAAACAAGGAAGTAAAAAAAATTTTAGCCTTTGTGTGCGGCTCGCTTTTACACTTCCTCTCACTAATTTGCATATGCAAATTAGAGTGTGGATTCGGTTTGGTATTCGGCCAAATCTTTAGCAATGGATTCTGGGGTTCGGCCGAATCCAAAATCAGTGCATCCCTAGTCCTAAACACTACATGTGATGCGAGGTACTATACAAGTTAAAAGCAAACTTTAAATGTATCAGATTATTCAAGCACCCAGTAAACTTGACTAAATCACTAAAACTTAAGGTTACACATTCTCATGTGGTCTCTCTTTCACGCACACATCCCAGACCAAAGGACACTGTTGAAATTTTCCACTCAGTCGATTCAAAGCTATTCCCATAGCCTACTTAGCTTGTAATTCAGATTCCATCCTCTCTGTGTATGGGTGGCTGTCATTACAGATCACCTTCAGCCAACCCCTCTGCTACTCCTTCCCCATTTTTGATCATCATCTGGCTTCATTTTCTGTCTCACTCTCCTGATGGCAATATCGCCAAATGAGCAGATCTCTGCCCAATATGCCCACATTTAGGTGGGCTGATCCGATTGTGGTCCCTAGGGCCCAATGATCAGATCAGAATACATCCCATAAGGGCAGTTGGATCGCATAAATGCACAGATTCAATGGGATTTTTTACCTGCCTGATCTGGTAAACTTTCAGCCAGGTATCGATCGGGGAAGCCTGTTGGATGGCCCCACACACGGGCCAATAAGCTGCCGACTAGGTCTAGGGGGCCTTAATACAGAATACATGTGAACTTGCCTGCCAAAACGGTTTCAGGCCCAGTTTATTCTCCTAGCAGGTTATGTCTGATCGTGATGCCCTGGTTAGGGAGTAAAACCACATTCTCTCTTCCACCATTGGCTCAATTGCACCCTTATGGGCTAAGCCCCAAGTTGAATGTACAAACAAGATCCTTATGCTCCTGTATGAGGTCTGCAGAATTTATGTGGAGAAAATCCTATAGGCAAGCAGACTTCCCTAAAATAAATTTCTACTGCCATGCCTTAATTGTGCCCTGTAAAAGGCCAATCAAGATAACTAAAATTCTCTAATACAGTGATTTTCAACCTTGTGCCTCCAGCTGTTAAGAAACTACAAGTCCCACAATGCATTTGCCTGACTGTGGCTGTCAGACTCCTTCACTGCATTGTGGGACTTGTAGTTCCTTAACAGCTGGAGGCACAAGGTTGAAAATCACTGCTCTAATAAACAAGTCTGATCCAGAGCACCTGTTTTCTATAGCCTTCTACATCCCTCATCAACCTTGCACACCCACCTCAGGACTTGCGGATTTTAAAAAAAAGTCTCTTAAAGTCTCTTAAAAGAGAAGGAAAACCTCCTTGCACAAAATGCCCCCCCCCCCGAGGAAATGCCCCTAAGTTGCTACTTACCCCTCAGTGCAGGTCCTGTCCATGGAGTTTGCAGGCGCCATCTTCTCTCGTGCAGTCTTCTTCCTGGATCCATTGGCGTTTGGTGGCGCATGCGCAGTAGGAGGCATTTGCTGGTTCTGCTCTACGGCACATGTGCCGAAAGTTAAGAAGTTTTCTGACAAAAATTTCATGACTTTTGCCGCATGTGGAGTACAGCTGAAACGGTATATGCTCCAACGTGCATGTGCCGCCAAGCACCAAAGAATCCAGAAAGAAGACGGCTGGGGAGAAGACCTGTAACATCAAAAAATTCTGGCTGTGCAAAAATTATGCCCAACATATAGCAGTGACAATCACCCACAGATAACCTGTCCAATCGACTAACCGACAGATGGTAGGAAAAATGTCAATGACAATCCCCACACTGTCAAAAAAAATCGTACTAGCCTTTGATTCATACAAGTTAGTCAGGGGCCACATGGGACATAAATGTTCTTTTAGTTTGATTTTTATCCTTAGCATTCAGCTCAGATTCAAAAACTAAACAAAACCCATGTTGCCCCCCTCTCAAGTTATTGACTGGTAACCAGTGG
Source organism: Xenopus borealis (assembly GCA_024363595.1). Lineage (NCBI taxonomy): Eukaryota > Metazoa > Chordata > Amphibia > Anura > Pipidae > Xenopus > Xenopus borealis. Next base: position 95,004,266 of record CM044438.1, read on the forward strand.
AAACAAATAGCTGCAGATAGTAGTGTTATTATGTTAGACATCCAGTCACTCCAGTTTTTATACATTATACCTATTTACCCAGTTTTTATTTTCATACTGAACAATTCCTTTAATGTAGTGATACCACAAGACCCTACTTGGTCTTATTTTTCCTATACACTCTTGTCATTGGAAGACATCATTCAATCATTTGGCCTTAAAGATCATATGTATGCTGAGGATATCCAAATATTTTATTAACCTTTTTATTAAAGGGCAAGTCAACCCGAAAATAAAAATTTGCATAATCAAATAAAACATTAAAAATGTTCAGTGATTTGTAAAAACATTTGATATTGAAAGCATTTGCTTAACTCCCACTAACATCAAAAAATGAAATTGTAAAAATTAAGAAAATAATAAATAAATAGAATGCAGTGTTGCCCTGCACTGGTAAAGCTGCAGTGTTTGCTTCAGAAACACTACTATTGTTTATATAAATAAGCTGCTGTGTAGCCATGGGGGCAACTAGACAAGGGAGAAAAGCTCAAGTTACACAGCAGATAAGCTCTGTAGAACATAATGTTATCTGTTATCCATTACTTATCCTGTGCAATGTAGCCTTTTTTTCAATTTCTGCCATTGCTACTCAGCAGCTTGTTTATATGAACTATAGTAGTGTTTCTGAAGCAAACAGATCAGTTTTAACAGTGCAGGGCAACACTACATGATATTTTCTTTACTTTAAAATGCTTTCATTTTTTGATGTTACTGGTCCTTTAAACAATGTTGCAACAATCTTGGTCAAAGCAAAAACAGGTCTGTTAATCAGCTACTTTGTCTTACATTGTATCAAGTCTTAAAGGGCAAGGAAAGTGTAAAATAGAATAAGGCTAGAAATGCTGTATTTTATATA
>CM044438.1:95010095-95035876 GCA_024363595.1 Xenopus borealis
TCTTGAATCCGAGCATGTGAGGAGATAATGAGAGAAGAGTTGAGTAGCAGGTCAGTAGAGTTGCGTAGTAAGCGGTTGGGTGAGTATATAGAGATGAGTTCAGAGATGTAGGGAGGGGCAGTGCTTTGAATGTCAGGGTCAATAATTTGAATTTAATTCTGAAGGGTAGTGGAAGCCAGTCGAGGGATCGGCAGAATGGCATGGCAGAGGAGGAGCAGTTGCTGAGGTGTATAAGCCTTTATGGACTGGAGAGGCGACTGTCTCTGGCGGGGAAGGCCAATTAAAAGAGAGTTACAATAGTCTAGACGTGATATGACGAGAGAATGAATAAGAATTTTGGCATGATATAGGGTGATAAATGATCATATTTTGGATATGTTCCTTAGGTGGAAGTGACATGACTTAATAAGCGACTGGATATGAGTGAATGACAGGACAGAATTTAGGATAACCCCAAATAACCGGGCCTGGGGAGACGGGGTGAAAATGGAATTGCTAACTACAATGGATACTTCATGGATGTTACTGGTGTTAGTTGGAGGAAAGAGAACCATTTCCTTTTTAGAGAGGTTTAATTTAAGGTAGCGTTGCAAAATCCAGGTAGAAATGGCAGGAGGAGATGCGAGTTAGGAGTTCTGGGTTGAGATCAGGAGATGAGAGATAGATCTGAGTATCGTCAGCGTAGAGGTGGTAGTGGAAACCATATGAGTTGATTAATTTGCCGAGGAAGTATAGAGGGTCTAGATACATAGAAGTATCTAGACCCTCTAGATACATAGAAGTATAAGGGTCCCAGGACAGAGCCTTGAGGAACCCCAACAGAGAGAGGTAGGGGAAAAGATGCTTCTCCATTGTAGGAGACACTGAAGGAACGATTAGTGAGGTAAGAAGAGAACCAGGACAGGGCCGTGTCATGAAGGCCAAGTGAATGGAGGGACTGGAGGAGGAGAGGGTGATCTACAGTGTCAAATGCAGCTGAGCGAACAAGTAGTATTAGTAGTGAGAAATGATTGTTGACTTTAGCTGTTAAAAGGTCATTAGTAAGTCGGGTTAGGGCAGTTTCAGTGGAGTGTTGTGGCTAAAAACCAGATTGTAGGGGGTCAAGTAGATTATTGTCAGAGAGGAATGAGATTAGTCGGTTGTAGACTAGGTGCTCAAGTAGTTTAGAGATTAAAGGTAGCAGAGAGATAGTTTGGAGGTTGTCAAGATTGGAGGAATCAAGAGAGAGTTTTTTTCAGGATGGGGGTGACAAGAGCATGTTTTAGTTGAGAAGGAAACAGTCCAGTTGAGAGCGAGAGATTAAATAGATGAGTTAACCTGATCGGGTACGCATGTTGGAGGGCCCCACACACACGGCCGATAAGCTGCCAACTCTATCTGTTGGGTGTATGGCCACCTTAACTACAGTCGCCATGTGCAATAAAAAACATTGTTTGCACAGGAGCAGTAACCCACAGCAACCAATAAGATGTTAGCTTTTAAACAGGTGACCAGTAAATGCGACCTACAGATTGGTCATTACCCATGTGCAAACCTAGTGCCTTTTATTGCCTCACCCCTTTGGTTTTTACAATTACTGCCCAACATCTGTTGAGATTTACTACAGCAATCTCAGTAACAATCTGCTGAACAGGAGCCAATGGCAACTCACAGCAAGATGCGGGGGAGCCCCATGTATTGTGCCTGCACATCTCCAATTGCTATCGCGCTACACTTCCCAGTTTCCCCCCGATGTGGTAGAACCAACCACTGGCTGAGGCAGCCAACAATACGAAGGGGTAGTGGGTTCACATTCACATGTAAAAGCTGCAACAGCCACTCGCTTTAGCACCAAACTAACTAGGCCCCAGCCGCCTCCTATCCGGAGTCCTGACTGACACACCAGTACCACCAATACGCGCTTAGTGGTTTCCTCAGCCCGCGAATTGCATTGCAGTTTGCAAACACTAGCGCCAATAGCACAGAACGGGCCGTAAAATTAAGAAAAGTATTAAACCGAGAAACCCCGCACGAGTATACCCGCTTACCTGCTGTACATCCCAGAGCCCGAGCCTCGCTTCCTGATCAATTCATCCAGCGACACGTCAGCCATTTTGCTCCCGAAATCCGTAACACAACCAAAACGACGGAAAAGCCGTGGGCGTGAACACTCGTCAGAATGACGCCACTACGTTCCAACGCTGCGCTGGGCGGGGCAGTGGCGCAGAAGTTTATACCGTCATGCTTTTCGTCGAACAGAACGTTTGCATATTGCGCAGCATCCTATTTATTCAACATTACGTGTACGTTATACTCACGGTATATACGCCAAGTGTCTCACTTACCAAAGAAAAAGTCCTAAAACAAACGTGTTCCATTTGGTTCGCAGCTATTGAAATCCTCGCCCTTACTGCATTAAGAGCGGCTCAAGATCCGTGCCTCAGACTATCCATTAACTTGTCATGCCTTAAACTAATGAGTAAGGAAAATAACGAGCCGGGGTGACGCCTGGTTCCTCACTACTCATGTGAGAAGAATTTTTGAGCGGGTACAGGTCGCCCCCAGGAGGATCCACCTACCTCGTGGGACCTTCGGGTGCAGTGATCTGCCCGACCCCTATGACTGTATTAAAAAAAGAATGGTTTATTCTGGAGTGTCGCTGCTGCAGGTATCCTAATATTGCTCAACTACGTTTACAGCAGCGTTAAGATTACTTTCTTTAAAAGACAGTACTACCAAAAGGAAATGTGCAGTGCTGCTCTTAAAGGGATAATGTCATGGGAAAAGTATTTTTTTTCTTCAGAACAGTTAATAGTGCTGCGCCAGCAGAATTCTGCACTGAAATCCAGTTCTCAAAAGAGCAAACAGATTTTTTTATATTCAGTTTTGAAATCTGACATGGGGCCAGACATTTTGTCAATTTCCCAGCTGCCCCTGGTCATGTGACTTGTGCCAGCACTTTAGGAGGGAACTGCTTTCTGGCAGGCTGTTGTTTTTCCTTCTCAGTGTAACTGAATAGTACGCAGTGGGACATGGTTTTTACTATTGAGTGCTGTTCTTAGAGGGGGGGGGGTGATATCACTCCAACTTGCAGTACAGCAGTAAAGAGTGATTGAAGTTTATCAGGTCACAAGTCATATTATTTGGGGCAGCTGGGAAATTGACAATATGTCTAGCCCCATGTCAGATTTCAAAATTGAACATAAAAAAATCTGCTGAACTACATTTATAGCAGCGCTAAGATGTCCTTCTTTAAAAGGACAGTGCCAAAAGGAAATGTGCAGTGCTGCTCTTTTAACTCTTGCCATTTCCATGTTTCACAGTCAAAGCCAGAAAGCTGTAATCATATGGAATGTTGTTGCTACAGTGCCACCTGTTGGTCAGTCCCTCCAACTACACTGTGTACGAGAATAGATTCAGAAAGAAAACACGACTGTCCTGATGTTGCTCTGCAATTAGGGTTGCCACCTTTTCCTAAAAAATACCGGCCTTCCTATATATTTATCTTTTTTTCCTATTAATAACATTGGGATCAACCATCAAAAATACTGGCCAGGCCTGTAAAATACTGGCCAGGTGGCAACACTATCTGCAACAGAGTCACAACATTTTAGAAGTAAAAAGAGGGACAACATTTTTTTTCCGCAAGCAGTGTGGCTATTTATTGACCACGCCCATTTGTGTGGTGTGGTCACACCCCCTAATTACCATGTTAATTTTACAAAATTAGCCCGATTCTGAAAGTTTGAAAACATTTCTCCTGTTACAAATACTTATCTCAAAGGTGTTACAAAGTATCTTATTTGCACCTGATAGCTGTTCTCGGCCGAATCCTGCTGAAAATGGCCGAATACCGAACCGAATCCTGGATTCGGTGCATCCCTACAAAAAAAAGACAGTTGGGAGGTATGCAGAGACATCAGCCAAGCTTTCCTCGTGTCTTTGCTGAGTACAGCAACATCACAACGCTTCTTTTCTGCATCTTCTCCCAGATACTACAGTCAAAAGAACTGATTTGCTTCAGGGTTACAAAAACGTTTATATAATAAATAAAATGTGCTTAGATTTGTTGATCTTTTTCAGTTCAGTTGTTCACTAGAAATGCTTTTTTTATTTGCTTTCTATATTTTATAAACAGTTTTTTCTCAAATCAAAGTTTAAAGCAACAGTTCGGTGTAGAAATAAAAACTGGGTAAATAGGTAGCTTGTGCAAAATAAAAACTGTTTCTAACATAGTTAGTCAGGGAAAAATGTAATGTATAAAGACTGGAGTGACTGGATGTGTAACATAATAGCCACAACAATACTTCATGCGTTGCAGCTCTCTAACTCTGAGTAAAGCTGGCCACACACGGGCAGATAAAGCTGCCGATATTGGTCGTTTAGACTGATTTGACAGCTTATCTGCCAGTGTATGGGGGCTTCTGACGGGTCTTCCCGACCAATATCTGGACACGATATTGATGGGGAAGATCAGATTTTCTTCCGACTGACCCATCGGAAGTCCATTGCTCTTCTCGTAATCTGATCGTTCGGATTACCCCAATATAGCCCTGCCAGTTAGTGGCATATCGGGGAAAGATCCGCTCGTTTGGCAATGTCCCCAAAAGAGCAGATCTTTGCATCTATGGCCGGCTGTAGCCAGTGAATTGAAGGGGGGCCACATGGGACATAACTGTTCAGTGAGTTTGCAATTGATCCTCAGCATTCAGCTCAGATTCAAAAGCAACAGTTATGACTCACATGGCACCCCCTCAAGTCACTGATTGGTCACAGCCTGGTAACCAATCAGTGAAAACCAAGAGAGCTACAAATCAAAAAGTAGTGTTGTGGCTATTATATTAGACATCCAATCACTTCAGCCTTTATACTTTACATTTGTGGCTAACTATCTATATTGGAAACAGTTTTTATTTTGCACAGTCTATCTATTCACCCATTTTTTATTTTTATACTGAACAATTCCTTTAATGTTCCTGTCTCTGGTGTTTCAGTCTGGCAGCTCAGTGATCCAAGAGCAGATACTGAACTGATACAATTTGCTACATTTAGTTGATACATTTTTCAGCAGTATCTGTGGAATATTAGAAACTATCGTATCAATTCTAACAGCTGCCTTTAATGAAACTCAAGCATTTACCTCAGCAGGGACAAAAATAACAAATGTATCAGTAAAGAACAATTTAAAGGGAACCTATGGGGCGAAAAAAATTCCCCAAACTGAAGGAGCTCCCGGTGCGAGCCGCCATGACCGTCCATGCGCATGTGATGTCATGCGCATAAGCCGAATGAAAATATGCCACAATTTCAATCTGCGCATTATGCATGGACTGTCATGGCGGCCATTTTTTTTTTTTTAAACTACTAGAACCCCAAACCGGAATGCGGGCTCTATCAGTCTATTACTCTATTCCAGGCATGAATCTTCAGCGCAAATGTTCGTTTGTGTGCATGCATGAGGAGGGGGCAATGTGGTTGGCCAGATCAACTATGGAGCCTGGATGACTTGGCCTATCCTAAAGTCTCAGTGAAAAACAAAAGTCCATAAAAAATGTTAAAAGAAAATGTATGTCTGAGAGAAAAGCTTGTGCCACGCTAAGGCATTGTAGCTCTTCCTGCAACCCCTCTGGTGAGTTAGGGTTCTTTTGTAACTCCTGGCACCAAAGTACGTGCTAGGCCTGAGGATTCTACCGCCAGTCTCAGAATTACTGAAGCATGTGTGCACCCCCCTAAGGGAAAACTCAATTTTCTTATCCATCGGCTCCTTAAAAGCCGCTTCCTCTGTTGGAAATGTTGTGTTTTTGGAAAGTCCACCTTGGGAGCCTTGTCCTAAATGTTTTGTTGTTTCTCTGGAACTGGGTATGTGCTAAGAAATCGTTGGGTTAACATGAGACTGTTCTGGTCTAGACCACTCTCTCTATTATCTGGGACACAGATTTAAATATAGGAAAGGTTCTAGACTTTCTGGGTTCAACTCCCAGGACCCTGTCAGCCTTTGATGTGGCCGCTGTTTCATCCTTGACCTTTAGTGTAACTAGCATTTCATGCAGTAGGTGTTTAGCTGTATCTGGTCCCGGAACTGAGCGGTATTGATGTTCCCTATCTGAGTCATCAGAGGAGACTTCGCTGGCTAAGAGTTCTCCTGGCTCTAGATCACTAACTTCATCAGTCAGATGAATTAGAATATAAAATCAGTTTTGTCTTTCTCTTCTTAGTATGAGTAGGGGGTTGCCTGATGGATGTTTGAATGGTAGATTTAATCCAGTCAAATAATTCCTCCAGTTGAGGAGGTTTTACTGAGTTAGTAGAATCCTGTGTCTCACTGTGTTGAGGGCTACCCTCTGCCTGCTGTAATGGAATGTGGTGATAAAGTTGGTGCATAGTCTGGTGGTTCTGCGCAGTCTACACAGTCGCCTTTTTTGTCTTCTGTGTAGTGATGTTACTGATCATGTCCTTCCTAAGATCCTCTAGTCCCATGTCTGTTTCCATTTTCTATGGCAGAAAAAAAGGGGGTGCTTAATATACATGAGCTGCCCCTCTAGCAACCTATGGACTGTCTGCCACGTAGCTATCATACCCTGTATACAATGCCCCCTTAAGGGTGGTATGTCTACTGCTAATATGTCATCCTTATTGCCTTTATTAGGTATGTGTCCCCTGCCCATTTACCCTGCTTGGGTTATGTGGCTGATCCTCTTGCCTGTCTCATAAGTAATTTGCCCATGCTGTCCTACTTAGCCTACCGGCTGTGACTGTTCCTTAATGCTTTTAACGCATAATTTCAGTGCTTCTACTTCTAGCACTGATGTACAGCCAGTGAATCTAACATGGCAGCTGCATCCACATGATAACGCGTACGTATGTTGTGGCTCATGCGCCAACTGCATGAAACTGGAAGTGCGGTTACTCTGCTTCAGACTGGCGCACAATGATGGTGCGCATGACTCTCATGAGCTGGGAAGGGAGCAAATACTTGCGGACCCTTTGAAATTAAGCAAAATCTCTGAGAGATGGTTAATGAGGCACAATCCTCTCCTCTAGCCCACCAGTCCCGAGGATAGGGTTGCCACCCAGCCGGTAAAATACCTGCAAGGGCCGGTATTACAATTTTACCAGCAATGTAGTTGCCGTTAATTTGTAATACCCTTACAAAAAGCCCTCGGCCCTTCACTTTAAATTTGTTTGTTCCCCGACACTACGGTGGCCCCGCCCCCTTAAGCATCACGACCTGCCCCTTTTGTGTGTCATTTCCATGACTCAGCCAACCCCCTCCCTCCCCCCAGCACTAGCCGGTATATATATATATATATATATTTTTTTTTTTTTTTTTAAAGGTGGCAACCCTACCTGAGGAGTGGTGTTCGGGCTGATGGGATTTGTAGGTATCTGAGCTAAAATGTATTCTGCTCACCGTGCCCTTCTGCTTGCATTCTTGATGTAATCTAAAATAATCAAGAATAGGCTGTTGGAAGAAAGAACAATAAATAAATAGATAGAATAAGAGCTGTCCTAACTTCCAAGTGGGACTGAAGAAAAAAAACAGAGGGAAACAGAAGGAGCAGGGACTTATATGAGGAGGGTGGAGCCAAGATTCTTTGTTTCTTCTGTCCTGCCTCCAGAGGTGGATACTTAACCCCATAGTGGTCTGCACTGACAGGAAGGGCCTGTCTACAGAAACAGCATTTTTATTTTACACTGTGTTTATGCTGTAAAACATTTTATGCATTTATGTGATGAATAGGACCCTAAACAGATTTCATATTTACAAAAGTACCAGTATATTATGGCTGTAATTATTAGATATGGAATGCATACAATCACATTTTTAGAACACCTGCAGCTGCACGCCAGGCCGACACATCCAATTCTTTCCATAATTCTAAAAGGAAAACTATACCCCCAGAACAATGTAGGTCTCTATAAAAAGATATGACATAAAACAACTTGTATGTAAAACTCTGCTTCATGTAAATAAACCATTTTCATGATAATAATAACTTTTTTAGTAGCATGTGCCATTGGGTAATCTTAAATAGAAAACTGCCATTTAAAAAAATAAGGACAGCCTCCTGGGATCGTATGATTCAACGGTGCACACAAACATACCAAACAAACTATAAAGTTAGGTCACATGAGCCAATTAACAGACAGAGTTGTGTCTTTTGCTTCCACACTTCTTCCTGTTACAGTTAGAGTTGAAATATTTCTGGTCAGGTGATCTCTGAGGCAGCACACAGACCTTCATGAAATCGTGGTTCAAGGCAAGAGATGTAAAAGGACAATATTTACTTAAATATATACCAGGTAGATAAGATTCTTTAATAAGTCACTTAATTTGATATAAACTACCTGTTGCTCAAGTATTCATTTTGGGGGTATAGTTTTCCTTTAAAGGGGTTGTTCACCTTCCAAATACTTCTTTCGGTGGATGCTTTCAGATTTTTCACCAAGTTGTTTGAAAGTGTGCGTGTTTGTGTAAACTTAAAAGGCATCAGTACAGAGATTAACTGCTCCCTGCATTGCTTACCCTCAAATTCAGAATGTAAATTCATGCATTTTTCAGACCTGTAATCACACCTGCATTGTTCACAACTTTAACACCTCTTAAGTCTTGTATGTTCACCGAGATCCGACTGAAACTGCCCACATAGTTCACATTTCAGACAAACTACTGGAGGCACCAGCATAGTGTCACTGTTTGTAGCACAGTATGAACTGTTCATCTTAAAGGAAAACTGTCATGGGAAAACACTTTTTTTTTTTTAAAACGCATCAGTTAAAAGTGCTGCTCCAGTAGACTTCTGCACTGAAATCCATTTCTCAAAAGAGCAAACAGATTTTTTTATATTCAGTTTTGAAATCTGACATGGGGCTAGCCATTTTGTCAATTTCTCAGGTGCCCCATGTCATGTGACTTGTGCCAGCACATTAGGAGGGAACTGCTTTCTGGCAGGCTGCTGTTTTTCCTTTTCAATGTAACTGAATAGTACGCAGTGGGACATGAGTTTTACTATTGAGTGCTGTTCTTAGAGCTACCAGACAGCTGTTATCTTGTGTTAGGGAGCTGTTATCTGGTTACCTTCTCATTGTTCTTTTGTTAGGCTGCTGGGAGGGGGAAAGGGAGGGGGTGATATCACTCCAACTTACAGTACAGCAGTAAAGAGTGACTGAAGTTTATCAAGCACAAGTCACATGACTAGGGGCAGCTGGGAAATTGACAAAATGTCTAGCCCCATGTCAGATTTCAAAATGAAATATAAAAAAATCTGTTTGCTCTTTTGAGAAATGGATTTCAATGCAGAATTCTTCTGGATCAGCACTATTAACTGATGTGTTTTGAAAAAATTTTTTTTTCCCATGACAGGTTCCCTTTACAGGGAAACATGTTTGTTTTTTTAAACGCTTCAGTTAATAGTGCTGCTCCAGTAGACTTCTGCACTGAAATCCATTTCTCAAAAGAGCAAACAGATTTTTTTTTTTATATTCAGTCTTGAAATCTTACATGGGGCTAGACATTTTGCCAATTTCCTAGCTGCCCCGGTCATATGACTTGTGTCAGCACTTTAGGAGGGAGCTGCTTTCTGGCAGGCCTTCTCAATGTAACTGAATAGTACGCAGTGGGACATGGGTTTTACTATTGAGTGCTGTTCTTAGATCTACCAGGCAGCTGTTATCTTGTGTAAGGGAGCTGTTATCTGGTTACCTTCCCATTGTTCTGTCCTATGCTTCCCACACAGGAAGCATAGGACAGAACCACTCTTAAAGGGATCCTGTCATGGGGAAAAAATTTATAGTGCTGCTCCAGTAGACTTCTGCATTGAAATCTATTTCTCAAAAGAGCAAACAGATTTTTTTTATATTTCATTTTGAAATCTGACATGGGGCTAGACATATTGTCAATTTCCCAGCTGCCCCAAGTCATGTGACTTGTGCTCTGAAAAACTTCAATCACTCTTTACTGCAAGTTGGAGTGATATCACCTCCCTCCCTTTCCCCCACCCAGCAGCCTAACAACAGAACAATGGGAAGGTAACCAGATAACATCTCCCTAACACAAGATAACAGCTGCCTGGTAGATCCAAGAACAGCACTCAATAGTAAAACCCATGTCCCACTGCGTTTTATTCAGTTACGTGGAGGAGGAGGAGGAGAAGAAGGGGGAAAAAAAAACAGCCTGCCAGAAAGCAGTTCCCTCCTAAAGTGCTGGCACAAGTCCAGGGGCAGCTGGGAAATTGACAAAATGGCTAGCCCCATGTAAGATTTCAGAACTGAATATAAAAAAATGTGTTTGCTCTTTTTGAGAAATGGATTTCAGTGCAGAAGTCTACTGGAGCAGCACTATTAACTGATGATTTTTTTTTTTTTTTTCCTTTTAAAACATGACAGTTTCCCTTTAAGGAGTTACTGGCCTTTAAGTATATCCTGCAGATTTCTTTTTTGAGAGGTTTAGGTAACAGTTTATCCTTCAAGAACGAGAAGCAGCAAGTAGTACAGCACTCAATCCTTAAAACCAGAGTAGGCCAATCCCATCAATTAAAATTAGATTTGTGTTAAAGGGGATAGACTGAAAAGGATCATCATAAACACATTGGAAAGGGAAGGGGGGTTACGTTTTTATTAGGTCAGAAATGGCTTTCAATGCTGTATAGGCATAAGCAAAATCCAAACACCAGCGTGACTGTTGAAGATAAAATTGTGGTATGAAGAAAATACCAGAAAATCCAAACTAAAGCTGTAACAATTATTTTTTATCAAGGTGACAACAGTCTTAATTGTGTCATTTTTGTTTAAGCAGCTCAAAGGAAGCTTTAGAAATGTGCAGACTATGGATCATCATATCTCTCCAGCTTCAAATTCTTCTGAGCTGCGCACCTCTGACTTGCCATTGCTGCTTTCGTAGTTGCGCTTATGTCTGCGCTCATGGTCTTTGGATAGATCCCTGGAACTCTTATCTTTCGAAGATCTCTCTTTATCCCTGGATGACCTGGGTGGAATTCAAGAATCTTTTTTTATAAACTAGTCCTTTTTAAAACAAGTTGCCGCAGACCTAAAAACCAGGCCTGTTGCTAAATTCTACATTCAACCACAAAAATAAAGCGGGAGGGGGAAAAGCTAAAAGCACAAACTCTAGAAGCAGAACACAAAAATTGTAATATCAAGACTTTATTTGATTGTTGCGAGAACGTTTTCACAAGAAATATTACACTAAAGGGAGATAATACAGATTGGAAGGATGACAGACGAAGCGTTCCATACACAAGCTGGATTTACACAGAACAGGTAACAGTTTTTAAACAGTGAAAAGTATTTGATTGTGCTCATGCCTCAGTTCCTATGGAAAGACCATATTCATTTGCTTAATGGCGGTTACAAGGGGGGGGGGGGTTGGAGAAGGCGCACATCTCACAGAACCTGGAAAGCTTATCCTGGTGCCCAGCAACTGAGGAATCTGCCACCAAACATACCAGGTAAGATGAATTCACTGGCACACTGCACTTTTGTTAATGCAGTAGTGCAATGTTTCGGGGACACGCCCTTTGTTAAGCACAGGGAACTGTGGGGGTTAAACGCCACCCTCCAGGAGGCAGGACACTTTGTAAAATAATTCAGGGGGCATGACTGGAGGACTAGCTTAATCCCCCCTCACTATTCTGCTCCTGGGAGTATGGACAGCAAGACAGAGAAGTTTTTCTAATACTATGTGGGTGGACAGAAGACTTCCAGAATTTTTCTCCCATAGGTGCAAATTCACTAAAGCGCGAAGCATGCAACGCTAGCGCTAATTCACCAACATGACAGCAAACTTCGCTGATTCACCAACAGTGTCCCTGTCGAAAATTCGCTAGCGAAGTAGAGAGACTTGCGCAACTTCGCACCCTTAGGGCAATAGGACAACTTTATTTTATTTATTAAAGGTTTCCTGGGCTTGTGTAGTGGAATGTAGGGGCTGTAACATATACCTCCATTATACGTTTACATTCGTGCTGCATGCAAATTAGGCATCGCTAGCATAAATGCACTTCCCTGGAGAATTAACAGTAGCACTACTTCGCTACCGATTGCCACCCTGAGCGCAAACTCGCATCTTAGTGAATTTGCTTAGCGCTGGCGAAAATTCGTCTGGCGAAATGCTGCGGACGCCGGCCGAAGCGGTTGCTAGCGCATTTTTGCGCTTTAGTGAATTTGCCCCATAGACTAATGTATTTGGTAAATTTGTCAAAGCAAAAGGGGTCAGATTCACCCTTCACTACATGGCCGATTCACGTCCTTTTTTACGACGGAAAACAAAGTAAATAGAAAAGTCGGATGGTGTCGCAAGGTTGATCAGACACGTGTCACGTCTGATCAACCCTGCAACACCATCCAACTTTTCTATTACTTTCCTTGTTTTCCATCACATCTGCAGAAAACGGACGTGAACCATCCATGTAGCTCTGCCCTCGGCCATTTAGTTTTGTACACCTTATTGTTGATGCCAGATTCTTGTTATGGTTCTTCTTTTATTTAGTGTAAGGTAGCCTGTAGATGACAAACAACAAGAACTTTTATTTCACTGCTAAATAGCAGCTTAATCAATAATGCATTTTGTTCTTCTGTCAGCAAATAGAAAATCACACACAAACTTGGTACAACATGCACTCTTTCTAGTGATGCACAGGAAAACCCAACACCCAGTGTTATACCATACATGTGATTGGCCTCAAAGTGGGGTCTCTAGTTCAGATGTGCCCACATTCCAAAAAATAAATTATTTGTGATGCCCCACCACCTCCTTGAGAGATCACCAGCCGGTTAAGTTGACAGAAAAAGTATTTGGCCTTTCATACAAAGCAAGTTTCACTAATAAAGTAGCAGTTTCCTTTCAGACTCATGCTGCAGTTTTTCTGGATAAGAGTTCTAAAGTGGGAACAGTACACTTAGGGGGAAATTCACTAAATTGCGAAGCGGCAAACGCTATTGCAAATTCGCTCTTGTGACGGAACTTCGCAACTACGCTTATTCACCAAAATGCTAATTTTACTGAACATTACATTTTGTGCAAGACTCGACTTCGCCACCTCAGACCAAGTGAAGTCCAATAGGAGTTTCTTAAAAAAAAAAAAAAAAAAAGTCCAAAAAATGCTGGCTGAAAAAGAACGTAAATTTTTTTTTAGGGTACCCTCGTCCCCCCTACATTTCCTAACATATGGCAACTCAACTATACAGGGGGGCACATGTAGGGCAATAGGACAACTTTATTTTATTTATTAAAGGTTCCTGGGCTTGTGTAGTGTAACGTAGTGGTTGTAACATATACGTCTACTATACATTAACTTGGCGCCGTATGCAAATTAGGCATCACTAGGTAGCTCTGCCTGACAAAGTAATGGTAGCACAACTTTGCTACCGTTCGCATCCCTGAGCGCAACTTCGCATTTTAGTGAATTTGCATAGCGCTGGCGAAACTACACCTGGCAAAGTGTGACGAAGCGGTCGCTGGGGCAACTTCGGATCTTAATGTACTTGCCCCTTAGGGTACTAAATATTTTTAAATATAAAAAGTAAAAAATATCCCCCCCACAAACAAAACACACTATAATAGCCAATGGTTTCAGGTACACACAAATACAAATGTCTTTATTTCCATAAGTATCTTTACAAAGAATTTAGGAAACATGGTACAATTCAAAAACAAAATGACACTTGACTTAATGTAGTTTGTGATATTATGTGTTTTGTTCAGCAAAGTTCAACATTTTTACAGATCTCTCATAACCAGATTGGGCCAGAGCCGGATTTTCCCATTAAGAAGTCAAGGACAAGCAGAAATAGAAATTTGTAGATATTTCCCCTATAAAATTACTCAGTAATCCTTTTTCAGGACACTCACTGCTAACTTCCTGCATTATTTTGCAACTTATTAAAATGTTTCAGCAGTTGAAAGTAATGAATGTCAATCTAAAGAATCAAACTTAAAAGTCACGCTGTCACAACAAAATAGTGACCTGTGGCACTTTAATGCAGTTCTCTCAGATTCTTTACACTGAGAACGGACTGAATATCAGGGCTGCAGTGAATAATATCCATCCAATTCCACAGAAAGAAGTGAAGACACAGCAAAGTACAGAAGGGACTTCTGCAGCTCATAAATCTGGACTACATGGACAATTTTTACTTGTATCTCATGGGAAAGTGGCAAGGTAATACATTGTTTGTCTGTCATCATGAGACACCTAATTTCAACTTCTCTAATTGGATTGAAAAAAAAAAAAAACTATTACCTGCGCCTAGCCTTAGACTTGGTTCTTGTAATGAAAGATTGAAAATTCAGCTCCCAGGCCACAAATTTATATACCAAGTATCCTTTTAAGATGTATGATTCACAGATTCCATTCAACAAGCAGGCACAATAGGTGCTGGCTTACTTCGTTCTGGAGCTACGATCTCTGCTCCTTTCACGGCTGCGGTGATGGCTGTGGCTTCTGCTTTGACTACCTGATCTAGAACGGTGCCGGTGCCGCTTTTCACGCGATTTGGACCGAGTTCTTCTTTTACGGTCCCTAGACGAGGATCGAGAGCGGTGTCTACGTTTTTCTCTGGATCTAGATCTGACAGGCAATAAAGTGTATATTTTTTTTATACAATCTTTAGCCAAAACTGCAAATGTTTCTATTTAAGCACTGGAAATTTTATGCTAAGCATTACACTTTGCTGTAGTGTTACAACATTTGCAGACCATATCTGCACTAAAACCAACGAAAATGCTGAGGTTTAAGTATAGCGGACATTTTTATAGGTAAATACCAATTAAATTTATTCTTATGGAAGCTGCTCAACAACAAATAGCTGCATCTAAACTCTTCAAAAGCAATACTTGGTTACATAAGCCAGACGAGGACAGAGGTAGTACAGGGAAAGACTGCTAACTTTACCTATATCGGTGGTTCACCTTTAGAACAAAGATTACAATTTAATAGCCCTATTCAGAAGAACTAGTTAATGTGCATGCCTCCCCTCTACTGTTTCATTTGCATTCCACTGGCTTAAAGGAGAACTAAACCCTTTATTTAAAAAAATCCTACCACCCATAGACCCCCCTCCCCCCAGTGTAGCTCTTACCCTAGGCCAGGGGGGACCAAAAGGTAGATCGGGATCTACCAATAAACCTTTAGCTGGTGATCAGTAGATCTCAAGACACTGTTAACAATCAGGTTGTCTCTCTCAATCTCCGGTTTCATGCTTTTCATTCAGATATTTATTATGTTACGTTCACATAAGAAATGGTTGTTTGTTAAACATGCCAACATAAATTCTCTCAAATAAATATAATAAAGTAATATTTTCCATGGAGCAGAAAACGAACAATGCTTTTATGGATGTAGATCATAATGGGACGACATCACCAGAAGTAGACCCCGCATTAGTAAAGTACAGGCACCCCTGCCCTTGGCAAATGCCCCTAACTTCTTACTCACCCCTCACGGCAGTTTCAGGCATTTGAGTTAAAGGCAGCCATCTCCTTCTTGATTGGTAATCTTCGGGTCTTTGGCGATGTTCGTGAGTTTCGGCTCATGCACAGCCGGGAAATTGCTCCAACTGCGCATGCGCCGAGACGCCTTTCAATAGACTAATATTAGGTAGGGTCTTTTAAATGAAAAGTTTAGTTCTCCTTTAAGGTGGCCATACACAGAGATGCGCTTTTTTGGCGATATCTCCAAATGAGCGGATATCTCCCCGATATGCCCATATTGAGGTGGGCAATATTGGGCTGATCCGATCATGGGCCCTAGGACCCAATAATTAAATAAAAATGTATGGAATACTGGCTGTCAGATCGAGGAACTGCATCAACGAACAGATGCGGTCCATGATCGGAGGGGACCCTGTCTGATCGACATCTGGCCCGTTAGAGAGCCCCATACATGGGCCAATAAGCTCCCGGCTCAGTCTGTCAGCAGCTTTTATCGGCCCGTGTATGGCCAGCTTAAATCTTGCCAGCCAATCCCATAAAAGATATGCAAATGAAACAGGAGGAGGAAGTCACAGAGCCAATTCATTGTGATTTTTTATTTTGTTTGGCTGCCTGCAAAGTCCTGGGCTGGGAAATCCCCTACAGAGATCTGAGAGCACAGACAGAAGCCACAGATCATCCCTGCTAAAGCTTCAAAGCTGAACATTTTATATATTGATTTGCAAAAATATTTTTCTCACAGGGGCTATTCAAATGTAAATATGGTCTACAGTGAACATCTCCTTTAACACTTTTAACATTTACAATATACATGCAGGCCCATTACATACCTTTTTTTGAGCTTTTCTCTCTCCTCCCTATCCCTCTCCTCTCTACGTTTCAGTCTGTCTTGATTCCTCTTCTCCTGTTTCTCTGCCACTAGTCTCTAAAAAATAAAAAAAGAGACTAATTATAATCGAAAGACAATAAAGGACATTAAGGCTTTGGTGTTTATACTTTCATAAAATGGGAATGTGTTATTTTCAAACCTTGTATCTACTACTACTACTACTACTACTACTACTACTACACTGTCCGATACAAGCAACACACAACATATGGCTGCAATTTGTCCAGGGCAAAATATAAAAATCAACACAAAAGTATTTTAGAATGAAAGCACATGTTGACATTTCACAGAGCCAGGCTGAAATCTAATGAACTCCAGCATAAAAAGTAATAATAGTATACAGAGCACTTTCAGCCAGGCCTGTAATAATCATCTGACTCAAGCACTAATAATAGACTTCTGGTGGTTATTTCAAGACAGAACCCCTCTTGCCAACTTGCACCCAATATATAATATAGTGCAATTGCCTTTGTTGTAAATGATTAAAAAACTCCGGAATACTTTCTAAACAATAACATGCCAGAAAATATGCCACGGCTTGTAGTACTTAAGTGTCCTACTGTAAATAATTGTAGCCACCCAAGAGACTAAATGGATACTATGGATTTTCTTCTGTGAATTTACCTTTTAAGAAGTGAAATACAAAAAAACAAAAGTGTTTTATTTTTGAATGTTTTCTGATAGCTTAATTTTTCGCAGTCTCTCTTAAACAGCTCTGGGAAATGGGGAGAGGTCACAGTGTAAATTCTTCTGATTTGTAGAGATGAATCCATTTTAGAAAAAAAACAATAGGTTAAAATAAATAAATCAAGCAATTAAATTTTCTTTCCCTGAAAACACCTGAAGTGAAAATGTTTGGAAGGTTAACAACCCCTTTACCGGGAACCAGTCACCAAAACAAAATATTCCAAATTCTATTTTATCAGGATAGTCAATCAAAATGATCTTTAATTACAATGTAAAACATTTATAATTATAGCAAGCAGGCAGGAGTCATTTTGTGGACACTCATTAAGGCAAGACTTGCATCTCAAAATCTTGTTTGTGCACCAGAATGGGGGACCTGATGTCCATCCCCATGCACTGGCTACACAATTAAATGGTTAAGAAAATGGGGGGAATGTGTGGGGAGCAGTGACATCTAGGAAGTGCTGAATGGAAAGTAATAGTCTGCCCCGCCTCTATGCCTAAGGCATACAGGAGGAGCAGGCAATATTAGATTGACAGCTGAGCTTTTTACAACATAATGAATGCTTCATTAAAAAAAAAAAAGTTGAATTTCATGTTTATTTGAAAATGACTTATTATACAGCCTTTTATGTCTGGATGTCAGGTCCACTTTAAGCAGTACTAAGTTTTATGTGTATCTAAATAAACAAATCTAATATTACATCTAATTGCTTGGGTCTCGAACACTAGAATCCAGAGAGTAGCTATGTGGGAATAGGTTGTTAATATTTTATTTATCTTCCAGGATATCACTTAATTAGCAACCCAATTAAAACCATAACTAACATTCCTTTATAAAAAATCAGTTGTAAATGGGAGGAATGCATTGAGTCCACTATTTTGGGATATGGTCAAAACCCCCGAATCCTTTGTGAAAGATTTGGCCAAACAACAAAAATCTTAATATGCATTATAACCATGGACAAGAAAGGAAAAAGTCACACACGCAGCTAAAAGTTTTTTCTTCCTTGTTTTGTGTAAAAAAAAAAAAAAAAAAGTCACATGATTTTAAGGATCACCCATTCTGATAAATCCTACTGAAAATGGCCAAATAACGAAGGGGCAGCTATGTCACCTCCCCTGCTTCAATCAGACAGCTGTAGATCAATATATACTATACATCTGGGTCCTCAACCTGTTTTTTACCCAGGAGCCATATAGAAATATCAAAAGAGTTGGTAAACATAAGGATGAAAGAGGGAAAGAGTGATTGGGTATTTGGCAGCCCCCATGAGGATTGGCAGATTCCAGAAGTACACCTGGTTTTATGCACCCACAACTTGTCTCCAAGCCTGGAATTCATCCTTCTCAAAATTAGCAGTAAGCTCAGCTTATAGTCCTATATAGAAAAACAGTTTACCTTCAGCTCATCTAATTTCTCACGTATTTCAATGAATCCCAAATGCAACTTTCCCCCAAAGTGATCAGCCAGTCTCCTGTCGTTGTCATGAAGACCCAAGTAGGCAGAGCAGACTTCACAAACACGTAGCTTTTGCTGTTGAAAACTGGATGCGGGCATGGAATTACGGTAGATATCCTAAAACAACAAAATATATTTATTTGTTTTCATCTCAGTGCTGCAACTCTGAAAAACAATCCATTTGGTTTTAAGTGATTGTCAAAGCAGCAGGATTGTTTGATTCAGAAGTCCAAACACTAAACTGGATCATATTAGTGATCTAAGCTTCTTTCACCTAGAGGTGCTCTGGTGTTTAAAGGGGTTGTTCACCTTTGAGTTAACTTTTAGTATAATGTAGAGAGTGATATTCCGAGACAATTTGCAATTGGTTTTCATTTTTTATTGTTTGTGGTTTTATAATTATTTAGCTTTTTATTCAGCAGCTCTCTAATTTGCAGTATCAGCAATTTGGTTTCTAGGGTTCAAATTACCCTAGCAACCCTGCATTGATTTGAATAAGAGACTGGAATATGAATAGGAGATGGACTGAATAGAATGAGAAGTAATAAAAAGTGGCAATAACAATACATTTGTAGCCTTACACAGAATTTGTTTTTAAATGGTGTCAGTGACCCCCATCTGAAAGCTGCAAAGAAACAGAAGAAAATTGTAAATAATTAAAAAACTATGAAAAATAAATAATGAAGACTAATTGAAAAGTTTCTTAGAATTGGCCCTTCTACAATATACTAAAAGTTAACTTGAAGGTGAACCACCCCTTTAAGCTATTAGTTCATTCCACTTCCTTCCAAATACAACCATTATATAAAGACTTTTTTTTGTGCACATTTTTAAAACTAAAGGGATACGGTCATGAGAAAAAAAAAATTTTATATTTCATTTTGAAATCTCACATATGGCTAAACATTTTCAATTTGCCAACTGCCGCCAGTCATGTGACTTGTGCTTTGATAAACTTCAGTCAGTCTTTATTGCTGTACTGCAAGTTGGAGCGATATCACCCCCTACCAGATAGCAGCTCACTAATACAGAACAGTTGCCTGGTAGATCCAAGAACAACACTCCATAGTAAAATCCAGGTCCCACTGTGATTTTAGTCACATTGATTAGGAAAGCCGGAAAGCAGTTCCATCCTAAAGACCTGGCACTTTCTGAAAGCACATGACCAGGCAAAATGATCTGAGATGGCTGCCCACACACCCAATATTACAAATAAAATAAAATATATACTTGCTGGTTCTGGAATAAAATTTAATATTGCAGAGTTGCAGTGTAAACTGTGTAATTTAGAATTAACATCATAAAAAGCATGACAATCCCTTTAAAGGGATATTCAACCCCCCCCGTAGGCCCCCCTCGGCCTACGGCTACCCCCGGGCTATTGCACCTAAGTCGCTACTTACCCCTCTGTGTAGGTCCCCTCCAGCGAAGTTCATGGGGGCCATCTTCTCTTGCAACGGCTTCTTCCTGGATCCGTCTGCGCATGCACAGTAAGTTTGCCAATTGAACTTAGTGCATGCGCAGTAGGACGCCAGTACTACTGCGCATGCGCACAGTCAACTGAGCCAGATCCAGGAAGAAGCAGTTACAAGAGAAGATGGCACCCGTGAACTTCACTGGAGGGGACCTACACAGGGGTAAGTAGTGACTTAGGGGTAATAGCCCAGGGGAGAGGTAGACAGGGGAAGGTAGAGGAGAAGCACACCTTGTTTTATTCTTATTATAAAGCAGGACAGTAACTGAAAGACTGTTTAAATGCATATAGCAATATGCACAAACGACAGTGTTGAACTGCAAGACATCATCATATGCATGCTTAGTTTTTTCCTCAACTTGTAAGGTTGCAGGAGATGTAGTCCAAACATAGTAAGGAGTGCCAACACTTGAAAGTTCTAAGTGGAGGACAATACTACGGTCATGCCACCACTGGTCACTAAGAGAAACCTGTTTCCCTGGTTATTTGTCCCACCATCACATAAACAGACCACCCCAACCTTGTTATTAAGTTATTTTAACAGGGAAGCGAATTTGCTTTTTTTTTTTCCACATCGGTGTAGCAACTTGTTAATTATGTGTTTCTTTACATATTTGGTTTTGTGTGATTTTCAGTTTGTCATACTTTGGCCCTTTATTTATTTTAGTGTTCGACCATTCACAACACAAGTAATGATGGCAGAATTCTGTTACAGTGGTGGCAGAAGTTTACTTTGAATAATTTAAGTGGTGAGGTAGAACACTATCTCTTCATATCTCTACATAGGTCTGTAAAATACATGTGTATCTTTTCATCTATCACAAACCTCAGCTTCTCTTTTCCTAACTCTTGTCTTTTCAACTTCATCCATGACTTTCTGCGACTCTTCCACATTTCCTTCAGCTCCCAGTATCTCAGCTTTGGCCAGCAGTTTGCCAATTTCTTCATTGAGTTCATGCACTTTCTCTGCCTAAACATCAAAACAATCAAAGAATTTACATTCTCAAAATGCAACAAAAAAAATACAGTACAATGGTAACTTTTTTTTTATATAGCATCATCATTTTGTGCAGTTATTTACAGTGTAAAGGGACACAAATACAAGACCAAACTGTTGACATATACAGACAAACTCTTCCAAAATGGATTCACAGTTACAATTGCATATTGTTAGGAGACATGGCTCTTCTTGTAAGAGCTTACATTCTAATTTACCCAAGCGAAAGGTCCAAATCACATTTCAATTAATTCATATTCACATTACAAAGCAAATCCAGCATACTCTGCATCAAGCAATTAGAACTCAGCCCTATAGCAGCAACACAAATCCTGTGTCTGACCATGTTTTGAGGATTTGTAACAACCCCAATGTTTCTCACCAAAGCACACTGATAAGTGGCACTACAATGAAAAGCTAGTTTATCAAGATTAGAAGATGGACTGTTGCTATAGATAAAGGTGAAGGCATGGGCCATTAGAAGACCGCTCAACCTATGGGATGGTACACTTAATTCACCACGGCAAGGAATTCTGTGAATTTTGTAGGTTTAATTATCATTTTACGGCTTTTCACTGAAATAGCCACAATACTGCTCCCTGCAGTTAAACTGCAAAATTAGAACTGCAAAGATCTAGGAAACAGAAATTAGTATTTGTTAGAAATACCTTAGCAGCAACTTCTGCACTTATTTCCTCTTGAGTATCTGCCAGCCTCTTCTTGGCAATCTCTGTCCTTCTGTCACAATCTGCAATGAATGACTGTAAATGATCCATAGCCTGCATACAAAACTAAAGGTTAGTTACTAACATCAGCACAGTCGATTGCAGCAAGATTTTCAACAAAGACTAATACCGCCCATTAGGGATTTCAGAACCACTCAATCTGGGGTCACAGAATAATGCTCACCCAAGAAATGCGCTACAGTTTTGAAAACTACATTAATCTATTTGCAGTAGAAATGATTTTAATGGGGGCTTCTAAAACGAGATAGCCCATGAGACATTTTGAGGTTCTGAATGATAGTTTAAGAACACCTGGCTGTGCTCATTTTATATATGTATATATATCCCCAAATCCCCTTTAATTTCCTGCTACCTTAAGTAGGGTGCCAGAGCCAAAGTAGCACTAATATATAGTTGCGACAAACACCATGAGGCAAGCCAGAATCATATTTATTCCTTTTAAACTGGGAGGTGAAATTACTTACATCAAGCTCAAAGAAGAAATCCTGCTGCTTGGATGCAATTTCATAATCGGCTCTTAAGGCAAGATCGTGAACTTTTAGACATTCTCCCAGATCCATCCTCTATGTAAAAAGGAAAATAAAATGGAAAATAAAACTTTTTTTCTAAGACAAATATGACTGTAGGAAGAGTGCTCCCCCCCCCCCATGTGACTTCTTATCATAAGAAGTCTAACCCCAGAGGGATTGCATTCCCCTTTAAAATGCTTGTATTCATCCAACTGACCTCCTTCCAAACTGGAACTGGAGATAAATATCATACTGCTCGTCAATTCCATCTTTAGAGGTAACGTAACCTTAGAAGCGCCATGAATTCAACAACTGCAGCAGCACTTTGATTAAAATGACTTTTTATTTGTGCAAATACCGTAACATTTTGAGCTATACCAGCCCTTTACGAGGGCTTATTCATGTGGAATAAACCTGTACAGAGAGGAGTACAGCTGAGTAGTGCGAGTGTGGCACCCAAATTTGAATTCTAACCCTATAAACCTATACACATGGCGCTTTTTATGCCATTTCTGGCAGCTGTCAAGATATTTCTTGCCTTTTTAGTATAGCAGTGTCACTTTAAAGTTTAAAGTTTCCGCTTTTTCAGATACACAAAAGTTACACCAACAGTCAAGAGTGTATTTTGAAGAGGGGACATGGGCTAATATAATAGGGCATATGATATATGATTAACACAAGAGCACCATATTCTGTGTATAAGCGTAGGTTTTATTTTACCTAGCATTGTAAATGGAGATCTTTGACAAGGAGGTCATGCAGGAACAAGCACTTTTTATAAAGCTATTTGTAACATTTCCTGCTTCCCTTACCAATGAGTGGGATGCATTGTAATGACCACTTACTTGTACTATGGAAACAAAATGGAAATTCACTCCTAATGAAAAAATGCTTTCTAACTAAGCAGACAACTACTGTCCTACACATTTTGTACTAAACAATGTATATTCATGTTCTTTGCATTTATACTGATATTTTGGTCCTTGGGGAGTATAAACAGTAAACCAATAAATCCAGCAGCACTCAGATGCGTGACTAAATTGCTTATTTGTGCCACTAGCACGAGCTTGATAAAGGGCTGGAATAGCCTGAAATGTTGCTGTGCTAGTGGCACATAGAGACAATTGAATCACACATCAGAGTGCTGCTGGATTTATTGGTTTACTGTGGATATATTCCTTGGCAGAGAGGAACACAGCCTTGCACCAGACGCCTCAAAAGGTGGTATAGTGTATGTGTGGCACCACTATTGACTTTAGGGAGTATTAACAGTGATATGCAAGAGAATAAACACAAAGGAAAACCTGAAAATAGCCTGATGTTACACTTGTATTGCTGTGATTTTATTTAGTCTGGTGAAACAAATAACTGGGTGAGGGGGTGGGAAAGGTTGGGATAAATGGCTGTAATAAATATGCTTAACCACATACAAGTATAAATCATAAAGTGTGTGGCACATCCTGCATGAATAACCATATGTTTCACACTTTTTAAAATATACTGAGTATTACTGAACAGCACTGTAGGTTTCTCAATTTCTATTGTCCAGCATAGTTTATTGCACATCTCTTCCATTGTTAGCTTTTTATATGTGTAGCTAGCAAACACAATCGTATAGTATAAGCCAAGACCAAGAAAAGAATTGTAAAAATAATCCATGGCACTAACTGGCTAGATATTTCCAATGTTATATGGGGAACAAAGCATCCCTGTGAATGTCTTTTGGGAATTACTTTACAAATAAACAAGAGGGAAGATGAGATGTAAGAGAGGGACAATGTTTTCTCTCTATCAGAGGATGCTAAAAATCATTGCACAAGTTGCTATGTCATGACACAAGTTGTGCTGACTGCTTTGCTGCCATATTCCTAAAACAAGTTAACTTGCCAAATTTCTCCAAAGTGCCCTGCACTTGTGATAACTGTGCCCCCTCTCCTATGACATCGAAGTAGGCGTGATCAGAAAAAACGAACGACTACCTGCAACTCGCAGGCTACCGAAGGTTTTTGTGGGTAACCCGCAACCTCTGTGGTGACATAAATAGACAAAAAAAAAGAAAACATACGAACCGTTCCTAAGAGGATGTCATGAGGACAGCAGTTGAGCAGGTGGCTTTTGCATACCCTTTCATCATTGAACTTGATCCTCTGACGTGTGGAATCACCTGTAAAAGAGGAGCCCGGCATACCTCATATTAGTCTAATGCTTCCAATAGGATGCATGCATTCAAACCATGTTACCACCCTAATGTAGAGAATGGCCAGCTGGAGCATGTAATTTTCTGCTCCAGTGTTCAAGCGGTACCAATGGCGCAACTGCTGCAAAGTGTTCTAGGCTGTAAGAGATATTGGTGGCTAGAAACACAGGCAGATCTATTACAGAATCTTGCCACCAAACAAAGGGATATGCTTAACACCACTCATTCATCTAACTCATTCAGGAAACTGCTTTATCCGTGAATGCTTTCAATATCAGGCATCTGAATTACCAAGAGAAAGTGTGAGGTTTTAGGAATGGTGTACTAGCAAGAGCAAGGATAGCATTTAGGGGTATTATTAATTCAGCAGTTGCTGTATACTAGTTTACAGCACTATCCCACAGATAGCCAAAAGGAGAAGAATTTGGCCACTTATGTTTACGTTATGGTCCAGACCAGGGTTCCCCAACCTTTTGTACCTGTGAGCCACATTCAAATCTAAAAAGTGTTGGGGAGCAACACAAGCATAAAAAAAGTTCCTGGGGGTGCCAGTAAAGGGCTTTGATTATCTGGCAGTGCCTATGTATGCTGGAGCATTTCAGGAGGCTCTATTTGGCATTACACCTGGTTTTTAAAACTTGCTTTCAAGTCTGGAATTCAAAAATAAGCACCTGCTGTGAGACCACTTAGAGCAACAGCCAAGGGGTTAGGGAGCAACATGTTGCTCACGAGCTACTGGTTGGGGGATCACTGGTCCAGACCATCTAAACCAGTGGACAGCACAGAGTACCATGATCATGTTTGATAATGATACCAAGATGGGACATAGCAGCATGTCTAGCAACATTAAGATGTCCAAAGCAGTCCTAGAATGGCTTCCTTGCTATGCAGAAGGCTCTGGCACTCTGATTAAAAAGATTTAAGGTGGCCATAGACGCACAGATAATATCGCACAAAACAAGTTTTCCTACGACATTCAGTGCGCGTATGGTGGGAAATGAGCCAACCAATATCGGCTGAAGACTTGGATATCGGTCGGCTCGTCGACTGGATGGAAAATTTTGGGTGTCTTTGAAGGCACACTTAACATTGGCCATTGTTAGCACTGCATCGTCAGATACAGGTACAATTCTATTGTTTCTATTTGTATATCTGACGATTCAGCTCTACAATATTTGTAACAATCTTCCTTGGAAAGATTTTTTCCAAGAAAGATCATAATTGTTAAATCTATGGCCACCTGAACATGCAGAAATAATGTGCTTATTGGTTTACAGTGACAATCCTGCTACAGTCTCAGATGTAGGGTAAGGTTAGAGCAGGGTGCAGGAATAATTATGCATACAAACCTGAGAAGTACTTACACTAGTCAAGACCCAGGAATACTGCA
>CM044438.1:95055609-95073347 GCA_024363595.1 Xenopus borealis
GAGGCATTCTGGGTTGAAGTGCCAGGCGTGGAGGGGCCCTCCCTAACCCCCGGAGTAGCTACACAGGGCTCACTTTGATGTAAGCAGATTATTCATTCTCAAATGTATATTTGCAAGACTAGACTACTCAAATGTATAAATTGGCCAACAATCAGATCATAATGAAGTAAATGCAGGCCATCAGGAATGGTCCACTACAACTAGCTGATGCAGTCTTCTTTCCAACGAGATTTTTAAACCTGGCTATTTTTTGGCCTGAATTGGCAGCTAAATTCTCCCCATGTATGGCCAGCTGGCGCAGGTACAAGAAGTGGCTTTTGCCTCTATAATGTGTGAGTATGTATTTTGGGCCAAAATCCACTACATCTACCTGCATCTGGTTCATAGCAGTGGTTATGGGTGCATGCAAAGAAGAACAACGATTGGGCATAGAGTCTGATTGTCGCCCTGTGTTTATCCAAAGGTCAGGGGCAGAACTACAGAGGAAGGGGATGACTTCACCTTTAAGACAACCCTCTTCACTGAAAGAGATCCCTGCTGACACCAGTTATCACAGACACCCTTTTGGAGTCTCAGAATTCTCTGCTGGGGGATCAACAGGGAACCTAATATGGCAGAAATAATTCTGAATTGGGCAAAAGCAAATCGAGCAACTTGCAGAGCAGGAAGTGATATAACTGTCAGGAACAGGCACAAGTCAAATCAAGAAAAAAGGCTTAGGGTAGAACTAGACAAGCGTTTTGGCCGCTATACTGCCGGATCCGACACTCAGTGGCAAAAAGCACATGTCAAGTCTGATGCGACAGGAAACAAGGTAAGATAGTCATGTGGGATGGTGTTGCAGTGTGCAACTGACACGACTGTCGGATGCAAACGCTGCGTCTGCATTCAACAGTAGTGTTGGATGAATGCAGTGACACCATCTGACATTACTATTACTTACCTTGTTTCCTGTTACAAATGACTTGACGCGTGCGTTTTGCCGCCGTCAGATCTAGCAGTATCGCGGCCAAAACGCTCGTCTGATTCTACCCTTAGGCATGGAACTGTAAACACCAAGGCAGCTTAGGCAAGGAATACAATCAAAAGGGGCCTTTAAGAGAATTGAAATTTGGCATCAACATGACTTCACTGCACAGTGATATGCACCGAAATGTGTCAGGACACATTTATACATAGACACAGTGGTGCAGATTCACTAAAGCGCGAAGCGTCTAGCGCTAATTCGCCAGTGTGACATCAATTTGCAACTTCGTCGATTCACTAACAGTGTCCCTGGCGAAAATTCGCTAGCGAAGTAGATGAGACTTGTGCAACTTCGCACCCTTACGCCAGGCGAAGTTGCGCACTGACGAAGGGACGTAACTACGCTAATTCACTAAGATGCACATTTTACTGAACGTCACCTCTTACGCTAGACGTTACTTCGCCAGAAATCTTCAAAGAAGGACAATTGCTGTATTCCTCCAGAAAAAAATTTTTTTGAGAAGGGGAAAAAACAGAAAAAATAATATAGTGTAGTTTATCAGTGTTATGCGTGTGCAGAAACATTTTAAACAATAGTAATAAAAATTTTTTTGGAACACACTCACAAACGTATCCAGTATAATCGCCTGTAAGGAAAGTAAGTCCTTCGGAATGCCAATCCTCGTTGGCGTCCCTCGGAGTCCTTTTCTGTAGTGTCTCCTCAAGGTCCCAGAACTGATCAGTGTGCTTTTAAAATTTTTTTATTAAAATAGTTTTAAATGTTTCCGCACATGCTGTATACCTCTTGATCCAAGAACTAGGCGAAAGGATCTGGACACTGGTAAAATACCCAGAAAACATCAACACTGTTCTGCGCACATTTAGCTCACTCTTGTGAGTAAGCTTTGCCGCCGGGGACTCTGGCGATAACGCTTTGTCTCTTGCCACTTTTTTATTGTATAAAAAGTCACGCATCGACAAACATTTTTTCACATAGCCCTGCGGCATAGGAATTAGACTTTAGGTCTTTAAGTTTTGTATACTACTGGTGAAACTATAGGGAATATATTTTTTATAAGAGCATCAATCACGATGTGTGAAGTGTGATACACAAGGTGTTAAAAATACTTTTAACTCACGGTGGGTGTAACAGAAACCGCATAGCATTGATATACTACACTATATTATTTTTTTTCTGTTTTTTCCCCTCCTCAAAAAAACTTTTTTGAAGGAATACAACAATTGTCCTTCTTTGAAAATTTTCTTTCTTCTTTTCCATTGGGCTGAGAAGAGCCTAAGACTGTTGCTGAACTAGGGGGAACAAATACCGATTCCTTGGAACTCTAATTTTGACTTATGTTTACTTCGCCAGGTCAGACCTGTCGAATTTCAATACAAAAGGTAGGAGTTTGGAAAAAAAACTTGAAATTTTTTCTAAGTTCCAAAAAACGCTGGCAACTTTTACCTTTTGTAAAAAAAAAAAATTTAGTCTGAAAAATATCAAAAATTTTTTGGGGTTACCCTCCTTCCCCCTGTACATTTCCTAACATATGGCAACTCAGCTATACAGTGGGCACATGTTTAGGGCAATAGGACAACTTTATTTTATTTATTAAAGGTTTCCTGGACTTGTGTAGTGTAATGTAGTGACTGTAACACACACACTCTTTCACACAAACCATATATGCCCATAGCTATACTAACTGTAGAGTTTAGTATCAAAATAGCCTTTGATATTATCCAAAAAATCATCCAAGCCCCTCTTAAAAGCATCAACAGAATCAGCCATCACAACATCACCCGGCAGTGCATTCCACAACCTCACTGTCCGGACTGTGAAGAACCACCTACGCTGCTTCAAATGAAAGTCCTTTTCTTCTAGTCTGAAGGGGTGGCCTCTGGTGCGGTGATCCTCTTTATGGGTAAAAAGGTTCCCTGATATTTGTCTTCAACTTTGCACTGTATGCAAATTAGGCATCACTAGCATAAATACACTTTGCCTGGCGAAGTAACGGTAACGCTACTTCGCTGCCCTGAGCGCAAATTCACATCTTAGTGAATTTGCGTAGCGCTGGTGAAAATTCACCTGTCAAAATGCGGAGAATGCCGGCAAAGCTGTCTCTAGCGCGTTTTCGCACTTTAGTAAATTTCTTACCACCTGGTGCCAGGTACTTGTCAGCACTAATGTCTGCAAATGATTTAAGAATAGCATATGTATGGGACTGATAAATGTAATAGTTTAGGATTTCTGAGTAGCACACACTTAGCTCACACTCCTGTTTAGTCCGGGTGCACCTCCCAGTGTCCTCCAGCACTGGATTATACTCACAAAGCAAAATGGGCAGCACTCCGGAGATACTTAAAATTGCCTTTATTTTTCAATTGCAGGGCAGCATTATAGCGACGTTTCGAGCCCAACCGGCTCTTTATCAAGCTAACATATCAGTGCAAAAAAAAAACAAATTTATACAGATCTATTGTAACGCCACCTAGTAAGACTACACCATGACAACATTTAATTAGTAACATTTGTTTCACTTATCTGACACTTTTGTCAATTAAGAGTCCAGTTTTAGGGTAGGGACAGACAGGGAGATTCGGGGAGATTTTGTCGCCTGGCGTTTTTAGCAGGCGACAATCTCCCCGAATTTCCTTCTCCCTGTCTGCCGATCGTTCCTGGGACAAAGCGCCAGCGCCTGTGCAGACGCGGCGCGGCAATTTCCGGAATCGCCCGAAGTTTCCTCAAGAGGTATCTTCGGGCGATTCCGGAAATCGCCGCGCCGCGTCTGCACAGGCGCTGGCGCTTTGTCCCAGGAACGATCGGCAGACAGGGAGAAGGAAATTCGGGGAGATTGTCGCCTGCTAAAAACGCCAGGCGACAAAATCTCCCCGAATCTCCCTGTCTGTCCCTACCCTCAATATAGTAGCAAAAATGTGTCATCAGGCAGGCTGTAAAAAAGAGAAAAGATTAAAACTGACTAAAAACAAGATAAATGATCTAAAAACAGAAGATAAATCATATTCTAAATTTAGCCCATTTGGGGATAAACTGTCTAATTTTCTGATCCACCAGGCTTCCTTATATAATAATCTTTTCATCCCATCACCCCCTCTTCTCATCCTAGGGACTGCATCCAAAATCTGGAATTTCAACTGTTGCACACTGTGTCCAGCATCCACAAAATGTTTTGCTACTGGCTGATCAGTTTTTTTTTTACATTTTATTGTAGATTTATGTTCCCTGATCCTATTTCTGGCCATCCGTGAAGTTTGACCTACAAACCATTTTATGGCATAAACCACAAACATGGTGGTACAGGAATAATGGCCAGAGATAGGAACAGGGATCCCACTTCTAGGGTGATGGATAACCTCTCCCTTTTGTATATTACCACATCAGTTACATGAGCAACATGGGAAAGTTCCCTTCTTCACTGGGCGAAGCACTGTCTGTGAATCCTCTTTGCTAGAACCCAAATCTGCTTTTACCAAAAAAGAGCCAATTTTACGGGCTTTCTTATACGAAATAACTGGTGGATTTTGGAACTCCATGACTTCCCTATGATTTGCTTTTACTATATCCCAATGTTTTTTAATTATTTTACTGATATTATCACTTAATGTGTTATATGTGTAAATAAAGGGTATTCTAGAGCTGGTGTTTCTCGCTTCTTTTCTCTTAAGAAGTTGACCTCTACTAACCTTTTCTACTTCCCTTCTCATAAACCTGATATGAGAGCATGCCGAATTTATTTCCAAATAGAACTGTTCTAAGGACGAACGTGGCCCCTCCCATATTACAAATACATCATCTATGTACCGTAACCACTTTAGGCAGTGTTTAGTAAACAGTATATTACCATAGATATATTTTTCTTCAAATTTTCCCATGAAAATATTTGCATAGGAAGGAGCCACATTCGATCCCATGGCCGTCCCTTTAAGCTGCAGATAATATTCATCCTTAAACAGAAAGTAATTCCATCTCAGTAATAGCTCCGGGCAATTAAGTGTAAATTTCTTTTGAGCCCCATCCAGGGTTTCATCAGATTCCAAATAGAGGCGTACTGCCTCCACACCCCCATCATGTGGGATGGAGGTGTAGAGGCTCTCCACATCCATTGTGACCAGCCAAATCTCTTTCTCAGGTAGAACTATGTGCCCATAATGATCTTATCCCTATATTCCCAGAAAATTGGGCTTTTAACTTCAAGTTTCTAAAAAAGCTAAATAATGCCAGATCCAGTTCAAAAAAATCAGGCCCCATAACTAGTGCATAGGAAAAGCCTTTTGACAGTACCTTAACTTCCTCATTGGTCAGGGTGATATCCGTTGTATTTACCACTGTCGTGGGCGATATTTTCTCCGAGCTCTGCTGCTTTTTATACCAGGCCCGCTTGCCTCCTCGCCGCTTGTTTCGCTTATAGAGAGCGATGTTTGGGAGCTGGATAAAAAAGAGGAAGACGCCGGCGGAGGATTCCCTACCCTGCGTGTCATTTACACACACAAGCTGGGGGGTCACGGATCACAACGAAGCCTTGACAGTTGGGCAGTAAGGACAGGGTTTGGCTGTTCCTCCGGAAGCTCCGCACTTTTGTGCCTGATTTTATATCCTGTGTGAGAAGCATCAAAGCTTATCCTGGGCTACAAGTGCTTCCCGAGAGAGCACGGAGATCATGCTTTGGCTCTAGCACTTTTACCCAATTCAGCATTTCAATTGGTCTTCGCTATTGATTTTGTATAGTTTTTTCATTATTTTCCTTCTTCTTTTGACTATTTCCAGCTTTCAAATGGGGGTCACTGACCCCTTCTAAAAACAAACGCTCTGTAAGACTTCAAATGTATTGTTATTGCTACTTTTTATTACTTATCTTTCTATTGATGCCTCTCCTATTCATATTCCAGTCTCCATTCATATTCCAGTCTCTTATTCAAATTGACATGGTGCCTTGCTGTTTAACACTTCTGTTATTTCTCAGGTAACACAAGAGATGTTCTGGGCCCAGCAGGAGTTGCATTGCCAGGCCTCCATTTATCTCTGCCTCCAGCGTCAGAAACCATGATATTCTCCACCAGGAATATCACACAAGGGAGAACACAGCACGGAACAAATGACCAGTCTGGTGGGTTTGAAATTGCCAAAGCAACCTGGAGGCAAAGGCTGGGAGATATGAAGCCTAGTATTGCTGCCCTCCCGTTCATATACTGCACATACTCACGTGACTTGTATTTTTGTACATAATTATAAGACTATAAATGTCTTAATCTCAAGTTGTTCTTTTGCTTACTGGAATATTAATGCAAGTAAATGGTAACTATATACATGGCACCTTTTAGCTGGCTCAACAGTCTGATTTCAGGCTAATATTTTTCTTTTTTTTTGTAATTTGGCCAGTGGAGGGCACTGCTCCTTTGCAAGCAAACATGGCAGGAATTAATGTGAAAAATGAAGGGCTAAACTACATCTGACAGTTGTCATGTCAGCTGGAACATTTTCCATGTAGTTTACATATCGGATTTTTTGTATCAGTTCCATTATATTTTGACCCATATGACTCCATCCTACATAATTTCCCCTGGAGTTTAGAAATAAAACACCCTGCAGCTATAAAGTTGTTCATGGATATGCCTACATAGACCATTTACATCAGGGGTGTCCAACCTGTGGCCTGAGAGCTGCATGTGGCCCAGGATGGATATAAATGTGGCCCAGCTTGAAATGCTTGGTTTAAGAGGAAACATCATGTTGCAAAGGATATAGGAGGAGGGGGGACTCTGCCAATTGCCGGTTGGTAGTAATAATAATATATTAAGTCTATTTAAAGGGCAAGGAAAGTGTA
This sequence comes from Xenopus borealis, assembly GCA_024363595.1. Classification (NCBI taxonomy): domain Eukaryota; kingdom Metazoa; phylum Chordata; class Amphibia; order Anura; family Pipidae; genus Xenopus; species Xenopus borealis. Next base: position 95,062,416 of record CM044438.1, read on the forward strand.
AAATAGAATAAGGCTCGAAATGCTGTATTTTGTATACTAAACATAAACATGAACTTACTGCACCACAAGCCTAATCAAACAAATGATTTATGCTTTCAAAGTTGGCCACAGGGGGCTGTCATCTTGTAACTTTGTTATACATCTTTGTCTGACACTGGCACTGCACATGCTCAGTACGGTCTATGCTGCTTAGGGATCGTCCTAAATGATCAAAAAACAAAGCTGTTTGAGGTCTGCATGGCTGGTAAGTAAGGTGGGAGCTCCCCCTGTTGTTCATAAGTATGATTGTTTCCCTGCCAGAAGTTAGGGACCGTCTGACAATTCCTATCCTCAGCACTAAATGAAGGGAGAATTTCACTGCATACAATCAGGTTTCTTATAAAAACGGTACATATTGGAGATAGATTTCTTTTTTATTAAAGTAAAAATGGGATTTTATTTCTTTGCCTTTCCTTGCCCTTTAATATCCAGGTGTCCCATATTCCAGTGTATAGCTCTATCAGGTTATCCAACTAGTATTGTAGTTCTTTTCTGTGCATTTTCTTTACTTTTACAAAAGTTTTAGTTGTTTAGGGCCACACATGAAATACACAATTATTTTTCCAATGTGGCCCAGGGAAGCCAAAAGGTTGGAACAAAAGATACTTGCGCTCGCACACCCTGGCCGTCCCATAGCGTGAGCCCTGGTGCTCGGAGAACAGAGGTGAAGGCTACCTCCGAAACAATTGGGGAAGAAAGGATTCACCGGCACAACAGGTTCTTTCAAGTAGGGAAGCCCCTTAATCGTTTATTTGCTGATGCAACGTTTTGGGGCGTAACCCCTTTATCAAGCATAAAGGTTATGCCCCCGAAACGTTGCATCCGCAAATAAACGATTAAGGGGCTTCCCTACTTGAAAGAACCTGTTGTGCCGGTGAATCCAAAAGGTTGGACACCGCTGATTTACGCTTTCCCATCTCAGCAAACGAATTCTTACTTTGTGCATACAACATTATTGTTCTATAGCAGATAGGAGAGGAAGGAAGATGTGCTCAGTATCACAGAGGGTACACAACTAGGCACGGATAGTGTTAGATACTAAATTGCATTTTTACTGTTTGTTACCTTGTGCAGTTCTCTCACTTTTCTGCTCACCTTCTTCAAGTTCTAACAACATTGTTCTAGATCAGTAGACATCCTATAGTAATCCTTCAGAGCTGTTCCACTGGCCCTTAAGGCCCACTGGACTTTTACATCTCCTAAATAGGATGTGGTTATTTGATTGCAACGTGGGATGGACAAAATCCCACAAGTGAACTGAGGGAGAAAATCAACGGAAGGTAAAACAAAGCAGAAAATGTTTTTTAATGGGTCACGGTTTTTCTGGTGTCGTTTTCATTCCTAAATTACATAGTATACTCTGCAAATAATTCACTCTACAATATATAATTTCATTCATGAACCAGCAAGTGTATTTTTTTTAAATTTATAATATTGGTGTGTAGGCAGCCATCTAATTTTGCCTGGTCAGAAAGAGCCAATAACTGCTTTCTGGCAGGCTGTCGTTTCCCCTACTCAGTGTTACTGAATGTCCAAAAGCAACACATTACATCACATACAGAGTTGTAATACAAGATTTAAGGCTTACGAATTAACTGTTTGTAAATTTGAGGATTTCCAGCCAAACTTTTTTAAAAAATCTGTTTGCTCTTTTGTGAAACCAATTTCAGTGCAGAATTCTGCTTGAGCACCACTATGAACTGATATGTTTTCAAAAAAAACAAAACTATAGCCCAGTCAGTCTGACGTCGGTGGTAGGAAAGCTTTTCGAAGGATTAATAAAGGATAAGATACTGGACTTCATAGCAAATAACAATACTATGAGTCTGTGCCAGCATGGTTTTATGTGTAATAGATCTTGCCAGACTAACTTCATTTCTTTTTATGAGAAGGTAAGCAGTGACCTCGATTCTGGGATGGCAGTGGATGTGATTTACTTAGACTTTGCTAAAGCATTCGATACAGTGCCACACAGAAGGTTACTGGTTAAATTAAGGAATGATGGCCTGGAACATAGTATTTGTAACTGGATAGAGAACTGGCTAAAAGATAGACTAGAAAGAGTGGTGGTAAATGGAACATTTTCTAATTGGACCAGTGTTGTTAGTGGGGTACCACAGGGCTCTGTACTGGGTCCCTTGCTTTTCAAATTGTTTATTAATGACCTGGATGTGGGCATTGAAAGTACTGTTTCTATTTTTGCAGATGATACTAAATTGTGCAGAACTATAGGTTCCATGCAGGATGCTGCCACTTTGCAGAGTAATTTGTCTAAGTTGGGAAACTGGGCAGCAAACTGGAAAATGAGGTTTAATGTTGATAAATGCAAGGTTATGCACTTTGGCAAAAATAATATAAATGCAAGTTATACACTAAATAGCAGTGTGTTGGGAGTTTCCTTAAGTGAGAAGGATCTTGGGGTTTTTATAGATAACAAGTTGTCTAATTCTGGGCAGTGTCATTCTGTAGCTACTAAAGCAAATAAAGTTCTGTCTTGCATAAAAAAGGGCATAAACTCAAGGAATGAAAACATAATTATACCTCTTTATAGATCCCTAGTAAGGCCTCATCTGGAGTATGCAGTGCAGTTTTGGACTCCAGTCCTTAGGAGGGATGTAAATGAGCTGGAGAGAGTGCAGAGACGTGCAACTAAACTGGTTAGGGGGATGGAAGACTTAAATTATGAGGGGAGACTGTCCAGGTTGGGGTTGTTTTCTCTGGAAAAAAGGCACTTGTGAGGGGACATGATTACACTTTACAAATATATTCGAGGACATTATAGACAAATATCAGGGGAACTTTTTACCCATAAAGAGGATCACCGCACCAGAGGCCACCCCTTCAGACTAGAAGAAAAGGACTTTCATTTGAAGCAGCGTAGGTGGTTCTTCACAGTCAGGACGGTGAGGTTGTGGAATGCACTGCCGGGTGATGACAGTATCCCTTTAAGGTTTGAAACATGGGTCTGTGAGCATGCACACATTCATCTACCACTTAATGAAAAAGAATCCAAAAACATACAGTTCTTTTATTTAAAAACAGTGCTTTATTACCATTGGCGAGGGAGGGAGGAGAGGCTGCCCACGCCATTCCAGACTCTCTCCCCTTGCTTTGAGTTTATAAAAGCCAGCAAACATGATCAATAATTTATACATAATGGATAGTAATACAAAAATTACTTCCCATTCCCTCCCACCTTGCCCAAAAAAAACCCCCAAAAACAAAACAAAGAACTTATTACATTTTCAGAGTCCCCCCCCCCCCAACTCAGCTAAGCAGTAAATAATAACAGGTGAATACTGAGTGGCCTATAGGTTACCTATACAATATGATACTTACAAGAAGGGTGCCATTTACACTGCCCTTCATAGGGGAGGGTTATTTTATAAGGTTTCTCATCTGAAGGCCCAATTTCCAGGACACGTAAAGGACAGCTGCCTTGTAATTGTATCCCATTGCTGTTCGATTTCAGCCCATTGCTCTGCAATGACACTTGTTTGGCATTTACTGTGCTACAATGGTCAGAAAGTAGTGTCTTCTATGAAATGCTTGTGTTTCTATACAAACAGAGATTCACATGTATTGTGCAACAGAAAATAATCATGGAACTGTGTTTAATCAAACACCACCATTCAGCTCCACTTAGCCTTGCCATTCACCCAGGGAGGGTCTCAAGCACCCAAGTTATTCTTACAGTTGTGCTCATAAGTTTACATACCCTGGCAGAATTTATAATTTCTTAACCATTTTTCAGAGAATATGAATGATAACACAAAAACTTTCGCTGAAGCCATTTATTGACAAACAACTGTGTTTACTCTTTTTTTAATCATAATCACTACACAAACTACCCAAATGACCCTGATCAAAAGTTTACATACCCTGGTGATTTGTCCTGATAACATGCACACACCTTGACACAAAAGGGTTAGAATGGCTATTAAAGGTAACCATCTTCACCTCTGATCTATTTTCTTGTAATTAGTGGGTGTGTATAAAAGATCAATGACTTTCTGGACTCCTGACAGACCCTTGCATCTTTCATCCAGTGCTGCACTGAGGTTTTTTGGATTCTAAGTCATGGGGAAAGCAAAAGAATTGTCAAAGGATCTGTGGGAAAAGAGAGTTTAACTCTATAAAACAGGAAAGGAATATAAGCAAAATCAAAGGAATTGAGAATGCCAATCAGCAGTGTTCAAACTCTAATTAAGAAGTGGGAAATTAGGGGTTTTGTTGAAACCAAACCAAGTCAAACTAAAATTTCATCCACAACTGCCATAAAAATTGTTTGGGATGCAAGGAAAAAACCCAAAAATAACTTCAGGTGAAATACAAAAAAAATACTGGAGGAAAATTTGCACTCATCAGCCCAGAAGCTGCACATGGGACGTACTTGGACATTCCAACATGATAATGATCCACAACACAAGTCCAAGTCGACCTGTCATTGGCTACAGCAAAATATAGTGAAGGTTCTGGAGTGGCCATCTCAGTCTCCTGACCTCAATATCATTGAGCCACTCTGGGGAGACCTCAAACTTGCAGTTCATACAAGACAGACCAAGAATTTACAGGAACTGGAGACTTTTTGCCAGGAGGAATGGGCAGTTTTACCATCTGAGAAGATAAAGAGCCTCATCCACAACTACCACAAAAGACTTCAAGCTGTCATTGATGATAAAGGGGGCCATACACGGTATTAAGAACTGGGGTATATTAACTTTGATCAGGGTCATTTGGGTAGTTTGTGTAGTGATTATGATTTAAAAAGAATAAACACAGTTGTTTGACAATAAATGGCTTCAGCCAACCACTAACCATGAGTGAAAGAAACGTTTTTGTGTTATCATTCATATTCTCTGAAAAATGGTTAAGAAATCATACATTTATGAGCAAAACTGTATATTTCTGGTACCATTATCTTTTCTCTTACAGACATAAAACCCCCTGCCATTTGCTGTACAGTAATAACATGAATGCAGACACTTCCATGTTTGTACTCCTTCAAGCTCTTTGATTTGCTCTTTGAGTTTCACAAACGAAAATAACCTCTACGGACAAACATGAGAGGACTAAAGGGCAACTTAATTGTTCAGAAACCAGTCAGTAACAGCTATATCTACACAAGACAAGGTATAAAATAGCGGGATAGCAAGAGCTGCGATGCATTGTTTTGAAAGACAATTTTTATTATGGCCTGAAATACCTTTATATGGTAATTCAGCTGCATTTGAGTCGAATTTAGACCCAAGCAAACACGTCCTACCCTGAGATTTTATCTGTAAACAGAGGCTGTCTGTGCAAATGAATGCACTGGATGACAGTTGTGTAAGGTACGTTCTATAGCCACACGTGCAGGTGACAATAGAAAGTCCCTACCATGGCGAGCAACTACTCAGGGTTAGGAAATGCCCATGTATAAAACACATTTAAAAGCAGCACATTACATGCATCTAAACCTAAAGTGACCTGTATCTGTGTATTGTGTATGCGAGTACTGCTTGATGTTGGTGGCCATTCTGTTACTGAACACAAAACCAAAATGATTTCTGTGGGGCCTTAGTATTGGTACCTAGAGTACCCAGAACGAGCTCGGTATTTAACATAAACACATACGATACACAGACAAACCAAAATATCTTATATATTTCCCAAAGGTGTAGGAGTAGGCAGTCCGTTCTTCCAGAAGCACAATTGCAATGATAACTGAAGCGCATTGCGTAGGCAATAAAATATATACATGTAATTATATCTATATATATATAGGTCTGGTTTCCTATTTGTGTCCTTTACATTAGGTTCCTGTGTTTAGCATGCAGGGTGCTTACACTGTGCATCTCCTCATGCCCTCTAACCAATCTAAAGTCTGATTGCATAACGGTTAAAGAAAAAGGCCGCATTCCCCCTCCATCGTCTTAAAGTCACACACCGCTTAAAATATGGTATGATTGTTGTTAAGTTGCTATAAATGAATGTGCTTCATCAAAAGCATATATTCACATCAAAAAGAAGTTCCCCCAACAAAAGTCCTCAATCGAGCGTGAGGCTCTGGCCACCTTTAAAGGTGTTACTAGTGATATAAACTAGAAACCGCAGGGCTTCTTATCAATGTGAACTCCAGCCAAAGAGAGACTCCACGCAGTTCCACATGTTCTACTTGTAAAGGAATTCAAGCAGCAAGAAAGGTATATAAAGGTATACACCAGATAGTGTCAAAGTGAAGGATATAGTCAGCGATACAAAGAAAAGTAGTGTATTATCCATTAATGTAGTGTTACTTGCACATAAGAAGGCTACTGGGAAGAATCTGCACACCAGCTGTACGTCCTCTGGAGAGTTAAGACATATTTTCATTTTTCCCTGGCAAGTAAAAGCCCAATTGAGAATACATACAAGCCAGCCTAATCACCAGGGAACAGGCACTACCACCTTATATCATTGGTAGGAAACAGAGCCAGAGACCAGACATCCTACAATACACAGTACAGGTATGGGACCTGTTATACAAAATGCCCAGGACCTGGGGTTCTCCAGATAATGATCATTCTGTAATTTGGATCTTCACACCTTAAGTCTACTAGAAAATCATGTGAACATTAAATAAAGCCAACAGGTAAAGTTCACCTTCCAAATACTTTTTCAGTTGAGCGGTTTTCAGATTGTTCACCAGAAATAAAGACTTTTTCCAATTGCTTTCCATTTTTTATCATTTTTCCAAAATCTAAGTTTAAATTTTAAGGTTCCTAGCTCTAATTTTTGAGTAATACAGGTGCAGTTTCTGAAGTGTAACAATTTAGCAAAATGTAATTGATTTAATTTAATTTATTATTAGAATTACTTATATAAGATATACCATGACCTGGATGAATGAAAATCTTCATAGTCATTTAATTGATCCATTTCTCAGCAGTGTCTGTGGAATATTAGCAATTATTGTATCAATTCCAACAGCTGCCTTTAAAGGACAAGTAACATCAACATTTATTTTTCAAAAATGTGTTTGTATACATTGAAAAAAAATCACCAAGACAAATGAAAATGTTAAAATTGCAAAGTCTTTATTAAGATATAGCTTATCAAAACTCTGCTTACGCTCCTCTTCAGAAAAGGTGATTGGGCGATCCATTGTGTGCCACTCAATTTCTCCTCCCTGCCTTCCTTATAGGAGATAGCCAGGGAGGAGAAATCGAGCGCCGCATGATGGATCATTGCCCTGTCGCCTTTTCTGAAGAGGAGCAGAAGCGGAGTTTCGGTAATTTAAAGTTAATTTGATTTGGTGTTTTTTTTCCAAGGTATATGAACAAATTAAAAAAAAATGTGGTTACTGCTCCTTTAATGAAACCCAGGGATTCTGCTGCTCAGGGACAGAGATATGAAATGTATCAAATATTTCAATTCTGTTTATTTTAGTTAAAGTGCCGGCGACTCCCCTTCCCAGAGCAGCTTTAGAAAGGTACAACAAAAAGCGTACACTTCAGTCATTATAGTTACACACAGAAAATAGAAAGTAACTGGAAAAAGTCTTTATTTCTGGTGAACAAAGTGAAACCAACTGAACTGAAGGTGAACAGCCCCTTAAAGGAATCATTATACCCTAGTTTGGATAGAGTACAAGGTACATTTTTATTATTACAGAGAAAAAGGGAATAATTTTTTTTTTAATTTGGATAAAATGGAGTCTATGGGAGATGGCCTTTCTGTAATTCGGAGCTTTCTGGATAACAAGTTTCCGGATAACCGATCCCATACCTGTATAAGTCAGTTTATGTTGAAGTCTCCAGTCCATTCCTGCAGTGCTGCTAGTTCTTTAGTACAGGCGAGAGGATGAAACGGAGTCTCAGTCGCCCCCATAAATGAATTCATGCCCCTGCTCAAACACAAGCTTGACTTAGGAAACACATTCTCTAAACTGCACCCCCCAACTCTTGTAGCCATTGAGCTGAAGTTTGTGGCAAACAATGTGACAGCGACTATAGTCCTGAAATGTAGTGTATAGTAGAAATTTAAAGTGAGCAAGACTGCCAGCTTTGTTGGCCACAAACATATCATATAAAGGAGCTTATTTTTATTAAACATGTATCTACACCCAATTATGTAGCATAACATAACCAAGGCATGCTAATTCATTCACAGTAAGTGTCCCGGATCATTGAACTATACATCAGTTTAAAGATATATATATATATAGAACACAATTAGGTTTTTTTTTTGGGGGGGGGGGTGATTCCAAGGTTGGTTACTATTACTTTAGGGAATATCTGGGAGAAACAGGCAACAATAGACTAGTTAAAAGTCTTTTTTTTTTTGCCTTACCGGCTGATCATCCTTCTCTTCCACTCCAACATTAGCACGCTGATTACACTGGGGATACCTGATATAATCACAAACAAATCCACTGAAACTGAATGACATTTAGCTGCTATATGGTCAAGAGTTTTGAGAGAACAGCTATTGATTAATAGGGATTAATATTAGATTAATATTAGAGAGGAGCAAGATACACATCTATGCAGGTATCTTACAGCCACCTTTAGCTGACTGATCATTTCTCCCTGAAGCTGAAGAAAATGTAAACAGGAAATCTTAGCCAGGTTTTGGCTTCCCTGGACACCCACCCACAAACACACATATATATATATATATATATATATATATATATATATATATATATGTTTTCCAAAGTGCCCGCACTTCTGACTCTAGTTAATCAGAGGTGCTTAATCAATGTAAAGCTTGTATAGAATATGAAGGATCCGTACACTCCTTGTTCAAAGTGCTCAAATGCTTTTAATATTGCATATCCATCCAACGTTTGAAAAACCTTGAAAAAGGTCCCCAGGAGGGACCGAAACGTTAGAAATATGTGCAATATTTAAAGCATTTGAGCACTTTTAACAAGGAGTGTGTGGATCCTTCATAAAATATATATATATATGATATAAAGTATAAATGTGAAAGTAAGCAAGAGATGGGCTACGACACACTGCAACAGGTCTCTGGCAATGAAGGGGTTACAAAACAGTAGCTGCTTATTGTTTTACTAGTCCCATGTCCTCTGTAGTGCAGACAGTATACAATTCTGAGCAATGTTCCTCAGAGGACAGCAGTCAAGCAAAACATCACACCATAAAGCTTTGCATATCAGTCCCTCCAGCCCAGGGATCCCATATAAAAGTCTACAGTCACACAGCATAATTTCACTGCTCATTCTTTACCATTGCCAACATGTTAGGCAGATAAAACTGCAAGGAAACAGTCGCCTAGAAACAGTCAATGTGTAAAGGGGGTTGTTCACCTTTAAAATAACCTTTAGTATGACGGAGAGGGATATTCTGAGACAATTTGCAATTGGTTTTCACGTTTTATTATTTAAGGTTTTTGAGTTATTTAGCGGTTTATTCAGCAGCTCTCCAGTTTGTAATTTCAGCAATCTGGTTGCTAGGGTGCAAATTACTCTAGCAACCATGCATTGATTTGAATAAGAGACTGGGATATGAATAGGATCTGATAATAAAAAGCAATAAAAATGAACCATAAAAGCACATTTGTAGCCTTACAGAGCATTTGCTATTTAGAAGGGGTCAGCGACGCCCATTTGAAACCTGCAAAGAGTCAGAAGAAAGAGGCAAATAATTATAAAACTATAAAAAATAAATAATGAAAACAAACTGAAAAGTTTCTTAGAATTAACCATTTTATAGCATACTAAAAGTTACCTTAAAGGTGAACCACCCCTTTTAGATGTGGCTCATACAAATGTGCAGCAACTGAAACTAGGGTCTACCATAGGTATGTTTGAATTGCAGTCCTCTAGCTGCTTAACTGCAACTCCCAGCATCCTCTCGGGACATATACTACAATGGACTGATGGACAGAATGAAATCAAACAAATGCACTACATCCACCTCAATTCATTTGTTTTCCCTTAACACGAGTATAACAGAACACCAAGCATACTTCATTTTGGGGCACAATATAGATGTTAGGATTCTTATCAATCTGATCTATTTATGCTCTCTATCTAGTGATCGTACTTTATACAACCAATAGAATCACCCCATTCCATTTACATACAGTTCATGCTATGGGACTGAATTCTATTAGCAAAGCTCTAAATTCATTGGCAGAAATGAGAAATAAAACCTTTTTTGTTCATCTTCCTATTTGTTGGGTTGGGATTGCTGACCCTGGTGACCAATGATTTACTGCCAGACTTCCATTATATTGTTATTGTTTTTTTTACTGCTTACTATTTTATTCAGACCCGTCTGATTCATCTTATTCTTTCCCTGCTTGCTGGGGTTTATCTGCCTGGTTGCTACGGTTACACAATCACTCAAAATCCTGCAGAACAAGAAGAATTGATAAAAAATAGATAAAAAAAAAAACTATTGCAGATTGTCTAATATAACAGCAATGTCTGCATCAAACAAATACACTGAATGCATTAATGCGCAATAATCCAAATGCAGTGGAACACAAGTGATCACTGGGTTGGAGCCTCCAGTGTGAGATCTCAAGCTCCAGGCTCACTCTCCCACGGAATAATGCTCTGCTCTTATTCCTAAATTCATTCCGTTTTGGATTCAATATAAATCTGATTTTCTAAAATGGCAAAGGGCATACAATTCCAAAGTTGTATTTTACTGGATCGGATATGAAAAAAAAAAGGATATCAATAAAAATACTCAATGGTAACTAGCACGCAAATAAGATTGAAATATGCTATTAATAAAGTAAAAAAGCTTATGATGTCTGCAGCATGCCTCTGATTGTTGAAACGGGAATGACTTAAAATGGGCTTTTCATGATAGACCCAAGGTGACAATATATCATTCGCTTCTTGTTTTCTTAATATGTTTCTATAGGTTGTCCCGTTTCATAATCTGATGG
>CM044438.1:95083347-95101179 GCA_024363595.1 Xenopus borealis
TATATAAAATTTAGAATGGAAATATTAAGAGGTGACAAATATTCTCCTTTTAACGTTTGTCCTATAAATTCTGTGAAGATGTTTAATGCTCATCTTGCTATTATTTTGGGCAGTTTGGTCACAGTGCTGAGTATATTTTGGGTGTTTTGTGCACTGCTTCATTTGGTAGCCCAGTATATATGAATTAATTGACATCCATTGCTCTCTAAGAGCACTTTCAGGCAAATGCAAATTGTCTAGCGAATGGAGGGCCCTTTGGGATGTTTTTGGGCTATTATAAAATACAAACAAAATGTCCCAAACGGTCTACTGTGATGTGGAGTTATTTGTTAGGTATGTCGTTGCAAACTGTGACATAATAATACAGTGATCCCAGAGTGAAATGCAGACCGGCCCTTACCTAGCTACAAAATGATATTACCAAATGGCCCTTAGTTCTAGACAGAGGAAATAGAGAAGAGGAAGATTAGTAGGTAGGAAGAGGGACAGTCACCAAATATGTTGGCAAAAAGAGGGGAACAGAGACTTTAGGGATAAGCAAATTAAACACCATCTTTCTGTTGACTAAACTTTGAGCATAAAATGGCAAGAAAGAGGTGGGAAAAAAAGCAAATAGAAAGGGAACCTTGTGTGTATGGTATGTTCTAGTTTTTCTTTAATGCCAAAAATGCATTTGCTCTCTTACAAACACTTAGTATTTAAGATCTTATAAATAAACTCAAGGACTGCCCACTCAGATGGGAAGGTGTGGGGGTATGTTCTACAACAGAGAACAATTAATCTATGGAGTCTTTTTGGCACTAAACAGGCCTCAAATGTATAATACTAGGATTGACACATACTATCTAGCTTCATAATGGGAACCAGTAAAGTAAGAGTAAAGTTAAGATGATATTGCTTATTGGTTTACTTGGAACTTGTTTAATGGCAGCCATATTTTTTCTGGGTAAACAAACCATCTTTTTACACCCAAATGAACATAAATGCCAACAGGGTTGAAACTCTGAGGTATATTGGCCAATCAGTAGCAATTGTACGATATATTTGGCATCTCCGATAAGAAATTAACTTAAACAACTGCACAACAATAGTTTTTGTCTGGAGCAGTTCTGTATTTTGTTTTTTTTGTGCAATGGCCACGGTAAATACAGTTTCCCAGGCTATTATCCCCATCTTGCTTTTGTTCTCCCTCTCCTCTGATGATGGGGGCTCTGTTCCCTTCTCCAACACGGCATTAATTAAAGGTTAGTAAGTTGAGTCACCGTACACAGCAATCTGCACTCTGATTGGTTGGCAGGAGGTTGTGGGGAAAAGAAACACGTGGGCGGGCGCCTACCTGAGGTAGTTTAGGGTTTAAGAATGGTTCCTGTAAGACTAGTCTATAACAAAACAAAAAAAATATTGAAAACCCGTAGGGATAAAAAGGAAATGAAAATAACAATAAATGCATGATTGACATAAAAAGCCTGTGAACATAAAGTGATTAGACAGAGATTGGACCCTGCCCCTCTCTTCCCGTTTACTCAATGCCCCCTCAGGTGCCAAAAAGTGGGAGAGGGCAAGCCAGCCTGTTGTACACCTCACTGCTGGTGTAAGCACACTACAATTCTGCATACTCTTCTTTCTCCCCTTTCCTATGAAATTCTGAAGCTTGAAGGTCAGAAGATCCAAGTGAGACAGGAGTAAATATGAACATACAAGGAACAAACAGAGGAAGAAGGGAAAAGGAGAAGGTAGGGGAGGAAGGACTGTAGAAGACAAACAAATAAAAGGAAGGTAAAACATTATAAGAAAATATGGGAAGTTACACAAACCAGGCCACTTTTACTGCAGGGAGTGAGCCTCCAGCCCCAGTGAAGGCCCTTGGGCTGACAAATGTCTTCAGTAAAATTGCAATGTTTTGTATAATAACGGTTAGATTTTTCTTAATATTTCCAAAAGGAATGTCCAGTCTTCAGCCCTCAAGCCATTGTTCAGCATTAACTCCCAAGTGCCAGAGACTAGGGGGTGGTAGCTTAACAATAGTCATGGGGCTCACAGGATGGGCATTACTTATCTACATGCAATGTCTGAAGCCCCCCTTCTCTAGTTCTAGCCCAGACTAAACTTCTATTGACTTAATTATCCGCAAAATGAAAATAAGCAGAAAAAAAAATAAAAAGGGGAAAAAAGCACGAACAGAAACAAACAAAAAAGTTTATTAAACCCCGTTGACTGTGCTAGGTCTCTGGTCTGGTCCTACAGGATGAATCAGGAATCCAGTGGTTTGGGAAATGTTTGGATTTTAAGTCCATTTTTGGAATCCGAATGTGTAACGGCAGCGGGGAGGCAACCAACACCAGTGCATGCATTATCTAATAGCCCTTTGAGTGAACTAAAATCTACCTATTGCCACCACAAGGACACCACCTTAATCTCCAGGTCTACCATTCCAACGGCCAGAGCAGTGTTTTAAAACAGCATGCCTGCATTCCCAGACACAACACTCCACCGATGTTACAAACAAAAAAAGAAAAGAAATTCAGAAAACAAAAATACAATCAAAATAAAAAATACAACAGAAATATTAAGGCACGGAAAGAAGAAATAATAAATAGAATGGAAGAAAGTATGTGACATGGATGGGAATTAAGGCTGGCTTGCACGGGCAAAGAGGAAACGGGAAGCGGGAAGCAGGCTCGGGATTAGAACTGATTGGATTTCAATTTTTTTTTGGTGTTTTTTTAATTTGTTTGCAGTTCATCTTTGCATACTTACATATAATTCAGTGCCATAAAATCCATCCTGATATAGCACACTATAGAATCACACCAGGAAAGGGGGGGGAGGAATAAAATGATAATAAAAAAACAAAAAAAACAAAACAAAACACATTCCGGTTATTAACAGCAGCTGCATGCACCATGCCATATAAATCATAAGCAGGCAAGAGAGATGTATGAATAACTCTGTGGCCCCCACCAGGGGACCTGGCTGACAGAAATCATGCAAACTATATGTTTGGGTTTGTGGGGCCGTTATGATACAAATAGGATCTGGAACAATCAACATATCATTTATTTCTAGTTTTTAGACAGTAAGACGACAGGTCATTGTATTTTAGTTTTTTTCCTTAAAGCAGCAGTCTTGCATGCAAAGTCTGAACAAAATTCTAGAATTGTTCATCTTTCCAGCTTGAAAGGAACCAGGTTCAGTGGCATTCTCTGCACCAAAATGTTCCACAATGCATCAGTGAGCAATGAGCAAAAATACAAATGCACAAATCTTGTATGGAAATGGTACTTGTTAAGTGGCTTTTTTTATTTATACAAAACAGGAAAAAATGGAGGAACAGGGTCTAGAGCAAGATCTAGTCTAGAGGGGTTTATTTCATCTGCATAAAACTTTACTTTGGGCAATGCCATATTAAAACTATCTGTAGTGTTAGGGTGCTGAAGACTTTACCTTTGTTTTTGGTTAATTCTTAGTTTCTATGTTTTGCTTGAATGTTTTTAATTTGGGCTGTGCCAGGGGTCAGCCATGTTGCCCCGCACTGTGCACATATGTGAGTGCGCAAGAAAACTCACAAAACTCTGCCTATCCCTAGTTGCAACTCTGGGTACTCCTTTTTCCCCACACTCCAATAATATACAAGCAGCTTTCTGATTGTATGCTCCACTGGGTTAGGAACTGATTTGCATCATATAGAATATTAGATTAAATAAATAGGGGAAAAAAACAAGGTATAGGGAACACTGAATACAATCTATATATTTGCTTATTCTCACTGCTAAAGCAGAACAGTTTTTATTAAAAGTAACATTGCTGGTTGGTTCCTGCACCTACATGTCATTCTGCGGCATAGTTTCATAGGTACTAGAACAAAGACATAGTCTGGTAGATCTCAAATGTCTGCTTCCACACAAAGGGGAAACACATTCACATTTTTTTTTTTTTTACAAGAAAATAAAATCCAATTTTGCAAATAAAATAGTATCAAGAGATGCAAAAGCTCACAATTGTTACACACATAAATGAAATATAGGTCTTGATTTCTGCTGGCTGCTGCTTTAAAGAACTCTTCTAATTGATATGATCCTCATGGGGCAATACAAGCGCCATATCATGGGTATGTATTAGCCGTGTCTCTCTGGTGACAGTTATTCATACATCGCCCGAGTTTGCTCACCCAGTTATTATGTATGAGGCCAAGTTTCATGCGTGTCAGCTATGACTGGTCACACACAAACACACAGGTGCAGTTATTGACAAGCTCCAAACAGCCTCCTCCCCGCTCCCACACCCTGTATTTCTTACCCCTCTCCCACCCTCTCACTAACTCATATAATCTTGGATCCATTCATCCCAGAAAGGCACAGAACACAATTTAATTTACAATCTCACTGTGTTGTTTCTAGCACCTAAAACTAGAGATGCGCAATGGAATCCTTCATCAACACAGAGCAAATTTGCTCCTGGGAAGTGACCCTTAGCAGCCAATCAGTTATTCAAATTCTTTAACCATCTCTAGGTAGACCAACGAAAGCAACAAATGTTATTGATTGCTATGGGTTACTGGCCAGATGCAAATTTGCCTAGTGTTCATAAATGAGCCCCAACGAATCCAGGATTCGGCCTAGAATTATAGCATGTCCCAAAAAAATGGGACCAAATCCTCATTGTTCAGTCAAATTAAATACCTAATGTCACATGACCTTTAGGCAACAGGAATTTGTTGAAACGGTGTTGATAGTGCTCAAATCTAATGTGCAATATAAGGTTGGTTGTAGAGGATGTGGAATTCATCTAAATCCAATGGATTCGGCGCTTCCTTACCTGCCTTTTATTTACTAGAAAATCTTGCAGATGGTGTAATAATAAACCACCAAAAAATGTGTTAAAAATTTAATTCTCCCCACTGTGTGCTTTTACACTTTTGATTTCCTGCAGAAGAATTAAAAAAAGGATCCCTTGCTTAAAAACTTCTTTTATGTTAGAAAAATTTTTTCAAACTCCTGTGTAAAATGCAAAATAAACTTAATGGTATGAGAGAGTACTGTCTATATTTATGTATGTGTTTTTATTGTGTGTGTGTGTATATATACACACACATATCTATATATATACTGTCACACAATTCTAGGTGAATCACTTTATCCTTAAGCCTACAAGTGTGTGCAACTCTTCCTTCCCCACCTGCAATCTTATGCTTTCTGATCCAGCCCCTTGTACTTACCCAGGATATGTGGGGATAGCAGTAGGAGGTACTGCCCGCACAGCACCATACACCGTCCTTCCGCGACCCCTCAAGTGTGCCCCCCTAAAAGCAGCTGCTGTGGTAGCTGCAGCTGCTGCTGTTGGGTAAGGAAATCCAGGAACTGCAATCAGATAGGGTGGAAATGGGAAGAGGGGGGAGCGTGGGGTGAGTTGAAATAAAGGGACAGAGAGAGAGAGAATGGGAGAAAGATTGGAAGATGAGATATAGCAAAAGCATAAATGATTACAAAAAAGCACAATTTCCTCCCATCTCATGCCATGCTTGGGCACCTTGATTTTCCATGCTGATATGAATCAATAATATAAGAAAGACAGATCTGTATGGAGTTTATAGTTTACAGCCATTGGTTTATCAGAATAAGGCTGTAAAAGCCCTGCAGAGACAAATATTGCTCAGAGGTAATAAAAAACTACCTGCAACAACTAATCTTTTACACTGCAAGCTATAGGCAAGGTTACTTCTTGTATTAGTTATTGGTTGTCTTTCTATGTAAATCTGTACGTTCAGTGTATACACTCATTAATAGTACAGCTAGGGTTGCCACCTTTTCTTGAAAAAAATACCGGCCTTCCTATATTATATTATTATTATATTATATCTTTTTTCCTATTAATAACATTGGGATGAACCATCAAAAATACGGGCCAGGTGGCAACCCTAAGTACAGCCCTACAGAATATGTTGTCACTTTATAAATATGTAATAATAATAATAATAATACAGGTATAGGACAGGTTATACAGAATGCTGGGACCTGGGGTTTTCCAGACAACTGATCTTTCTGTTATTTGGATCTTCAAACCTTACATCTACTAGAAAATCATGTAAACATTAAATACACCTAATGGTGTGATTTTGCTTCTACTAAGGATTATTTATATCTTAGTTGTGATCAAGTACAAGCTTCTGATTTATTATTACAGAGCAAAAAGGAAATCATTTACTATATAAAAATGCTGTATTATTTGGATAAAATGTAGTCTATGGGAGATATTCCATAATACAGAGCTTTCTGGGAAAACGTATCCCATACCTGTAATAATAATATCCTGATACCCCTGGTGACAAAAGGCTTATTCCAGTGTTATGGGTTGTAATGAGGGCAGGAAACATGAATTAATTGGCCCTTTCCAATTAACCCTAAAGATTTATTTTACTGATACAGCCTTGTCTTTTAGGAAGTAAAGGTTAACCATGCTTGGAGTTATGGGATTACTGACCCAGGAGAAGAGAAATTGAATAATTAAAGGGGACATTTTAATGGCAACACATTATACAATTGTATTAAACAATAAACTAGTACTGAAGAAAAAAACAAATTCAGACATGTAAATACCAGCAGCAGTAAATTCACTTGGAAGATCTCTGAGGCCCAACGCTCATGTGAGTCCTACATAATATCTGCGGCCTCATCACATAATGCTTCTACTGATATATGCAAATTAGGATTCGGCCAAATCCGAATTGTGCTGAAAAGGGCTGAATCCAGAACCGAATCCAAGATTCTGTGAATCCCGAATACAAGTGTATTAACTATGAGTGCTTCCAAGGAGAATCGGTTAGCTGCTGTGCAGGAATCGGTAACATTACAAAAATATGTTGGCAGGATTATAAGGATATGCTACAACGTTAACAGCCTAGAACAGTTATATCCATTCAGTACCACTCAAGCTCTTCAACTACAATCCAGAATGCTGGGATTTGTAGTTCAAAAAAACTGTAGTGGGACTTAGGTTTAGACACCCAGGCCTAGATCAGTCACAATCCACTAAATTTCTAAATATAAATACTGTAAAAAAAAAAAAGTATCCTGTTGTTTGCTGCATAAAGTCTGGATTCTAAACACACAGCACAAACAGGTCTTTTCCCTCCCCTAACCCAGTGCTAAATAACATACACCGTGCGTGCATGGACGAGCAGGGAGAGACAGGACAGCGGCCAGGGAAATTGGAGGGGGCCCATTCCACTCCCTACTTACTGATCAACGGAATGTACGTGTTAACCCCCCGTTGTCCGGGCAGGGGAACACCAGCCTCAGTGGCCAGAGAGACGTCAGCTTGGAGCCCGGGTGCAGCTTTGGGGCGATTGTTTGAAAATTTAGAAGATAAAACAAAACAAAAAAATACATAAAAAATAAAACAAAGTGTGACAAGAGTTAAAGGGGGTAAAAAATATTGCTTTAACTATTCCCACCCTGGTCATGCAGGAAAAAAAAATACAAATAGAAAAGCAGAAATACAGACAAACAGTTCAGATGGAATGAAGGCAAAACAAAGCCAGAAGTTATCTCTTTTACAGTTAAAGCAATGCAATGTATACCAAAATTACTTTAAAGAAATCTTATTATGAAAATCTCATTGTGATGCATTCATTTCCTTTAATTGAATTATATTGGATTTGTCATTGCACAGCTAAACATGCAGCAAGTATCTATAACATGCTTACAGAAATGTTTTATTCACAAAAAAAAAACCGAAAAAGGGGTCAGGTAAGCAAGATATATATATATTTATAACCACTAGATGTCACAATAGAGCCACATAATCATGTAGTGGTTTAACGGCCTGTAATATAACCCCATAGACATAAACAAGGTTTTGGTAGAGACATGCAGTCTGACTTTGATTTTGCCTGGTCTCAGAACATGGATGCAGAGTGAGGCTAATGATTTACCTGCATAAAGTTCCGGTCCATAAACAGCTCCTACAACCGGACTGAGTTTCCAGCCTGAGGGAAGGACAGGTGATCAGATATTGTATCTACCTAATTCTAAAAGTAGCAAATAGCAGGAGCCTAATAAAACCAGCAGTTGAATTGGCACTACCAGGAACAGAGGTCACTGTACTTGCAACTTAAGGGTGTCAGTGGTGAAGTAGAACAGATATTGATAATATGTAATACCTGTTATTACTAGGGTTGCCACCTTTTCTTGAAAATAATACCGGCCTTCCTATATATTTATCTTTTTTTCCTATTTATCTATAACATTGGGACCAACCATCAAAAATACCGGCCAGGTGGCAACCCTAGTTATTACCTAAACCTATTATCTTTAACCTGAGCATCTCAACATTCGCTCCAGGAATGTACTTCCCACAGCAGAGAAATGCCTGTCACTGCTCCGGCCACCAGTCATAGGGGTATATTTATCAAAGAGTGAAGTTAAGAGTGAAGTTCCGCCACTAGAGGGAAATTCCGCCGCTCTCCATTCATTTCTATGGGATTTTTAAAGGCGTATTTATCAAACGGTGAACTTTCAACTTCACCTATTGATAAATAGGCCTTTCAAAATCCCATAGAAATGAATGGAGAGCGGCGAAATTTCACTCTAGTGGCGGAACTTCACTCTTTGATATATTTACCCCATAGACTTAAAGGAGTAGTAAACCCTAAAAAGAAATGTGGCTACAAATGTCATATTTTATATAATGACCTTATTGCTCAGCTTGTCAATAGCAGCAAAAATCCAAGACTTCAAACTTGTCACAGGAGGTCACCATCTTGGAAAGTGTCTCTGACACTCACATGCTCAGTGGGCTCTGAGCAGCTGTTGAGAAGCTAAGCTTAGGGGTTGTTGCAAATTATCAAGCAGAAAATGAGGTTGGTCTGTAATATAAGCTGATGCTACAGGGCTGACTATTAAATTCTGATGCTAATTGAACTGGTGTCTCAGCTGCCATGTAGGAATTATCTGTATTAATTACTAATCCACCTTATACTGTGACATTTATGTTCTTTATGTACTGTATATTGTGAGTGGGTCCCTAAGCTCAGTAAGTGACAGCAGCACAGAGCATGTGAATCAGTGAATCAGCAGAAAAGAAGATGGGGAGCTACTGGGGCATCTTTGGAGACACAGATCTTTACTGCTAAGGGCTAGTCCAGACGAGGAGATTCGGGGCGATCCGTCGCCGGGCGACTTTTTGCCGCGACGGATCGCCCCCGAATCTCCCGGAATAGGTAGGCATTGGCGCTGCTTCAAAGCGCCGGCGTGTGTTCACACGCGGCGGCGCGATTTTCAAAAGCGCTCCAAATTGCCTGGCGAGGCAATTTGGAGCGCTTTTGAAAATCGCGTCGCCGCGTGTGAACACGCGCCGGCGCTTTGAAGCAGCGCCAATGCCTACCTATTCCGGGAGATTCGGGGGCGATCCGTCGCGGCAAAAAGTCGCCCGGCGACGGATCGCCCCGAATCTCCTCGTCTGGACTTAGCCTAAAGGGCTGTGGCTGCCTGGGGCTGGTACAGAAGCACAAAACATATAATATACAACATTTCTAGCTACTTCTTTAGTTAGGCTTTAGTTCTCCTTTAAATAGTAACTGGCTCACACCAGCAAATACTTGGTGTGCCACAGATCTCATGCAGTATTTTGACCCCACTGCTTTAGGCCCATGGCACAGGATATTAATGATGTGTGTGTTTGCATTTATAAGAATGAGGACTGCATACTGGTTAATATATCTGATGGAATCTCCTTAGGCTACTGGCCCAAACAGGGGGATGGCTAGCCCTCTAATGGGGTCTTAAATACAATATTGCTTGTTTGTGTACTTTGCGTCTTACATACGTTGTATTGTGGCATGACAAATGGGGGCTGCAGTATGAATGTAGAGTCTAATGTTTATTTTCTGGGTCAGTTAGCAGTACAATTAATCTACAGCACTTATAGGCAAGTTAGTTTCCCTTTGTGATAAACCCTGCACATTTGGGGTTTATCCAGTAACAGAAGTAAAATATACAAAATGTTCTTAGCTGAGTTCTGCTTATATCATTCCATTAAGAATATATGACTCTACAAGTGCCTTGGGACCATGTTCTGGCACAAGAGTTGACTCTCTGAGAATGCCACAATCAATGAAGGAGTACTATTCTTAGTAAGGAGAGTAAGCCTTTGGGATTATCACCAACACCAACTACCTACCAATGCCATTTAGGCCAAAAGCAAGAAAATACAAAAAATATTGATCACTGCCCAGGCTGGTGCATTGGACAATCCATGTCAGTTCAATGCTCAAGTTCAGGCCGAGACTGGCAATCTGTGGGTTCTGGCAAATGCCAGAGGGGCTGCTGTAAGTTGCCATAGAAAGTCACTATTTAGTGGGCTGGTGGAGGCTGTTTGGGCCTCTCTGTAATTGGAATACCAGGGAATATTATGACTTCCAGTGCAGACCTGGTCAAGTTTTATGATTAATAGTGAGACTTACCGTTGCCATAAGGGGTCACGCTTTTCTTATTGGTCATCACACGAGCTGTGGCATTGTTCACCTTTTAGGTGCCAATGAGGTGGGAGGGAAAAAAAACCTTGTTAGGGTGCAGACAGGTAAAAAAATCAAAATGCATCCCCAACTAAACCATGAGCTACCACAGCATCTGTAAAACACTACTCTGCTATGGCAGCTCAGGGGTAAACAGAGTTCATTTCAAGCACACAGCACTCACACAAGGAAACACGAGACACAGGAGAAGGGGAGGCTTTTCTGTGGTATAAGACAAAGGGTATTTGCATAAAAAGATTTATATATACTGTATGTGTGTGTGTGTGTGTGTGTGTGTGTGTGTGTGTGTTTTTATAGAATGGCTCTAGTTGTGTAAACAATGGCATTTTCAGATCTATTTGGCAACTGTATGGCACGATTTCATTAGAGTAAAGCTGTTACCAGTGCCAGTATGTTTCCCGAGGAAATAAAGTGAATCTAAGCATGTAGTTTGGTAAGCTGTATGTTTTTTACCCCTTGCATAGTTTGTTAAGACACTGCCTAAAGCAACATTTCTAGTGAATGGAAAATGATGGTCATTTTTTCTAGCCAAATTCACTTCCAAGCACAGAGGCACTCTGGGCATTTGGCATCCTCACTATGGTCACCTAAATTGTCAGTTGGACTTCACAGTCCACGTATTAAACATGAACAAACAATTTTTGATGGGATTAACAGGTCAACCATATTGCCCTTTCTGTTAGGCTAAGGCCAGACGGCGAGATTCGGGGGAAATTTGTCGCCTGGCGACTTCTCGCCACGACTTCTCGCCCCTGAACCTCCCCGAATAGCCAGGGACACACACACACACACACGAGATGGAGCTGCACAGTAGCACAAAGACAAAAGGAGACACATGTTGCAGAGGGACTGTAGTCTAACTAGAAAATGTGTTAAATATAAGAGGAATGTGCAAAAAAGAGTTTTAAATAGAGACAAAATTTGGAAGGTACAGAAAACATACAGACATTCAGCCATTCTCTAACCTCCCACCCCCCACATTCCCATGATGTCCCACAATCAAAAGTCTCTAAATGAAGCAGAAAAAGGGACTACAAAAAAAAAAGAACAAAAGACAGAACAACAGGTATCAGTAGTGAGTAAGAATGGCATGCAGATTACAAATTCCCTTACCAAAACAAATAATAAGGCAGAACAAAGCAGTATAAAGCATTTCATCACTGGAGATAGGAGTAGACAGTAGAAAGAAGGGAAACAAGTAAGGAAGAAAGCAATGTAGATGAACAGAAATGAGAGCGACTGATCTCAAGGCAGATTTTAGCCCTTCAATTGCAGAGAGCAATCAGTGCTGCCATTTAGTGGCTACACAACAAGCTTGTCTGGCTGAAGGGCTAAAGTCACAGTGCTGCTGCAATTAGAAAGCCACATTTATATCAAATAGTAATGGAGAAAAGCTCTGGTTCCATTCAGAACTCCTCAGAGTTTAGTGTGTTACACTTTACTCCAGGCAAAGAGCTGCTATTAGAGGAAAAGTGTAGTACAGGTGTCTGGAAAGAGGTGATTCGGAGCTTAAAAAGTGCAGCAACAGTGAAATGCATGAGTATATCTGAAATGCAACTGTGCACATAGAGAGGTTGAAAAACAGAACATAGCAAAGGGGGGGAATATATAAAGGGGGGAAAGAGCAAGTGGAAACCATCCAACGTAAAGGAAAGAAGGCAGAGGGTCGGTCAAGGCAACAAGAACTTTAAGGCCAAGGGTACATAGGGTGGGTTTCAGATGTTCTGCCCATCACATTTTTTAGCCACATGTCATATTGGCCTCCTTCTGTCTTACAAAAAAGTAAAAGGCAATCCTCTGAATGTTCAAGGCTGGTGAATGGCAGGGATCCCCCTTGCCGTTTATTAGTGGGGATCCCTGCCATTCACCAGCCTTGAAGTGCCAGTGTATTTCTTTTTGGCTCTGTACATAGAGGGTGGCCGCTACCTCTTACACTGGGCACCAGGGGTTCTCTATTGAGTGAGTGTTGGATGAGTGCGCTACTTCATTTACTTTCTAAATCCTCTGAAAGTGCCAGCACTAGTGCTTGGAAGCCAATTGCCATCTGAAGATGCTTTGTGTGAGGTTACTGGTGATATTGGATGCTTTTCTACATAAAGAAAAACACACTATGTACCATGGACCTAAGGGCATATACTGTATTCAACATTAGCAACGTGTACTGAAATATTCTTTCCATTGGTTCTGTTATACATATTTTCATAATCTTACCTGTAAAAATATTATATTACAGATGGGACATCATTCATGTACTGTACTCCCACATAAAACATGTGGCCTCCAGATGTTGCCAAACTACAACTTTAGAGGGCTGTATCCGAAGCACTCTTATTATAAAAAGATATCTAAAAATCCCCAATCTGTATAAAAACAGTAATTGTAAATATATGCCATCCTGCTGCCTCATGTGTTTATATGGGCACGGGATGCATCTAAAATAAATTATAATTTACAGTAGTAGATACTTTAGCCCACATAGTGCAACTACAGCCTGTTTTACTTGTATATTTAAAGGGATTCTGTCATGGGAAAACATGCTTTTTTCAAAACGCATCAGTTAATAGTGCTGCTCCAGTAGACTTCTGCACTGAAATCTTTTTCTCAAAAGAGCAAACAGATTTTTTTATATTCAGTTTTGAAATCTGACATGGGGCTAGACATTTTGTAAATTTTCCAGTTGCCTCTGGTCATGTGACCTGTGCCAGCACTTTAGGAGGGAACTGCTTCAGTGCTGCTCTTAGATCTACTAGGCAGCTGTCATCTTGTGTTAGGGAGCTGCTGGGGGGAAAAAGGGATGGGGTGATATCACTCCAACTTGCAGTACAGCAGTAAAGAGTGATTGAAGTTTATCAGAGCACAAGTCACATAACTTGGGGCAGCTGGGAAATTGACAATATGTCTAGCCCCATGTCAGATTTCAAAATGAAATATAAAAAAATCTGTTTGATCTTTTGAGAAATGGATTTCAATGCACAATTCTACTGGAACATCACTATTAACTGATGCATTTTGAAAACATTTTTTTCCCATGACAGTATCCCTTTAAATTCCTTCTCTCAGTTCATTGGAAAGATGGATCATAAACTAATTTCTTACCCTTACTGTCTTTGTGTCTGCATTATATATATGCTATAGTACACATGATCTTCTGATCACTGTGTAAGTAAAAGCACCAGAACATTGTGAATATATTTAATTCTCTTCCTGGTGGGAAAAATAACAAGCAACAAGTGTAGAATTGATCAGAGAGCCTTGTGTACCATAACCATGACTGGTAATTCCTCTGAATTCAGTAAAACAGGCACTAGCAAAGATAAAGAGTCTTGTATAATTCCTCCCCATCTACGAGAGTAAAGAGCTCTTGTTTTGTACTGCCATCAATGAACCAAATTTTAAATTAAACAATAGGAAGACTATATACATATTCAAACTAGTGTTGAACACAGGTGTATATTGCCCCTTCGTTTGTGACACAATAAGAAAGTCAGCACCATGAGTTTAGTTATACAGCGGGAAAAATAGAAGAAAGCAGCACAATAACAAACAAGACAATGAACAGGTAACGCTAGCAGAATTAGTAAACAGAGTCACGCTTAATAAGCAAGCAAGCTCTAAAAGAACACACAAGCAAAAGAAAAATGACAACAATTTAAGACATTGTCAGACTACGACTGCACAATAAAACATACAAGCAGGGAATGATGACGGATCAAGAGAGTTTGGGTTAGAATTTGCAAATAGGTTGTGAGAAGTTCAGGATAAGAGGCGACAAACAGAGTTTGCAAGTTTAAAGAAGAGACGGCACTGGGGATAGGAAAAAAGGGTGCACAGAGAAAACAGGAGATATACAGCCAGGCATTTTCAAAGTCCATAGAAAAGCTGAAGTCAGAGCAAGAGAGCCATATGGAAAGTGGTCTGGAATAGAAAAGGTGAAGAGAAATAGGAGAAGAGGGTGGGAGGAAAGAGTGGGGGTGCAGCTGCCTGCAATTGGCAATCTTTCAGTTTCAGGTAAAGACATGCACCTCGATTTTTCGCCCCTCAACCACCGTGCTGTGCAATTTCTCCCGGGCCTGGTCAGCATCCGCGCTAGTTTCAAAAGTTACAAAACCAAAACCCTGCGTGCAAAGGGGAGACATACATGCAAATCATTAGAGAAGGGAAGGGGGAGAGAAGAAAGATAGGGAGCGTAGAGGGTGGAAGGAAGGTGGCACGTAAAAACATCAGCCGCCAGAGAGCCAGAATTGAAACTTAAAATAAAACATGAAAAAAGTCAACTTTGTATTATTATTATTATGTATTTTTTAACTTGGCGACAGTGAAAGATCAGAAAACACAGCACTAATTTGTCATAATGATGCTGCTCAGACACATGCAGTGTTGAAGGGGGGGGGGTGAGAAAGTGAAGAGACCTCTGGGAAGCAAAAGATAGAGGACAAAATAAAAAATCGTAGTAGAGAAATGGAATAGTCCAATGTAACATGATTAAGGAATCTGGGCTAAACGGGATACAGGTGAAGCTCAGGCATTCCAATGAGTGCAACATTTGCTAATACACCGACTCCCCTCTGCACTTTATTACATAATAGAATTTAACAGAAACAGAATGATAAGTCCAATGGATGTGATACACCAGTAGATACAAAGGTTAAAGTTAATGGCACAAGGGTGATTCTCCATGTTTTGTCACCCAAGCATTTTCCAGCTTGTAGGGTAGGAAACTAAATGCTCAGAATTGCCACATTAAGCTAGCAGCCCATGTTACTGCTATTTTTCTCTATTGTGGAACATTCACCGATACTCTTCCTATACACTTGTGATAAACATGAGCAAAATATATAGTTTGTGTCCAAATGCATGATGTCTTCCTTTAATTTAAATATATATACAGGTATGGGACTGGTTATCCAGAATGCTCGGGACCTTTGGTTTTCGGGAGAACAGATCTTTCCATAATTTGGATCTTTATACCTTAAAGGACAAGGAAAGTCTAAAATAGACTAGAAATGCTGTATTTTATATACTAAACATAAACATGAACTTACTGCACCACAAGCCTAATCAAACAAATAAGTTATGCTTTCAAAGTTGGGGGCTGTCATCTTGTAACTTTGTTATACATCTTTGCAAGACTAGACTACATACACATGCTCTGTGTGGTCTGGGCTGCTTAGGGATCTTCACAAATTATCAAAACAGCACAAGTCAAATAATATCTGCCAGAAGCCAATACAGCAAGACTGATTAATAATCAGAATATACAGACTGCACTGGGTCCAGTGTTGTCATGTAATCTAATGTGGATTTTATAGTTTTTGTATTGTTTAATACAAACTTTCTCCAACTCTGCAGAACCAGTGGCTGCAGCAAAATAATCCTCCAAATAGAATCCCAGTTTATCTGTTTAAATCTGGCTCCATGATCTTTGTCCCTGCAGCTGGACTTGGAAAAATTAAAGGGGATGTAAAGGCATAAATAAAATCCAATACGAACCTTTACACAGTCGGCGACTGCTCTTCAATGTCTCGAAAACAAATATGCTGGTTCTGCTTCCACTAAGGATTTATTTAATTATATCCATTATCCAGTATTAAGTACAAGGTACAATTTTATTATTGCAGAGAAAAAGGAAATCATTTTTAAAAATTTGGATTATTTGATTATAATGGAGTCCACGGGAGACGGCCTTTTTATAATTCTGAGCTTTCTGGATAACAGGTTACCGGATAATTGATCCCATAACTGTGTTATATTTTTACATTATAAAAAACAAAAACATTTTATAAAACACGTTTTGTTGATTTTTTTTATTTTTATTTACTCCTTCCTTTACCCGCCATCTGCAGGATAGAATACACTCTCTATAATGGAGAGTTTCCTTTCCCTCAGTTGTTGTCTTAAAAATAAAGAGGAGTTTGTTATTGAAGGGCTTTAAGTGTCGCTCATTTTGACTTCTCCTCCAATTGCTTTTAAAAACAAGGAAGATGGAAAATGAAGCATTTGCTTTTGGAGCAGTAGCACACGGAGCTACTTGTAGCCAGTTACTTGTCATGGCTACAAAATAGAAAATACCAAGAATTGTTTTGATGTGTTTTTTAGTAGACACAATTGTCAGTATTGTCTATCGCTGGGTATTTTCTGGCATTCTGTAGGCGCCACAAGTAGATTGCTACATGCAGTTCCGTGTGTCATAGTCCTTAATGTTCGAGCAATGTAAGATATAATTTTAATAAAAATAATAGGAAAGAAGGTTTAACACAAGACCTATATTGAAGTTATGTTTAACACTGATGGCAACAACTTCCTACAAAAAGCTTGTGTTCAGTGAACCTTTGTCCTACTCTTCCCATCCTAATGTTTTTTATATTTACAGTAAGCAAATGCTCAAGAGCAATATAAACCCTCTCAAAAAGGGTTTGCTAAGATATGGAATCATTCTGTGCACATTACAGCTCAGGCTTTTCATCTAACCCACTATTACCAAGAAAAAAACTCTAACAGCCAACAGGACTCCCCTGCACTCTTTTATGAGTAGATAGTGTTAAAGATATAAGTAACAATAAACTGGGGCAGCGGAGAGTAACCTCTGATGAAGTGCCACAGTGAGGCATGAAACGCATCAGGTGACTAGACGCGTTATGGGTTAGTTAAAGGTCTCTAGGAAGATACCTGTTTATGTTTAACAGTACATTATATTTGAATTGCTTTTATTTATAAATTCCTCTAGGCTGAATATGTTTTATATAAGGCAGGACACCTCTGTGCTGGTTAGCTAGACATATGGATATATCAGCCTTATTTTAGAATTCAGTATATAGTAAAGCACTTGGCCAGGCTAAGTTAGTTAATCTCCCAACCATAGCTATACATATTTTTAGAACTACTTACTTCTACAGGCCAGCTCAAACATCTTGCCCTGCATTGAGCTATTAAAACATTTCTCCATATTTTATTTGCTGTTAAAAGAAAGAAAAAGCATAATAGCCCCACCAGGCAGAAATTCTAACCAGTTCCACATGCAATGGAAATTGAAATACCTATGCCCCTGTGAATTCCGAATAGCCCGGCCTTCAGCTTTCACTCAAAGCTTCAAATTGGTTCCAGTTAAGTTAAATTCTTCAGAAATTGAAATATAATGTAAGCAGAAATAAAATAGAAAAAGAAAATATAAAGTATAAAATAAAAAGAAAGAGAGAAAGATGGGGACAATGAAAGAGAGAGAGAGATGAGGAATGTGTATGTTTCCTGTCTGAGAAAGTAAAAATTTACCATGAAACTGTAAATGTTAATTTATAACGGAGAAG
>CM044438.1:95102631-95186650 GCA_024363595.1 Xenopus borealis
GGAGAAGGAGCAGGAGCATGGGGTTAAAATGAAACCATCTGTGGAGAAGAAAGCAGATTGAGTGACATTTATATATATATATATATATATCAGACATAACTGATTGGCTGTTAAATTAAAGAAAAGGCACCTATTCGCAAAACCTTTCGGCTTTATAAGAGCCAGATTCAATTTTCAAGTGAAAAAAATTGTATCTCATGGTTTATCACATGAATACCAATGAACAAGATTTAATGCAAGGAAAAAATAAATCGTTCTCCAAATTCTATTCCATTTTTTCCCCATAGACATCAATAGAGTTTTCATGTGATAATCCGTGAGAGAAGTTTTTCTGAATTGAATTGCATCTCAAATTGAATCTCATCCATGAGTTTTAGCATGACAAACTTTTTTTTATTTACTGAAATGAATCTGGCCTGAAATGGCTTTGTGTTTCCGAGGATATCCTAAAACCATTAGGGCTATAGCACGTGGGGGCTCTGACCACCTTCACTCCACCAACAATCACAATGAGAATGAACACAGGTTAATTTCCTATTAATTGCAAAAGCAAGTGCTGTGAGAAGCCCTCATTGAGCTTTTTTTTTGTGGCCAATGGGAAAGGACCTGTGTAGATTCCCTTATTTTGTTGGTCACTACTCAGTAGATCAGCAGTCACAGTACCCCTGGGGCGAAATCCCTCATGGAAATATTAGAGGGCTCTGCTCAACAGTTTTGTTTTTTTTTTTCTTATAAAACAGAAACATAAATATTAAGCAAGGAGTGGCATGCAAACCCAATATAAAGGCGTCTGCTCTGAAAGCCTACTTAGATTGTAGCCATGGGACTGGCAATAATATAATTTTGGCAAGACACTTGGAACTAGAAAAAAAAATTGGGATTTATAATGCTAAAGAAAAAAAAAACCCGTGGAGTGAGATGAAGGAGAAAATGAAAAGTTGGACATATGGCACTAATCATTTCTTTCTATGATTTGATAGTACTGGGATTCCTCAACCCTTGTACCCATTAAGGCCTTGGCATCCCACAGCACACCCTCTTTTCAGCTGCTTGTTCTCCTGCTATGGATTAGTCATTTCTGTTTTTCTCTCTGCCAGCACATAACACATAATCAGACTCCTAAAATCCAGCCTTCCAGTAATGATCTAATCGAGGCCATAACTTCATTTCCCTCACTGCAGATCATGTTTCTGGGTTGCAGTCCCAGAGTGGTGGCTGGCTGTGGGGGTGTAATAGGGGCCATAAATACAGTTAAGGCATAGGTTTATGATTCTGTTTTTTAAAAATGCTTTATTTGGCTTCACAGAAACTAAATGACTTTCCACTATGCTAACAGTTTTCTTAAAATTATTGGGGCATTTACTTCCATAGGTGCAAATTTGCTCCAGTGCAGCAGGAACCCACAATAACCAAGAAGAATTGTACTGTACACTGTACTGCACCTTAACTGCCAATATTCTTGAAAGATATATAAATCAGTATTGGTCCCTTTGGGGATTGTTGAACTACAATTTGCAACACAGGCAAACTGAAGTTTAACGAAAGTCGGCTGAATACCCTCAGTGTAAATAGTTATGGTGAAGTCAAGGAAAAAGCTAAAGCGAAATGGTTTGCATTTTGCGGCTGTATTTTATTTGGCAGTACAGCATTAATCACAAAACTGCTGTTCCAGTCTCTTGTCTTACTTTTCAGTCCTTGTGGAGACAAGTCTGTGTGGTGATTATCTCTACAAGCTGGTAACACAATGGTTTTTCTTATCTATCAGGAGAATTAGCGCAGCAAGCAAAAGCAGAAACAATGCAGGCTTCCTTGTCTGTTTCGCTAAAATGGCCCTAAACATCCTAGAAAATCTCAGCAGAGTTGTTAGTATCCAAAATTATTTAGATACCGTGCTTCTATAAGGCTTAGTCCAGACGGGGAGATTCGGGGGCGATCCGTCGCCTGGTGACTTCTCGCCGCGACAGATCGCCCCGAATAGCTAGCGGAGCGGAGCGATTTTTAAAATCGCTCCAAATTGCCTGGCGAGGCAATTTGGAGCGATTTTAAAAATCGCGCCACTCCGTATGGACACGCGCCGGCGCTTTCAAGCCTCGTCGGTGCCTAGCTATTCGGGGAGATTCGGGGGCGATCCGTCGCGACGAGAAGTCGCCAGGCGACGGATCGCCCCCGAATCTCCCTGTCTGGACTTACCCTAAAAAGTAAAACTGTTCTGTTTCAGGAGTTTAAAGTAGCCCCTACATGAAGTTTTGGTGCCTGGTCTGCCAGGCTACATTCGGAAGCTGCCAGATCACGTAACGGAGAACAGAAAATGTCCTCTTTCCAAGGATAGATAGCAACTCCTCCTCTGCCCATCATAAGGCTGGGCAAGGAAATTAGTTTATATATAAAGCATATATATGATTAATTAATAATTATATAAACATAGATTATTTGGGAAAGTGACCCTTTCATGAGGTGGATGTAATGAATACTCCAATAATTAGACATTTTCCAATCTCTTGTGTTTTTTTCATAAGAATATAAAACTCTTGTGAGCAGGGGACACTAGTCATAAGGAGTTAACTACTATTATGTGCATGATCTATAGTTTCACAGTTACTGTGGGCTATGTAATATTACTTTCCTGTCATGGAAGGACATTAAAAATCCTCCATTTGTGGCTAATGCTTGAAAAAAATGTAGCCTTGGCATGAGGCAAAGACCATTTTATATCTTACTTTATCAGTATATGGGCATTGTAATAGAAATATTTCTTAAAGCTCCGCTTTGTTGTTTCATACATGAACAACATATATTCATCTTAAGCACTTTACCTTTATAATTTGCATTCCAAGTTGTTGCAAAAGCCAAACGAGGGCAAAGCAAATTTGTCACGCACTTCTTTATGTGCTGCTTGCTGTAAAAGTGGTAGGGTATTATGAGAGTAAATTTAGAGCTGTGTGATATAAGATATATATAGCACAGCAAATAATAATGGAAGGATGACACAAATACTCATTCAGTAACACAATCAGGAAAGGCATGTTATTAATATAAATATAAAATAGTCTTTGTCCTGAGCCAAGGCTACATGTTTTTCTAGCATTAACCACATATGGAGGATTTTTAATTTCCTACCATGACAAGAAAGTGAATAATACATTAAATGTGAAACTATAGAGCAGTGATCCCCAACCAGTAGCTTGTGAGCAACATGTTGCTCTCCAACCCCTTGGATGTTGCTCCCATTGGCCTCAAAGCAGGTGCTTATTTTTTAATTAATGGCTTAGAGGCAAGTTTTGGTTGCATAAAAAACAGATGTCCTGCCAAACATTCTCTCTTGTAGGCTGCCAGTCCATATAGGGGTTACCAAAAAGCCAATCAAAGCTCTTATTTGACATCCACATGGACTTTTTCTTGCTTGTGTTGCTCTCCAACTCTTTTTTAAATTTAAATGTGCCACACGAGCAAAAAAGGTTGGGGACCCCTGCTATAGAGAATGCACATAATAGAAGTTAGCTTTTTTGGACTAGTGTAACCAGCTCACAAGTTTAATATTTGTATGAACAAAAAAAAATGTAGATGGAAAATTGCTAATTATTGGGGTACATTTCACATCCACCTCGTGAAAGGATTATAGTCACTTTCTCAAATAATCTCACAGGGTTTCTGTACTCCATGCCATGCAAATGTTATGTTTATATTTAGACCGTTATATTTTAAAACTTTATTTCAAATTTCTAACTGTGAGCATGGGCCCAGCACTACTGAAAATCAAAGGACCAGGTGACTTAAGATGAGTGGCCCGGAGGCTTTTTTTTTCAAGAGTGTAAATGAAAATTCCTGTGCAGTTTTCTAATGTCCACTTCCTTCTCTCTCTGATGTTTTCTTTCTCTCACCACCATGTAGGTAGCATCACTTAAGGCCCCCATACACGGGACAATAAAAGCTACCGACAGACCGAGTCGGCAGCTTATTGGCCCGTGTGTGGGGCCATCCGAAGGGCTTCCCCAATCAATATCTGTCCGAAAGTCGGCTGGATCTCGATCGGGCAGGTTAAAAAACCAAGTCAGGTCGCAGGAGCATCTGTGTGTGTATGCGGTCCCGCGATCCGACTGCCCCTATAACCTACATTATGATCCCTAGGGCCTACGATCTATCATCCCGATATCGCCCACTTCAATGCAGGCTTCGATATCGCCAAACCAGCGGATCTCACTGTCTATGGCCACCTTTACTTTTGGAGCAAAGAGGAAATTGTCAGTTTCAACCTAATTAGTTGAAACTAATGTTTAGAACATCTAAAACATGCATCAACTCTGGTGCAGCCTTTTCAGTGCCACCTCTTCCATTTAAGGAAATGCCACAAGGGTGACTTCAAGCAACAGCTAAGTTTTTTTGGTGGCCCAAAGACACACCACCAAAACCATTATGTTCTAAGTCAACTGCCAGAAAATGCCTGCTCAAGAACATTCAAGTCATTATTGCCCAAAAATGAGGACTGACACATTTTCAAGTACCTTTTGAATAAGCACTTTTAGGCAATTCACATAGGAAACAACGAGCAGAACTTTCGACCATCTCAGTCGTTACTAAGCTCCTGAAATCTCCCATGTGCCATAGTCCATAAAAGGCTGAGTTGCAATACTAATTTAACAGCCACAGATTATGCTTCTCTTTCCATCTCACTGCTTTCAGGCAACAGTATCATCTCCTGCAGGGTTGGTGGAAGCTCTGTGTATGCTTGTTTAAAAAGAGGCCAGTGAAGCTTCAAAGTAAATTTTGACAAGCACTCGGCCATAAATATTCATGATTAATTCAATTCTGTTGTGTTATAACAGAATTCCTTCCAGCATTTTAATCACATTTAAAGAAATAAAGTGCTTTACAGGCCTACATGCTGCCTTATAAAAATGACCACAAGCACACAGCCTTCCCCAGCATTCCTGAGGAGGTCTGGAAACTGCCATTTGCTGCACTATAGCTTAAATAGTGCAAAGGCCTTTTATCAAGTGGTCAAAATCAGGATTAAAGTTTAATGCTTAAATGAAGAAAGAAGCAGCTTACCTTGGAGCCTCGCTCGTTAAATATGATTTCCACGTCAAGAATTTTGCCAAATTGCTTCAGAGAGGAGAGAAAAGCTTCAATAATTAATTTCATCTATAAAGGGAAAGTACTACTCGCACATTAGCACAGCCTAAGAATAACTCGGAAAAAATGGGTCTAGGAACATTTCATTCATGTTTTAGCAGCTATATAGAGATGTTTCTCAATGAAAATGGAAATACTTCCAGTTGATTCCAGAATTCTCTTCCACCTGCAGCCCCATAGCTTTAGATAAACTACGATTACATCTTTCCCAGGCAGGTGCTGGCATTGTAAAACAACAAAAGCTGCAAGTTTGCAACACCACATTTAGCAAGCAAAATATCAAGCAACCCCGCAATAAAAAGAATAGAGACAAGGTGACTCACTCCAAACATTTGGCGCAGGTCTGGGTCCCGAAATCGGAAAGGGATGTTCGAAACATGAAGCCGCTTTGGGGTGGCTTTGGTTTCGCTATTTTCACTGTTTTGTGTCTGTGATTGCTGTCCTTCTGTCTGTGATCCATCTGTCTGCTAGGAAAAAACAGGAAAGAAACCTTTAACAACCCTGCTTGTGCTGAAAGAAAGAGGCTTGAAAGGGCTCAAGATATATATATATATATATGATTACCTAATATTAAGCTGAGCAAGTGATTTCAGTGCAAATAAATGAACTGTACTGAAATCAAAAAGGTTTGATAGGTGCTCCAGTCAGTTAACATTACATTTCCATACCCATGTAAAATCTTTGACCCGTGAAATATAAAGTATATAGCAGGGAAAGAAATCGGGCAGCAATCACACAGGGGTGGGGATGAAGCATTAATACTACTAAAGTGTGCTTATTACACAAATCAAATGTTTGCATTTGCACCTGAGGTTAGTAATAGCCTTTTAGCTGTATGTACTTTAACTCCCAGTGCCAACAGCATACATTGTGGCAGGTAAATCTAATGCAAGTTGCAGCTGAGCAGAGGATTCCCAATATGATAACTTGATCATGTACAATAGAAATGAAGGAAACCAGGGAGTTTCTTATTCTTAGGACAGTAGAAAGAATTGCACTGAGTGGAATACAGAGGAAAGTAAAGTTAGTAAGTGAATACACACCGTGCTGGATGCATTAGCAGTGCTGGTAGCTGGGACGCTGTGCTCTGCATGGCTCTGCCCTCCTCCGTACAAGGGAATCCCATGCTCAGTGGATTGAGTAGCATAGTCTTGCGTGTGCTGGCTTCCATAGTCTGTGGATAGTCCATTCTGTGGTGGTGGAGGAAAAGGGATGGCTGCAAAGGGCTGAACCATAGTGTCAGGAGTAGCTGTCGGCTCCTGGTTACCCTGTAATTCGAATGAAAAAAAAAATGCAATAAACATCTAATGCAATTTTTTCTATCCTTTGAAACAATGAAAATTAATCTGACAGAGAACCTTGCAGTGCAGGCATGTATAGTCTCATTAAACACAAAAGGGGTAATTAACAACACACAAGAGCACGTTGGGGCATAAAGTTGCTCATTCATACAGTACTTATTTTGCAGGTCCAGCTGTGCTGTGCAGTGTGTCAGATAAAACTTCCAGAGCAAAATATCACCAGGCACAGGTTAGCCCTGTACATATGCTTTCCACAGGACATGTTGTAAAAACAGCCTGTCTAGCATCGCTCCCTAACTTTGTGTAAGTTAGGGAACAGGTAAGGAAGGGAGGGGTACACCTACTTACCTTCGTGTACACCAGTGATCCCCAACCAATAGCTCGTGAGCAACATGTTGCTCTCCAAACCCTTGTATGTTGCTTCTATTGGCCTCAAAGCAGGTGCATAACTTTTGAGTTCCAAGCTTGGAGGCAAGTTTTAATGCATAAAAACCATGTGTACTGCCAAACCGAGCCTCAATATAGGTTGACAATCCACATAGGGGCTACCAAATGGCCAATCACAACACTTATTTGGCACCACAACAACATCTTTCTTGCTAGTGTTGCTCCCCAACTACTTTAACCTCTGAATGTTGCTCACGGGTTCAAAAGGTTGGGGATCCCTGGTGTACTCAGTGTTGCCGCTGTATTATTGGGAGCAGCAGCACAACTGGGCTCAGGAATGGCAATTCATGTAGAAAGGAAGGCATTGTGCCAAGTATAAAGAAGGCAGATGCGGTCATTTTTTGCACTTTGCACACATCAAAGTGACCACTATATTGTTTGTTTTAAATGAATACCTACATCAAACCCCACTCAATGAACTTAATTTCCCTGTTCATGTTAGAAGAATGCTTACCTGAAGCAATGTTATGTTCATTTATATGCAATTTATGTACTTTTATGGGTCAATGGGCAAAACACTGACAAAATGCAAGCTCATTTCAAATCTGTGCCATAACCTACCATTATAGCTGACATTCACAAAATGTCATGATTTTTATAGAAAATTGCCAACTGGTGTCTATCTATTAAACTCTGCAACATCTGCAGCCCTCAATATGGTTGTGGAAGGTTCTGGGAGATGTAGTTCAATATGGTTTGGAGGGCCACGTGTACCTCATGAGAAAGGCTTCAATAGTAGAAAAACAAAAACTTTAAAAAAGGCAGTGAAATAATAGGCTTCCAGGGAAGCAAGGAGAGCGGGATTTCTGGCTAGAAATGTGATCAGAGAGGTAAGATCAAGTCCAGTGCATACTTATGTACGTGCATGTGGCTAGGAGGGGGGTGGGTAGAAGGCTTAAAGACAATAGAGAATGATTGGGAGGGAAACAAGATGAGGGCGAGACTGGGAGGGATGCAGAGCCCGGAGAGCCGCAGCATCTGGAACCGATTGGAGTCACAATGATCCATAGCTAAAAATGTGAGCAGATGCCAGAAATAGATGGGATTTGGGGTGAGGGGGGAGAAGCAGCTGAGCCAGCGAAAAAGGCAAGGAAAAAGAGAGAGAAGGGGAGGTGAGGAGAAGGAGAGGAAAGAGAGGAGAGTGAAAGGAAGAGAAGAGTACAATAATATGTGAATGAGAGATTGTAGAGAAGAGTGGGTAATGGCAGTGCATGAAGACATACAAGTAGGCAATAGGGAAAAGAGATGGTTGCCAATGAATTAATTGATGTGATGGAGGAAAGAAGGGTGAGCTATGTAAGAGGGATATAATAAAGGAGTGGGAGAAAGAGCAGTTAGTAAATTAGAAATTGATGGGCAGTGAGAGCAGGAGGGACTGTAGAGGTGCTGCAGTATTATCATTTATTCTGTGTGCAGCATAAAGGAGGGGGGCAGACAAGGACTTGAGACTCCCTGATGGGAGGAATTGGGGTTGGATATAGGGAGGGGGGCTTACTGCAGAGATTCCTCCATAGCTGACGTCATGTCTTACACAGTGCTAAATGGATTGGCCGTGCACCCACACACACACACAGACAGACACACACACACAGACAGACACACATACAAAACCTGCACTGAAGTACATACAATCTATACATTACAGAGATTACCTGAGCCAACTGGGCTAGTATACACATGCATGTTTACACATGCTCCACTGAACAGAGCTTTACACACACTCATATAAAGCACAACTGTTATACTATAGTCCTCATTTAATCTACCCCACCCTATCATAGCTCTAGGCAATGGGTTAAGGACTCATCGATTGCTTCACAGGCAAGGGGTGGCTGATGCATTGTGAATGAAGGGGCTCATTATATGCCCAGCTGGCAGTCTCTGCAGCATAGCAGATCCTTTGCACACAATCTCTCTGCTAGTCCCTAGTCTGCTCATTCACACT
Source organism: Xenopus borealis (assembly GCA_024363595.1). Classification (NCBI taxonomy): domain Eukaryota; kingdom Metazoa; phylum Chordata; class Amphibia; order Anura; family Pipidae; genus Xenopus; species Xenopus borealis. The sequence continues at coordinate 95,111,455 of CM044438.1, forward strand.
GCTGTCTGTTTGTCCGGAGCACTGTGCTATTACAGGATCAGTTCTAGTGCCACAATACTGAGACCCTGGTCTGATCTATAACCTCCTGACCTGCAGGGTATGTTGGACCTAGAGATATCATTGATTTGGGCTAAGGGTCAGGCTTGTATGGGGGAAGTAAGAAAGCTGCGACAATAGGAACATTACACAAGATAAAAGGCTGGGACAGATGCTCCTGCAAGCAAGCATTTGGGTCTCCTATTTGAGAATATTGCTTAGAAACCATGCACCTATAAAACACAAGCAACTCAATGTAGTCACACAGAATGCTTCCATTGCGGTTTTGGGAATTTAGAATTACGATCACAATGGCTATACATCCCATCAGAACACATGAAGCACTCGGGTGCAGCTTGAGACTGCAATTATGTCCAATGCAGCATTCTGGTTTATAGGAGGAACTCTTTCATCCCAAACCACAGCACTGACAAAAGAAACGTGGTTTGATCCGTATTCGCGTTTTCCACTCGAGCATCAAGCTTACATATTTATAGACGTAATATAGTCCCTTAGACAACTGTACCAGCAGTTGGGTCACTCTGCAGCAAAATGTTAAAGTGCATCTTTAGGAGGCAGTTCATTTGGTTTAGGGCAGAGGACCCCAACCACCTGGCTCCAGACATACTTGAACTGGACCAAGCCAAGTTCGAATTTGATGCGGTGAGCGCAGCTGATGCCCCCTGGTCCTTACAATAAATTAGGACAAAAAAAAGTTGGAGAAAAGGCTGGTTTAGGGGACAACCATTGTTTGATTACAGTAGGGGTAGCCAATTATTTAAATGCATTGTTCTTTAAATTGGAGCTTTGTTTGCCATAAGATTGCTTATTGCACAGAATGACAAACATCCCAATAATGGTTCTTCCTAAAGTTCTTTCTCTAATACAGCATCTGCAGGCTTCACATTTAACTGGAGCAAATCCATTTATAATACAGTGAATAAAGTACCCCCTCTTGTAAATTATATAGTGAATAAAGTTCCCCCTCTTGTAAAATATAAGGATATTATAAGATACTGAGGAGCTTCATGACCATAAAAAAACATGAGGCCGAAGGTAACTTCTAATATCCTCATATTTTGCAACTGGGGGTACTTTATTTATTATAATACACAAGTTTCAGTGAGTCATGTGACAGAAATGACATCAGAACTCACCGTTTATAACTGATGACATCAGAACTCACCGTTTATAAGGATATAATTTACAATATATTCACAGCTTTTGTGTATTATAAGGATATACAAGTCACCAAGGAGTTTCATGACCATATAAAAACACGAGGCCTTTGGCAGAGTGTTTTTATACAGGTCATGGAACTCCGAGGTAACGTCTAATATCCTCATATTTTGCAACTGGGGGTACTTTGTTTCTTATAATACTCAAGTTTCAGTGAGTCATGACAGAAATGACATCAGAACTCACCGTTTATAAGGTTATAATTTACAAGATATTCATGGTTTTTGTGTACTATAAATGAATATAGAATATCCCCCTATTGTAAAATATATGGATGTTAGATTCACAGAGAATTCCCACGGACATTATATTACAGGTATGGGATCTGTTACTCCGAATACTCGGGACCTGGGGTATTCTGGATAAAAGATCTTTCTGTAAGTTGTATCTTCATGCCTCAAGTCTACTAGAAAATCATATAAAAATTAAATAAACCCCATAGGCTGGTTTTGCTTCAAATAAGGATTAATTATATCTTAGTTTGGATCAAGTACAATGCATTGTTTTATTATTACAAAGAAAAAGGAAATCATTTTTTAAAAATTGGATTATTTGGATAAAATGGAGTCTATGGGAAAACTTTCTGTATAATGGGTTTCCGGATAATTAGATTTTTTTTTATAGTACACAAGTTTCAATGAGTCATGTGACACAGTAAAACCATTAAGCACCCCATATAACTGATTCCATTACAAAGGGCTGTTTATAAGGATACATTTAACAGGTTGTGTGTTATACACATATTTCTGAGATATAGCTTTGTGCACAGACATTTCAGCAGTTACATTGTGCCAGAGCGGGTGCAGCCGGTGCATAATTCATTGCACTGAGACTCCAGAAAATCAGGGTGTGATTTGTATATCACTTTCTTGCCACAAAAGGAAGTGTATACAGTATGTCTATGATGATGGTGGCCATCACGAGCAGATCTCTCCCCGATATGCCCACACTGAAGTGGGCGATATTGGGCTGATCCGATCGTGGGCCCTAGGGCCCAACAATCTGATCATAATGGAGGCGATCGGATCGCGGGACCACATACATGCAGTGATGCACGATCCGACTGGGTTTTTTAATCTGCCCAATCGAGATATAGATTGGGGAAGCCTGTCGGATGACCCCACACACGGCCCAATAAGCTGCCGACTCAGTCCGTCGGCAGCATTAACCAGCCCATGTATTGGGGCCTTAAGTATATCCCAACGTGCAAATATTTAGCATGATTGCTAGAGTGTGTGCCATCGGATTGTCTACATTCCATGTATGCATATCTGTACATCATAACGCAGGCGTGAAAAGAAAGAGCTGGAGAATGATAGATCCTGAGATAAAGACCCGCAGTGATCGTTATGTAGATAGAACTTGGCTCCCTTTCCAAAGACAGTGATAGTGCAACTGACATGTGTAATTCTCCTACCTCTTTCCACTCATACTTCTCTCCTCACTTTCTCTCTCCATCCCCTGTGGGTCCAGATGACAGGCTGACACCCCAGCTCTCTTTCCCGGGGACTCACTAAATCATTCAGCAGAGGTATGAATATTTCAGATGGAGGAGAAGAGCAGTCGGATTAAAGAGGTAAGAGGAGCTCCTGTCCCACACACTGTTGCTTCTGCCTTCTTGGTGCAGGTAGGTTTTGTAAGAGCCCCTACAGATATGCTTACATTGTCAGTAGCTGTTTAGGTCAGGAGATACTGTCAACTACAACTCCCACAATGCTCAGCCAGTTTGTAATGCTTACAAAGAGACATTTAAAATTTGTGACTTCTTAGGGCAAATTACAAACACATTGTAGTTCAGCATAATCACATTCAAATTCACTGAATTAATAGGAAGCTGCCACTGGTTTTACATACATATTATAAAAATGTATTTACATAACACCAACCTATTTCGTAGCGCTGTGATTTTAATCATGTTGGCAGAAACCAGCTGACGTAAAGGAAAATAATATTTGGACAAAAGAATTAAATCAAGTGAGATATAATAATTTCCATACAATGCCATACCTCCCAACTGGCCCATTTTTAGAGAGACAGTCCATCTTTTGACAGCTCAACCTGTAGTCCCTGATTTGTACTGGAAAGTCCCGTTTTTTTCTCTGCACTTAACAGCCAGAAAAACAAACATTGCTTCTAACTTAATTGGCTTTTGGCAGAGAGCCACAGCAGAAGATAATATACTTTTGTAACAATTTTCTAGTTAAGCAAATACGTAATTGTAACAATATAAGAGGCCAGTTTTAAAGGAGAAGGAAAGCTACCAAGCAGTTTAATGCCAATAGATTAGCCACAACAGTGCAAGTTAGAATGGTAATTTTATTCTTTAGAATTGCTTTTCCAAACCTGAGCAAAGAGCTCTAGACACTGTCTCTGTTTTTTTAAGGATAGCAGCAGGCATATTTGCTTGCTGTGACATCACTTCCTGCCTGAGTCTCTCCCTACTCACTCATAGCTCTGATCCCAGATTACAGCAGAAGAGGAGGAGGGGGGGAGAGGAACAAACTGAGCATGCTCAAGTCCTGCAGGTTATGCTGAAAACAGGAAGTTTGATCCAAAAGCCCATGTGTACACAATAGAAGGAAAGAAATGTTGTGTTTCTTTTGACAGAGCACTCATAGCAGCATTACTTTGAGGGTTTACTAGTGTAGTCATATAAACCTTTCTGATGAAGCTTACTTAGGTTTAACCTTTCCTTCTCTTTTAATGTGCCTTTCAGATAAAGGGCATTTGATCATACTTGATCAGGCGCATAGCTATAATACCTATTGTAATGTCCACTTCTATCGGTTTGTCAGAAAGCAAAACAAATACAGTGAAACCTCAATTTTAAATCCCCTGATTTAAAGTTTATATTTTTTGTGGCCCCACCTATATATTATGCATAATACATTTCCCTGGTTTCCTGAAAATGTCACTTGAGTATCAGAAATAGATTCCTCCATGTAGCAAAACAAATGCCAAAACTGTATCCAGCTATAAAATTAAAATAAAACACACTATTGTACACTGTATCCAGGGAAAGAAACACTTTGTACTCCAATGACATTTACCCTTTAAGGCCTTGATCGCATTACAGTTTCTGTTCTGACTGCAGTCAGTCATTACTGTCAGATATGAAAGCGCAGTTTGGAACCGCAGAAATCACATCTACGTCTATGAACATGATGCTAGAATAAAACATGCAGCATATATCCGAATCTTAGAGAAGAGACGTAAACCTGGTCCTTGCACCTACAGTTTCTGGCAATTTTCGATAGCGAAGGCCACTTCATCCACCCATGTGTCCATCTCAAAAATAGCACCACCATAGTGACATTGATCGGTGCAAGTGGACTGGGTCCATGTGAACTTACAACAGAACAGATATTATAATTACAATTATTATTTATCTTTTTGTACAAGATATCTTACTTTAGGCAATGGTGTGTTTGTTGTTTCCGCCTATTCCAGAAAAACTGCATTGTGCTCATATTTTATGGCTGCTTTGCCTTATCAGCTCTTACTGTCAGTGCAATCTCTGAGGGGAATACTCATCCACTCTCTCTAGCTCACTTCAAAGCAACAAAAAGCCTTTAAAGATTTATTAAGCAAAGTAGGAGATAAAAATAGCAAACGAAAAACCAATTACTCCAGTCAAAAAGTCTGATTTCATGCAAGCGAGGAGTAGGAAATGGGCACGATAAGAGCTCAACAATATAGTTGATTTATAAATAGCTTGTATCTTCTATGTATTTTCAGTTAACTAGAAAAGGAGCACACGGCATTCCTCCTCTTGACATTTGCATTTATACATGTGCATTTGCCTGGTATGGAGCATTTTGTGTATACACGACCAGCTGAGTTTAACCACTTGGGATGCATATGAACTGGCATTTGGACTTAAACATAAAGTAATGATTATATGTAAATTCAGCATCTGTCAGGATTTTCAGGGCAGTGGAAACTATATGAAAATCAGAAAATAATGGTGACATGTTAAAGCTCACAGCAATTTGTAAAGGATGAGAAATGGATATAGGTGTTATACAGTACTATAAAAGTATAAAAATGAAAATAAGTATTGATCACCCACACTAATATCTGTATTGATCACCCCTACAAACTCCTATTCTACCAATACCAGGTTACTCCTCAGTGTCTGCTGCCTTCTGCCTTTCCCAAGGTCACCTGCTGCAGGATCAAAGGAGACATTTCATTCTTTTTTAACCAGATATTGCTGTCAACTCACTGGCATTATTATTATTTATTACAATTGACTTGTGTGTGAAGGGACCACAAATTTAAATATACAGAAAACAGAAAATGTACCACCTTGCATGGAAATTGCGCCTAAGGTAAAGCTAACAAGAAGTCATTACGATCAAATTAAAAAAAAAAAAAATTGCTTTGTTTATGGCTGCCTCCCCAGAAACATTGACGGTAGCACACATTCAGTTCTATAGAGGAAGGACTGCTATGACTGTCTCCCGAGGTAATAGCACATGGTTTATTTACTTCTGGTAAACACAAATACCCTGAAACCCAGATCAGAGTAAAGAGGTGTTATATTACACATTCAGTGCCCTCTCTAAACAAAGCAACATATTGCATGTGTATATTTATGTAATGCAGGATAAGAAACCTGTAATACACCAGAATGGTAAGAACTCTCCGATCACTGCATAGAGAACTAATGCGATTGCCTTAAGATGTAACATTCTGACCAGCATTGCACAGTCCCGTTCCACAAGAACTTCAGCTGCATAATAAGTCTTAAAATTCTCTCTCCCTCCCTCTAGGGTGAAAGGGTATCTCATGCAATTTTATTTTTAATGCTAGACGTTTAGAGGTAAAGGCAAAAGGAAATGCTCCTCTTTCAGGAATGCTCTGCAGTGAGAAATGCTGATAAAGAGGCATGTTCGGGCTACTCTATGCATAGAATCAGTTTTCTGCTCTTCCTCATTACCAGTCTAACTATAAGGGCTGGGGCAGACAGGGAGATTCGGGGAGATTCTGTCGCCTGGCGATTAATTGCTGGCGACAATCTCCCCGAACTGCCTTCTCCCTGTCCACCGCCTGTTTAAATCAAAAAGCGCCAGCGCCAATATACACACGTGGCGCATCGATTTCCGGAATCGCCCAAAGTTGCTTCGTGAGGAAGGCAGAAGACAGTTCAGCGATTAATCGCCAGGCGACAGAATCTCCCCGAATCTCCCTGTCTGCCCCAGCCCTATGGGGAATGAAATAGTAACTATGTACAGTATATGCACTTACATTTTAGTTCTGTGAACAATGAATGATAAAAGTAAATGTTGGAGTAGCCTATATTTATAGGGGAACTATCGCAAAAATTTAAATTTAATATAAGCTTCATCCCTCTAAAATAGAAAACTTTCTAAATACAATCAATTAAATATTCTGCAGCATATCTGAAATAATCAAGTTTATCTTCACTGTCCCTCTCTGAGCAATTGTTTCTCTACGTTCTCTCTTCATGCAAGACTTGGCTGCCTTTTGCACAAATTCTGCATGTAGAGTGACATGATGTCTGGTGATTTTAATAAAGTAACACATCTTCTAGGCATAAGATATATTGGATCGAAATGCCAACTGCTTTAAGAAGACAGAATGAAGAGAAACAGATGCTGAGAGAGGGATAGCGAAGATATACTTGATTATTTCAGAAACGGTACAGATTTTCTAATCGATTATATCTAGAAAACCTCTTTTATCAATATGCTGAAGCTTATATTAAATTTTAATTTTTACCGATAGCTCCCCTTTAAGGCAAATAGCTTATATACATGCACAGATCAATAAATGTATAGTAAAAGAACAGAATTAGTCTCTCTGAGCACTGTAAGTTGCACACAAGGTGAATGCTGGGTAAATAGAGAAGGATGTCAGGAGGACATGCTGGGAGGTATCCGATTGCGCGCTCTATTTACCACCTCACCCGATCAAACTGTTTGTGTTACTAGCCGGAGAGGTGAAACTGGGTGCCTAGCTTCTAACGTCCCCCAGCTCAATCTCCCATTACCAAGTTCTTAAAAATATTGGTACTGTGCGTGCTTACACAAGATAGAGTACGATACCATAGTCTGCAAAGGTTTGTGCTGAAAAAGAACAAAAAACCCATACATTTTATAAATATTTAAAGAGGCCCATATTTTCCATTAACTGTATCCCTTATTCATTTCTTCAAGTGCCTTCTAATTCCTGATCTATATCAGCCATATAATCTTACCCAGTGGTGTATTATCACTTAGTTAATCTGATCTAATTCTGCCTTACAATTGTTAAACTACTCTCAAAGTGCCTGTATTGTTATGCCGGTGACTTAGTAACCATTTAACACACGTGGGCTTTCGTCTAGGTCACACCGTCACTTCTTCTTTCATTACAATACAATTAATGTGCGTGTCTGTAGTGAAACTGTCCTATAGGATAACGTCAGCAGACACTTCTTTTTTGGATTAAATCAACAGTCTTGGAACAAAAAAAAAAGCAACACTGAAGCCCCTATTGATTCTCCTACTGACTGCCCCATCATGTTCAAGTAGATTCTATAAACCATAATTACCCACATTCTTCCATGGACGACAGCAGTGCCTGTACAATTCTAATTAACTGATCGGATTATTTTGATCGCTAAGGAGTTTATGGAAGATTCTCTTCCTAATCTCGTTTTACTCACACTCTCTCTACTCATCCAATGCCAAGGAACATGTTCCTAATCTGCTCTCTGAACAAATGTTTGCATCATGACAACTGCACAAATGAGTAGGAAATAACCCAGTTTTGGGTAATTAATGCTCCTCCTAATTCCAACAGAGTTTGCTGGCAGCTAACACTTTAGTGTTTACTCTTCTTTTTTTATTAAAGGATGCAAATCTTTGGCAAATACATAGACTTTACCTAAAACTGTGATTGTGGTTTTCCTAGGAAGACCTAATTTTTGAATTCTCTCAGTCGCGCTAGGTTTTAAGAGAACAACAATGCTTTGATTTACAGTAGGCCCACGCCCTGAACTGTGTTGACATCTTCCTAACAGGACAGAAGCCACAGAGAGTGGGCACTACTCCACTGCAATCTGTTCTGTTGGTTAGCAGAGAATCCAGACAAGACAGCTGGTATTAGACTTAAAAGGGTTCTTCACCTTCCAAACACTTTTTTTTTTCAGTTCAGTTGTTTTCAGATTGTTCACCATAAGCAGAGACTGTCTCTAGTGTTTCAGTCTGGCAACTGAGTCATCCAGGAGCATTACAATTTGCTTCATTTAGTTGATACATTTTTCAGCAGCATATGTGGAATATGAGCCACTATTGTATCAATTCTAACATCTGCCTTTAACCAAACTGATGGATTCTGCTCAGCTGGGACAAAGATAGCAAATGTACAGCATCAGTTTAAGGGCAGGGGCAGAATTGCAGATTCTGGGAGAGTTTGTCACCTGGCGACTAAACGCCTCTTCTTCGGGGCGACAACCCCCTCCCCAACAGCCTTCCCCCTGCTAAAATGAAAAATCACCTGCAGCAATGCACTAGCTGGGCTTCAATTTTCTAAGATGCCTCACGAGGAAGCTTCGGGCGACTTTGGAAATTGAAGCGATGCGAGTGCCATTGAGCTGGCGTTTTCTCATTATAGTAGGGGGAAGGTAGTTTGGGGAGATTGTCGCCCAGGCGACTAAATCCCGAATCTGACCTTACCTTAAAACAGTTAAAGAGTCGGTGACCCCCCCCCCCCAGAGTTCTATAGAAGGTGAAAAATTAAACTTTACACTTCAAAATTAGAAAAATTATCACAAATAGAAAATAACTGGAAAAAATCTTTATTTCTGGTAAACAATCTGGAACAAACTGAACTGAAAAAAGTGTTTTAAGGTGAACAACTCCAGATTTCAAGATCACATGCAATCAAAAACTTAAGCTGGCCATAGACGCAAAGATCCGATCGTAAGATGATTCCACGATCGGATCTTTGCATCTCCCGACCTGTCACTAACCTTCAGATCAACTAAAGTAGTAAAAAGCACAGACAGCTGACGTTCTGCCCCTGACAAGGATCGTACTAAAGTTGTACGATTAAAAACCTAGTGATGGTCTCCCACTGAAAATCGTACGATCTGCAATAGACGCAAAGATATTATCGCCAGCCGACAAAAATTTTCTAACCTGGCCGATCGACCAAACGACCGATCGGCATGGCACGACAAATGTCGGAGCACTCCACACACGATCCGAAAGTCGTACGATAGTCGTACGAATCCTCGATTCGTACGACCAAGTCGTTGCGTCTATGGCCAGCTTTATCTTCAGGTATAAATATTGAAGGTAGGCAGCAATGTGGCTCAGTAGGTAGCAAGTCAATTGGGTCAGAGACTGATGTGAATAAGGGGTTGTTCACCATTTAATATTTAGTATGATGTAGAGATTGATATTGTGAGACAATTTGTAGTTGTTTTTCATTTTTATTATCTATGGCTTTTGAGTTATTTAGCTTTGTATGCAGCACTTCTCAGATTTATGATTTTAACAATCTGGTTGCTAGGATCCAAATTACCCCAGCAACCATGCATTGATTTGTCTAAGAGACTGACATATGGATAGGGGAAGAGCTGAACAATATTACGGGTAACAAAAAAAATAGCAATAACATTATGTTTACAGCCTTACAGAGCATTTGTTTTTTTTTTAGAAAGGGTCAGTGACTCCCATTAGACAGCTGGAAAGTTTCAGAAGTAGAAGGCAAATAATGAATAAACAAAAAAAATGAAATAACGATTCTATAGCACTAAAAAGTTAACTCAAAGTTGAACAAACCCTTTAATCTCTTTAAAGTGCGGTGTACAAGGTGTTGGTTACATACAAATACCAGGGAATAAAATAAATAAGGTTATGTAAAACTTGTGTTTCTACTATACAAGGCATGGTATGTCCCAGGTTCAGAGTATACATCTTTTCTGTACCCCTAAGGGTATCAACTATTACCCATTTCTCTGTTTTTTGGCATTTTGGCAGCAATAATTGGACAATTGGAGCTGACCCATTTTGTCATTGCAGGGCGATACTCATAGAGAACAGTGCACTCATTTTACTATAGTGCTACATCATTAACACCACAGAATATGGAACAAACCCAACTGTTCCCTGCAAGATTTTTAAGCATTTAAGTTTTGAGTCAACATCACAATTGCATTATTCTTTGGCCAATGGCTCTTCAGGTGCCAGTAAAATACATTTCACAGCACTGCAATCCCAAGACCTACGTGGTTAAATAGCACTAAAATATATCTGGTTTATTTTCTCTTACACAGATGGAAAATAAGGGTAGACCATTCCCTGTGCTAAATGTGCACTAAAAAAACACCTTCTGAGCTAAATACTTCAAAGGCAATAAAAAGCAGAAGATAAACAGTACCACTGAAGTGCACATATATTTTTTTAAATGTCTTGTTCAGTATGCCATACTCCCATGAGTATAGGGAATCAATGCTGACCATTAACATATACCAACTATTTGGTCCACAGGCAAAATAGACAGATATTGTTCCATTTGTTCACTCTGATGCCTCCTCTCATTTCTATCTGCTGATGCAGCAAGTCATCAATCAACTACAATTTGACTGGTTTGCAGAATGGCCTATCGAACCTGCCACCGGAGGTGAAAGACACCATGTCCTAAATACGGCATCCATGGTTTACTATGAAATGTGCTTTTATTGAGTCATAGCTTGTATGACATTCCCTTAGAAGAAATGTGACAGGGGGATACACTATCTGCAGGATGTCTGGCATGTCTTTGGCTACAAGTTCATTCATTTGAGAAAGGACTTGAATGATAAACTTTGTCACTATCTCAGAAAACCAATATACATATTATATAAGTGTGGAGGTAATGGAAAACACATCACTTTAAGACCTGCATCTATACTCTATATACATATATATGTGTGTGTGGGGGGGGGAACGTGAGAAGTTTAATAAAATTAACAGTACCTAGAATCATGAGTGCCTGAACTTTCTAACTTTATACAATTAATGAGATATGTTTTGGGAGACGCACCCGGGAGTTGGCTAGATATTCAGTGCTGATACGCAATGCGACTATATATATATATATATATATATATACATATATATATATATATATATATATACACACATATATATATATATATATATATATATACACATATATATATATATATATATATATATATATATATATATATATATATATATATATATATATCTCTCAAACAAAGAAGTCCAGACTTCCAAGTTGCACGAAAGAAAAGATTCTTTTATCAGAATAACTTGCTGCAACGTTTCGAAGCTCCCACTTCTTTATCAGGCATCACATAACATAATGACATCACTTCCTTTTTAAAGGTTACTAATTACCTTTATCAAGCATCACATAACATAATGACATCACTTCCCTTTTAAAGGTTACTAATTACCTTTATCAAGCATCACATAACATAATGACATCACTTCCTTTTCAAAGGTTACCAATGTGGTGTTTCTACCTGTATATCTTACGATTCAGCGCTATACGTGTGTGTTGAAACAAACCATCTTTCTTGGAAAGATCTTTTCCGAGAAAGATCGTAATTGTTACGTCTATGGCCAGCATATGTAAGTCATAGGGATACATCAGACATGAGATCCTTGACAAGTTTGGAGGCTTTGGATAATGTTTAAGAGCCACGTAAGTGGAACAGAACAGTGTGCTCCCAGGTGATAAAATGGCATAGCACAGATCATCACACATCATCAGCCATCTTTGTGTAATACTGTGATGCGGCATGTTGCTGCACAGAGGTGAGATTAGGGAAGGCAGAGAGATTATTCAAAGCCCCAAAACCCCATCCTCAGTATTTGTATTTATGCTTTTAATACAGTATTGATCTAACAGATGCACAGACTGCAGGCGCCAGCACCATGATCAAACCAACGCCCCTTTACTGAGTGCTTTGCTGGGAAATGATCTGTATGGATGTTGGTTTATGCACTTGAAATGCAAATAAATGGAATATAAATACACCAACATTGCACATCTGCAAAACAAGAGTGATTGGAAAGCACAGGAGCAAGTACATGCCTTGCATTACGATAAAGCTGAAACACTGTACATACCTCTTTCCCATCCAAAGCCAGACCAGCATGCACTAAATACTAAGGGCCTTCCACCAATGAAAGTGCTCAGAATCAGGACTGGAGAGGATAGGACAGGGGCAAAAAATCAAGGTGACTTAAGATAAACCAAGCTCTGCCTATACTGGAAATTATGACCTTGAGTCAGAACATAAACACACTAAAGTAAAAATACAAGCTGTCAAATCTGCAAGGTGAATAAGGTTCGACAAGGCTGCGTTTGAAAGAGAATGAACCATAAAACATGTGAGGAGGAGAAATATAGGATAAACTAGAAAGCAAGATGGTGCGGTGAAAATGAAAGCAGTATTTCGATAGGAGATTATACTGGGGATGTCAAACTTGCATTTCTCCAGCTCATTATTAAAGGACCAGTAACATTGAAACATGAAATGGTTTTAAAGTAATAAAAATATAATGCAGTGCTGCCCTCGGGGAGAGTTGCCTGGTTACTAATCGCCTCTTTTACTGGGCGACAATCTCCCCGAACTGCCTTCCTGTCCACTACAATGAAAAGTCGCCAGTGCTAAAGCATACGCGGCGCTTCGTTTTTCAAAGCCTCCCGAAGTTTCCTCGTGAGGCCCCCATTGCTGCGTAGTAATGGGTCAGCCATTAAAAGGAGAAAAGGCTCAAGTTAGACAGCAGATAAGCTCTGCAGAACATAATGGTGTTATCTGTTATCCACTATTTAACCTGTGAAATATAGCCTTTTTTCAATAGCAGGCATTACTACACAGCAGTTTCTTTATATGAACTATAGTAGTGTTTCTGAAGCAAACAGATCAGTTTTACCAGTGCAGGGCAACACTTGGGGCGGATTTATATTGTGGGCGCCCCTAGGCCCACTGGCATTCATCACCCACGTCCCCTCCCCTATATTCGGGCAAATTTCCATCATCGGGACTGGAGCAATGGGGATTGGTGCACGGCAAATTTAAAAAACTATCATATCTCTTGCACATCCCCAGAGTTTCTGAACAAATGTGGGTGTGGTTAGGCAGCATGCCACCCACTGAAATCCTGCCGCCCTAGTCCCAGGCCTAGGTGGCCTTTCCACAAATCCTGGCCTGGCAACAGTACATGATATTTTCATTACTTTCAAATGCTTTCATTTTTTGGTGTTACTGTTCCTTTAATTACAATGATCATCCTCTTCTGTTGCACTATACTAAAGCTGCTGGCCAGGAGTTTAATATCCATGTTAAAGTCAGCAAATAAAATGCTCTAGAATACATACTCATTCCTTCCCTTTCTGTTCCATCTGACATCTGTCTATCTTGGGAACAGATTCAATTCCTCACACAAGATATCATTCCCTAAATCATCAGGGCTTTAAGGGATTAGGTCGCCTGATTGAATCTGAGACAAAGTGCCCCTTAACCATAGTTTATGGATGCTCTTAGGCTTATAGCACAAGGGGTATTTTGTGGCATTTTGTCTCAGACGTTCCTTAAGGGGGAAAAAATATATATTTTTTTCCAATGAAACCAGAGGGTTGCTGTGATTATGGTACACACAGAAGATTATCACTGATGTCCCTGTGCTTGTGTGGTTTCCTCTCACACTCCCAAGGCTTACAGACAGGTTAACTGGTCCCTGATAAAACGGACCATACTCTGTGTGAATGAGATAGGGACCTTAGATTGTAAGCTCCACTGGGGCAGGGACTGATGCGTATGACAAACTCTATCTAGAAACAGCTGGAGAATGTCAGCACTATAGAAATCAAAATCCCTTGCCATCTGCCACAAATCGGTTATGGGATCCGTTATCTGGAAACCCATTATCCAGAAAGCTCAGAATTACAGAAAAGGTAATTAATCAAAATTTAAAAAAATTATTTCCCTTTAGTTATAAAACAATACCTTGTACTTGATCCAAACTTAGATATAACTAATCCTTATTGGAAGCAAAACTAGGTTATTGGGTTTATTTAACACAATTTTCTAGCAGACTTCAGGATTGAAGATCCAAATTATGGAAATATCAGTTAGTTATCTGAGCATTCTGCATATCAGGTCCCATACCTGTACCAATGACATGAAAGGAAAATCCAATGTTTATTCTGCATCTCTGATTTTCACCTGAAAAGACACACCACCGAATTTTAACCAGCAGCGACTATTCATATCATTGAAAGGGGTGGTGGGAATCAACACATGCTATGGGCCATAGTCCATAAATGGCTAAAGTATCAAATAGTACATAGCAACAATAATAAAGTGATGGCCTGATGTGTTTAAATAGACAGAAAATGCAGCCTCAGGAATGGGGGAAATATTTAGGGAAGTAAAAAGGGACAAGAGTGGATCACTGAAGAGGCCATTATTGAGATAAAACTATTTTACTTTTTAATATAATGATACAGGATCTTGATTAAACATTTTGTGGAAACCTCAAACTGTGCCACATTAAAACCAATAGTGTAAGTCCTTTAAGGAAGCCTTGCCAAGTAGATACTGCTCAACCAATCACACATTTAGGTTTTCAAGAAATTCTGTTTAGGAAAACATAAATAGCTGTATACTCAGAGAGGCACACACATCCAGCTGATGGGTTTCAAGCAAGGGCCAAAATAGGGAGTCTCTGGTACACAGTAGATACTCCATATACTCCGGTACACAGTACATACTCCATATACTCCGGTACACATTACATACTCCATATACTCCGGTACACAGTACATACCCCATATACTCCGGTACACATTACATACTCCATATACTCCGGTACACAGTACATACTCCGGTACACAGTACATACTCCATATACTCCGGTACACAGTACATACCCCATATACTCCGGTACACAGTACATACTCCATATACTCCGGTACACAGTACATACTCCATATACTCCAGTACATACTCCATATACTCCGGTACACAGAACATACTCCCCATTCTCCGATACAAAGTACATACTCGGGTACACAGTACATACTCCATATACTCCTGTACACAGTACATATTCCCCATTGTCCGATACACAGTACATACTCCATATACTCCAGTACATAGTACATACTCCCCATTCTCCGATACACAGTACATACTCCATATACTCCGGTACACAGTACATACTCCCCATTGTCCGATACACAGTACATATTCCATATACTCCGATACACAGTACATACTCGGGTACACAGTACATACTCCCCATTCTCCGATACACAGTAGATACTCGGGTACACAGTAGATACTCGGGTACACAGTAGATACTCGGGTCCACTGTAGATACTCGGGTCCACTGTAGATACTCGGGTCCACTGTAGATACTCTGGTCCACAGTAGATACTCGGGTCCACTGTAGATACTCTGGTCCACAGTAGATACTCGTGTCCACAGTAGATACTCGGGTCCACAGTAGATACTCGGGTCCACAATAGATACTCCAGTACACAGTACATATTCCATATACTCCAGTACACAGTACATACTCCGGTGCACAGTACATACTCCATATACTCCAGTACACAGTACATACTCCATATACTCCAGTACACAGTACATACTCCATATACTCCAGTACACAGTACATACTCCATATACTCCAGTACACAGTACATACTCCGGTACACAGTACATATTCCATATACTCCAGTACACAGTACATACTCCGGTACACAGTACATATTCCATATACTCCAGTACATACTCCGGTGCACAGTACATACTCCATATACTCCAGTACACAGTACATACTCCATATACTCCAGTACACAGTACATACTCCATATACTCCGGTACACAGTACATACTCCCCATTCTCCGATACACCGTACATACTCGGGTACACAGTACATACTCCGGTACACAGTACATACTCCACATACTCTGGTACACAGTACATACTCTGGTACACAGTACATATTCCACATACTCTGGTACATAGTAGATACTCTGGTACACTGTACATAGTCCAGTACACAGTACATACTCTGGTACACAGTAGATACTCCGGTACACAGTACATACTCCGGTATACAGTACATACTCCGGTATACAGTACATACTCCACATACTCCGGTACACAGTACATACTCTGGTACACAGTAGATACTCCGGTACACAGTAGATACTCCGGTACACAGTACATACTCCATAAATGTGCAACATTCTAAAGTGCAGATTCCAGCAGCCAACAATTTGACATTAGTTATGGATCTGAACTCAGGACACATATGCAATTCAGAGATATTAAGGAATATCTAATATACACACATGTGAAGCATCTACTATTTGCTGCATTTTGGAATATCTGCAAGTGAATTAATTTGTATCCTGGGGGTCCAGGAGTTATAGTTTTCCTTGACGGAAGCAAGAAGAGTTGTACAGCCCATACATACTCTGCAGCTACATAGCCTCTAGCACAGAGCTACTGAACAAACAAGCTGACCATGTGGCTTATATGGAAATGCTACAAATAATATAATATAGCATTGGTGGTGTTGGAGGGCTGAGTGCTTTGTGCAGAGCATTGATTTAGTTGCACCTCTGCATTCCGTCTTGTGATATCTCCCATCACACAGCTCCTCCTCCCCCCCATAACTCTCCTTGCCACGAGTCTGTTTGATGCACTGTGTGTTCCTGGCCTCCCCCCTCATCCTCCTCCATTCCTTCTGTACAAACACACAGCTAATGAATGCTACACATCACCCCCCCCCCCAACTCTCCCACCCTAGCTACAGGCAAAGACCTGGCCCACTCAGGGGGGGGGGGCCTTTACATCACAAAAGGCCAGCATTCATGAAAGCACTTAGCCAAACGCCACATCTATTTCAGGCACAACAATTTAACCATTTGATTCCACTACAGATTCCAGACTTTGACTATTACATTTTGATTTCTTAGACAGCTTGCAAGTGTCATTTTAAGGTTTCTGCCAACCAACGAGCAACTGTTGCATGCGTTTATTTATTTTGTATCAAAAACTTATTACAGGACAGTCTCTGAGACAGGGGAGACAGCCAATCACAATCACTTCCAGAGACAACGATTCCAGAGAATGACGCTATCTAAGTCTTGGAGAACTTTGTTCTTTTTTTTTTTTTTCATCCAGAGTGACTAATACACCCGTCATCTAAACAGCTAGATATGCCCATCCTCTGCTCTTAAAGGAACCTCCCTTCGTTTCCATGTTTATACGTCAACTTTCCGTTTGACAATTTTACTTGAATACAAGTTTTGCTGGAAGTGAAGTTTAACAACAAATATGTGCATAAAAGTTTACACTATCTTTGCACTTTGTCTAAACTGAAATGTAGATAACATTGGCCATTGATTTCCCCTCCCCCCACCACTACAATGGTTAAGCGTGTCCAGGCAGAATATAATAAGCTGCAGCCAGAAGTGTGCCTATCATGTCCCCACTCCGTATATGGGACAAGAGTAGGGTCAATGATCAACAAGGCCTATTACCCTTTTAGAAAAAGATCCCTCATTGTGGGTGGCATGTCCTTAAAGTGACAGCAGCTAATTCTCTCCTATTCACAAAAGCTTCTTTTAATTCCCTTCCCCTTATCCACCTCTTTCATTTATACCACTCTCTTGTTTGTGACAACACCCCTTCCCTTCCTTTTCCGGTCTCAGATTGGAAGCAGACCTGCCTGGGAGTGCAGATAAAGCACATTATGGAAACACACAGATACAGTGTAAAGATCTGATTCATATTGCCCATGGGGGATTGTGACATATAGTTCAGCACTGTCATATCTGGAGAAGCTGCGAGTAAACAGCACTTTAGTCAATCCAAACGTTTACTATGACTGTGAAAGGAATGACATAAGGGATGTCAAACTGAAGAGTTAAGTGACTGGTGAGAATTACAGCCTCCAGGTTGACAGATAATACTGGGAGATGGAGTTCACAGCAGCTACATGAGATTCATGCTTCCAAGGCCAAATCATTGTTATGTACTTTTATCAGTAAAGGAGATTGAAAATATATACATTTCATGATTGAGGACTAAAACAACAGCCAAAAAAAATTACTTGGGGGGAAAAAAACAAAAAACATCCTGGTGGGCAAATCTAATGGCTAGTCCACACCGGAAGATTTGTAGCCTGGCGACTATTCGCCTCCGCTTTGGGGCAACTAATCTTCCCAAAGCTCTTCCCCCTGCCTTCCAGCTGAAGAATTATCTGCGCCTATTCACACGCGGCGCTGCGTCTGCCAAAATCGCTCAAAATTTCATAACAGGGCAACTTCAAGCGACTTCGGAAAACGCAGTATTCACACCATGTTCGTATAGTGGAAAAGAGCCAATCAGCATTGTATAAACGATATAAAGACTGTGTGTGCTCTAATCTCTAAACAGACATCCAAATTACTGAAGCTGTCAATGCCAGGTATTGCCGATATGCAGTCTCAACTGTCCATTTACCAGAAAGAATTGCATATAAAGTCCCATAAAGTGGGCTAATCTCATCTTAATAAACTAGCAATCCTTACTGAACCAAAACACATAAATGCTCTTCTACTTTAAGAGCCATGGCACACCAGTTATTTGGGTGCTTAAAACATGTTGTGTAATAAAGGTGTGCTAGTTACTTGCAAAATTGTTGCCATAAACGCATACAAATGGGAAGATATGTAGGATTTTGCTTACCCTGGAAAATTCTTAACAAAATGTATTGAATCATCTTAAAGAAAACAGGTGTTCAGGACACACAATTCGGTTTGGGAAAACTATCTTCACAAGAACTGGATTGTCTATATTTGGGGTAAATTGCTTTCCAATACAGCAATAAAAACTACTACGGAGGCTTTAAAAAATAGTTTAAAATCATATGTCCCTTTTTCCTTGGGAGATGTATGAAAAAAAGCACAGCTATGAATGTTTAGGTCCCCAAGAGAGACATTACGTAATCAATGTACCTCAATTCCAAGCAAAGTCACTGGAGCTCCCTGTGTTCCCTTAGTACTGCATGTACTTACTTACTTACTTACTACCTCATGTAATGCAAAAGCCTTCCAGGGTTGGAATTCTAAAGAAGAGAAATTTAGTAAAATAGGACCTGCACCAAAAATATAGAGAAACAAGTCTGTACAAGATGGCTAATGCTTCCGTATATAAACACAATAGAAATCTGTAGCTCCTAAAAATCCCCATCACGGCTACTAATTTATTCATTTGTTTCTACAGAAGCTCCTTCCCTCCGTCTTCAAAAAAAAAAAGGTATTTATTGATCTTAAAATGGCTTACTGCACATCTTCTTTTATTATTAACCAGGTTTATGATCTCAGTCTGCGTTATCTGCATTACCTGTAGGTAACGGCTACATCTGCAATATCTTGCACTGCTCTCTCCATACATATGCATAGGATTGTGTTATTTTAATTCAGTCCAGCAGTGACACAGTTACAGACAGTGACACATGGCATTACTCAGACACAATGCTGTGACAAATACAAATGGCTCCAGCACTAAATGTTTCATTTAATGTGGATCAGAATGCACACACACACAGGCACATAAATACTGCAGTGATGCCTATATACCATGGCTGTTCAACAGGGGTCTGCCCTAATTACAGGCTAGGTTACTACAGGTTTCTCGTAGAACATTCATTTACATGAAAGAACACAACCGAGATGCATACAGTCAGGGAGCTATACAGATCCCTACTGCCACTGGCTTCTATAGAACAGCAGGTAAATTAAGGGCAGTTATTCTATAGCATACTACAATTCTTATAACCATGTTAAGGTTTACGTGCTTGAATATATATATATATATATATATATATATATATATGCATGTGTACACATACTAGCTGTAAACTTCATTCTGACCATTGGGGAATGACCAAACAGTACACACAAGTCTATTTTTCCCAATTCCTATACAACAATTTACTTTTTTGCAGACCTGCATCAAGACAAGGAAAATGCTTTCTCGCATCCTTAAAAGGCAAGGACAGGGGAACTGGGAACTCTGGGGAATCTCTGCACCCAGCTACAGTCTCGCAGATTCTCAGTCACCCTGAGGCTGGTGCAGAGTGAAATAGGTCAAAGCCCTTGATACATGTGCACGGATCAATATAAATGGCTGTGCAGCGCAGGAATGCACACATACATAATATCCAAGATTAAATGTTTGGAAATATGGTAGAACATTATGACCAACAAAAATAACGCAATGGTATGACGCAGCTCATGTTCATGCTCATTTTCTGTTCAGAAATAAAAGCATATTTAAATGCAGAATGCTAGGGTCCTTATACCCTTAAATGCAGAGAAAAACAAATCAAACCCCCCCCCCTTAAAATACATGTGTTGCCCCTGCATCAAGTGTTGTAAATCTTGGCCATGGAGTAGGAATCCTCAGAACTTCCAAGCTTTCCCCTATCCAACCAGGTTAACATATTGCAATGTGAATGGCTGTGTGCTTGCCACTCAATCGCCTCCCTCCTGATTACTTTCACCTTCAAATTACTGTCCCGCTCCCTGTAACGTGGATATAATAAGCACCTTCCAACTGGAAACGCAGACTCTGTATAGGATTCCCTGCACACCCAGCAATATCTTGGGAATGCCCCATGTATATTTGGGTGAGAAACATCTGAACAACATATAGGTTGTAATACAATAAATGTTATTTTCTTCCTATTCAAAATGCATTACATAAATATATATATACATTCACAAGTGCATGTTTAGCAGCACACAGATGCATAAATACAAAAAGGCAGTTCTGTGTCAATTACATGAGAATAGGTATAAAAAACAAAAATATTGCTTTAAGCAATAAAAACAGCCAGCCTCCACGCAGGTTCATAAGAAACGCCATTATGATTTTTTAGGAATATAAATGTGTTTGGTTATGGAATAGTGAATAAATGGGAGTGGGGGGGGGGGGGGGGGGGTCAGGCAGAGATGGGAATTAAGGATTAGTTAATCTTAGGAAATGTGTAGCTGTGGTTGAGCAGGGAGTGAGAGGTGTGCTGCTGTTACTCTAGCGAATGTTATTCTGATCTTTACAGTAAGGGAAATGGAAGATATGGGGAAGGGGTGGAAAAGCCCCACATGGTATTAATTAGCAGCAGTAACAAAGACAGAAACACAAAGGATGGGGAGAGGTAAATTGGAAAGGGGGGAGGGAATCCGGCAGACTGAGGAAGAGACAGAAGGAAAACAGACACAGGGACTCTGCAGCCCTTACCTGCGAAACCATTTTATTCTTCTCCATAAACCAGCAGAAGAGGAAAGGACAAAGGAGAGAGGGGAGCACAGAAAGCTCCCTGAGCACCTGGAACTGAAGTCTGAAGGGGGCTAAGGTTTAGGATCCTGCTGTAATTCTTTGTCCTTGTGTCTGTCTCCTTCCGTTCTTCCTATCTTTCTTTGCTGCCTTGCTCTCTTTCTCTCTCTCTCTCTCTCAGGATCAAGCTCCACCTTCTGAGACCAAGGGTAATTTATCACCACTCCATCCCTCCCCTTCCTCCCTCCCACACCCTGCTCCCTCCTCTCTCTTCCTCTACCTCCCCCTCCTCCTCCTCTCCTGCATGGCTAGCTGGAAGGGACATCTCTCATTACACATGGCAAACAGGAGAAATAATTGGAGAAAAAAAAGACTGCAACAGTAAACAGCAGACATAGAGACATTTACTGCAATTGGCTTGAGAAGGTGCAATAACGCCATAATCACATTAAAAAATTTAATTTGGAAAGGAGAAAAAACAAAGTATGGCTATGATAAAGCACATTCCCACCCAATGAAAAGAATAAGATAGATGTAATTGATTGTTTTTCAGCAGCAATAAGGAAATAACAGCTGTGAGTGAGTAAGGCTGCTGGGGAACCATATAGACTGTAAAAGATACAGCAGTCGCTTCCAGACCCCTGCAGCCGCTCTACACTCCAGACTGTACACATTCAGCCTTCCCTGAAACTGCACACACCTTCCAATAAAGGGACAGTGCCATGGAACGGTTACAAGATACAGACACATTACATGGGGGGACATTTGTGGAGTCACAAGCCAAAAGCTACAAATGAAAAAATGTCATCAATAATATCATACAACTGAATAAATACTTCATTCATATGTTCATATTTGCATTCCTGTATTTTCATTCATTGCCACACAAATTACATCCACTAGAATGCCTATAAATATGGGCACAGCTTTTTCAGATCACAGTTCTGCCACTCAAGAGTTCACTAAGTTCAATGTTAGTTATTTTTAAGCATTTTCTTCTTTGGTATTAGAGGATTTTTGAGAACCACCTGTGCAGGTGAATTTCTTAAGTTAATCTTATTTCGCTGTATTGTTTACCTCTCCAATTCACATTCCATTGCGACTTCCTAACTGCTTTATGGTTGCTATGGAAATAATGTTCCAGCAAACACATAGAAATGTCTTATAATATCACCATCTACTACTAGGGTTGTCACCTTTTCTAGAAAAAAATACCGGCCTTCCTATATATTTTGTGTTTTTCCCTATTAATAACATTGGGATCAACCATCAAAAATACCGGCCAGGTGGCAACCCTATCTACTACACAACAATATGTTAATTTTACGGTGCACTACCACTGGCCGCACTGTCCATGATAGCTAACCATTATGTCCTGTCTCTTTGCTCTTTGGGACCAGTTTCCCACCCACTTAGGCTCACAGTGTAATCCAACCTCTCCCTCACCTTTTTCCCTTGTGAAGTGGTGGAATTGAGGTCCCTCTGCTTTCCATAGTGGGTGGTGCACATATTCTCTGGAAAGCAGAGAGAGATTTTAGATCCCAGAATCCATTACTTCACAATGGAACAAAGTGAGGGTGGGGTAATATTACACTGTGAGCTTATGGGGGGGGGGCAGGAATTGTTCCAAAAAAGGACAAGAGAGCTCTGAGATTTCTCAGAGCCACTAAAAGATATCACGATAATATACCTTATAATATGTCCTATTGCTACTAATACTGATTTTGGCAGGGGGAAATTTCAATTCACCCAAACCAAATTCTTCACAAAAAGCAAATGTGCCAATAATGCTTAACTCTCTAATCTAGAAAACTAGATGCTGTTTGACAATAAGGCCTTGCCAAACAACTGGCCAACTTACTAGCTGGGCTGCTAGATACTCAGTAAGGGATAGGAAAAGCCCTCCTCAGTCTGTCAGTCTACCCCATCAGTTCTATTATATATAGGGCAAAAATTTCCAACAATACATTTTTGGGGTGGGCTCACCAAAATGTATAGCGGGCCCAGGTATTTATTTAAAGAAGCATCACACAAAAATCAGCTTGATACTTTTGCATATGAGTAAGTGCCTCTTTTGGCACTAAACACACAAGGCTATTTTTTGTTATTGTTTTTTTTTTTGTTTTTTTTTTTAATTGTACCACTTTTATGTTGGCATTGTTTGTGCCAGCCTATGTAATTATTGGGATTACCATCAGTATTGTTGGTTTCATAACTGAATGGGACACAGTGGATTATATCAGTGGTGCAAGGTTATTACAAAAAGCTAATCACAGAGGAGGTCTCTGATTTCTATAAAAATTAGTTAGCCTTACAACCCTTCACCTCACTGGAAGTATTGATAAATTCTGTTCTGGACTTAACTCTTCAACAAAAACACATTTCCAGACTAAGCAGGACATTTTCCAGTATCTCTCTATGTAAAGATCCCCTTGACCCAATTTTTAATATTGTCCTGGAAGCCACGGTGGTCCCCAATACGCCAGGCATGTTGACTTGATTGTGGCAAGCATATATACATAAAGGCAGCCATTTGTTGTGGCTCCTGAAATGATTATTGCATGTATGCAAACCTACAGCTCTCTGGTATAATGATTCTAAGGCTGTTCAATTAAACCCAGATCTTTTAGAATAGTTGTAAAATCATATGTCCATTTAAGGTTCCTTAAAAGTTTGATTTATGTGATCAGCTTCTGGTGCAATTACTCCAAAGCAGATTGAAAAGGAAAAGAAACTGGCCAATGACCCAGTTTGGTTATTGTATATGGCCATTAACCAAGCCAGAAATTTACAGGTCCACAAGTCCACAGTATTTTAAATTTGACAATAGGTTTATCCATAAGATCAATGTGCTTTAGCCATTCATGTATGTCAGTGGAGGAACAACAAGATATCATATTAAAATAAATGATATGATAGGAGCCCCTTCTCACGACATTAAAAGAAAGAAAGAAATGGCCTGGTTCTGCCATGGACATTGCCATAGAAAATAATGGTCTTCTAGCAAAAAAAAAAGTGCATGGTAAAATTACCGTAGCATCTTGTGTGAACATAACGAACATATGTTTGTTAGAACATGCCTCATGAATTATGAGAATATACAGTATGGAGAGGTACAATATACTACTAAACACTGCTTCAAATTTATTATCGATAGGGCCTACTTATGCTGTTTTCATCATTGGTGGGCTTTTGTTTGCCTTTATTGAGTTAGTTGTATCATGTGACACATTAAAATCAATTGCGTCTTTTCATTCTACCGTAACACTAGAAGAAGAATTTTAATTAGGTGCTACACTCAAGCAGGAACATCTTAATTCTTAGACGCAGAGATTGCAAAAAAGGTACTAGTCAATCTGCAGCCCCAGGCAAACCTGCTTGGCAGTCCCCTAATGAGAAGACACCTTAATGTGGTAAAACCGAAAATTAAAACTTAGAACTGATCACCGTTCAGAGACCTGTGTTCTTTGTTGGAAGCCCACATGAAATGATAGCAACAAGAATTGCCTTAATAGAACGAGAGAATTTTAATTTCCTGTAGGTCTACTCAAAAATGTATTCTTATTATTCATTCCATTGATCACCAGTGATACATCATAGTCAGACTTGCACCAGGACAAGAGATTGTATGTGAGCCTCTATCCACAGCTATGGGGCTTGATGATGATGAGCAACATTATTTCAATGTAAGGAATTCATGAAGTGATTGGAGTTTAATGCAGGCGATCACTGTAACAACCAATACTAATCTCCTTAAATCTGACTGGCTCGACGAAGTTGGAAGACAGAATTTCCACTAAAGACATATTCTGAACATTATTCCTTCCTACTGATTTATATTAAGTAAATTTGCATAATATGCAAATATTCAATCTGATTATGCATAGTGTCAAGTATTTGCTACATGTTTATAAAACACATGCCACAGCGCAGTATTAAGTTCACAAGCTGACAAGAAATACTGTTGGTTTCAAACTGGTTCAAAAAAGATACTGGAATTATCCTAAATAAAGTGCATAGTTAAAAGATCTATAGCAAATTCTTACACTATGTACCTAAAGTGTTACCTGTTGATATACACCAGCCTGATGCCAAATCCATGATTTGGGCTTCGATTCTCAGATGATAGGGATGGTTTGTTAGTGGTCACACTCAAGTGTGTAGTAAAGGACAGTATGCTGTCTGGTCACACACACAGGTAAGTGGTTTGTACTGATTCAATCAAATTGGCAAAGTGCTTTATTACTATAGGATTACTGCACTATCCTGTTCCAATTTGGTAAATGACCTCGTGTCGATGAGGGTCACTGACCAGAAATGCAGCCAAATTAGATAGAATACAGTACTGCTCTACCTGATGACTATTCACTTGCTGCAAAAGATACATGTAAATACATGTAAAAAGAAATCCAGAAGCACACCATTGTATTGCTCAGTGAAGTCAGTGTTTTATTAAATCCCGTGTATCCACAAGGAGGGCAACATTTTGGGCCCCTCTGGGCTTGACAAAGGGCCCAGAGGTGCCAGAAACACTGCCCTGTACATGGGCTTAATAAAACACTGAGCAATACAATGGTGTACTTCTGGATTTCATTCTATATCAGAATACAGTGTCTCCTAACATAGTCTGCCAGTGTGGCTGAAAATAACAGTTTGTCTGTGGGTAGGGTTGCCACCTTTTGGATATCTTTTTACCGGCCGGCGTGGGGGCGGAGCAAAAAAGGGCCGGATTGTGACGTCACAAAGGGGCGGGGCCATAAAAGGTACGTGCTGTGATGTCAAGAGGGGGCGTGCCGGTGATGTTTTGGGGGCGTGGCCACGACGCGGAGCCTGGTAGAAAGAGGAAAAGGTAAGTTTAAAGGGGATTGGGGGCTGGCCGATGGGTCTTTTTAAGGGTATTACAAATTTACCGGCAGCTACATTGCCGGTAAATTTGTAATACTGGCCCCGGCCTTGGCAGGTGTTTTACCGGTTAGGCCGGTAAAATACCGGCCGGGTGGCAACCCTATCTGTGGGTTAAAGATCCAGTCAAGCTGCGGTTGTCAGCCATATTTGGTCCAAGCCCAGCTTTGAGGCCCAACATTTGGCTAGGTCCCCCAGCTCATAAAGTTACAAAGATAAGAAAAACATTACTGAACAATACATTCAGCCATACTGTAGTTCAAAGAATCTCTAAGACATCGATTGCCCTAATTGGCCTCCAATATGCATTTCAGGAGAATCTAGGAAGCAAATAGGCATTCTCCTCAAACGTTTCCTAACTGGCCTTCAGACTAGGTCTATCCAACAAAGGTTCTGAATCTGCCCTTAGGAGGCCAGTGTGGAGGCAACTTGTATGAAGCTGAATGATCAGAACAGTAAAAGCATTGCTAATGTAGGAGAGGTATTTTTACATTTAAGAGAAAATAAAGCTTACGGACACATTTACCATAACATATAATTAACCAGAACAACACTGATCTTTTACCTTGTACCTTTAAATAACCACAGGATATACTAGAAACTAGTGAAGACTATATTTTGTCTTAGTATGGGACAGGTATGAGACCTGTTATTCAGAATGCTCGGGAACTGGGGTTTTCCGGATAATGGATCTTTCCATAATCTTCATACCTTAAGTCTACTAGAAAATCATGTAAACATTAAATAAAACCAATAGGATGGTTATGCTTCCAATAAGGATTCATTATTTCTTAGTTTGGATCAAGTACAAGATACTCTTTTATTATTACAGAGAAAAAGGAAAACATATTTTGGATTATTGTGATAAAACAGAGTCTATGGGAGACCACCTTTCTGTAATTCGGAGCTTTCTGGATAACAGATCCCATACCTTTACTAATTGCAGGTAAAGTTGCTGTACCGTGTTAGCCAGTAAAAATGTTATTGGGCAACCCTTTTGAAATAAAAAATAACAAAATGGTATAAAGGTGATACCTTTATTGGCTAACTAATATAATCATAGCAAGCTTTCAGAACCTTTTAGTTCCTTTTTCAAGCTGATTACAATGAAGCTGTGGTGTTTTCTGAGATCCCCTCGTAAATGACTTTGACACCTCACACACAGTTTGATATTCCTTTTTGTTGGTCATTTGATCTATGAGCTAAATGTTGTATATATACCAGAGAGCACCACAGCTTCATTGTAATCAGCTTGAAAAAGGAACTAAAAGGTTCTGAAAGCTTGCTATGATTATATTAGTTAGCCAATAAAGGTATCACCTTTATACCATTTTGTTATTTTTTATTTCAAAAGGGTTGCCCAATAATACCTTTACTAACAAATGTAGTTGTCAGTGTGTTAAATTTGACTCTGCTGATCCCTATGAAAGTGCCGCCCTCTACTGAAGCTTTGCCTTGGTTCACGTCAGCAAGTATTCCTTCTTATGCAAACAGAACATTTTGACTACAGCCATGCTCAGATAGAAAATAGTTGCAGTCAAAAAAAATCTCCAAAAATTTTTTATGGCTTAGACTCTATCCAGAAAAACAGACATGAGCTTTTCTGAGCGATTTGATCACTGATGTTTTCCAGTGGATCACAGTGGCAAATAACACCCTCTGCAACATAAGAGTTATATACATATGGCAATAAATGCCATTCAAGGTTTTTGGAATTGTACTAAGGGTAAAGTCCCTTTTTTTTTGGGAAAACAGATTTCTTTCGTGTTTCCCATTTTGCAGTCTGAAGAACTTGATTCTCCTTACACAGTAGAAGAACACTTTAAAACTGGAATCCTAATCATCTTTGAACCATTCCAACTTCACCCATTAAACAGAATATATATGACAAATGGTGGGCTAATGCTCAAAATCAAATGTGCATATGTGCCTGTTACACTTTACAATTTTTGCATGGAGCCCTATGCACTGAAAGATCCAGCTTCCCACATCTCATTCCTCAACAACCCCAAGTCCTGACCCTGTACATGTACAGAGAGAACCAAGCAGTGGAAATGTTCAAATGAGAGATAAAGATAATACAAGAATGTTAATCAGAACACGTACAGTAGAGTATGAGTTCATAGGGCTGGTCAGCAAGGGAGAATGAACTGTAGCCTAAACATTAAAAAATAATTGACATCATTAAATGGAAGACATTTGACATGAATATTTGTGAATAGTACAGACCCACATTATCCAACAAGGAGCCCTGTTATCTGTATAAAAGTAGAAAATTGCTTTGCTATGCGCAACTGTTCCTCGCTGGAGCAAGCTGCATGAGATAGGATCATACTGGGCAACAATCTCTTGAGACTGGTGCTAGCCGGAAAGTGATTTATGATACCATGTGCATGCTGGTCTGTAACATGGCAATGAAAACTACAGCGTAAGCACCGCAGCAAAATTGCAACGCACAAAAGCAATCATTTCACTAATTCTAGATGCAGCTTACTAATTTGGTTCTGCCAGTACCGAGCAGGTTAAAGGTCCATTAAATCTCTTACTTGTCATGTAAAAATAAGTAGCTGCTTGGGGGCATTTTAAGGTTTAGGGTTATTTAATATATCAGCCTTTCCGCAGTCATGAATGGTGAATCAAATAAAGGGGGGGGGAGGTATCCTCTGAGAGGGATGAGATTTTTCATGCTCAGCTAAAATTGCTGATCTCTCACTGCAGCATTAAACCGCTGCTAGTGTGCAGAGGGCTGCCTTGATGTTTAATAAATGGACATACACATCTAAAGATAGCAAGCAGGGTGCATCAAGCTGTGAAGAAATCACTTTAAATGCTGTCTCTCTATTGGGCTGCCCCTGCAATGGCACAAAGTCTTATGGAAAAAAAAAATGAAATATTAAATACATGCGCACACAGCCTTGCAAAACTATTCAGATCCTTGACCACTTCTTTCATGCTACTGAATCCAGCACTGAAAGTATGTTCTGGTGATATTTTTACTTCAGTAAAAGTCAAAATGACACTGTTTTTGTTAGAAATAAATCTACTTGCCACTCGACAAGGTTTCTTTACAAAATATTACATCTTGGAGATTAAAGGTTTTGTGCTTAAAAGTATTTTGACAACAGCCATAAATCCCTAGATTCTTTTGGTTTTTCATTTTATTTGATCTTGGCAAAAGCATTTAGCCCATCATTGGGATGTAGAGTCACTGGATGAATCTGTCAACACACATAGATATTTGCTGGATTTAGGCACCCATGTAGGGTTGCGACCTTTTTTGGGAAAAATAACTTGCCTTCCTATTATTTTTATAACGTGGTTAATTCAACTATTATAAGATAGTAATCACTAATCACATAATGTTGTACAAATATTTTCAAAATACAGCAAACGTAAAACATTTTAGTGATTATTACAACTTTCAGCTCATTTGAACATATGCAGGTCTAGATACAAATAGGTCCTAGGAGGGTAAGAGGTTAGCAATCTATTCATTGGGAGGTCCATAATCTTGTTGTTCTCATTGTTGCTGTAAGCTTCTCAGGTATTGTGACGATTCCATGACTAGTGGGTGTTCTCTTAACAGTCCTTCCTATTTTTTTTTTTTAACGGTTTTTCCCTAACAATAACATGGTCGTCAAGGAACATTTTTACAGGCCAGGTGGCTACCCTACATCTAGGCAGTGGAGCAAATTGTGCTGATCCAATCGTTTTGGCCCTTGGGAAGAACATCAGCTCATTTCTTTTCCAATGTCATAGGTCATTGCTTTGGCCTACACACAGATTAATTGAGTCTAGAGTAGCTAATCCCCAGGTACAGTAGTGCTGGCCTGTCTAGGACTAGTTTAAGTTAGGACAGAGTGTGTTACATGCCCTGTCTCTTGTTCAATCATTTTGAAACTGGAGGTCAATATGTTTAATGAAATACAAATGAGCCAGGACAAGCAGGGTACATCAAAGTCACTCTTGCCCTGACTACACAAGCAGGATGCTGCTGAAGCCAATGATTGGTAAGCAATCCCATAAAAAAATGTTAAAAGGTATTGTACAGCACTGTGAAAACGGTTATGTATATATATATGGGGCCTTTGTCAGGAGTTAAATAGGGCAAACCGCCTCCTAATGAAGGACCCTGTGGGGGATCAAAACGTTGAGCAAAGTAAACCTTTGGAAGATTGATTCAGCAAGTCCTGTGAATGCCATTCTTCTGCATTGCTTGTGTTGTTTCTGAGCTCAGGCATCCAGGTGAATTATGGTGTGCACCTTATGTCTCTCTCTATATATAGATATATATATTTAGTTCAAAAGGACCCGCACTCCAAAATTAGTGAAACATCAGATAGATAGATAGATAGATAGATAGATACAAGAGGTCCTCTGCACTCAACCCATTATCAATATATTTAAGACATTGAGACATTTTGTGCATACAGCTGCTAAAAAATGCCTTACCCTTTAAACAAAACAGGGATGGTTTGTCCATATATTGCAATGTGTTTAAGCTGGCCAACTACATCAAAGTAATCTGATATCTGGCCAGTCCTACTCTCAAATTGTATCTGATTCATTAAGAATTCTATTGCTTCATTATACATTTTTTTTAAAGGGACAAATTTTTACCTGCAACTTACTTGCAGCTTTCAGAGTAAAACTCAGACTTGGTTGCCCTTTTATTAGACACCAGTGGGATCACCTGACTATAGCTGAAAGGGGTAGGAGCTACAAGGAGCTGGTCACTGCTCCTATATGAACTATAAAAAACAATCTCTGTTTTGTTTAAAGGGTAAGGCATTTTTTAGTAGCTATATGCAAAAAATGTCTCAATGTCTTAAATATATTGATGATGGGCAGAGTATCAGTATTAATATCCCACTATTAACATATATAAATATGGGGGTGGTGTAATTCAGAAGACAGCAACTGATATGCATCACTGTAGAGCCAGGGTTTCAGGCACTTTTCTGCAGTACATAAACTACATGATGATGCTTTTACAGAATTTATTATGGAATCCTGAGCTTTGCTGTGGTAGCAGGCAGGACATTTGTCAGAGAACACAAGTGTGAGCCCTAAACAGGTGGGCACCCACACAGTTTATCTGCTTCCATAGCAGGGTAATGAATGATTGTCCATGGTCTCTGTTTGGCACATGTTCGGGACATTTGGAATTTTAGATATCCCATGCAATCCGATGAATTCATTGTTATGTAAAGATTATAAACATCTTCTTACAAGCAAGTGGTTAAATCTTGCTTTACTGTCTGATGAAAAGACTCAAACACATACTCAGCAACATTATATGATGATGTTGCTGGAAAGCCTGCCCGAAGGACCTGAATCCACTGTTTCAATTTAGATGAAGAAGTAAATTATTCATTGAGTCGTTTTCACGAGTTGGCCAAGCCCCGAACGCAGGATAATGCAGTAGCAGAGGTAGAGATATGAACACTGTTAGAGTCTTCTGGCACAAGGGGAAAGTGAGGAGCTCTGTTTATATAAGCAGGACTACAAGCTGCCCTTGGGGCTCCTAAGGGAACACTAGAAGTACTTAGTCATGAAATACAGCAGTTACATACTCTTGCCTCACACTGATGCCAAACTAGGGCAAAGGGAGCAATTTAGATCAACCGGAAAAATCCAATGATTCCATGCAAAAGCAGTTTTTGCATGGAAAGTAATAATAACATCATATATATATATATATATATATATATATATATATATATATATATATGATATATATATGATATATATATATATATATATATATATATGATATATATATATATCAATGAGGCCACTGGGAGCAACATCAAAGGGGTTGGAGAGCAACATGTTGCTCGCAAGCTACTGGTTGGGGATCACTAAGATAGAGGGTTTCTTGCATTCATGCCAAGAATTGTGCCGTAATGGTACAAGTCTAAAACAGCAAAAGCGCAAACAACCTGTGCCGCTCTCAGAATCTATGGTCGTTCCCTCATGCAAGAATGGAGCACACTTCTTTGCTCACTTCCTGCTTTGTATACTGTATTCTCAAAAATCATCTTGAACAAGATATATTTTGAGAGCTAGGATTTGTTAGGTACTTTTATTGCCACTGTTATTCAAATGCAGGTAATATTAAGCTAATCACAAGTGCCTACAGGGTCAGACTGGGCTGGCAGCACACCAGGAAAAAACCTGCTCTTGAAAGCTCCGCTGTCCCAGACCCTAACCAAATCCAATGTCCCTGACCTCCTTCTCACTGCAAAAAAAATATTTTGTGGCAGGGGGAAAGGGTGGTTGCTGCTGGAGCCTGGAGGGGCCTCCCAATCAGACCCCCCAGTCAGACCCTTAGTGCTTCCCAACTAAAGTTGTCAGATTTCCTTCCATGACAGGAATCAGCCAGACCAAGGTTAGGGTTACCTTAATTATTGCAGTTAGCTCTGAGGTTCATCCTGTCATGGTGGTTTTCATACCAATCTGCAATGCAAACATGACCATCACCATTCCACTTCTGAATAAAATGGCTTACTAAGGACATTGAGAGCTGTACTGCAAAGCATTCAAAACATGGTTTTATTTAAACAACTGATGCACCCTTGCAGAATGGCAACATTTAAATCAGAGATTTTCAACCCTAGCAGCCTCTAAGCAACATGAACACAAACACGGGTGTATTACAAAACAAATACAGAATCAGCACTTCATAATAATTTATCATTTGCACTTAGATTATCTAACTAATTGGGCCCCCACCCCAACCTCTCTTACTATGAGCATAAGCTGGAAGACCACCATTTTAACATACACTCCAGGCAATGGTGGTGCATAGGCTCACAGACCACCTAATGTTCCAGCCATCTGGAAGGCCGATATACATTCTATAAGATTCTACATTCCCCATTCTCTCCACATTTTAACACTGAGTCCAAACTGGAAAGCTTTTTCTAGCTATAGATGAGTGTATGGAATTAATTTTGGCTCCCAGTTCAGCAGACAGAAAATAACTATATTTCAAATTATCTTATCAGGAAAACACACATTTCATCTAGTAAGAAACCCAGAGTAAATGGGGTCAAACGCTAGATTCATTTTAGACTAAATAGGAAATAGAGGGCTTGGAAGTAAAACAGACGCTACACACAAGGAAGGGCATTTACAGATATAAATAGGATTCATTTTAAGAAATCTTCCGCTAAACAATTTAAAGTCACACTCCTCATAACAGTCCAGTTTGGAAGTTTTTATTTGTTTAAACAGCAGGTTACATCCAATAGGATACAACTTAATTGTCAAAATAGCGCTAGGGATGCACGCAGTTCCAACGAAACTAAAGGCCCATCATTTGGGCATATTCTTGTATTGTTTGTCTATGATAATATATATAGTATTTTGTGCACTAAAATGGTTTCTGTTGCAATTTGTAATGGTGCAAGACTGGGGGTGTATTCAAGTTCTGCTGTTTGTTTCTGTGGATCTGTGTGCTTCTAGTGTTAGAAAAGAGTATAGGAAATTTATACGAAAACGAAAATTATTTTGCACAATTGCAACCATAGTATATCCAGTGTTAAAAATAGACAAAAAACTGTTTTTCTTTACATAAATCTAATGACTGCAGGTAATTAAAGATCCACTTGGCGACAGAAAAGGCCCTTCGTTATAGCTGGCATGAGTTTTGGTTGGGAAAAGCAGTCAGATTCCTTGACTAGGCCAAGATAAATTTCAGGCTTCAGACAAGGAATTAGGAGAGAATTGGCTGTGCCAGTCAATATCCCAGTGAGTGCAAATATGTTCATTTCATTGCAGATGGCATTCAAGGTCCCCTATAGATTTAGCACACACAGTTGTCAGACCATAAATCAGCCATGGACATGCAAGGGCCCTCAAGATGTTGGTGAACTGCAGCTGCTCTCAGCATCCCACAGTCAAATGGTTCTTTGCTGGTTTTGCGTTTAAAG
Organism: Xenopus borealis; assembly: GCA_024363595.1. NCBI lineage: Eukaryota > Metazoa > Chordata > Amphibia > Anura > Pipidae > Xenopus > Xenopus borealis. The sequence continues at coordinate 95,145,917 of CM044438.1, forward strand.
CATTTCTATTTTGGGGAACTAACCAATAAACACAACAAACCCACACCACACACACTGATCAATTCACATTTAGAAAATGGAAAAAGGTCCAGTAGTCTTACTAGCTTAACTATCCTTAACTCAATGGTGTAGGCCTAAGAGGGGCTTCAACATTTTCTGCTTTCAAGGACAGAACATTTCAAGGGCAAGCTGTTTGGGGTGCAGATCAGTCATCACATATCCCATTTCCCACACATTCTGTAGCGTTGGGTTACCATAAGACCTGGCATTGAGGGGGTCACTGGCACTCTGTCACAGCCGCTGCAATCACTCATTAACTGTACTATTTATATATGTACCTATGCCTAGCGCAGGCAATTAAATATATATAAAAAAGGAATAAAAGAAGAATTATTTGCATGAATGCAGATAGATATACCATAATACACAAGTTATTAAAACTTACAAAGTTCCTTGCTGCGTATCACAGGCCTTTCAAAGAGCAAACAGCTTAGGGCTGTAAAGTACAATCTGTGGGACCTCTAGCTGAGCTAAACAGAGCTACAAAATATGTTGGTGCTATAGAAATACATGCTAATAATAATAATGATAATAAACTGCAACTCCCAGCATGGGCTCCAGAAAGAGAGAAATTACTATGCGTTGGTTCAGAAATTAAGTATAATGAGATGATTTTTATCTAACGAGCTCTGATAAATGATTCATTCCAAAATGCCCTAAAATAGGGTGTCCTCAAACTTTGCCTAAGAGGGTAAGGAAAGGGATAGATGTCTTCCCAATTTTAGTGCACAGTTTCCACCAGCTAACAAGGAGAAGGTGTGGGCTGAAAATGAAATACATAGTTGTTCAGTGTCATTGCTCATTTAGCCTTATCGCCTATAATAGAACACTAAGATACAAATAAATATAATAACAAGGATTAAAAGAATCTCAGAACTCACAAGGCGACACTGAATGCTAAATCAATAGAGTACGGTATGTGTGTGTGGAGAAGGTCCTGTTTACAAATGGGCCAACAAGACTACAAAAGGGATCTTGGTAATTGGGGAATGGGATTACTGCATAGAAACAAATCTGTCATTTTGGGGGATGCCAAATATGGAGGAAGAAGAAATTCCACAAAAAAGCGGTGACCATTCCTCACCAAAGGAAACCCACACAGAGGCAAGCAGTAAATATGATAAACGTTTTCATATAGTGGAGGACTAATATATAGGGAATACTTTATAAAGAAAGGAGGCACAGTAAGGCAAGGGGATCCCATGCAGGATTAAGGAATGGGGGAAGCCCATATACATGAAAAGGAGTTTCATCAGAAGAGATTGAGAGTGAGAAAGCTCTTACCTGCACAACTGGATACGGATATTCCATGCAGTATACACCGAACATGCTCCTGTCAGAGCCCACCCTGTGAGCAGTAACCCTCGATGCGGGGTCCACTTTTGTACTGAAACTGGGGTGCTGGTTACAAGAGGATATCAGAAGCAAGGCTTAGGTAAGGAATAGCCGGGATCATGAGTGGGAAAAAGAAATAAATAAGGGGTATGGAAGGTTTCTTAGCAGCAGCGTCTACCAGGAGGAGAAGAGCGGAGAGATGAGGAGACTAGGGCAGTCTGGATCTGTGTGTGTGTGTGTACGGGACAGCTGGGCTGGGAGAGAGGAGGGGGTATAGGATGGGTGGGGGAGGTAAGGGAGACAGGTGGCTTGATCAGAAAAGAGAAGCCCCTTTGGCCATGCATGTGCCTGAGAGGGACATGGAAGGAAGGAGGGAGGGAGGAGGAGATGGGGGTGGAGGAGAACAGGAGCTCTGCTATTTGCAGTGTGAGACCTTCTGTAGGGCTTACACCTCTTACACTCAATCACAGCTCCCACTCCTTACCCCCTTCTGCTCCATACACCCCCCCTCCTGACAGCTGTTAGGGGCATTGGGGCGACAAAGGGGATAGCACTGTGCACTTCCCCCTCCCCCAATCAGCTGTTCTTGTCAAACTCCCCCGGATTAAGCATGACCGGACGTTCTAGGAAGCTTTTTGGGAGGGTGCAAGGAGTCAGAGTGATGGACAGCACCAGGTGAGGTGCTGAATATTGTAAGGAAAGTAAATAAGTCAAATGGTTTTTAACAAGTTTAAACAGTCACCTTTGTCTGTTACAGCAGGAACATTGCCAGGATGCAGAGGCACATAGATAATATAAATAACAATCCAGGGCACATTTAAAAAAAAAAAAAAATATATATATATATATATATTCTTTTAGGACACCAGAATTTTAGAGTGGAGCCTAAAACCACCCTAACGAACAGTGTGGTGTCAGTCGGAAAAAGATAAACAGGGAAATATGAAATCCTTTCACTTCCACAACAGCAAAGCTTTGTTCACCTGGATACAAAAGTAGCTACGTGTTACAAATCCCTGCTGTAGAATAAATCTTTTGGCTACATTGAATGGCTAACCAACAGCTAATCTAATTAGTTATGCTAACTACAGTCACTTGATTTTCAAATATCTAATAAAATAAAAGAATGCAGTCATAGATTAAAGAACAACAACTACATAGTTCTTTATTTTATCCTACTAACTATGCCTAACATAATCCATAATCTCCCAGATGCTACCCACTGTTACTATATGCATGTTACTACACAGGAACAAACTATCCCTACTATACCTGCTATCCCACATCCAAAGTCCCTTTCCAGAGGACTTACTATATATTATTTATCTTTTTTCCATATTATATCCCACAGCCACAGTCCCTACCCAGAGGCTATAATCCCACTGCTAATATAGGCACCATCTCTCCCTACTATTCCTGCTATCCCACATCCACACTCCCTTCCCAGAGACTATTCTCCCCACTGATGTTATAGGTACCATCTCTCCCTACTATACCTGCTATCCCACAGTCACAGTCCCTTCCCAGAGACTATTATGTCCCTGCCCAGAGGCTATTATACCCCTGCTACTATAGGCACCATCTCTTTCTACTAAATCTGCTATTAGGGTTGCAACTTTTCTAGAAAAAAAAATACCGGACTTAATATATATTTATCTTTTTTCCCTATTATATCCCTTCCCAGCAGGCCTGGCATTTTAGGTACACAGAGGCCCAATCAGCCCACACAGAGGCCCAAACAGATCCCTCCAGCCCACTAAATACTGAATTTCTATGGCATTTGCCAGAACCCACAGATTGCCAGTCCGGGCCTGCTTCCCAGATACAATTTTTCCACTGCACCATCTCTCCCTACTATACCTACTATCCCACAGCCACAGTCCCTTCCCAGAAATTATTATTACCCCTACTTCTATAAGCACCATCCCTCCCTACTATACCTGATATCCCACAGCCACTGTCCCTTCCCAGAGACGATTATTCCCCCTACTACTATAGGCACCATCCCTGTCTACTATACCTGCTGTCTCAGCTACATTCCCTTTCCAGTGTCTATTATCCCCACTGTGACTACAGGCAGAATTTCTCACTATGGGGCAACTTTAACAAAACATAAGATTAGAATTCACCATAGAAAAACTCACTCACTTTCTAGTCATTCCAATGGGATTTTTATAATCGTGGAGTTCACCATTTGATAAATATGCTTTTAAAATAGAACATGGGTTGAGTGGCATTAGCCTTATTTTCACTGCTACTACAGGCACAAGCAGCCTGAACCTACTACACCTGCTATGCCAAATGCATGTGGATATGTACAGATATGCCTTGATACAGGGGCGCTCCACCAATGAGACAAGTTGAGCCACTCACTTCAGGCGGCAGCGCCCCCCTGGTTCCCAGGGGCGACAAAAATGCAGTCGAATTAAGAGCCAAATTTCCGGCTTTTAACGCAGAAATTAACCCACAATCGTGCTCTCTGCACTAGCCCTCAACCCCCTCCATCACTGAAAAGGTGAGTGCCGTTGGGAAGGCGGCAAAAATCTAGGCCAGATCGCCCCTGCCTAGATATGCCTTCCAAAAGTCCCATAGTATCCCAAATGCTACAGCTGGTAGTGGGTGAATTTGTTGGGAGGTTATTGAGGCTTTTACACTCATTCTGCTTACATCTGTGGCCTTGCTCGGAACCCTTAAGTCTACTGCTCTATAATGCCTAAAGTAAAGCCATTATTTATTAAGTGTTTTCACAATCCAGAGGTCAATGTGAACAAACTGTCCATTATCCTATACACTGCATCCAGGAAAAGAAGAATCAAACAACTATTTTGTAGGGTTAACCAATATGAAAAAATAAAATGAAACAAAAATACCTTGGTGGGGGGTGGAGAACTGCTCAGGAGGTGGCAATTGAGATATAGTAGGAGGAGGTCCAGTTCAGGCTCAGTCAACCATTAAAACTCAGTTGGGGATTATATTGTTATTATGAGGAAGCAGCCTCAAACAGCAATGTATTAATCAGTCAGTTAGGAGCAATACAGCTATCAGAGCTAATATCCAAAGTTCCATTCATAAAAAATAGTATATACATTTAAAAGGAAAACAATTTCTGCCATCACAGATCAAAATTATACTTGTACATATACAAAACAGCAGCAAAATAGGGATGAGCAAAAAAATAAATACTCTCAGTATGCTTTAAAGGCCAGAACAAAAAATCAATCACGACTGCCTTGAAGCGTTTTTAATATTTATACATATAAGAACCCCACAGTAAATGCTGCATTTCCAATTTTCTTCTTACACATAACTTATTAGTATTATACTGTCCTGAAATTGCATTTTTACAGAATAAAACAAGAGTGCTCCCTGTCTCTGGGAGATAATTCATTCTTAAAGTACTGCTCACAGCAACTACTATGACAGACCCTTTGATAAAGCTTCATGTCAGGAGCAAAACATTGTCAGATGCAATCTTTCTTCTTCCTTTTTTTGTGTTTCTTTTTTGAATAGAAAATGGAATGGGAGGAAATGGGCCAGGAGGATCTGTTAGGCATGATATCAGATAAGGTAAGGCTATAGATGTCTGACCATCATCTTTAGTACTCACACATAGGGTTCCCACCTTTTCTTGAAAAAAATACCAGCCTTCCTATATGTTATCTTTTTTTCCTATTAATAACATTGGGATCAACCATCAAAAATACCGGCCAGGTCATTAAAATACCGTCCAGGTGGCAACCCTACTCAGACATTACACATAAAGTTAGGACATACAATACCGTGAATGGTGTACATCAGTGATCCCCAACCAGTGGCTCGCCGGCACCATGTTGCTCCCAGTGGCCTTAAAGGAGGTTCTTATTTTTGAATTTCTGGCTTTGGTTGCATAAAAACCACATGTCCTGCCAAACAGAGCCTCCAGTAGCCTGTCAGTTCACATTGGGGCTGCCAGATAGCTAATCAGAGCCCATATGTGGCATCCCCAGAGACTTTTTTCATGCTTGTTTTGCTCCCCAACATTTTTTAGATTTGAATGGGTTTTATGGATACAGGTGAGAACGGCAAGTTTCTCAGCTAGCCTCATTGGCCCAGCTCCCCTGGCTACAAAACAGACAATGTTGATAACTGACTTTGCCAAGACACTACAGGGGTTATGTTTCTGGTTGGAGTTTTAAAGGAGAAATCAATTTTTTTGAGAGCTTACAGAGCGTACTTTTCCCTCCTCTTCTTATTCTATCTATATTGTAGCTTAGTTAGCAAATGTTGCTAAAGTACTTTATTATTTAAATAGGTTTTCTTTGGATTGGTAACAAACAAGGAAGTGGTAAAAAGAATGTGGAAACACATTAAAAGCAATAACACTGTAATATTATTGTATTATATAACTGTGCAATTTCAAACTGAGGTACAAGTATGGAATCCGTTATCCAGAAAGCTCAGAACTACAAAAAGGTCATCTTCCACAGACTCCATCTTATGCAAATAATCTTTTTTTTTTTTTAAATAATTTCCTTTTTCTCTGTAATAATAAAACAGTATCTTGTATTTGATGCAAACTAAGATATAATGAATCCTTGTTTTAGGCAAAACCAACCTAGTGGGTTTATTTAATAGTTAAACTATTTTCTAGTAGACTTAAGATATTAAGATCCATTATCTGAAAAACCCCAGGTCCCGAGCATTCTGGATAACAGGTTCCATACCTTTACAACTCGGATTTTACCAGTCATGGATGCACAAACCAAAATTGCAGCATACCATAATGCAGTGATCCCCAACCAGTGGCTCTAGAGCAGGGGTCCCCAACCTTTTTTGCTCGTGAGCCACATTTAAACTTAAAAAAAGAGTTGGAGAGCAACACAAGCATGAAAAAGTCCATGTGGATGTCAAATAAGAGCTCTGATTGGCTTTTTGGTAGCCCCTATATAGACTGGCAGCCTACAGGAGAGAATGTTTGGCAGGACATCTGTTTTTTATGCAACCAAAGCTTGCCTCTTAGCCAGTAATTCAAAAATAAGCACCTGCTTTGAGGCCACTGGGAGCAACATCCAAGGGGTTGGAGAGCAACATGTTGCTCGCGAGCTACTGGTTGGGGATCACTGCTCCTTAGATGTTGCTCCCAGTGGCCTCAAAATAGTTGATTATTTTGGAATACCAGGCTTGAAGGCAAGTTTTGGTTGCATAAGAACCATGGATACTGCCAAACAGAGTCTCCTGTAGGCTGCTAGTTTGCATAGGGGGTACCAAATGACCAATCACAGTACTTATTTTGCTCCCCCAGGAACATTTTTCATGCTTGTGTTGCTCCCCAACTCTTTTTACATATGAAAGTTACTCATGGGTAAAAAAAGTTGGGGACCCACCATAATGTATCTATTATGCTGCTGCATTTATACCATAGTAAAGAATCATATGCAGCTGAAATCAAAGCTACAACCCAGTGATCTAGATCAATTCTGTGCTGTAAGTACAAATGTGCATTATGGGTTAGTTGCTGCCACTAAATATTAAAGCTGGCCATACATTAAATCATAAGATCCCCTGTTGCCAAACAAGCACATCTGTGACCGATAGGCTCAGCTTGAGGTGTGAAATATCAGGCTGATCCAATAATTTGGCCCATGGGTCAACAAAGGGATCATATTTGCAGTAATGGCTGCAATTGGATCTGCACATTATTTGGATCCTTGATCCGTCTGTAGAATCGAACATGCCCAGTTGACATCTGTCCGTTTTTTGGTCAGATATCTGTCAAGTAAGCCTAGGGTTGCCACCTCTTCTAAAAAAAGATTACCGGTCGGTGGGGGGGTGGGCACAAAAGGGGGTTGTTTGTGTTGCAAAAAGGGGTGGGCTCAAACAATGTGACACAAAGGGGGCGGAGGAACATCGTGCAATGTCCAGAACATTGGAAAACCAGTAAGTTCTGCACGAATTGGGGCAAGCCAAGGGCTTTTTTTAAAGGGTAATACAAATTACTGTCAACTGCATGCGGTAAATTTGTAATACTGGCCCTGGCCTTGGCAGGTGTTTTACCGGCCAGGCCGGTAAAATACTGGCCGGGTGGAAAGTCTAAGTAAGCCCATTGCAGGGCCCCATACACGGGACGATAAGCTGCTGGTCTAAAAGACCCTATATGTTACAGCTTTTAGCAAAGGAATGTTAGGGAGCATTGACTAAGCCAGCAAAGTAAGCTACATCAAATGATCAGGCATTTGCTCTCATTAACTAAACTATACAAAGCTCCCTGCTGTTGGTTGCTTAGGGGTTTGTAATATGGTGTAATTAAGAGCGTAGGTTAGCAAATTATTCATGTTAAGTCTGAGATGGATAATATCCTCATTTCCTTGTTCATGATACTTCATATTCTCATGCAGCCCAATACAGTAAGTTTCAAATGCATGAAGTGTGGGTTTGTCCTGCTCTCGAGACACCCAGGTTAGGCAGTACACTTATTTGCTGCCACTGCAGTTTTTAATATACGTGTACCCTGGTTATTATCTAAGAGGGGCCAAGAAAAAATGTTGGACCTCAAAAGAGAGCTTAAATCACAAAGTTATAAACCAAAGACTAAAGCTGGCCATAGACGTAACAATTACGATCTTTCTCGGAAAAGATCTTTCCAAGAAAGATCGTTCGTTTCAACACACACGTGCAGAGCTGAATCGTCAAATATACAGGTATAAAACAATAGAATTCTACCTGTATCTGACGATTGAGCACTAAAAATGGCCGATGTTCAGGGTTCTTTCAAAGGCATCCGATCAAAATTTTCCATCCAGCCCGATCAACCAGCCGACCGATATCTTAATCCTCTGACGATGTCGGTCGGCTCATTTCCCACCATACACGCACCGAATATCGTACGAAAATTCATTTCGTACGATATTATCTGTGCGTCTATGGCCACCTTAATACTACACAAGGGCTAAAATCGGCCTGTTGAAATGCGCAGACTGAATATCGGCATTTGCTTCCTCGCCCTGCCTACACCCAAAACTGTGGGTGCAGGTAAGCAATTTTGGCACAAGAGTAGACACAATGGTGCAGGCAGGACAGGAGACTACTGACTGCATAGGAGATGATATTCAGCCCCTGTGTGGCACTAGCCCATGTATGCAGAGATCAGGGGTGGACTGGGGGGACACAGAGAACAAATCCTGTGGGGCCCTGATGTGGCAGATGCGGCGGGCCCAAAACCCCAAAGTCCGACGCTGGCTGAGATCTCAAGAATCCACTTACGCATATCAATAATGACTCCAGGGAATCTCCCTTAGATGTTAAACCAAAGAGTCAACAGAACTTGAAAATGGAAACTTTTCATTTTAATCCTATTTACAAGCATAGTAATGGTAAGGACAAAAAATTATTTCCATCCTGCTGGCACTTTACCACCATTACAAGAAATAATGGAGAGGATCTCAGAGAATGAAATTCAAAATAGGATCTGATATTTCAAGTACACAAAGGTTCAAGGACCCTCTACTGGGCCAATATAAAGCATAATCTATGGCAGTTTATAGATGCATAGTTGGCATTCCCAAAGTTTTCAGGTTGAAAATCTGAGCCGCATAATATAAAGTTGTCTATTGCAAAAGTACTTACAACTGTTATTACATAGTTTTACTGTGGACTAAACAGTACTACATGTTTATAGCCAACAGGCTTTTTATCACCTTTAACAAAACACTTGTTATGTAGTAGCACGGTGTCACTAGAGCTGATTAATCTGTAGTAACCCGCATCTTTGTCTGCTCTTCTAAACAGGCACATGACCAAAGTGCCCATGAGTGGGAAATATCAGAAGTGGAGCTACATGGTTGTTTCGAGTTTATAAATTCCGCCTGGCAGCTGTCTCACTGGCATCATAGTATACATTCAAGAAGAATGAAGCTTCAGTTTCCTGCACTAAGATATGATGCAATTGTAGCATACTGAACATGCATCTATCTACTCAGTTAAAACAAAGCATTTTAATAAGATTACTATATATGCAGGGGACCGTTTCTAAGGCATAAGGATACTGCATAGATTTATCTGCAAATCTGCTTGTCTTTAATTCAGTTTTTATGAAGTTCTAATTGTGGTTTAATGATCAGTTGTTTTATTCTTTCTCCCCCAGACAGCCTGTATGCCAATAAGTCTGGTATTTGGATATTCCCAACACATGTGGGATAAAACTCAATTACAGAGAAAAAAATCACCTGTTCGGAGGAAAGAATTTCCTTTATACTTGCTAATAAAAGGGCCTAATAACGAGAGAGAAAACATAATGAAAAAACTTTTTAGAAAGCCCAAAGGGTCACACTCCAAGGACAAGATCAAGTATGGGGCAGTAATAAATTAATGGATGTGGCAATGGATTACTGGATTACTGGATATCTGTCAGTGGCTGTGGATAATTGAGAAGGCAGGTTGGAAAGGCCAGATTAAAAAAAAGGTAGTTTGCCATAGGGTAATAAAAATTATTTCTCAACGGCATTCCCTGCAAAATACTCCCACAATGTATATAACAAGTGTAATATGGTACCTCCCAAAGTCCCTATGTAGGTGGGAAGATTCTAATGTGAGCCTTTATATTGCTGTCCAACCACACAGTGAAGGGTCAGATGATGTATAAGAGATTGGAGGTTTCAGATGGTGAGATAATGCCGTTTAGGTAGGGCCAATGACATAATAGGTGGAGAGGCCTGTTTGGGGCTCATAATGGCAAATCTTTGTCAAAGTTTTAAAACATTGGCAAAAAACCTCTTATTAGGATATACACTATTATTTGTTACGTATTTGTTCTGAAAATATTGTTTGCTTTAAGTTAAATGTCATAGGGCAGAGCAGAGAAGGGATGCACCAAATCAAAGATTTAGTCAAAATTTGAAACTCAAGAATTTGACTCCTTGATGTTTAATGAACTGAACCTGAATCCTTAGGCCAACATCAGACAAAGCAGTTTCGTCTGTCATCAATGCTATGGGCTGCTTTCAATGCAAATTAGCACATTAAAGAGTTTTTGCATTGAAAATGGCCTTGTGCCTTGGCAGTTTCCATTTAACTCAGTGAAAGGCACCATCAGCAATGCGAATTTAACAATGGACAACTAAAAACAAAGTGTTTTTGCTTGTTTTAGACTGGGGACAGACAGGGAGATTCGGGGAGATTCTGTCGCCTGGCATTTTTTAGCAGGCGACAATCTCCCCAAATTACCTTCTCCCTGTCTGCCGCTAGTATACTGACAAAGCGCCAGCGCAGACGCGGCGCGGCGATTTCCGGAATCGCCCGAAGTTTCCTCACTTCGGGCGATTTCCTCGCTAAAAAATGCCAGGCGACAAAATCTCCCCGAATCTCCCTGTCTGTTCCTACCCTTAAAGCATGTATTTTTTCCCCTCAAATTTTAATATGAATTTAATTTTCATTTTGGGTTCAGTATTCAGGAAAAAAATGTCACACTTGGAGCATTTCTAGACTGAAGACATGGCTTAAATTTTCTTGATTTTTCATGCATGAATTTAGCTACAACATCAATTCACAAGTATTCACTAAGGCTAAGGCCATACGGGGAGATTCGGGGGCATTTTGTCACCTGGCGACTTCTCGCCGCGACTTGTAGCCCCCGAACCTCCCCGAATAGCGAAGTACCCAAGCGCACCGGCGTTGCTTGAAAACGCCGGCGCGTATTCACACGGAGCAGCGCGATTTTTGAAATCGCTCCAAATTGCCTGGCGAGACAATTTGGAGCGATTTCAAAAATCACGCCGCTCCGTGTGAATACGCGCTGGCGTTTTCAAGCAACGCCGGTGCGCTTGGGTACTTCGCTATTCGGGGAGGTTCGGGGGCTACAAGTCGCGCCGAGAAGTCGCCAGGGGACAAAATGCCCCCGAATCTCCCCGTCTGGCCTTAGCCTTAAGCATATAAGCAGGGGTGTCCAAAACGTAGACCTGAATCTACACTGTCAAATAACAGTCTAAATTACCCTCCTGTTTCATTCTTTTCATTTAGATACCTATTCTGTTACATAAGAAATATTTGTTTCTTAAATATAGCAATATAATAGTTAAGTAATATTTTCTATGGAAGAGAATGCTAACAATGCTTTTATGGATGTAGACCATAATGGGACAATATCACTATATGCCGTACAGTTTTGGTCTCCAGTGCTCAAACAGGGCATTATTGTATTAGAGAGGGTACAGAGAAGGGCGACTAAGGTAGAGTCCTGCAGCGGGTCGGGTACCCACTGGTTACCCGCAAAATCCCGCGGTGCCCTGAGGGTTGCATGTAAAATTTCTGGGTGCGGGTATAGAAGTGGGTCGGGGGTTCTGCAGGTTGGCGGGTTGAGGGTCGGGTCGCGGATCCTCGCCATAGCGATTTTTACTCCTTTTTCTGATCGCGGCTACTTCCGATGATGTCACTTCCGGTTTACAATGACAGCACTTCCTGATTCTTGATGGGCAGCAGGTCCGGGTTGCGGGTACGGGTCCCAAAAATGGACCCGTGCAGGGCTCTAGACTAAGGTATGGAAAATCTTAGCTATAAGGAAAGACTGGCCAAATTGGGGATGTTCACGCTGGAGAAGAGGTGCTTAAGGGGTGATATGATAACTATGTATAAATATATAAGGGGATCATATAATAATCTCTCTAATGCTAGTAGTAGGTATTTCCAGCTGATGCACGGTCACCCATTCCAATTAGAAGAAAAGAGGTTCCACCTAAATATTTGGAAGGGGTTTACAGTAAGAGCTGTGAAGATGTGGAATTCTCTCCCTGAATCAGTTGTACAGGCTGATACATTAGATAGCTTTAAGAAGGGGTTGGATGGCTTTTTAGCAAGTGAGGGAATACAGGGTGATGGAAGATAGCTCATTATACAAGTTGATCCAGGGACTAGTCCGATTGCCACCTTGGAGTCAGGAAGGAATTTTTTCCCCCTCTGAGGCAAATTGGAGAGGCTTCAGATGTTTTTTTTTTTTTTTTGCCTTCCTCTGGATCAACTAGCAGTTAGGCAAGTTAAAAGGTTGGACTTGATGGATGTATGTCTTTTTTCAACCTAACTTAATACATTACTAAAAGTAGACCCCTCATTAGTAAAGTATGGGCAATCCTGATAGAAGGTATCACACATGAAGTCCAATACAAATAACCACAGTTGGCAACCTCATTAAGCCTGGTACACACAGGGTTAAAGGAATTGTCTCCAAGATGCAGATTGAGATAGATCAATAAAAGTTTATAATGGAGTCATCTTTTTCTCTGCATCACCATCTCTGCCAAACTCCATAATTCCAGATTAATGAGTGTTTCTCATTCGGAGGAATAACCACTCTCCTCACTGTAGCAGAGACCGGGCATGAGCTGCTGATGCAAACGACTGAACCCTATGTAACTGTCATTTTTTTAATTTAAAGATTGCTAGTGGCCATGTTCCCACAGATGACTGTAGCAAATTTTGTGCAAACAGCGCAGTATGAGACAGCAGCTAATTTGCTATTAGTCTTCCTTGTCAGAGGTAAATTGCAGCAGGAAGTATTATCACTTGAGTCATTGAAGCAAGAAGGCTAGTGATTGGCAAGGTTGATATTCATACAGCAATATGCCAGCCCGCACTGGCAATGTGGATATTCTAGGAAATTCCAGACATGGTGTTATAAACTGCTACAGGCCAGTACTTAAAGGGGAACTACCATGAGAATGAGAATTTAATATAAGCTTCTTTATACTGGAATAAGAAGTTTTCTAAATACAATCAATTAAAAATTCTGTACCATTTCTGAAATAATCAAGTTTATCTTCACTATTCCTCTCTCTGCATCTGTTTATCTTCATGCTGTCTTCATGCAGGAGTTGGGTGTCAGATATTCATTGACAGTTAGATCCAATATATCTTATAGGGGAGCTCCTTTTGCCTAGACGATGTATTAGAGCTCACTCTATTAAAATCACCAGACATCATGTCTCTCTACATGCAGGAATTGTGCAAAAGGCAATTATTTTGTTAGCTTGTTTGTACTGGAATTGGTTATTTGAGTGAGCTCTTATTCATATGGGGAAAGGGAGCCCACCTATAAGATATATTGGATCTAACTGTCAATGACTATCTGACACCCAACTGCTGCAAGAAGACAGAATGAAGAGAAACAGATGCTGAGAGAGTAATAGTGAACATAAACTTGATTATTTCAGAAACAAATCAGATTTTTAAATTTGTTGTGTAAATTTTCATTTATCGCAATAGTTCCCCTTTAGTATTGGATCTGTGTACAGATGTTTTGATTGCCTATTTTGTAGTCCACTCTCGGTATGTCAATCAATAATTTGTAGATGCACTGCTAGCAACATCATGCTCTTAAGTTACTTCCCTTGCTAGCTAAGGGCAATGGTAGACAAGGGGAATAGTCGCTCACGACAAATCTCTTCTGCAGGATTAATCAACTCCAAGGGTAATGGCAGATGAGGGGAATTGATGAAACAAAACCATATGATTCACATCATATGAATATGCAGAAGAAAGCTAGCTCTATGTTTTACCACTAGCGATTTACACTGATACGAATGCCATTTGTAGCCTACAGGTAGCACAGATTTTTTTTGTGGGAAACAAATCTACTTGTCTGCCATTACTCTGAGGGTGATAACAGTTGGGGAGATTTGTTTCCTGTGGTTAAGCGATTTACACTGATACGAATCCTCGCCAGGCAATTTGGAGCAATTTTAAAAAGCGCGCCGCTCCGTGTGGATACGCGCCGGCGTTTTCAAGCAACGCCGGTGCGCTTAGTGAAATGGCTGTTCTGGGAGGTTCGGGGGCTACAAGTCGCGGCGAGAAGTCGACAGGCGACAAAATGCCCCCGAATCTCCCCGTCTGGCGTAGCCCTAAAGGAATAGTAACACCAATAAATTAAAGTCTTTTAAAATAATAAGAAATATATGTACTGTTGCTCTGCACTGGTACAACTGGTATATTTGCTTCAGAAACACAACTATAGTTTATATCAACAGGCTGCTGTGTAGCCATGGCTGCCCCAAAGCAAAAGGAGAAAAGGCTCAGGATACACAGCAGATAACAGATAAGCTTTGTAGCATACAATGGGATTCTTCAGAACTTATCTGTGATCTACTGTGTATCCTGTGATTGAATGGCTGCCCCCATAGTTACACAGCACCTTCTTTATATCAACTATTGTAGAGTTTTTGAAGCACACACATCAGTTTTACCAGTGTAGGGGAAAACTATGTTATATTGTCAGTCCTTTAAAACACTTTCATCCATGGTGTAACTGTTTCTTTAAGGCTGTGCTACCAAAGGCAACGTATCTCCCCAATCTCTATCCACTGCCAATAAGACAACTAAATCCTTTTGATCCTCTTGGCCAGCCCTGTGTGAATTAGAGTACTGCAAATACATAGCAGAGTCTTAAAATAAAGATAGGAAGTGTCAGTGTGGCAAGGTGTGCCATGTTTTTTTGCACCCCACCCCATGGTCAATGCATGTGCCCGCAGGTTCTTGTCCTCCATGACCTGAACTTCCTGCATGATTACGGTTTTGCCAGGATTTGTCAGCATTGTATTTCACCCCTTCAGTATCCTAAGATGCAGTCATTAAGATGAATTATGAGCTTATCTCCAAAATATTACCTTGGTTTCTTTTACAAAGTTTATTTTACAAAGCTTGATTTAAATCTGGCAAAGAAAGTCTATTATCAAGAAGTAGAAATCCTAGAAACAAGGCAGGAGATCCAACAGCACAAAGCATACATCCTAAAGACACAATGGAAGACGCTTGCTGTGCATTGCTATTCAAACTCATGCGTTTAAGACCCTAAGGTGAGATTTGGCATTTACGTTTTATCCAATAAGACAAACATTGCAGCAAGAGAAGAAATTAAATGCGGATACAAGGGCTGTCCAGCACTTAGAGGAATCCACAAGGCCAAGGAATTTTAGTTAAAAATGACTTTTTTGATCAAAGTTAAAAGTATACTTGCATATCCATGGGCCCTACTCGTTTTGTACCCACCGGGGCACTTACATTTTTTTTTTCAAAATGCATCAGTTAATAGTGCTGTTCCAGAAGATTTCTGCATTGAAATCCATTTCTCAAAAGAGCAAACAGATTTTTTTTATATTTCATTTTGAAATCTGACATGGGGTTAGACATATTGTCAATTTCCCAGCTGCCCAAAGTCATGTGACTTGTGCTCTGATAAACTTCAATCACTCTTTACTGCTGTACTGCAAGTTGGAGTGATATCACCCCTCCCTTTCCCCCACCCAGCAGCCTAACAAAAGAACAATGAGAAGGTAACCAGATAACAGCTCCCTAACACAAGTTAACAGCTGCCTGGTAGATCTAAGAACAGCACTCAATAGTAAAAACCCATGTCCCACTCCATACTATTCAGTTACATTGAGAAGGAAAAACAACAGCCTGCCAGAAAGCAGTTCTCTCCTAAAGTGCTGGCACAAGTCACTTGACATGGGGCAGCTGGGAAATTGACCAAATGTCTAGCCCCATGTCAGATTTCAAAACTGAATATAAAAAAATCTGTTTGTTCTTTTGAGAAATGGATTTGAGTGAAGAAGTCTACTGGAGCAGCACTATTAACTGATGCATTTTGAAACAAACATGTTTTCCCATGACAGTATCCCTTTAATCATCAAATTCCACATATCAGGATTAAGTGTAAAATTAGATGGTAGTAGGAAGGCTACACCAATAAAATGAGATTAAATCCGAATCTGCTGCGAGAGCTGAATGGTGGACTTTAGAATTGTCTCCAACCACCCAGTTTGAATGCGAGGACTGTATACGCTCCAACTGTACACAGAGTGATTCTGTATTATAAAGTTATCAGCACTGGAACGCCCCCACCCCCACTTTCTCTCCCACCCTGCTTTATTCTAATTCTCTTCCTCTTCATTCTCTCTGCCCCTCTATTTTCCTCCAGGGATATGAAACGCTTGAATTCTGTAATCCTCTTTCAGAAAGTCCCCTATCAGTAGAGAGCAGACTGTCAGAGCGTTTGCCTGTGTAGTCTAGGTTTGAGCAGAAGAGCGACCCATTGCCTATGTCACAGTACTATGGGGGTCACAGCTGTCTCCATGTCCTTGAGATTTCGGACAAAGTCACTGATCCTCCCAGGCAAGCGTCTGACAAAATGCTTACAAGGAAAAATCTGAGATTACCTAGCGACTATGCTTTAGTCCTACTCAGCGAACTAACTTCCATAACCCCCCATCCAGAAAGAGCATTCACTGCTCTCATATTTCATCTGGGTGTAATTAGTGATTCATACTCATTCACATTATTGCATTTAGACCAAAATGGTTCAACAAAATATGATAATAATAAACTACAAAAGGAAGTGCCTTTAAATATATCGCAGATGGGAGTAATCTAATCCACTTTCCAGCTGGTCTTTGTTTTTTTAAATAAAAAATTTAAACAATACAAGACATTAGAAAGAAAAAAAAACTATTGTAAAAGTCTTATGGGGAAATGAAGTATGTTTCGCTAATGCAAAGAAAATCTGCAAACACCTTGGCCAACATTGG
Organism: Xenopus borealis; assembly: GCA_024363595.1. Lineage (NCBI taxonomy): Eukaryota > Metazoa > Chordata > Amphibia > Anura > Pipidae > Xenopus > Xenopus borealis. The sequence goes on from CM044438.1 coordinate 95,162,854, forward strand.
TGACCAAGATTTTCATTGTTTGCGTTCTTTCAAACCAATTTGAGACCTTAATGACTTCCTCGCAAACGGCATGTGCAGCGTTTGTGATAAAATTTCACAATCGCAAAAGTTTTTTTGCATCAAAATATTTAACGAACCTCCAGAGCAGATGTTAACGCTAACCTTTTCTTAGTGATAATGAGCAATGTAATAACTGTCAGAGAATGATCTTACGTTGTGAGCAGCGCTAAACATTTGCACAAACACCAATTTGAAGTACTCTTGCGATTTTAATCACATTTCCCCTTTAGAATGTCGTTGCCAACATCATACTCCAAGTTGATTGAATGGTGAACATGCTGTGATGTGAGAGTACTGTATTCTAAAGGGAACTGTGTAATACTGTGATTAAATGAATTCAATTTAAATAAGCATATACAGAGATGATTGCCTGATTTCTTCAGCCTCAAAGACCACTACATTATAATTCATATAATCAAAACCTTTATACAGCATATGTCTATTATTATGCTGTAGTGTATTTTGGAGGGCCAACAAGCAAACAGTAGTAAAAAGCAGTATAAATAAATGACTTACACTGAAGGCCTTACAAGGGTACTGTTCACAAAAGCTTCCAGTCCAATGCATTAAACACTGTATTAGAAGGATAAAAAAACCTATTCCCTGCAGAATTATCTTGAGCCTTGTCACTGAAGGGCACATAGTGATAACAGCAGTGCAAACTGCACCATTGTGGTGGAGCTTAGCATCTCATATGCAGCTCCTCACTAACAGCTGGGTTTGATTTATTCTAATAAAACCCTCGTTTTTGGACAGACCATGAATTAGTTCCTTTAAAACAGACAACCACTTTAAAACCAATCACGGAGATTTCTGTGTTTTTTTTATTACTACTAGTGGTGGTCAGGTCCCACATTAATGAATTTCTTTATGTACTTCAACTTAAGTATTATGTATTCAAAGTTTACTTGCAATTAGTATTTTTTGTGACATATTTACAGTTCTTTTGGCCTATAACTCCTAAGGCTTAACAACCCTAGCAAATAGCCAGCAGTTTGGAAGCCAAAATAAAAGACCAAAAACCCAGACAGCATCTTCAGCTGTAGGCTGGAAATAAACAAAATAGGAATGGTTTTCATTCAAATCAAAATGAAATAAAGACCAGTTGAAAATGTACTGGGAATAAGTCCAGCTACAGTATGGGATCCATTATCCGACAGCCCCTTATACAGATACCCCTGGTAAGTACCACAGGGTCACGTTTCAGTAAAAATAAAATCTTAATTTATGACAAATATTATTTCTCTATAATACTGTGCTTGTTTGTGATGGTTGGTAACTAAACTGGCATAACGTTATACAGGTAAACTAATTCTACTGGTGCAGTTTTAACCTTTAAGTAATTTTGCTAGCCTTGGGGTATGGTGCTCTACATTAAGGGAAAATCCTTTACCTGGAAAAACCCAGGCTTCAAGCATTCTGGATTACAGATCCCATACCTGCCTAACTTATATAACATTAATATTATGGATGCACTGAATCCATAATACAGAATATACGAATATGCAAAATATGAATATGCAAATTAGAGTGAGGAAAGGAAAAAGTGGAAAAAGAATGTTTTACTTCCTTGTTTTGAGATGAAAAGGCATCTGATTTCCCTTCCCATGCCTAATTTACATATGCAAAATAGGATTCGGCTGAATACTTGTGTGGCCAAATCTGAATCCTATTTTGCATATGTAAATTAGGCTGCTGAAAAAGGCTGAATCCTGGCCAATAGAATACTGGATTCGGTGAATCCCTAGTTAATGTAAAGGTTCACTGCCTCACTGTATCCTAAAATAAAGTCTTCCTTATTACCCTCCTCCATGCTCTGATGAAGTGCCCAGTGTTAGGGCATGAAACGTGTTAGAGGTGCTCACCCCCCATGTAACCCCTAAAAGCGTCTGAATAAAGCCAAGCATTTTGATGATTCAAGTACCGGACTCCTGAGATTTCTGGCTATGCGCACGATCGTGTAAAGGTATAGTTGTGTCCAGAATGAAAGGCAAGATTTGCTTGTGTTCTCAATCATAGGCACCAATAATTAATGTTTGGATTCAGCATAATGTCCTAAATTCTCCACAAAGATTCAGCCAAATCTGAAACCTAATTTGCATAAACTACATTAAGAGACATTTTAAAACATGTCACGGTTGTAGTCATATGACTTTAAGGGTTTGGTTTTAGATAGGCTGATAGACTGGATTTTGCCTAATGTGAATTCTGCAAATAGTACTGACATTTTGGAAAAATGTCACAGCTACTCACAAGAATTGAGTGTGCATGTTCCGCTGGTTTCTACTCATGTATCCTCTGGGTATCCTTCCTTCCTCTTCCTAGAAGAGTCTAGATCAGTGCTGTCCCACTCCAATGTTGTGGGCCCATAATCTGCTAGAAGATATGTTTGATGGCCATATAAATAGGGTTGCCACCTGGCCGGTATCTTACTGGCCTGGCCGTTATTTTTTATGGCTGATCCCAATGTTATTAATAGGAAAAAAAGGTAAATATATAGGAAGGCCGGTATTTTTTTCAAGAAAAGGTGGCAACCTTACATATAAATGAAAACAATAATGTAAAAAAAAAAAAATTCTATGCAGCCCCAGCATGGGCAAATTAGGGTATTAGAACCTCCAGCTGAAGAGCCCTGGAAAGGCCATACCAATCATCATATGCTAGACTATAATTCTGATGTTAATAGGAAGTAAAAAAAAAATTGCAGCTTGCAATTAAACAATGGTATTATTAGTTTAGAGCGTATTAGTCATTCTTTGTTGTAGATTAGCATATTACCCATTGCAGTGTAAATTATCTCAGCCAGACTCTAAAGGTGGCCATAGACACTGAGATCCGTTGAGCGGATCTCAACCCGATATGCCCACATTGAAGTGGGCGATATCAGGATGATCCGATCGTGGGCCCTAGGGCCCAACGATCAGATCATAATGTAGGCTAAACGGGTGGTGGATCGCGGGGCTGCATACACGCACAGAAGCACCCGCGATCCAACTAGGTTTTTTGACCTGCCCGATCGAGATCTGGCCGACTTTCGGCCAGATATCGATCTGGGAAGCCCGTTGGATGGCCCCACATACGGGCCAATAAGCTGCCGACTCGGTCTGTCGGCAGCTTTTATCGGCCGGTGTATGGGGGCCTTAAGGTACAGCTTGCTTACATTTGTTGCACAATGTTATTTAACATGTATTGTCGTGTAAACTGGTAAAGGGATGCTGGGAGCTGTAGTTCTCACACATAGACTGCAAAAAGATACCTATTCATCTAAAAGAAATATGCATATGCTGGTGAATATTTTTTTTAATTTCTAGTTCCCTATTCCAATCATTCAAGCTGCAAACAAAATAATACTTTTAGTTGCTGCATGAACACCCCTGAATTCTGGGTAGGTCTGCTGAGGTAGAGAGCACCTAAGTTCCTCTGAGCTTGTCTCTCTTCAAGGCAGGACATATTAATATTTATCTGATTTACACATATTTATAATAGGAAACATGCACAGTATAGCAGTGCTACATGCCTTGATTTATCCACATCTACTGGAGAGTAGTTCATCAAGAGAGGTGCACAGCTAGATAGCCTTTCCCATTACAAACTGCTTGGTCTGCAGATATAGATACGCATTGATGTCATGACGTAGGGGAGGAGTTAATGTTCTGCATTACAATGGACCGTCCCTTTTAACACCTACTAAGTAACTCTATGGGATTCGTGGGCCAAAGATTAAGAGGAGGGTAAGAATCAGCAGGAAGGGTTTGTGCTAATGCAAGAGGAGGGGGAACTGCCATTAATGTGTTCCCAAAGGTGCAGCTAAAGGATTTCACTGTCTTACTCCCTTCTCGGGAAGGCAGGGGGAAGGGAAAATGCTGCAGAGATGCATTAAGGCACAAATCCATTACTGGAACACCTTTAGTGGAGCCCAAAAGAGGAACACAATTTCAGCATGTCAGCAAGTTGTGCTTCCTTTGCAAGCCATACTCAATCTTCAGTGTGACCGTGATGCTTGGCATCTGCCCAGATAACTAGGGCACAGATCTGTGTAAAAGCACCTTATGTTCCCACTCTGCTATCCTGAAGGCGTAGGAAAGTATTTTGTATTTATAGCTTACTTTGTGCATGAGTAAAACCTATCCACACATTCATCACTGACCTACAAGGCTTAAAATATTTCAGTCTGCAATCACATGGTGTAGAGAGAAAGCTGCAGCAGTCCCTACACGCACTTCTTCATTATTGTTTTTTTGTGGGAGCGAAAGGCTCCTGATCTGGGGGGATATAACCCTATGGAAATTAAATACTATATTTCCATGTCCCGCCTCATTCACTCAAGTTACAATGATTCTATCAAAATCTCATTCGCTCTTCCCCTGGGTGACCAAGTTGCATATTTCACAAGGGTCATTTGCTGCTGGATTAGAGCAACAAATGTTAGCAGAGCAGACTTCTCAGAAGCACTGCAAGCCCCTAGCATGTACCACCACTGGCTCCCACAGAAAAAAACAGCAATCGGCAGCAGCTTGGTCTTCTAAAAAGACATATATATTATATACAAAAACCAGCGCCAAATTTCCCCCCACCAGAATTCTTGCTATAGCAATCACCTAAAAGCACTCATGCAGGTCATGTGAGGCAAATGTCATTAGGAAACATGACAGTCCGTGTTTCTCATCAACAATTGACTGAAAAATGCTGGCTCAAGGTGCTAGATTGTTTCCATAGCAGGCAAGTGCTTTGGCACCACCTTCTAAACTACTAAAAGAATCACATGAACCAAAAACAAAAAAATTGTGTAATAGCAAACACTTAATTTCTGGACATGTTGTCACCAGTCATTGACTTAAAGGAGAAGGAAAGGTTTTTTTACTTGGGGTGCCAAAACCCCAGGCTAGTGCAGGATATTTCCAGCAAGCACTACGGATCGATCATCTTCGGGCTTCTTCTTTTTTCTTGTAACTTATCGTGCACAGTAGCGGAAAAATCGAAACTTTAATGAGAAAGTCCCTATTTCGTTCTACTGCACAAGCGTCAACTCTGGGAAATTTGAAGATAGAAGAAGCAGAATACAATCGATCCGTTGTGCTCGTTGGAAGCAGCCCAGGCTGGCCCAGGGTTTCAGGTACGTTTTGTCACCCCCCAAGTAAAAAGACCTTTCCTTCTCTTTAAAGGGGATACATTAAAAAAATAAACTGATGCAGTCTTACTCAGATTACTTACTTCTCTAGCACTTTTGAAACTGATCTTAATTTTCTATTTCTAGTAGTTGCTTACTTCAGCTAGCTGATTTTGTCCCCCGCGTGGCCCTAGCCTTATTGATTATGCACCACCTGAATAGCGTTCCCAATAATTTTTTAATATTTCATACATTGAAAGACAGTGGAGTATACACTCTACTCTATATACATGAAGTCTCAATCAATAGGAATATAAAGCTTAGGCAATAAAAGACTACAGAGAGATACTTTGGATAGAGAAAAGACCCTCCATTACACAGGATTCAGACTCCCACAGAAGTTTATATTTACAAATGATTTTGTGAATGGAGATGTGCCGTTAATCATCAAGTCAATAGCTTCTAGGTTGTCAAGGCTGAAATTGTCATGGGTTATTAGCTGCACAGTATATATGCAGCTCCCATCTGTTTGCTTGGGGTGCATGCTATACAATACCAAAATGTAAACAGTTTCTAAAGAAACAATGCAACAGTCAAAGTCATTCCATGTGCCAGAGGTCTATCAAAATAAAAACACTTGAATGGCACTATTTTCTTTCTCTGGCTGCAAAGTGTTCTGCTACTCTTGCAGCCTGTTCTGATTTTACCTTTTCTGTCCTTTCATTAGGCTAAATTTTAATTCGACCTCTCACACACTAAAGGTAGCCATACTTGGAGAGATTCGCTTGTTTGGCGATGCTGCCAAATGAGTGTAGCTCTCCCCGATATGCCCATGACGCATCAATGAACAGATGCAGCTGCGATCCGACTGGATTTTTAGTCCTGTCTGATCAACATTTGGCCGACTTTTGGTCTGTCGGCAGCTTTTAATCGGCCTGTGTAGTGCCATCTTAAGTTTAGGTGCAAGTCTCTAAAGTGAATCAGGCCATTATCTATGAATTACTCTCAAACTGTCCTGGGATGGAAACAAGAGCTGCAGCGGGCGATTTGGGCGAGATCTGGGTAGGAAACCTAGTCGACCATCTACATTCATCAAAAGGCCTAAAGTAGAGGTCAATAATGGTGAAATTTGGGGTGAAAACATATTTGCTGTCCTACATAATCTTGGCACTATAGATCAATATCAAGTACAACAATGTTTTGGCATGAGTTAAGTGGGATGGGGGTGTCTGGATCTGAAGTTGGCTGGTAACAAAACATCTGAAGTGTGGATGGAATTTTTTTAAACATAAAGCTGTTAGATAAAATTGTTCATGTGAAATGGGTGTAACAAGGCTTAAACTGCAAGCTAATACAGCAGAAAAAATGAAAGGGAATTGCATTTTAGTGTAAAATGCAATTTGTCCCTGACAGACCTGATTTTAATCCATCAAAAACAGACTGACTGGCACATTTAAATTAATAAGCCCGAAGGTTAGTGCAACACAGGGCTAATTCTTAGAATCAGAATAAACACAGACCAAGAATCAGTCAGTCAATCTGCTGGTGTCTGAGCTCCTGTATCTGTGCTCAAGGCACTGCATTGGCCTGGGTGTTGATACATTGAGTGGCTTTCAGAGTGAAAATACATACTGACAAGTTTAGGCCATAGTTCTGTCCCAACAACCAGCCAGTAAACTGGCAATTTGGCCAGGCCTTTATGACGCATCACTGTTTTTGCTAGGGAAAACCATCAGGGCTAGGACAAGATTATCAATTTGGCAGGGCATGTTTCTGTCCCAATAACCAGCCAGTCATCATGGCTAACCATTGAATGAATAATCATATTATTAATAAGCCAGGCAATTGTTGTATCCAAATAACAAGCCAATTAGCTGGTAATTCAGCCAGGCCTTTAGGATGTATCACTTTTTGTTGTTGTTAGGGAAAATCATCAGGGCTAGGGTGAGATGGGATAAAGGAGAATCCTTCTGCAAACATTGCCGTAAATGCAAACATAAGAAGCAGCGATCCTCATATTGATTTATCCATGGACTGGGCCCTATAAAAACCAGTAAACATTGTTAACATTTTCTTACCATCTCTTTCATTTTGTTAACCTAAATGTAATCCCACATTAGTTTTTAAAATCTTTCAATTCTCTGCTACGATCCAGTTCTCAAAGGAATACACCCTGGTTGGTACAAACTTTACAGTGGTCATAAAAAGCCTCCTCCCAATATAAAGCTGAACCATTCCTCCTGTAGTAATGTTTTCATGTGTTTGGAAAGAACAGTTTAATCTCTTTGTCCGGCATGTCACCATATGTAGTTTGCTTATTAAGTTATGTCTGAATTGTGTATCCTCGTGTTTGGCACAGTCAGGCTGGCTTCTATAATATAGCATAGCTTCATACTTCAGAAAATGGACCACATAGACAGATTAAAAATGGCCTAAGATCATAGAGCTCCAACACTGGGCTCAAATTAAGCTTTCTGTTATAGAATGACAGCAGTCATGCACAACTAGTGATTTGCTGACACTCCTTCTTCCTAAAGGAGGTAATGTAATCCTGCCAGCACTCTCTCTTTAATGTAGTACTCTAAAAAGAGAAGGTTAAAATGATCTGTCAAAGGCAAGAGCCAGATTCCACTATGAACTCATGTGACATGTGTCTATGTGAGGAGAGGAAAATCCATGCACCTCTTGTCTAGTCTCCTCATTACTTCTCCCCATCTAGAAGGCATGCAGGCTGGCACTAAACATGCTTTGCCTATAACCAAGACATCTATGGAAGAGCGGGTGGGACAAAAAATGCTTATTTCTCATTTTTGCCCAGCTCACTTTCTGCACAATGACCGGTGAAACGGAGTCCCACAACTAATTGCCATTCATATAGGAGGGTATGCTCTAGGGGACATTTAAAGAAGAAATGTAATGTATCCCTGATTCTTCTTCCTGAAAACAGAATGCATCCTACATGACTAAAAACTCATGTTATTTGTCAGAAAATGTAGCTAATAATTTTTATTAATGTATATTCATTTTTTTAAATTAATTGTATGTCCAACATGCAAGCGACTATGGCACTAGGACAGAAGATTTTGGCAATTCTGCACCAGTAATACATACTTAAATACACACAAGGCAGTGGAAAGCCTATTTTGCCACCAGTAAAGACAAGCCTGTGAGCAGGCCCTCCTACTACAATGGCACTCTGTGCAATTGGTCCAATGGCAGCTTCTATTAAGAATTTACACCAATTAAAATATAGTAATGTTGCAAAACAATGTTCACGCAAACACCACAAATGCATTTTCTATATCTCAGTAATAGGATTACTTTTTAGGGAAATTGTGCAATAAACTCCTGTTCTTGCACTCCATTTTATCACTCACAGCAATGGGTTGTTTCTAGGGAAGATTGTGAATATACACAATGTAGTTGCAACCATAGGAGCTACATTTATTACAATGACACGTAGCACTTGTCAAAGCAATCTCTTGCTTGCATTTGAGACGAAAGCCACAATATGCTCTACGTGAGATTGTTTGCTTTAAATAACATATGAAGGATTGGATCTGTACCAAATGTGTAATATTCACTATTACTATCTCTTTATTTGGGTGTGTCCATGTTATGTGTATATATATATATATGTATATATTATATATATATATACACACACAGAGCCCCAAGCAGCACTCAACAGGCCCAATATATACGTGATACCCATGGCGTTCATGTAGGGTTGCCACCTGGCCGGTAAAAATGAAGGTTGACCCCAATGTTATTAACAGGAAAAAAAGATAAATATACTGTACACGAAGGCCGGTATTTTTTTCCAGAAAAGGTGGCAACCCTTCGTCCATGGCATCCTATAGAAAGTCCCTCTGGCTACACAGATAAAGCCTTTGAGTATCACAGGTAAAGAATCTCCCCCGAATCTCCCCGTCTGGCCTTGCCCTTAAAGTGGACCTGTCACCCAAAAAAAATATTCAAAATCACTATTTTATCACATTAGTCAAGCAAAATGAACATTAATTACACTATATAAATTATTTTAATCTTGTTTTCTTCAGTCTGGGAATTCATAATTATAACAAACAGGCAGGAGCCATTTTGTGGACACTGTTATTAAGGCAAGCCTTGCATCATCTCAGAATCTTGTTTTTGCACCAGAATTGGGGACCAGATGTCTATCCCCATGTCCTGGCTACACAATTAAATGGTTAAGAGAACTGGGGGAATGTGTGGGGAGCAGTGGCATCTAGGAAGTGCTGAATGGAAAGTGAAAGTAATGGTCTGCCCCGCCTCTATGCCTCAGGCATAGAGGAGTGGCAGACAATATTTGATTGAGAGCTGAGATTTTCAAATGAGCTTAAAACAGCTATGAATGCTTTAATTAAAATTTGAAATTGGATTTCATGTTTGATTTGAAAAGGACTTTTATTATACAGATTTTTGTGTCTGGGTGACAGGTCCACTTTAAGGTTTAATTAAACCTGGCCATACACAGGCAGATTAAAGCTGCTGAATTGGCCACAACAGACCAACTCGGCAGCTAAAGGTGGCCATACACGTAGAGATCCGCTCGTTTGGCGATGTTGCCAAACGAGCGGATCTCTCCCCGATATGCCCACCTTGAGGTGGGCGATATCGGGCTGATCCGATTGTGGGCCCTAGGGCCCAACGTTCGGATCAGTACGGGTGGTCGGATCACGACCGTCCGTACTGATCCGACGGGATTTTTAATCCTGCCCGATCGACATCTGGCCGATGGCCAAAGGCAAGTAAGCAGAGAGTAATGCAGGATACTATAACGGCATCTGTAAAAATACAAACATAGGAGAGAAGAGCTGTACATACTGTTTTGCAGGATTGCACCAACATTTAATTACATATGATACAGGGATTTACAGAGATGAATTAGACAAAAGAAAATAGGAGTTTGGCAGCTTTACTTTAAATGCAGAGAATAGAATTAGGGAAGTAGCAGCAATATTCCTGTACTCCTTACTGCAGGCAGACTAAAGGTGGCCATAGATGTTAAAATCTTTATAAGATTTTTTCATGATCATAAGACCAAGCTTATCTTGAAACATCTACTTAAATGTATGATTTGTCCAATGTATGATTTGTCCAACAACTAAAAAGACCATCAAGCAATAGTGGGTACTGTGGGTGTAGCTACCTGCTTAACCCTGCAAACAATTGGACAGTTGCTAAATTTAACAATTTGACAATTTTCTAACCTGTCTGATCGATTTTCTGACCGATGTCGGATGAAAAATGGTTAGATGCACGATTGTTCGTTGCCCACTAACCTCATGATAATTTGACGCATTGGTCGGATGGAACTAAAATTGGTCATTAAGGAGAGTAAAATATTAAAGTCTGTGGTGACCTTAACATGGTATACTTAGAATATGAAGTGGCAGCAGGAGTTTACATTTTACATAGTATTTACTTGGTAAGTTAGGTTGAAAAAAAAGACACATGTCCATCAAATTCAGCCCTTTTTATGCCCATATAAAACCTGCTAAATAGCTAGTTAATCCAAAGGGAAAAGAATCTTCATTAGCCTCTTCAATTTGCCCCAGAGGGGAAAAATTCCTGATTCCAAGATGGCAGGATCAGCTTTTCAGTAACCCTGTATTTTCTCACTTGCTAAAAGCCATCCAACCCTTTCTTGAAGCTATCTAAGGTATCAGATAGTACAACCGTTTCAGGGATAGCATTCCACAACTTTACCACCCTCAGTGTGAAAAAAATTTTTTCCAAATATTGGGATGGAACCAATTTTTTACTAAGAAAAATGCACTTGTCTGTTGGAAGGACCAACAGGTCAATAAAACATTATATGGACTCCCTTATATATTTACACTATATTTTCACCCTTTAAAGCTTCTTCTCCAGCAAAAACAAACCCAACTTTCTTCATAATGGATACTTTATTTACCCTTTACAAACTAAGTTGCCCTTCTTTGGACATTCAATAATATGTCTAGAAACCAAAACTCCATGGCAAAATCTATATGTGGCTTTGCCAGCATTTTGTAAATGAAAAATGGCCCTCTCCTCCCACATATCTATGCCCCTGGGATTGCATGAAAGGCCAATCCAAAATTAAAATGTATAATATTAGTAAAATATCTATGATGGGAGGGCAATGATAACCTCCAGTGACTAGCAGCTTTAGTAAAATGCCATTACCGGATGAATGCAAACAGAGCGGAAACATCCTCCGTTTAACGCTAGGCTTCCCTATCATGCTGCAGTACATTCGCTCCCTACAGGAATCTGTCACACAGCACTATTTTTCCACCCTAACACAATCAATTCCTGCATAGCTCTTCCAATAAATGTATCCTTTCCACATACAGGCACTGAACCCACATAACATATACAGGATCATTACTTCTCACTGCCCCTGCCAACCTTTTCAGACAAAATTATGCATAGTACCTGCAGGGTAGAAGGGAGATGGATAACAAAGACCCATATATAGATTGGTTTTTTTTTTTTCAAAATGTGTGCGGCACAAAATCCACAAAAAAACGGTGTCACGTACATGGAAAACATCCCTGTTGGAACTCTAGAAATCTGGGTACAGACCTGAGGGTACCCCTAATTTGGATATCTTTCAGGTGACAGAAGGAATAATATACAGGACAGTTGATTACTATTATATTTAAAATTCTGCTTCTATCAACTGCAAAATTGTGTATCAGAGACATGGTCTATGAATAAAATATTGCTTCCTTCTCAGAGGCTTAATTATACAAGCATTTGGACACCAAACTTGGTGAAGCAGAAAACTGAATAATGCTGGCATAGACAGAACCTACCATGGATGCCCAAAGCAATTCTTATGGCTGGGCTGCCAAGAATACCATGCTCACAACTCACAGCTATTTTAGGCTAAGGCCAGACGGGGAGATTCGGGGGCAATTTGTCTCCTGGCGAGAAGCGGCGCACTTTTTGAAATCGCTCCAAATTGCCTCGCGAGTCAATTTGGAGCGATTTCAAAAAGTGCGCCGCTCCGTGTGAATAGGCGCCGGCGTTTTCAAGTAACGCCGGTGCGCCCCAGGACTTGGCTATTCGGGGAGGTTCGGGGGCTACAAGTCGCGGCGAGAAGTCGCCAGGCGACAAATTGCCCCCGAATCTCCCCGTCTGCCCTAGCCCTTATGGTAGATGCACATCAAAGCCTTGTAAGTAGCACAAAATGTTCATCACACCAAATGAGCCCACAGAACAGGGGTTTCTGGTGGGGGCTAAGTAGTAATTTCCTAAAACAAAGAAAAGGAAACATATAGTACATATATAGTAAATGTTGCATTGTATTTCTGTATGGCAGGGATTCTTAATCTATGAGTCGGGCCCCAAAATATGAATCCCTGCAAACTAACATAACTAAAATGAGGAGTAAAACTGCTTTTTGAGTCACACAGCAGATTTCCCAATTGGAATCCATTGTGAAAAAGGTCAATGCATGCTGCTGTGCAAACAAACCCAAATCAAAAAGGAAGACACAAAGTCAGTAGCTTTGAGATTCTGTAGCAGATGGGCAAAGAGCAGGCAAAATGCATTAGACGGCACAGAGATATTCTGCGTTCCTGAATCTCTGCCTTTGAAGATGAATGAAGACTTCATAGATGTGTTCAAGTGGTGTTGGATTTAAATAGAACAAAACTATTCAACCTGTGGCCTTCAGGCCAAATGCAGCATCAAAAACGACTTTAGTGTTGCTCTTGGCTCAGTACAGGCTTATGAACAGTACAAAATGGATGTATAGATAGCACCAAACTCACAAAGCAGATACATTCTGATACAGACGAAGACCAGGATCAGAGTCCTTTTTTTTTTTTTTTTAAAGCAGTGATAAAACTGATCCCTAATTTCAATGCTTCAGTCAAAAGAAAGACTAAACTACATATAATTAAAATTAATGGAAGTATTCACAGCTTTGGAGGGGCTGTCAGTCCAAGAAATCATCTCAACCATCCAACCTTTTTTGGCTTCCCTGGGCCACATTGGAAAAAGCAAAGTTATCTGGGGCCACACATGAAATACACAAACACTTTTGATTTGTACAAGTAAAGAAAATGCACAGAAAAGAACTACAATACCAGTTGGATATACACTGGATGGAGCTATACACTGGAATATGGGACACCTGGATATTAAATAGACTTATTATTATATTATTATTATTACTACTAACTGGGCAATGGGCAGAGTCCCCCCCCGCCTACTCCTATATCCTTTGCAACATGACGTTTCCTCTGGAACCAAGCATTTCAAGCTGGGCCACATTCATATCCAACCTGGGTCGCAGATTGGACACCCCTGATCTAAACAATGAATGCACTGAAACAAAAAAAAAAAGATAATTTTTTTTTTTTAACTTTCCATATTAACATCCACTTGAAGAGAAATTTACAGTGTGCCAGGCCCAGTGCTCTATTGTTTCAGGACTGGTGCCAAAGTTCTATTGTCCAAATAGCTGCTCATTAACAACTAAGTTTAAGCCCCAATCATTCCTTTACCTGAATCAGTAAGTGTGCTGCTCCAGTCATGGCATACCAATGGGTCAATAAAAACACCACATAGCAATTGATTCAGTTGACAGCCATCAGGCAAAAATGGAAAGCAAATATAATAAAGGAAGAAAGCTGAAAATGTGAGTATTGATTTATTCTGGTCGTAATTATGTACAGTGGTAAACAAGCAAAAAGTTGTATTTTTCTCTCTATGGACTTATATACTGGCAGATTTGTGATATGTACAAGTTGAAAGAAAAGAAAGCTATGGACTTGGGTTTAGCTTGCAGGATAGATCAGGGAATGGATATGAAATAATGTTCGCACAATGCACAAAGGTTCCCTACACGGCCAAGAGTGTCAGTGTCATGACAGCAGGAAAGCCATTAATGAGATTAAAAAGTGACTGTGGGGGGGGGGAGAAAGAGTCAGACTAAACCCACAGGCTACTGATCTCCAGTTAGACAGATTAGATCCTGTTAAGCAGATCTTCCACTAAGAAAAAAAAAACAGGAATATGGCTGGAGAGCATAAAGTCTCCAGGAATGCATAAAAAACAATAAATGCTGGAAGCAGTATATATATTTCACAGTCACAGTAAAGTTGCCATATTATTAATGTAGTCACCGATATACCACACAAGCATCAAAAGAACAGCTGAGTTCCTTGCAAAACCACTCAGGCCCTTCAATAATTTTCATTTTACTGAATAACAAATCCTAAACTAAAATGATGTTCTCTATAATATTTAACTCAAAATACTTTTTGCAACAGTATTTTATCTTAGTAGATTCTTTTGCAGAACATCTGTGTATCCTGATCATTCACTCTTCTGTGATCTGATTGTTGGCCAGGGGTCAGTCAGATCAACTTGGCTTGACCCAACAACTGGTCTGCAAAATCTAGAACAGATTCATTGGTATGGATTCTTAACAAAAGTAAATGAAATAATCCACATAATATAAACAGGGCATTTTTTTAAAGGGGTTGTTCGCCTTCCAAACACTATTTTCAGTTCAGTTGTTTTCAGATTGTTCCCCAGAAATAAAGGCTTTTTTTCAATTACTTTCCATTATTTAATTTTTTACTGTTTTCTATTTAAAATCTTAGTTTAATGTTGAATGTTTGTGTCTTTGGTGTTTGAGTCTGGCAGCTCAGTAATTCATATGGAGAAAAAGGAATTACCCTCTTACACTCTGGACTTCCAAACAATATCAGAGGAATCAGCAACCTCGTATTCACTGTAGAGGAGAAGAAATTAACCAGCACAGCTTGTGTAATGCTGGCAGGGATAAACCCTTGCTAATTTATTGAGGGATGCAGGCCCAGACTGGCAATCTGTGGGTTCTGGCAAATGCCAGAGGGGCTGCTATAAGGTCCCATAGAAAGTCAGTATTTAGTGGGCTGGTGGGGGCGGTTTGGGCCTCTATGTGGGGTGATTGGGCCTCTGTGTACCTGAAATGCCAGGGCCTATTTTAATTCTCAGTCTGGAAATTCAGGCTGTCCCGTGCTTGACAAAGGGGTTACACCCCAAAACATAGCATCTCGCAATAAATTAGCAAGGGTTTATCCCTGCCAGCATTACCCACAAACTCCAAACGGTTACAATTTTACAACACTTAGTTGATACATTTTTTAGCAGCATCTCTGGAGTATTAGCAATTATTGTATCAATTCTAACAGCTTCCTTTAAAGGAGAAAGAAAACCACCAAGGCAGTTTATTGCCAATAGATTAACCACAATATTGCAAGCTATAAGACAATTTATTCTGCAGAATGCTTTACCATGCCTGAGTAAACAGCTCTAGATAATCTCTCTGTTTGTTTAGGATAGCAGCTGCCATATTAGCTTGGTGTGACTGCACTTTCGGTATCCCCCTGCTCACACATAGCTCTGGGCGCAGAATACAGCAGGGAGGGGGAGAGAGGAGCAAACTGAGCATACTCAAGCCCTAGACCTGGAGGTTTATGCTGAAAACCGGGAGTCTGATACAGAAGCTCATGTGTATACATGGGTCCCCAACCTTTTTTTTACCCGTGAGCCACATTCAAATGTAAAAAGAGTTGGGGAGCAACACAAGCATGAAAGAGTCACTTGGGGTGCCAAATAAGGGCTGTGATTGGCTATTTGGTAGCCTCTATGTGGACAGGCAGCCTACAGGAGGCTCTACTTGGCACTATACTTAGATTTTCTGCAATTAAACCTTGCATCCAAACCAGGAATTCAAAAATAAGCACCTGCTTTGAGGACACTGAGAGCAACATCCAAGGGGTTGGAGAGCAACATGTTGCTCACGAGCAACTGGTTGGGGATCACTGCAATAGAAGGACAGAAATTCTGTGTTTCTTTTGGCAGAGGACTCAGAGCAGAATTACTTTAAGGGCTTACTGGTGTATTCATATAGACCTTTCTGATAAAGCTTACATTGTTTTACCCTTTCCTTCTCCTTTAATGAAATCCAGGGATTCTGCTGAGCAGGGACAAAGACAAGAAATGTATCCTTTAAATGTATCAATTTAGAACAGTTTTAAGGGGTCAGTGAACCCCCCCCCCCTAGAGCTGCTTTAGAAGGTGAAAAATTACACTTTACACTTCAATATTAGAAAATAATTAGAAAGAAATTGGAAAAAGTCATTATTTCTGGTGATCTATCTGAAAACAACTAGTTGTTTGAAGGCAAACAACCCCTTTCTAGATTTGTATGCGTGGACAAAAATCATGAACTGCATTTTTGCGTCCAGGACAAAGCAAAGCATTACTATATCTAGCGCAAACAGGATAGGATTCTAAAATGTTGTTTCTACAAAATAAATATATAGTTTTCACGATGTTTACCCCTTCATTTTAGTTTAGACACTGTGAAAATTAATTTTCTTTGTAAAAAGACATGACATGTCCCAATGGAGATTTCCTCTGCCACATGATCCATCTTCAACAAGTGTAGCCTTTATTTGTCCAATATGTTCCTTTTGTCGCTTGCTTTCAACAATGACTTCAATGCAACAAATTAAATAGATGCTTTTGAGGGTGGGCTGGCATATCATCAGGCTGATCTGGTAAAGCTGGTCATGAAGGAGGCCACAGACATCCGCAGTACTGTGCTGCAACTTTTTATTCCAAACTCACAGATGAGTTTGGTTTAAAAAGTGCTGTGAGTTTGGAATAAAAAGTTGCAGCACAGTACTGCGGATGTCTGTGGCCTCCTTCATACCTTTTGAATATTGAAAACTTTCGGTCTTCACGGTGTGTGACTCAATTAAGAAGGTGAGCTCACATTTATAAAGGAAAGGGACGTGCTGGGAAAATTGTATAGGATTACTGGTAAAGCTTGTTGTGACTGGATGCTAATAAAGCAGGGATCACAACTTAATCGCCTATTTATGGAAAAGCAGAACTAACAATCAGAATTTTAAAAACTACAAAATTGCCTCTTACAAAGGTAGTACAGAGTCCTAACATATGTACAGCATATCATTTAATTGTTTGGTTAAGTGCACAATATTGTGGTGTTATCTCAAGTAAGTAAATAACAATCCTTAAGTGATACATTTGCTTGCAAAGTGATAATTTATTTCCCTACCTGAAGTTGTGTCTACACAATGATAAGCATTAAAGAAACTCAGCAGAACAGAATGTTTTCTAGATTATAATATAAATAAACTACGCTCATTCATAATGATTGTGACAGGCAATGATTTTGAGTTATGAAGTATGACGTATTTTAAAGGAAAACGATATCCCCAAAATGAATACTTGAGGAATTAAGTGTCATATATCAAATTAAGTGGCATATTAAAAAATCTTATCAAACTGGAATATACATTTAAAGGGGTTGTTCACCTTCAAACAACTAGTTGTTTTCAGATAGATCACCAGAAATAACAACTTTTTCCAATTACTGTCTATTTTCTATTTGTAACCGTTTTTCTAATATTGAAGTGTAAAGTGTCATTTTTCACCTTCTAAAGCAGCTCTGGGAGGGGGGGTAGCCGACCCCCCCCCCTGTTCTAAACTGATACATTTAATGGATACATTTCTTATATTTGTCCCTGCTGAGCAGAATCTCTGGGTTTCATTACAGGCAGCTGTTAGAATTGATACAAAAGTTGCAAATACTCCAGAGATGTTGCTATGAAATGTATCAAATAAATGTTGCAAAATTGTATCAGTTTAGAGTCTGCACCTGAATTACTGAGCTGCCACACTTAAAGGGGTGGTTCACCTTCAAGTTAACTTTTAGTATATTGTAGAAGGGCCAATTTTAAGAAACTTTTCAATTGGTCTTCATTATTTATCTTTCATAGTTTTTTAATGATTTGCAATTTTCTTCTGTTTCTTTGCAGCTTTCAAATGGGGGTCACTGACACCATCTAATAACAAATGCTCTGTAAGGCTACAAATGTATTGTTATTGCCACTTTTTAATACTTATCATTCTATTCAGTCCATCTCCTATTCATATTCCAGTCTCTTATTCAAATCAATGCAGGGTTGCTAGGTTAATTTGTACCCTAGCAACCAGATTGCCGACACTGCAAACTGGAGAGCTGCTAAATAACTATAAAACTACAAACAATAAAAAACCAAAACCAATTGCAAATTGTCTCAGAATATCACTCTCTACATTATACTAAAAGTCAACTCAAAAGGTGAACAACCCCTTTAAACACAACAGACAAAAACATTCAACTTTAAACTTAGATTTTGGGAAAAACAGTAAAAGATAAATATTGGAAAGTAATTGAAAAAAAGTCTGAAAACAACTGAACAGGAAAAAAATGTTTGGAAGGTGAACAACCCCTTTAAGTAAACATTGCCCTTTTACATCACTTGCCTTGAACAACCATTTTGAGATGGTCTGTGTGCTGCCTCAGAGATCACCTGACCAGAAATATTTCAACTCTAAGGGGAAGATTTACTAAGGGTCGAATTCGAGGGTTAATTAAATTCGATCGAATTTTATCCCTTCAAATTCGAATATCAAATTGTTTGTATCGAATGATTCGAAGATTTTAAGCATTCAATCAAATTTTTTTAATTCAATCTTAAAATGCTGAAATAACCCTATTGGAGCTTCTCAAGCAAGAAAACAAGAGAGAGTTCATATTAGTGTACCCAAGCTACCCAGAAATTCTCTGGATGGCAGGGAGTGATATTTGAATATGACCAAACTGTGCTAAATTTTATTGCCAGTTGGCAGTATAATAGCGCCAAACATGGAATATTACGTTGTTGTTTATTTCCAGAGACCCATAAATATTTCTACACTGGGATCCCAACGGTCTTGGTTTACCACTAGTCAAATATACAGTATATTTTATCCCTGTGCTACACATAATGAAACTAGACACAGTTGGGAGGCACCACACGGCAGACACAGACCATTGAGTGTACATAGCTTATTTCATGCTACATTATTTATAAGCCTTTGAAAAACTTAATGGGAAGTTTTACGAGAAAAGGCTAGATAATCAATTCTTTAGCAAAAACACTTTAAATAGCAAGCATACATAAATTCATCCAATATAGCTGTGCTATCATTTAGCACTTGGTTTTTATTTTAGGGACGCACCAAATCCAGGATTTGGTTTGGGTTTTTCAGATGGATTTGGATTTGCCTGAATTCTTGTGTCTGACTGAACCAAATCCAAATTTGCATATGTAAATTAGAGATGGGGAGGAAAATCACGTGACTTTTCATCACAAAAGGAAGTGGAAAAACTGTTCACACTTTTTGCTTTCCCGCCCCTAATTTTAATATGCATATTCGTATTTGGTTCGACATTTTGTATCCATGAAAGAATAAAAGAGTAGCACCATTACCAATCTCTGTTAAAGGAGTTGTTCACCTTTTGAGTCACCTTTTAGCATACCTCCCAACATTCTGGGAATGGAAAGAGGGAGAAGTGTGGAGACGTCAAAAATTTTTGGTCATATCCCTTATTGCATCCACACACCCTAATTACCACGCCCATTTTACTAAATTTGCCAGGTTCTGAAAGTTTGAACACATTTCTGTAGTTTTTATGTTTTATTACAGTTTTGCTAATGACGGTGAATTGCCCTTTAAAGTCTAACTTCTCCCAAGGGACAAAACTGTTACAAATTTATCATGTATCTATTCTGGCCTCTCTGCCATTAAGTTAGAAACATTGTATCTTTTCTGGCTGTTCAGTGCAGAGAAATTGTGAATCTCCAGTACTAACACAGGACTGCGGGCTGAGCTGTCAAAAGCGGGTCTGTCCTGCTCAAAATAAGACAGTTGGGAGGTATGTTTTAGTATGATGTTGTGATATTCTGACACAATTTGTCATTGGTTCATAAACAAGGAAAACAAACAGAAAGCTTACTTAGAATTGGCCATTCTATTACATATTAAAAGTTAACTTAAAGGTGATCCACCCCTTTAAAGCTCAGACATTTTTTCTGCTGTCAGACTGCAGGACTTAAGGGCATTCTGTCAAAGCACACATGAACATGCAAGAGTCATGCAAAATCTTCCACCTATAAGGGCAGTGGCTGACAGGGAGATTTGTTGCCCTTGATAAATATTCACAACTGCAGGGCAACAAATCTCCCGAAAATGCTTCTCCATTGGAAATAATTTAAATTGTCGGTGGTAAGGCCAAAGTGTTGCTTCGTTCTTTCAAAGAAGTTTCCGAAGTTGCCTCTGGAGGTTTTTATTACAGCATCGGCTACAGAAACGGGCTGCTAGGTAGCCATGGAGGTAGTCAATCAAGAACAGTATACAGAGTATCACACAGTCTATAGTAAACAGCGGTATTCAACAGGCTTCATCTGTTATCTGCTGTGTATCCTGTGCCTGTTCTCCATTTTCAGCCTCGAATGACTGCCCCCATGGCTACACAGCAGCTTGTTAATGTAAACTATAGTAGTGTTTCTGTAGTATACATACCAGTTTTACCAGTACAGAATAGACGGTAAAGTGTATATTATGCTTTATATAATACAATGATATAATAATGTGGGGGCTAACAGCTGTGTCCATTAATAAAAGCCATATCAACACAAATCAATATGGGAACTTAGTTGCCCTTTTTGTGTGTCTGCCAGAAACCTGTTCAGGTGGCACTGGCCTAATTGTAAACTTGGCTTGGATCAAGCTGCATTATCAGTCAGGGGGGGATTTGCATATAATGCACCACACTCAATTTTACCTTAAAGGGGTTGTTCACCTTTGAGTTAACTTTTAGTATAATGTAGAGAGTAATATTCCGAGACAATTTGCAATTGGTTTACATTTTTATTGTTTGTGGTTTAATAGTTATATAGCTTTTTATTCAGCAGCTCTCTAGTTTGCAGTGTCAGCAATTTTGTTTGTAGGGTACAAATTACCATAGCAACCCTGCATTGATGTGAATAAGAGACTGGAATATGAATAGGAGAGGGACTGAATAGAATGATAAGTAATAAAAAGTGGCAATAACAATACATTTGTAGCCTTACAGAGCATTTGTTTTTAGATGGTGTCAATGACCCTCATTTGAAAGCTGCAAAGAAACAGAAGAAAATTGCAAATCATTAAAAAACTATGAAAAATAAATAATGAAGACCAATTGAAAAGTTTCTTAGAATTGGCCATTCTACAATATACTAAAAGTTAACTTGAAGGTGAACCACCCCTTTAACCCTTTAACTAATAATAAGGTAAACCAGGAAACATTAACAGCTTCAGTCTAACTCCAACACATTAGCATATGTTCATGTAGTTTTGTTTTGTTGTTCATTAGGACAACATATTCCTGTTTTAAGTTTGTTTTTATGGTGCCAGGTTTATTGGTATGTGTGGCACATAATGTATATTATGCCACCAATAACATAAGGAAGGAATGGCACCAGACTGGTCATAGCTCTTTACATCAACCATATACATGTAAACTATATTTTTTAATATGACCCTCTAAGTATATACAGGTATGGGATTAGTTACCCAGAAACCAGTTATCTAGAAAGCTCCGAATTACGAAAAGGTTGTCTCCCTCAGACTCAGTTTTATCCAAATAATTTTTCTCTGTAATTTTAAAACAGTACCTTGTACTTGATCCAGAATACGATACAATTAATTCTTTATTACAGGCAAAACCAGCCGTTTGGGTCAATTTAATGTTAAAATTATTTTCTAGTAGAAAGGGATCCTGAAGGGATCCTGTCATGGCAATTTTTTCAAAATGTATCGGTTAATGGTGCTGTTCCAGAAGAATTCTGCATTGAAATCCATTTCTCAAAAGAGCAAAAGCAAAAAGATTTTTTTATATTTCATTTTGAAATCTGACATGGGACTGGACATTTTGTCAATTTCCCAGCTGCCCCAAGTCATGTGACTTGTGCTCTGATAAACTTCAATCACTCTTTACTGCTGTACTGCAAGTTGGTGTGATATCGCCCCCTCCCTTTCCCCCACCCAGCAGCCTAACAACAGAACAATGGGAAGGTAACCAGATAACAGCTCCCTACCACAAGATAACAGCTGCCTGGTAGATCTAAGAACAGCACTCAATAGTAAAATCCATGGCACAAGTCACATGACTGGGGCAGCTCGGAAATTGACAAAATGGCTAGCCCCATGTCAGATTTCAAAATGAAATACAAAAAAATCTGATGTGTTTTTTAAAAAAAAAACATGTTTTCCCATGACAGTTTCCCTTTAAGTTAAGAGGATCCAAAATACGGAAAGATCCGTTATCCAGAAAGCCCCAGGTTCCAAGCATGCTGGATAAAAGGTTCCATACCTATACAGTAGGAAAAGCTTTCTGAAGCTTTCAAACTGGCATTTGAAAAAGGGACTACTGTATTCTGTGCACTGCTTTTTATAGGTCAGCCACTGCACTTTGCACAGGGCTCTATTAACCCTAAGGTTGCCCGCTGTATACACAGGTTTGTTTTTTCCCCAACTACTCTGAATTCTTCCTGTACTCCCCACAAAATATAGGTTAACTGGTCCCTGCTGAAACTGACCCCAGTGTGTCCACATTATATTTAGTTAATTTGGGTTATTGGATGGAACAGAAAACAAACCTAGTCCTCAGTTTAGCCAGGCAAAAATACCTCCCCCAAAATAAAAACTGTAAAGACTGACAGATCATTTTAAAGCATTCTCGCACACTCTGTGCTCCTCCTGCTCACCCTGCACTGGATACTGTAGCGTCTGCAGGAGACAGATCTGCTCTTTGGCATCTGAATGTTGCACAGACAGAAACAAGCACATTTGCTGGAGAGGAACTCCACACTTGTGCACTAGGGAGGCATCCATCAATGTCCAATGTAGAGAGCGGAGGAGGTGGAATCAAGTGCAGGAGTGTGTACACTTATCTACCCATTAAAATAGAATCCAGAATTCCTCAATACCTCCCTCTCCCTTGTCCTGTATTTGAAATCATTTGTCACCCACTGGGATGTAGTTATGGATCCGATCGGTGCAGAGAGGAACCAAATGTGTGCTCCAAGCTGTAACATCATGTGACCTGGAAACACATGGCACTATTACATTTCAGAAGCCACTTACAGGCAGTCATAGGATGTGTTAACACCCAATCTGCGATTGATGGCAACCAATATTCTGATGTAACCCTTCTAGCTGCCATTCATAGGGTGAGTGAAGTTACCATGTAACTGGGGATGGTAGTCCCTTTTGAGCTCAAATGCTGCATGTCTTAAAAGATCTGTCAAAAAAATCCAAATTCTTTTCTATCGTGTTAGTTGTGCAACATAATTTTTTCTTTGAATTTATTTCCCATCAGTCTTGGAATTACACTACATTATCACAACAAGGAGGCAGGAGCCATTTTGTAGACACTGTTATTAAAGAGAATGTAAAGGCAAAAACATAGAATACCATTTTTACTTTCTTTAATGGAAAATAAAATCTATTTCCAACATACTTTGATTAAAAAATGTCTATTGTTTTTATAAGAAACCTGACTGTATGCAGTGAAATTCTCCCTTCATTTACTGCTGGGGATCGGAATTGTCAGACGGCCCCTAACTGCTCTGCAGGGAAACAGTCATACGTTCAAACAGCAGGGCGAGCCCCCACCTTACTTCCCAGAACTCGAGCAGCTTTGTCTGTTTCCCTGTAAAACAGCCA
>CM044438.1:95190086-95211926 GCA_024363595.1 Xenopus borealis
GCCCAGGGGGCCCCGACAATTTTGTTGTGCGGGCCCCCGTGATTTCTGATGGCGGCTCTGCTCCCAACTAAAGCCCAGACCACACTGAGCATGTGGAGTCTTGATATGTTAGAGATGTCTTAAAAAGTTGCAAGATGACAGCCCACTGTGCCAACTTTGAAAGCATAAATCATGAGGGGACCTAATGCTAGGATTGCCATCTTTTCTACTGGTGGAGACCAGCCAGGGGGCAGGGTTGTGACACAGCATTAGGCATGTTGTTACATCAGGGGGTGGGGCTATGACATGGCAATCGGCGACTGGCTGATTCCCTTATTTGGAAAACCGGCAGGAAGTTTTTACCTGGGCAGCCCTTCAAATTACCGTGCAGTCCGGGTCAAAACCAGACAGGTGGCAACCCTGCCTACTACCCATGTGCAGTGCACTACACAATTAAAGAGCCTGAGAAGTGAAGGGGGAATGGGAGGAGGGCAGTGACATGTAGGAATTGCTGAATGGAAAGTGAAAGTAATTGACTCAGGCATAGAGGTGGGGGCAGATATTTGATTGACAGCTCAGAAAATTAAACACCTTTATAGCATGGATGGATTTTTTTAATGAAAAAAAAAAGAATGTGTTTCATGTTTAATATGAATTATGCAGCTTTTTATGTGTAGGCTTCAGGTCTGCTTTAAAGCAAAAGCAGCTCATTTATGTTGCATCCAGCAAATGTGAAGTGCAAAGCCAGTGTACTCCTGGACTGACAACTAACATTGTGCCTCCCTTTGTATTTGAGTAATGTGAATCTTGAAATACCTGAAGAAACTCGATATTAAAAACTGTTTGCAGGTTATACATTTTCCCACAAATGGCAATTATATACCTTTACTTTAGTGCAAATCAAGGCACTGGGGACAAAGGGTTGTATGTCAGTCAATGACATGATCACTCCCAGGTTATGACCCTTGAAAACTTGCATTAGCATGGCTGGGATTTACGATTCCAACCAACCTCAAGGGAAAAGATTTTTTAAATTAAATTACTCCTCTCCAAACAGCAGTGGTGCTGAGGAAGAATCAAACCCCAGCCAGTTCTACATTTATATCCTGAAAAGCAAAACAGTGAAAGGCATGGATTAAAAATGCACTCTATCTGGTGCTTCCCTTTTATAATTGCATGGTATAGGTACTTACCTTTAGATCTGAGTGTTTTAGGCCACTGCAAATGGCATTACAACCCTGGGGTATTACTAGCACGTTGCTTACACGCAAGGAGAAACTACATTATATATTAATATCTATGGACATATTCACATGAACTTCAGTAGCTTCGATAGAATTGTGTGCTACTATATATTATAGCTACACAGAGCCAGATGTGGGACGGAATAATTTTTATGAATATGCTTACTGGGCTGCTTTATCGAGAAGATAATTGAATCCGGCATAGACAGAAGGCTATAAGCTGGGAGGAGGCAATGCAGGCCTGAATGCTCATCATGAGCCGTTAACTTGTTTTACAGTCTTGTTGTACGACCCCCTCCTGCAGAGTTTATGGGGTCAAAAGCAAATCTTCCCTATAGTTTGCAGTGTGTATGCATTTTCAGGATACTCACTGACCCAAACATATGGACCCTTTGAGATGCTGTAAATGTTACTGCTTCTCTTTATTGCACAATAAATCTGCTGACATAAAGAATGTGAGGACAGAAGAACCGATTAATATTGCAGAGAGGTTCCAAATATCAACAACATACAGTCAAATACAGCCGAGATGAATAGACTCTTCTACGCACAAGCAATCACCTCGTGGTCTCTCACACATGCTTTCTAATACAATACTGCCACTAACATATGTGAAAAATCAATTCAACTGTAAAAGGTAAGTATTTAAAGTCACTCCTCACCAAATCAGCTTTTAGTGATTCAAAACCTTCTGTAATTGATAGTATAATTGATAGTATTAAAGCTAAATCACTGGTAAATACAAGTGGCTATCCATTATGAAGAGCATTATGTGAGCAAATAAACAGAGCAGGGAATAAAGGAGGTTTCAACAAGAAAAAAAACATTAAGATATTGGTGACTCAGGCAAAACCTTGGTTTTCATATGTTTTACACACTCTACAGTTGAATAAGTAAAGGGGATCTGTAAAGCAAAGTAACTCAATATCAACCCACCAGAGCAGCAAAGGATCAGTTACCGAACCCTGTCCCTCTTGGCTATGGTCATAACTGACCACTATGCAATTTACTCTACCCTTCTGCCAACATAGTAAGTTAAAGGGATACTGCCATGGGAAAACATGTTTTAGTCAAAACGCATCAGTTAATAGTGCTGCTCCAGCAGAATTTTGCACTGAAAACCATTTTTTCAAAAGAGCAACATTTTTTATATTTAATTTTGATTTCTGACATGGGGGCAGTTTCCCAGCTGCCCCCAGTTATGTGATTTGTGCTCTGATAAACTACAGTCACTCTTTACTGCTGTACTGTAAGTTGGAGTGATATCACCACCTCCCTTTCCCCCACCCTGCAGCCTAACAACAGAACAATGGGAAGGTAATCAGACAACAGCGCCATAACACAAGATAAAAACATGAAGCCGACAGTCTAGCGGGGAGAGCAGGCAGCAGAGCTCAAACCCAAAGGGCTCGTGACCCGCAAGAGGAGAAGTGAGCCTGACCCGCAGGTCCCACGGGTATCAGGCCGGCCCCCAAATCACTAGCCCCCATGACTAAACTGCACCTTGTTTCTGAAGGAAACGCCCCTGTTTTACCAGTACATGGCAACAGTACATTATATATTAACTACTCTCCAGTAATGACAAGTGTAAAAAACTATGCATTTGCCCCTGTGAGTTTGCCAGTTCAGAATACTCAAACCCAGCAAGTCGTTCCCTGAGGTGAAATGGGTGAATCAAATAAAAAACAACAAAGGCATATGCCTCAAAGTCATTTGAATATACTGTACGTGCCAGAAAACAATGCATATTGGTGAAACATAAGAAAAGCGTTCGTCTCAGTTGCTACATTTATAGAATTGTTGGATTTTGTGCCATTTCGGGTTGTTGTTAGGATTGCCACCTGTCCGGTATTTTACCGGCCTGGCCGGTATTTTTGATGGCTGATCCCAATGTTATTATAGGAAAAAAGGTAAATATATAGGAAGGCCGGTATTTTTTTCAAGAAAAGGTGGCAACCCTAGTTGCCTAACATATAAATATAAATATAATTCACAAAAGAGCTGTGTTTACTTCTTGTCAGCAAGTTCCTGTGTCAGGAAATGTGCTCTGCTGACATCATGACAGCATCATCAAAGTATCACAAAGTGTACAGCTGGGGCGTTCCAGTCTATTGCCAGACTGGGCCACCAACCAGATGTACTGAATTTGCCCCCCCTTGATTTTCACACAGTATTCCGTAGGAGCCAGCAGTTGTTTATGAAGAGACATTCCGCATACATACTGCAACAACCTGTGCACCCACCAGCTCTGCTTTTTCTGGCCCAGCACTTCCACTGGGGACTGGACATGTGATTTAAACAGTCTCAAAATCTCCCACCCAGTCCCAAGTGGTGATGTGGCCAATGCCCCCCCAATATTTGCTGCCCTAGTGACAGGCCTTTGTGGTCAAGATGATTTCTGGTCACCCATGAAAAGTGCCACTGGTTTTTTAGAGAAAGCCTGACTAGATCAGAAGTGGGAAAGGTGATGTGGACAATTATGAATTAACTTTCAGCTGTTAATTTGCTTTATAAGCTCTGAGATTCAGTAGCCTTTTAAGTATATAAATGTAACTATCTTTAATTAAGAGATGCCATTACAAGAATAGGGATGTAGAGCAAGAAGTAGGTAAACATATTTTGCATGGAAGAATGGGTTGGAGGAAGGAAAACAGAGCAATAGCCATAATGTAGGAGAATCATCAGATGTAAGCCTAGCTACTTTTTATAACTCGTCTTTCTATTCAGACCCTACTCTGTCCATATGGTGGTCCATTATTCCGTTAGTCCGCTGCTGAAATTGCAAACTGGAGAGCTGCTGAATAAAAAGTTAAATAATGTAAAAACCACAAAAAAAAGAATATCAGTCTCTACATCGCACTTTAAGTTAACGCATAGGTGAAAAATCCATTTAAACCTAGTGGAAAAAAAAGAGAATATTCATTTAAACCAAACATATGCCATACATATTATGGGATAAGGACATACCAAAAAGCTGTACTGTTTGTTTATCATTTTTGCATTTTATATTTGCTGTCCTTCAAAAACAAACACTCATTACTCTCAAAAAACGATGACATCATCACTTTATGCATACATACGTGACATTTGAGTTTTACCCAGTGACTTCAAATGATTTCTATAAAACACTTGTAAGTACACAGCAGGGGTTTCTGCTGATAAATGAATATTTATTATTTTTTAGGTCTTCTTTGGAAGTTCACATTCAATCAAATGAATGATTTACTAAAAAAACAACTCATCTGTTTACATATTCTACAAAGCACTTCTTACTTCAGTCATAACAGCATCAGAATAACACCTTGCTATTCTAAGAACAGTTATTTATTCTGCCAGTCATTCCATAACAACAATGTTAGTATATACAATACATAGCAGAAATAAACATATTATAAATTGCTACCATCTCTTAAACACATATCAAGATACTGCACTTAGATAAACTGCAATGGGCCATGATTGTACCCCTGTGCATTGCACCCCTAAACACAAACATCACTCCTTATGGTTTCCTATACACAGGGCAGGGGAAAATCCTATTGAAGTAAAAAATTGCTATGTTCCAATAAATATGCATAAGGAATTTCTTCCTCTGTGTTCCGCTACAGAGAAATAATGGTTCCTCCTCCTTTTAATGAGGTTATCTGTCTGCAGATCTCCAGATTTATGGTGCTGTAAGCTCAGCCACGGACAGGCTGCTGAGACTGCAGAAAATAATACACTAACCTGAATACAAATGAGAGGGGAGAGAGCAGGCGGGCTGACTGACAGACACCCAGGTTTATGTACAGGCTACATTTGGCACACACACACACACACACACACACACATTATCTATGTCATACCTCCCAACATTTTAGAAACAGAAACAGGGATAAAAGGATTTTTTTGACCACTCCCATTTTTGTGGCCACACCCCCTAATTGCCATGTACATTTTACAAATTTTGCCAGGTTATGAAAGTTTGAACATATTTCGGTGGTTTTAATGTTGGTTAGTTTAATGAAAGTGAATTGCCCTTTTCTAAAACTGTTACAGAAGTATCTATTCTGGGCTCTCTGCCAAAAGCCAAATAAGTAAAAAATGTTGTTGTTGTTGTTGGTGTCTGCACTCTATCGTCTACGATGCAGAGGTGCAAGAACAAGTGGTATGAAATAGAGTTTAGAAGGATCAGCACACTGTTATTCATATGGTTACGTTTTTCTCTGCACTGAACAGCCAGAAAAAGGAAAGTTTCTAACTTAATTGGCTCTTGGCAGAGAGC
The DNA here is from genome assembly GCA_024363595.1 of Xenopus borealis. NCBI lineage: Eukaryota > Metazoa > Chordata > Amphibia > Anura > Pipidae > Xenopus > Xenopus borealis. The sequence goes on from CM044438.1 coordinate 95,195,574, forward strand.
CCAATATGGCCAGGAGGTTCAGCTTAGATACTCTGTAAAAATTTCAAGATAAGCAAATAAGTAATTGTAACAAGATAAGATAACAGGTCCCTTAAAGGGCAATTCACCATCATCAGCAAAAGTGAAATAACTGAAAACAGAATCACAGAAATGTGTTCAGACTTTCATAACCTGCCAATTTTTGTAAAATGAACATGGTAATTAGGAGGTGTGGCTACAAAAATGGGCATGGTCAAAAAACTTGCAGCGCTACCACTCAACTTTTTTGTCCCTCTTTTTATTTCCAAAATGTTGGGCGGTATGATAAATATATACAGATTCATATAGGACAAAGAGGTGGTAAGAGAAAGTGGGAAGGAAGTCCCTACCCTGCTTATTTCACTGCTTACTTATCACTACTTACTTAGTAGTGAGAAGTACAGACCTTCAAACCATATAAAAAGAAACAATTTTTTTTTTATCTACAATAGCACACTGGGAATTCCTCCCAGGATAATACAGTCACTGCTCTTAGATGTAACATTCCACTCTATAGATGTCTATACATGTCCAAATCTGATTGGGCAGCTTGTCTTATTTTGAACATAATGCATGACTGCAACAGTAACACCAAACATGAAAGTGTTTTAAAGTAATTAAAATATTGTATACTGTTGCCCTGCACTAGTAAAACTTCAGAAACACTACTATAAACAAAAGCTTGAGTAACAATGGCGGAAACTGAAAAAAGGCTATATAGCACAGGTTAAATAGTAGATAACAGATAACACCATTATGTTCTACAGAGCTTATCTGCTGTGTAACCTGAACATTTTCTCCTTTGAATGGCTGTCCCCATTGCTACACAGCAGCTTATTTGTATAAACAGTAGTAGTGTTTCTGAAGCAAACACTGCAGTTTAACCATTGTAGGGCAACACTGCATTATATTTTTTATACTTTCATTTATTGATGTAACTGTTCCTTTAAGCACACTACCTAAGGGTTACTCTTCAAAAGACCACCTTTCAATCTAACAAGATTGCTGCCAGCCTTTCCAAATGGATTTTTGCGCCTGAGCCTTCACAGGCTGTGCATGGGCCATCGGCATATAAGGAGCTGAAATAACATAGTTACACTATCTATATGAGCAAATGGATCAAGACACTCTTCTAATTTCAGGAGTTGGCTACTTTTATCAAACCCATCATTGCAGACAAACGTACCCTTACATAACACAATGATATCCTTAGCAATTCTAAATGTGATTTAAGTCATGCATCATACTCATATCAGTTTTTGCAGGAGATGCAGGACAGGCATGTATCTGCATATTCTATCGACGTAGTGTATTTCTTGCTTACTGTCAGATCTCTGAGCTAAATGGAACAATGGTATTAACAAATAACTTACACTATATCCATCTGTTGGAACAACATGCCAACTGGTTGGATACCTGGTCAGTCATCCAATGTATGGCCACTTTAATGCAGGCGTCACATCAGGAAATACTGGACCCCTGATGTGATTTCATGACTCTTATTTGACATTGAGTCTACAGAAATATGCGACATGGCTCATGATTCTAATAGGAACTACGTCTTCAACTGCCAGGCCAGGAAGATGTAGCTGCAGGCAAGACAAATGGCTAGTAACTAGCACATATATGCAAACTTGCATACAAATTGAAATAAACATTTATTTGGAATGCTAATGATTTAATCACATTTATAGGAACTAGTGGCTTAAGTGCAGCATAGAAGTGAAGATTTTAGCCTTTTATCATAGGAATACTTGAAAAGCCCTATCTCTCAACCTGCAACTTACCATACAGATTAAACAGAGCAGTAAAAGAGCAAATCAGGCAATGTTCTGGCAAAAGTTATGTCTGACAAATCCTAGTGACAGTCGTCTACTGATATTGTCAGATAGGCAATACATGCAGAGAAATCAGTAGACAACTGGAATCTCCTAACCTGTTTCATCTACTAAATGACTGATCATCACGGTCAGAAAAATGTTGGGACAATCCACGGTCTGACTTTATCTTTGCATCTATATGGCCAGCTTTAGATGTCTGGAGCAATGTGTATTTGTGCATGCATACACAAATTTTGAGACCAATGCAAACTGTGCTACGCAGAAATGTTTTGCATGAAACCACCCCATAATATTTTACTTATTCTTAAAGTGTACATCCATTATCCGGAAACACGTTATCCAGAAATCTCAGATTTACTGAAAAGCCCCATACACTCCATTATAATCAAATAATACTTTTTTTTCCCTTTTTATCTGTAATAATAAAACAGTACTTGATCCAAACTAAGATAAAATTAAGCATTATAGGAAGAAACCCCAGACTATTGGCCTTGTTAAATGTTTACATGATTTTTTAGTAGATTTAAGACATGAGATCCAAATTACAGAAAGACTTCTAATTTGCAAACAGATCCCATACCTGTACTAGGAGTTTTTGCATTTACAGTCAAGAAGAAAATAGTTCCAGATAAATGTGTATTTAATATTGCATGCAAGATTGCTCTGGTGTGCAAAGAATTAAACATTAGAAGCAAAGAAGCGTTAATATAACAATGAGTGCCTTCAATAATAATATAATCCTACATTAGAGAGACACCATCATAAAGAACTCCCTACAAGTAAATTCTCCTGTGTCAAGTAGAAGCGTGACTATGTTGCATCTGTGCTTTCAACTTCATCGCCTTTCTGAACAATATAAATTTATATCTGGAATAGTAATAGCATTGTATTGCTCCCCTGAGGGCTAATGTATACAAGTGCTCTCTTTTGTACCATGCCGAGGCAACATAAAAAAAACATAACAATCAAATCTTTTTTGCATTTATATTTAATACTATTATATGGGTTTTTTGTTTGCTGATTTTTTTTCCATCCTGCAGAGAATAAATTAGATCATAAAATAACATAATGTCATATGTATATTTTATAAGTAAAAGGAGAGTAAAAGCAGAGTACAGGAAACATATAACTTCATGCAATGCCACATAAAAGAATGAACATGTAAAAGCATAACAGGATAAATGTACATTAGCCCTAAATGTGGCAATGGAGGAGTACAACTCTATATTAAATAAGATAAGGGATTTCATATTAGCAGTATATCTAAGCAATGCTAAATAGCATTTTGAAATGATTTTTCAGAGTATATGAAAGATCCAATTATTAGGGCATAAGAGGCACCATAGTCCATACAGTGAACGAGGAAACAGCGCACAAAAGGTATGTGAAAGTCTCCCTATGCACCCCCTTAAAGACTGTGGCAAGAATCTGTAGGAAGAGTAAGTAAAAAATGAGGAGAATTTGTCCAGGGGCAGGGGGGGGGGTCTACAAAGGGGAAGGGTAGAGGGTTTTTTTTCCTTCCAGGTTTGGTTCTCCTTTAAAGGAACAGTAACATCAAAAAATGTTTTAAAGTAAATAAAATATCATGTAGTGTTGCCCTGCGCTGTTAAAACTGATCTGTTTGCTTCAGAAGCACTACTTTAGTTCATATAAACAAGCCGCTGAGTAGCAATGGCGGAAATTGAAAAACGGCTATATGGCACAGGATGAGTAATGGATAACAGATAACATCATTACGTTCTACAGTGCTTATCTGCTATCTGCTGTGCAACTTGAGCCTTTTCTCATTTAAATGGCTGCCCCGATGGCTACACAGCAGCTTATTTATATAAACAATAGTAGTGTTTCTGAAGCAAACACTGCAGTTTTAATAGTGCAGGGCCACACTGCATTATATTTTTATTACTTTAAAACAATTAAATTTTTTGATGTTACTGGTCCTTTAAGGGCAGACACCCCATCAGATTTGGGGAGATTTATCACACGGCGACAAATCTCTTCTCCCCGAACTGTCTTCCACTCAGCTAGAAAGTAAATAGCCGACGGGATGGCACTCGGAACACTTAGTTTTCCGAAGTCGCCCAAAGTTGCATCACAAGGAAACGTTGGGTGACTTTGGAGTATGAAGTGCTCCTCTGCATTCCCGCTGGCTGGAATGTAAATCGCCGACGGGAAGGCGGTTTGCGGAGATAAGCCATCCCGAAGAAGAAGAGATTTAGTTGCAGGGCAACTAATCTCCACAAATTTGACCGCGTGTCTCTGCCCTAAATGTACTGTGTCAACACTTTCAACCATAGCTAAAAGAAAGCAATCACATAATAGTACTGCAATCAATGGGTAGTCGGCCCTCCAATTATGCTGAACAAATATTTTCTCATAACAAGTCAATGCAAGTCTGATATCACTAGCCCACATACTTGCACATTGTCTGGTTCGGATAAGGACAGTCTAAAGACCTATAACATGTATGGATTTGGCTAGAGAGAATGTAATGTATTCACCACAGCATTTTAGTAAAAATTGAAAGAAAATATACTTCAGCAAAAAATATAATTCTTATAATTAATATTACACAAAAAATGGGAATGAAGCTTGTTAGTTGTCCACTTCCAGCTGCAAACAGAGGAAAGTACCATAAAGACACAGCAATTCTAATGTTCTGCAGTGCAACAAATCACTGGTCAGTCCACTGCAGGTTAAGCAGCACACAGTATGTATGCTTCAATGATTTCCAATGCTTCTGTGACAAGGATGAAAAAGTGCTTTATAAACAGTGGACGCTCCACTCGCCTGCAGCCTGGCGTTGCGCTCATGTTTACAGTCAGACAATGGCACATCTGCATTGCACAATGAAAAGTTACACCACAGATAAATACACAGATTACATGCCGCTCTGCTCAAAAAATAAATACGCATGAAGTACTACTTTCATTTACCACTCATGAGTAATAACAAATGGAAAAAAAAATAAAAACATCTAAAAGATAGTAATTGTTGCAGTGAAGATATCACTCAGCATAGAGTAATGCAGCTACTGAAAGGGCAGGTATGTGAATAATCTGCCACTCCCTCTCGATCCCTTTACCCTGAACCCAAGGCATACCTCAGCAAAGAAAGAAGCCCGGCAGAAGGTAGCCACAAGCTCAAATTAAGGAGAGAACCCTAGAAGAAAAAACAGATACTTGTTTTTCATTTCTATGTCATTATTTTTATGCTTTATTTATATAGCACCTACATTTTTATTATAAAGATTATAGATCATTTACATCATACCTTGCTCTAGTGGTGGATTAGAATCAAGGACTCCTATCATATGCACAAACAACAGTCATCTTATTAGAAGCCAATTAATCTGCCTGCAGGATTTTGGTGTGTGGGAGGAAACCGGAGAAAACCCACACAGACACTGTGAGAACATAGACTTTTAGCAGATACTGCTCTGATTGGAATCAATCCTGGGACCCCAGCACTGAAAGGCACTAAACTCTTCACCACTGTGCTGTACTAGATTTATATTGCTTAGACTAATGCTGGAAACCAGCCCCTACACTGGAAACAGTCCCTTTACGTTACCTGCACCCAAATCTATTGCGTCAACCCAGGTATAGGCACACATGGTGGATTACAGCACCAATATATGAGCATTTGTTTTTTGAGTTTCAGCACCATGTGACATTAGCCTTAACCCCAAAGGAAAGAAAAAAGAATAAATTCCATGAAATAACCGAAATTTAAAATTTAAAAAACATTTTGCAAGTTGCAAAAATTAATATATAAACTGTTACTCGGACGGTATTTTACCGGCCTAGCTGGTAAAACACATGCCAAGGCCAGGGCTGGTATAGCAATTTTACCTGCAATGTAGTTGTTGGTAATTTGTAATGCCCTTAACAAAAGCCCTTGGCCCTCTGGTGGAAACTTACCTATTCGTCATCTTCTTGCTATTGTGCAAAGTGCCCTGCCCCGTCTGTTGCACGGCCCCTCCCCTTTTTGTTACAATCCACCCCTTTTTTCCCTAGTTCCCGACCCCACCATTTGTCGGTAAAGTTTTTTTGAAAAGGTAGCAACCCTACATAGACTGTGAATCAGCGCCGGAACATGACTTGGGGCAGCTGGGAAATTGACAATATGTCTAGCCCCATGTCAGATTTCAAAATGAAATATAAAAAAATCTGTTTGCTCTTTTGAGAAATGGATTTCAGTGCAGAATTCTGCTGGAGCCGCACTGATGCATTTTCCATGACAGTATACCTTAATAATCAGAATATACAGACTGCACTGGGTCTGCAGATACTAATCTCTACACAGTCACCGGCTGCTTTACAAGGAAACAAACAAAGCTACTAGAGTTCTGGGAAGTAAGGTGGGTGATCCCCCCTGCCGTTTGAAATCATGATATTTTCTCTGCAGAGCAATTAAGGACTGCCTGAAGTTTCCTATCTGCAGCTATTATTTTTTTGACTTTACATCCCCATTAAACAGAAAAAAACCTTCTAAAAAAGGAAAAAAACTCTCAATCCACCATCATCTTCCCTATATTTCACTCATACTGCCACCTTTCATTCAAGCAAAGAGGTATATTCCTTGGAGCCATATTGACACTGTTTTATTTAACACCCCAAAAACAACCCTTTACCAACTGCAGCATAAATATGTTGCAACACTACACAAATTAACCCCTTTCCTAACGCAGAAACATATTACTTAGCCAATTTATTAATACCTTTATTACAGAGGCTGAGGAACTGGCCCCTGAAGACCAATTAGACTATTATGGCTTCCTTTCAATCTGTGACATTTGGTAAATTCGGGAGGAAAATAAAACATTTATTTCTAAAAGTTCAGGTAAAGTCCATGCACCTTTTTTACATAAGCCCAGATGTATGAGCTCATGTCTAATTGTCTTGCTTTGAAACCCTTAGGGTAGTGACAGACAGGGAGATTCGGGGAGATTTTGTCGCCTGGCGTTTTTAGCAGGCGACAATCTCCCCGAATTTCCTTCTCCCTGTCTGCCGATCGTTCCTGGTACAAAGCGCCAGCGCCTGTGCAGACGCGGCGCGGCGCGGCGATTTCCGGAATCGCCCGAAGAGGAAACTTCGGGCGATTCCAGAAATCGCCGCGCCGCGTCTGCACAGGCGCTGGCGCTTTGTACCAGGAACGATCGGCAGACAGGGAGAAGGAAATTCAGGGAGATTGTCGCCTGCTAAAAACGCCAGGCGACAAAATCTCCCCGAATCTCCCTGTCTGTCCCTACCCTTAGAAGAAAACAATTAATTCCTGTTACTATAACATCAACTCAGTGGCAATTGTAAAATAAAATTTCCTTTGTAATGGGGAACTCACAGATACAGGAGAATTATCAAACTGCTCATCGTTGCTAGATGTAAAGCTCACTGCATAATTGATGTACGGAAACTACAGTTCTCTTTAACAAAGCCTTTGTTTTTCTTTTGCTTACAGGGCCATAATTCAGTAAATTACTTTCCTGCAATATCTAACTCACTTACATTAGGCTATTTAATCATGCATGAGTTAGCCAACTCAGCCTCCTTGTCAATTGTTGTCAATAAATATCCAAGGGCAAGAGAAAGCATTTGTGTGTGTCTGGAATCCTTCTGTAAAATGCAATACCCTGACTTATGCAGCCTATAGAGACAAACACTACAGTTATTTTTTGCAAAAAAATAAATAAAAAATGAGTGTTTAGGTCTGCAAAGTTGCAATTAGTTACAACAAACACAGCAATTTTCCTTTACAAATGCTCTCAGGGGAGTAACACACTTTTGTTCACAAGGGATAGGTAAAGGAGGCTTGAAAAGATCAGAAACAGAAATAAGGCAATCTTGCAGGTGAATACCTGGTATGTGACGGTCCAAAATGATTGGAAATTTAACGCATAGGTTGAATTTTAGAGTAATGTGATTTTTTTTTTTAAACTCTAATAAATTAGTTGCATTCCCAATTTGAATGGTATGATATTTATGAAAACATTGAAACGTCTAAATTTCGATCAACCAGAAAATTCAAATAGAATATGAATCAAGTTTTCTTCTGGAAAAAAAAATTTTTTTTGACAAGAAACATTTTTTAGGTGGCGAATATTCGAATAAGAACAGTTTTCAGGGTCAAGGTGCGATAAATCACACAAGTCAAATTCCAGTTGGAGCTTTAGAATTTGAAATTATGAATTTTGACCTAAAAAAAAAAAAATTTCAAATTTACCATTCAAAGTCTTTTCCATAGTGTGAAACAGATTCTACCAAAGGATTTGCGGCATTAGTCCCTGTAAAACACTTTTTTTTTTTTATAACTTGTTTTTATTAAATTTTTAACAATATAACATTCAATTTGTCATAGGTACATTTATCGTTATACACGTTTAAATATTTACATGCATATGATAATACTTATAACAGTTATCATAACTTTTAACTTTCAGTATTTGTTTCTTAAGACAGATGATATTTTTAACCCTATAAAGTATTTTGCGGGTAGGAGATTAACAACCTGTTAGTCAAATGACTTCCGGGGGGCGCTTGGTCTGGTTGTCTCTGTTCTTGTTGTGGATTGCTGAAGTACTGGAACGTCTCCATGACCAGTGGTTGTTCTTTTAGTATTGCTGTATCGTACCATGATGTGTATCTAAATGTGTATACTGTGTTGTATTTGATTAATTGTGGTAGGGATTTTATGTATTTTTCCCATGTCTTAAAGAATTTGTTTGTATTTTGTTCTTTTTTGACTATTGTTTCCAACCAATCCATGTGAAAGGTATGGTGTAGTTTTTGTTTTGCTAGGAATATAGTTGGAGTGTCTTTATCTAACCAGTGTTGTAAAATTGTTTTTCTTGCTGCTGCTGCTAATCTTCCTATTAGGTTTTTATCAGAGTTCGTTAGTTGGTTAAATTTTATACCATTACTGAACATTGCCCATTCTAGGTTCATCATGAAGGGTTTCCCGACTAGCTGAGCCCCATATTCTGCTATGTCTTTCCAAAATTTTTGTATTAAGGAGCATGACCACATGGTATGTATCAGGTCTGCTTTTGGGGATTGACATCTAAGACAGGCATCAGAGGGCAGATTTCCCATTTTATATCTTCTGATCGGAGTTAGATAGGAGTTATGTAGTATTTGTAGAGACATTTCCTGATATCTACTTGATGAAAGCAGTTTCATAATTTTTGTGTGTTGTTGTAAGATATCTGATATGTTTGTGTTTGGGATGTCTTTGATCCATGTAAAGTTTGGTTTTTGTTCATTTTCAATATTAATTAGAGTTCTTATCTTTTGATAAATTTGCGATGCTGTTTGTTTTGTCAGTTTTTCTTTCCACATTTTATTTAATGGGTTAGTTTTTTCGTTTTCTGGTATTTTTTTTATTGTTCTAGTTGCAAAGTGTAGTATTTGGAGGCTTAGAAATATATGTTGTATCGTGAAAGGGAACTTTTCATTTATTTTTTCTAGCTCTAATATTTTGTAGTTATTATCTATTATGTCATATAGGTAAAACCCTTATAAGGATGGGGATAAGTATCGTATGGTAGTTCTGATGTCTTTCTTCTATAATATCAATTGAAAACTGAAATAAATAGTCTGCATGATGGGAACTGAAATCATATTCTGTAAATGTGTGTTCAAAAGTGAGAGCACTTTTATACCATTCCCCTGCAAATACAACCACCACAAAAGAGCTGAACTGGTTCAGTTTAAATGCTGAACTGTCGCCCCCTTACTCTTTATGGATTGGCAGGTTTTGCTAGTTAGCCTTTTGGAACACAGTGATATGGGGCATTTTGACCAGCATTTCCCCCCCAAAGACTTAAAAAAAAAAAAAAAAAAAAAAATCTGAAATTGCCCCCTCCCTCACCATCCAACAGTTAAATAACAATGGCAAGCTCAATCTTTTTCAGAGTGAATTTCATTGCAATCACCACCTGGGTTCCCATTTACACAAACTATTACAGTGTTATAGACAGACTCAAGTATCTTTTCAGTTTGGCTTCATTATTTATTTATTTTAAAAGGTTTACATTATTAGCTTTTCTATTCAGACTCTTCCTAGCCTGCAGTGAAAATGCTGTTTGGTTGTCAGGGTCAAGGACCCCATCAACTAAAAAAAAATTGACTGAATGAGGCATCAGTTTTACTGTTATTCTTAATTTTTTATTGCTTGTCTTTCTTGTCAAGCCCTCTTCCATTTTCATTTCAAAATTGCAACTTGGCTGCTAGGTTAATTGACCCGCTAGCCAACAGATACCAGTTTATATTCCAAGTCTGTGAGCAGCAGAACAAAAAACTGTAAAGAATATAAAAAAACAAATATATTTTTAAAAAATGCAAATTCTTTAGAATTCTGCTGCCCATATTATAAGAAAAGGTTATTTTAAGGTAAACATTTGGGTTCAGTAGCAAAAAGCTCAGTTTCTGTTCCATAATCTGCCTGTACCTTAAGAACCATGCTACACCAATATTAAAAAAAGATAGCTGCCAATTCTGCTTTTTTCCCCAATAGCCCAGTAGTAGTTCCCTACAAAGTAACACATTCGGAATGGACTTAAAGGGTATGATTTATCAAGGGTCAAATTTGAATTTTTGCCATGATTCAAATTTTATTTGCACAAAAAGTCACAAATTAGAATTATAAGAGTAAGAATACTAATGAAGTTTCACTAGGCAGAATTGAACACTAGTGAAGAAGCTATGAAGTGGTTGAGCTGATGAATTAACGCTAGTCAAACTTCGCCAGCATCCGGCTGCTGGGACACAACTACGCATTCTAATGAATTTGCGCAATGGTAACGAATTTGCACCTGGCGCAAAGTGTGGCAGATCGTTCGATGACTTTGCCCTTTAGTCTTTATATCTTATTGATAGAGCCCATAGCTCACATAGCAGCCTAGAAGAACCACTGGTGCTAGAGCAAAAAACCAACATGTATACGACTATGAAGGTTTTCATTCATCCAGGTCATGTTATATATAATATAAGTAATTCTAAAACAACTGGGTTTGGTGAGTAATCACTGTATGAAGGGATACACTGAATCCAGGATTCGGTTTTGGGTTCGGCCTGGATTCAGTCTTTTTCAGCCGAACCCTTGTGTGTGGCCAAATCATAATTTGCATATGTAAATTAGGTGTGGGAAGGGAAATCCCGTGATTTTTCATCTCAAAACAAGGAAGTAAAATATTCTTTTTCCTTTCCAGCCTCTAATTTGCAGATGCAAATTAGGATTTGGATTTGGTTCGGTATTTAGCCAAATCTTTCACAAAGGATTCAGGGATTTGGGCAAATCCCAAATAGTGGATTTGGTGCATCCCTAACTGAATGTACCCTATTCAACAGTAACAGTAAACACAGCTACAGATGACCTCCCCCACCCCAAACAGCATAATGTCTGCAAATTCTACAAAAACAGTTTCATACTATATACTTTCATACCTGCTTGATTATTACAAACACACACCCATTCCACACATTTACCATGTATTAGCTGCAGTTTATCAAACAATAAAACATCATATTTTACTTAAAAATAGAGGTGTCTCTGTGCTCCAAGGCCCCATAGCTCCTCCTTCCTAAGGGAGCACCGAGATACCTCTAGCTGTTTGGTATGATATGAGGTTTTGTTGTTTAATAATGCGCACCTAATAAATATTAAATGTGAGGTACTGCTGTGTGATTTCTAACCATGATGACTGTAAAAATTCAGGACCTATGGCAGAGGTTCGCACAGATAAACAGCTCCATCATATAATATTTATTTCTAGTTTTTTATTATACATGCAGATTTTATTAGAACTGCTTAGCATTTCGAGAAAAAATCTAGATAAAGTACAACCCTATTATCATCTATTTACAAAGTGGCAACATTCAAATAGTTTCAGCAGATCCTGTTGCTTACATGCATGAAATATTAGCCTTATGCATTTGGCACTTTGAGGTGGATTATAAAACCCATAGCCCGCAGAACCAGTGATAGCAGCATTATAAATTCTAGCAAATTCCAAAGCATACAGGATAACAGTCCAGAGATTCTTCTCTGAAGACCCATGATATAATTTGATGCTTCAGGTTGGACAAGAAGGATGTACAAAAGCAACTTAAGCCTATACGATAGAATAATATGGGCTATAGGAACCTTGATTTGATTTTCCAGCTGTTTTTCGATTCTAAATATCAGTACACACCATAGAGATTAAAAGGCACATAAACAGTGCACAACATTTCAAATAGATTCTTTTATTCCACCAAAGGAAAAAAAAAATACGAAGTGTGAATTTAACGGAGACACACACTACTATATAAACATTGCAGGGTTAATACACAATGCCACTGCAGGGCCGTTTCTCAGTCTTGCTACCAAATAGATCCTCAAAGGACTTCCAGCATCCTGAGAACTTCACAACCTCCTTTATATTATATGCTGCTAACAGGGTCAGCCCCAACAGGGTGCAGTTTCACACGGAAAAACGTCTTCCCCGCAACGCAGAAAGTTACTCGGGCAGCATGGGGCTATATTGTACAACCCTTATTAAACTTTAGACAGAATAAATACATTTCTGTTTAAATTCAAAATAAAAATGAAATCAATTAAATTATATACAAAATACATATATACATTATATATATATAAAAATTAACCAATTGAAATATATATATATATATATACACACACAATCAGTCTCTCTCTCTCTACATATATATATATATATATATATATATATATATATATATATATATATATATATATATACACACACACACACACACATACACACACATACACACACACACACACACTCACTCTTATAAACATACTAATTGACAATAATATAAACTCACTGGAGAATATTTTTCTATAATATATTGTACAGCAATCAAATTATATGTATGATTATTATTTTTAAATTATTTGTAAGCAAATGGAATGAAAAATATAGTATTGGCAAATCAAAACCAAAGCATTTCACCCTAAACTAGGCAGGTAGTTTAATCCTATTCTCCAGATGCTGGCTGCTATACAGTGCAATCAGGAAGACTGACTTCATTCATTATATGGGACCCCCTATTCCCAGCAGTACTCACCCATACATACATCATCCTGTGAGACCAGCACAGGAATTACAGAGTGTGTTGGACTGAGGTGATTGTCAGCAGTTCTTTCTCACGGCTGTCTCCCGGTTTCCCTGCTCTGGGACATGGCAGCCCTTGCTGTATGGCAGCGCACGCCCTGTCTCTTGCCTCGGGGAGAGAGGGGGAGGCGAGAGAGGAGAAAGTAAAAGAGTTGTAGGGAGAAATGGATGCAGTGGGTATATAGGTAGAACAGAGAGAAAGAAATGGAGGGGGAGAGAGGCAGAGGGGTTAGAAGAAAATGAGAAGGATGACAGTGGAAACATAAGGGCTGAAGCACAAACATAACAATGGAGTCAAGGGAGAAGTATTAATAGGTGAGAAGAGGTGAAAGGAAAAAGTGAAGTAAATAGGAATAACATTCCCGAAGGAAAAGAAAGGTCGTTGGAGAGAGGATGGAAGAGGGAAGTATACAGTTATGGGATCCATTGTCTGGAAACCCATTATTCAGAAAGCTCAGAATTATGGGAAGGTCATCTCCCATGGACTCCATTTTAATCAAGCAATTACAATTTAAAAAAAAAAGGCAGTGTGCTTGATCCAAACTAAGCTGTAATTAATCCTTATTGGATGAAAAACAATTGTATTGGGTTTAATATTTATGTATAAGTGATTTTTAAATAGGTTTACGGTATGGATATCCACATTGATTGAACACAAAACACGTTCATGGTGTCATTGCCTGTGTGTAGTTCTGCACTGGCTGTACATTTATGGCACAATATTAAAAAAAATTATATACGCACAAATTACATGTGTGTGTGTGTCCCCACACCCACATATACAGGGAGGTAAAGTGTTAATGTAGTTAGTGTACAGCTGGATGTGTATTTTTCACCACTAGTATGCCATTCAATGCAGCTGGTACAAAAGTTTTACTTGCTATTGGGTGTACACAAAATATTGGCTTCGCCACATAAACACCTGTTGATATGTTACCTTTTATTATCCTTTAATTTACACAGCACTGATCTACTGCACGGAGGATTACAGAAACCAATATTTATTCACATCAGCCTCCTAGCCAACACTCACACTGAGTTCAGTTTCATCAACAGGCAAGTCACCTGCCTGGATGGTTCTGATGATTATCAGTACCCAATTGACCACCATGCAGACAACATTGTATATACTGCTTTAGGGCCGTTACACACGGCCGTTTGTTACTGCGCATTCCGTTTGGCTGCGTTCAGCCGCAGGGGAGCGCAGGTCTAGACGCACTCAATGCTTTTCAATGACGTTGTACCCACGAGACGCGTGTAAGTGCCGAACGCAGGTTCAGACACAACATGCTGCGTCTGAACCTGTGTTTGGTGTTTACATGCGTCTCGTGGGTACAACGTCATTGACAAGAATGGAGTGCGTCTAGACCTGCGCTCCCCTGCGGCTGAACGCAGCCAAACGGAGCGCAGATAACAAATGCCCGTGTGTAAGGGCCCTTAGTCAGAGCATTACTCAGTCCCCAAAAAGCTAATCACTGCACTGCTGCTACTCATCTACCTATTACAGTATTTGCTTAAAAGTAAATCAACACAGTAATCAATTAGGGCACAGATATCCACGTATAATGAATTTCACGCAGTGGCCAGTATTTTCATTTGTCATGAGCATTTTAGTGACCAAAGCACCCCAACTTAGCAATAGTTCAACGGATATGTAGCAAGCCCACAAAGTAAAGTTTTGCTAACAAACCAAAGTAGTAATGATGCTGTCCAGACAATCATGTAATTAAAGGAAATAAAGTAAGCTTTATCAAAAAGGTCTATATAAATACACGCACCAGTAAACTTTCAAAGCAATGCTGCTCCGAATCCTCGGAAACGAAACTGCTTTTCTGTTGTCTATTGTCTCTACATGGGTTTCTGTATTAGACTTCCTGCTTTCAGCTTAAACTTCCAGGGCTTGGGCTTGGGCATGCTCAGTTTGCTCCTCTCCCCTCCCTACTGTAATCTGAGCACAGAGCTATGTGTGAGCAGTGAGACAATCAAGCAGAAAGTGATGTCACACCAAGCTAATATGGCAGCTTCTATCCTAAACAAACAGAGGAGGCTGCTATGGCTGTTTACTCAGGTTTGGTAAAGTATTCTACAAAATAAATATAGTGTTCTAGCTTGCACTATTATTGTGGCTAATCTATTGCCAATAAACTGACTTGGTAACTTTCCTTCACCTTAAACTCATGTTGAGTTTGACAGACCTAGGAATGTGCATACAGCCAAATATGAAAATGAAAAATTTCTATGTGTTATGTTACGGTGATTGTTATTTTGAGGTTGTGTTCACAGAGTTCCTATAGCCCCTTACTAACAATACAGTTTGTTTTTATCACATTACAAAAAGTGGAAAGGGGGATAGCAGATATAATAACTGATCCATCACACCACAGTTTGGCCATACATTTTGTTTCCAAATTTTGGGCTCTGAATATATCTCCTGTTCTATGAATACTCAACTAGATTTTATTTACTTAACATACTTCTTGTGTATGATTGCAAACTCCTTCTTACTTTCTCCACTGATAAACCAGTCACATTCAATGTTGCTTTTTAAGGTTGCAACATACCAGTTGATGTTTCAAGTTACATGCTGGAGTTATTTAAACTCTATTGAGGTAATGATTATCACATCAAAAGAACTAAAAGTTTGTGTAGGTGGTTTAGCAGAATAAGGGCACCAGATCATATAATAGGTGGAAATGTTCTGCCTTCAACTGATAGACAGCCCAAATAAAATGTCACCTTCTACCTCTGGGTTGGATCATACTATTAAGGGGCTCCCACTTCAACTTGGGGCATAATGATAGTTTCTCTCCCTACAGAAATCAGTGCACTAAATGTGCAAGCGTTGTACAGGTCTGTTTGTAATGGGTGTGATAGTAAAGCTACATTTTGTATACTCATTAAGCAGTACTTATGAATTCTGACTTGAATAGGCAAACTTTTTTTCTCACTAAACAGCACATTGTTGCACACAATTTAACCAGAGCTAACATCACTCACCCAAATATTCCCACAATTTTTGGACACACGGGGATTACAGTTAATTGAAAGGGCAAATGAAATGCTATCCCTTTCAATTTGTTTAATTGAGAAAGCAATACATATTTTTTTAAAAATGTACATATTTTAAATACAAAGAATTTCCATAAAAGTAACATGTAATTCAGTTCCATTCAAATTTGTACCCCTCTTTTGTCTTAGACACTCAGAGCATCATGCTGTATGTATGTGGTGTATTTAGAGTATGTCAATCCCGTTAACAGTAATGCTGCCTAACCATGTAATGGACAGCTTAACGTATCACCATTAACACAGCAGATCTAATGGCAGCTGGGAAAATATCCCCCCTGTACTTCTTCT
>CM044438.1:95212239-95222346 GCA_024363595.1 Xenopus borealis
CCCCCCCCCCCCCCGCTATCAATAACACTCCCAAACATGGAACTGTACAGGGGGTCCGCTCCTCCCTTGGTGCACACAGACCTCTAATGATTCCAGAACAGGAATACACAGTGAAGGTCATATGGATATAGTTTCTCACAAACAAACCTATACATATATAAATATAAAGTATCCAATTAAAGGCTACATTTATCAGCCGTCTACTTAGGTGTGTGTATATGTAGTTCTCATACTTTTTAGATATTACAATCCATGTTGCACCTATGGAGAAGCAAATAACTCTCAGCACTGCACAGAGGCAATCCCTGAACATTCTCTAGCTAAAAGCTACCGAGTTCATGTACAAGTCAATGGCAGAGGTCCGTTGAGTCATTTGGAGATGTTAAAATTTCCAGGTCGGAAATAGGGTTGCCACCTGGCCAGTATTGTACTGGCCTCAGGGCCGGATCTAGGGGTAGGCAGATTAGGCGGCCGTCTAGGGCGCAGTCATAGGGGGGCACACTTTAGAAGGGAAATGTTTATTTTTTTATATTTCATTCTTTTTAACTTCATCCCTGTCTCCAGCAGCAGCGTTCTGCTCTACTTCAGTCCCCACCTCCTTCTTACTTGCCCTTTGCCTGGCACAGATCTGGGGCAATATTTTTGCTGCTGCTCTGGCACAGGCTGGTGGAACAGGTACAGACTTGGGGGGCCCGGGCAATGGCTGGTACAGACTTGTGGCACAGGTACAGACTTAGGGGTCAATGCTGGTGGCACAAGTACAGACTTGGGGGGTAATGCTGGTGGCACAAGTACAGACTTGGGGGGCAATGGCTGGTGGCAGAGGTACAGACTTAGGGGGCAATGCTGGCAGCACAGGTACAGATTGGGAGCAATATTTTGGGTGCTGCTGACACAGGTACAGATGAGGGGCTGGCTGGCACACGTGCAGTTTGATTTATTAATGTGTTTCTTTATGTAAGAAAAAGTGAATATGAGGGAAATGGTCATACAGAACGGGGTGGGGGGGGGTCTGAGTGTACCCCTTGCCTAGGGTGCCAAACTACCTTGGCCCGGCCCTGACTGGCCTAGCCGGTAATACACCTGCCAAGGCCGGAATTACAAATTTACCGGTAAATTTGTAATACTCCTAACAAAAGCCCTCGGCCTGCCCACAACCCGCTCAAAATTTACTTTTTTTGCTGTCTTCTGGCCAATCGCTTGTTCAAGTCCTGTCCCTTTTATGTCACACCCACCCCTTTTTACATCATGACCGCCAGCCGGTGAGCATTTTATTGGTGGCAACCCTAGTCAGAACCATTCTATTGAATTTTAGCCATTCAATTTGTTTCTTAAATAAACTCCCAGTCAAATTCGAATAAAAAAAAAAAAAAACTCACATGAATTTGAAATTCGATCTTTGATAAATGGGCCTCTCCGAGTTTGGTTTCTACAGAACAGGAAGATTACGCAACTAGCTCAAAGCCAAAGAGACTTAATTATTTATAACAACTCCATATTCATGCACACATAAGAAAAACCTGCAAAGTGCCCTGCAGCACATAACTCACAGCAAAACTCTGCAGTGGACATTCTAGGATTTTCAAATTCAGTACTATAAACTGTCTAAAATAGAGCTGTCAGGGTTTTCTCAATTATAATCCAAAAGAGAGAGAGAGAGAGTTCACTGGACATCAAAATTGACTTGGGTGCATAGCCCCAAGTTCCTCTCTTACAATCTCTAAAATTATTTGTATTCAGCATAAATAGTTTTTGCACTCACCATTGGTGAAAGGTGGCCCAAGTGCAGCGCCCTGAACCTGTAGCTTGGCGTGAGGAGCAAGGAAAAAGATGAATAAGCAGGCACTCCTGCAACACACTTGTAAAAATTTATAATTTTATTCCATGGATAAAATCAAAACGTCCTGACAGATACGTATCAACAGATACGTAGTCATATGTGGTATAATGTTGCCCTGCACTAGTAAAACTGGTGTATTTGATTCAGAAACACAAGTATAGTTTATATACACAAGCTGTTGTGTAGCCATGGCGGCAGCCATTCAGAACTGAAAAAGGAGAAAAGACACACGATAAGCTGCAGATAACTCTCTAGTTAAAAATGCTTTAGTTCAGGGGGTTCCAACCTTTAGGCTTACCTGGGCCACATTGGAAAAAGAAAAACTGTCTGGGGCTGCACATAAAATACACAAACACTTTTGATTTGTAAAAGTAAAGAAAATGCACAGTTAAGAACTACAATACCATCTGGATAACCACATGGTGCTATACACTGGAATATAGGATACCTGGATATAAAATCAACTTTTTATATTATTATTATTACTACTAACTGGGCAATGGGCAGAGTCCCCCATCCTGCCTACTCCTATATCCTTTGCAACATGAAGTTTCCTTGGGAACCAAGGGTTTGAAGCTGGGCCTCATTCATATCCATCCTGGGCAGCAGGCTGGACACCCCTGCTTTAGTTCCTCACATTTTTATGCAATCTTTTTGTTCAACTCACTGAATTAAGATGTTTCATTTAAAATTCACTGTAATGAACCAAAATCAGAAAAAAAGTTGTCTCTGTCCAAATATTAATGAACCTAACTGTACATTTATTTTATATAAAGGTGCCATTCAGTTTGTCTGTACTGCATCCTAAGTATATTTTATACCACACTTACTTAGTTAGCCATAAAGTAGGAGATGGAATCAAGAAATGTAGAGTGCAGAAGACTCAGTGACATCAGACACAGAAAATCCAGTGACATCAGACAAAAGAAAACAGTTAGAGAAGATGAAATCATCTCAAGTATCAGCTTACCATATTGATCCTTGGAGGAATCAATATTACATGTCTCTGCCCTTAAAGCTTTTTGGCTTTCAAAGAGCTTGACCTATGAACAAGTAAATGTCATCAGTATACTCTCCTCTTACAGAAGGATTCACCCCTTAAACATGTTTGTGCCATTAAAGATCTTTTTCTATGAGTTCCTGTGGTTGCCATAAATGTAATTATGGGATCCCTGCTTTTCTTCCTTTAACCATCATCTTTTTTGTACCCCCCATCCCCCACTTGTCCTTCACTACCTCCAGATCATATTCCTTCTTTCTTTTTTTTTTCTTTCGTTTGGATTCTGGTTATTATTTATCCAGAAGCAATAATGGAAGACCTACTAAATAACATTTGCACCTAAATCAGATGCAAGTCACGAAGCCTAATGGTAGCCATACACGGGCAGATAAAAGCTGCTGACAGACCCAGTCGGCAGCTTATTGGACCGTTTACAGGGAGCTCTGACCGATATCTGGACAAAAGTCCACCAGGGCAGGATTAAAAATCCAGTTGGATCGTGGCTCATGATCGGATCAGCCCGATATTGCCCGCTTTAATGTGGGCATATTGGGGATAGATCCACTTGTTTGGCGACATTGCCAAATGAGCGGATCTCTCAGTGTAAGGCTACCTTAACACATACCAACAGATTCAATCTACTATGTCTTTGTTGCATTTGACAGTTTCTAAAACCTATACTAATTAAAAAAAAACTATTCTCAAATATAAAGGGGTTGTTCACCTTCCAAACACTTTTTTCTGTTCAGTTGTTTTCAATTGGTCCCCAGAAATAAAGACTTTTTTCAATTACTTTCCATTATTTATCTTTTACTGTTTCTCCAAAATCTAAGTTTAAAGTTGTTCACAGCAACATCTCTGGAGTATTAGCAAATATTGTATCAATTCTAACAGCCGCCTGTAATGAAACCCAGAGATTCAGCTCAGCAGGGACAAAAATAAGAAATGTATCCATTAAATGTATCAGTTTAGAACAGTTGGGGGGGGGGTGGCGACCACCCCTCCCAGAGCTGCTTTTAGAAGGTAAAAAATTACACTTTACACTTCAATATTAGAAAAATGGTTACAAATCGAAAATAGACAGTAATTGGAAAAAGTCATTATTTCTGGTGATCTATTTGAAAACAACTAGTTGTTTGAAGGTGAACAACCCGTTTCACTCAGAACTGTAATGAAGATATGTTGCTTCCACAAGGGCCTGACCCCTCACTATGTTACTATTATTAGTACACACTGCTTTAGGAATGATCTGCATCTAACTCCCACTCCTACGTGAAATCTCCTCCACAGACTAGCACTTCTTTCTCTCATCAAGGAAAAATGATCTTCATATAACTATATATATATATCCCTTGCTCTGTCAGCACCTACTAAACCATTAAAAGTGCTATGCACTAATCCCCCTTTATGCTGCTACAGTAAGGGGGGGAAATAATGACCACCAGCAAAAAAGACTTGGTTATGCTGATTGATACCCACAGTTCCAAAAAAATTACCGGCAATTTTCTATAGTGTAAACCTCGTGATCTTGCTCAAAGTCATGGAAAGCCAACAAATATATGAAGATGGAGACCTATATTTGCCAGTCCTATAAATATATGTAGGCTAACCTGCTTTCCAGGCCCCTGGGGAAAAAGTATACTGTATACTGCAGCATCCAGTAAGCTTCTCTATCAAATAATCACACTGCAAAGCCTGCTTTCTTGGCTGCTCCAGATTCAGTAGCTAAATACACATTTTGCTGCATTTGCACATTTCCACAGCTATGGGGAAACATGGAAAATTACCCTGAATATGCATTGCGTGCAGTTCAGTGCTATAACATAGCACACAAAAATATACCGTAAAGCAGGATATTTCAAATATACGAAGATGGCTGAAATATTGGGGACATTTCAGTGAATTTCTAAGTGAAATTATATGAAAATATATTTTCGTGGACCTTCGAGAATGGCTAGCTTTGAACTAACTGTTGTAAGGGTCCAAGGTCCACAAGGTAGGTATTTATACTGTTATTTGTATGACTACATTAGGAAATCAATGCAAATTATTGCATATATATAACAGAATGCATACCTCCCAACATTTTGGAAATACTGTAGAAAGAGGGATAAAAAGTTTTGCTGTGCTCCATCCAGGTGGCAATTTTTTTGCCCATGCCGATTTATGTGGTCACATCCCCTGATAATGATGTTCATTTAACAAAATTTGGCAGGTCATAAAAGCTTGAACACATTTCTGTGGGTTTTAATATGTTATTACAGTTTTGCTAATGAAGGTGAACAGCCCTTTAAGCAGTAAGTCATAGATTCCCCAAGAGACCTGCTTATCTTAAATTGTTACAATTATTTATTGGCTTATCTTAAATTGTAAAAAATATATCAAAGTGCACCTGCCATGCATTCTGGGCTCTGCCAAAAGCCTCAGTTTTAGATATGTTGTATATTTTCTGGCTGTTCAGTGCAGAAGATCAAAGAGAAAGACAGTATCAATCTGGGACTGTGGGTTGAGCTGTCAAAATTGGGACTGTCCCACGAAAAAGGGGACAGTTGGGAGGTATGAAAGTGTGTCACTTAATGGCTGTCCAGAAGCCAGTTAAGTGTTGATAAGATAACATAGAATGATAAGCCATATGAGAGTGATCAAAGTGTTATGTTTGCATTCTGAGAACAAAATAGAAAGTCTGCTAGACTGAAACAGAATAATGAAACATTAAAAAGCAAGATATAGACCATTCAATGATAGAACAGCTTACAACCCCAATACACAGATATTAAAGTGAATGACTGGAACATTCTACCAATGGTTAAAGATAATAAATGGGCTCTGGTTTTTTTTTATATACAAGAGACAAGAAGTCTCTGGGGAAGGAGTAAAGAAAACTGATCTTGTGGAAGAAAAATTCAGGGTGGACAAAATGCCCTTGCCTTTAATGTAGTCATTGCAATGACATTATGTTGGAGAGGAAGCCTGAGTATTTTCTTACACCGTCCTTGTGTCACTTAGGGGCTGATTTATCAAAGCTTAAATGTGTTTTTTCAACCTTGAATGAACTCGAATGACCTCGTAATTTGAATAATATCCTATTTAAGAAAAAACTTGAACATCTAAAACTCAAATAAATATTACCAACCTGAAAACTCTATTCAAATTTGAATCAAATTCGACTAAGCTCAAATCAAGTTGTTTATCCCAAAAAAAAAAAAAAAACCAAAACTGAAGGCTAATAACTTCTTCAAATGGGTCACTGGACTTCTGCCGTTGACTTCTACATGAACTCAGCAGGTTTTAGGTGGCGAAAAGACAAATTTGAGTTGTTCCCAGGGTCCAAGTATGATAAATCAAATTTGTGAGTTTTGACCAAAAATCCAACAAAAAAATTTAAAAGAGTTGAAATTTGCCATGTTAATTTGCACTAGCACTAATCAATCATGTAAAGTCCTCTAACACACTGCTATTTTGAGAAAAATTCAGCTTTGTGATTTTTCTCCCTGTCCTTAAGACAATGGTACAAATATGACCACCCCAGCCAGATTTAAAGGGGATGTAAAGGGAAAAAATACAATTTTTACTTTCTTTAATGAAAAAGAAATCTATCTCCAATATACTTTAATTAAAAAATGTGTACTGTTTTTATAAGAAACCTGACTGTATGCAGTGAGATTCTCCCTTATTTACTTGCTCTGAAAGCTGTGGATTCAGACTGTCCCTAACTGCTCTGCATGGAAACAATCATACTTTCAAACAGCAGAGGGAGCATTACTTCCCTGAACTCAAGCAGCTTTGTTTGTTTCCCTGCAGAGCAGCCTGTGACCGTGTATAGATTTGTATCCGCAGACGCAGTACAGTCTGCATATTCTGATTATTAATTAGTCTTGCTGCATCAGCTTCTATGGCAGATATTATTTGAGTTGTGCGGTTTTGTTAATTTATGACAATGCCTAAGCTTAACCTCCCAACTGAAGCCCAGACCACATTGAGCATGTGCAGGGTCTTTGTCTTGCAAAGATTGTTACAAGATGACAGCCCCCTACGGCCAACTTTCAAAGCATAAATCATCTAGGAGTTAGGCTTCTGGTGCAGTAAATTCATACAAAATACAGCAGTTCTAGCATTATTCTTTTTTAGTTGCCCTTTAAGGCCAGTTGGACTCTTGGATTCCTGGAAAGGCAACTTACATTAAAGTGAAATGTCTGTTCCAAAAATGTATTTTCCACTGAGGATACAAAATATTAATGGAAATGTCTGTGTGTTGGAAAGGAGACTCACGCTGCCTCGTTACAACTGTGAGTCAACACAATCATGGTGCATGCAATGTGAAGGTAATGCTTCTCTGTCATTCTGTTTTCTCTACAAAGTGCCAATACATTCCACTGGTCCTGACACCACTTTTAGCTGTATCACAGTCAGGCAGGAAAACTTTGGCAATATCGCACCCCCACTGACCTAATCCTTAAAACAGCTAGCAAAGGGCATTAATTCTTAATGTGATTCTCATTCTCCTGATTACCATAGAAAGATTAACTGTGCTTTACTGGGGATTTTCAACTTAAGCCATCAACTTCACTTAACTGGCCAGCTTTTGGGGATATCCTTCCATAAAGTACTAGAGAACTAATGAAAACAAATGATTATCCAACAAATACTTTAAGAGTGTTATACTTTAGTAAAGAGATACTAGGCCGTAGAGAATGTTATGCATGCCTGTAAATTGCATGCCAACAGTAGGGTGGCACAAAGACACTGTCATTTATAACATACATATAAATATTTAAAATAGCTGTGATTTACTGGAGCTTCTTCTGTATCAAAAGATACATGACGCTTTCACTACACAGCTGATACTTCTTTTCACGGTTGATGATAGTAGAGCTGTAAGCCTATTGTTGCTAAATGTAGCATAAGGGCATGGATGTGAGATTCTTCTACAGTCTGATGCAGGAGCAAATATTATATAGATTCATTTTTGGAAAGAGAACACTTTTTTTTCTTGGGAAGGGGGGAAGCACCAGTGTATAAATGCTAATATCTCAGAATGACAGCATTTTTTTTAAGTGTGTGCATATTGAAGCAACCACATATTCCTGCAGGTGCATTACACAGGAAATGGGCTGAATGATTCACACTTAAAATCACATTTCCAGCAATTTATGTGATAGGTAGAAAATAATGTGAGTTTAGGCAAAGACGAAATTGGTAGGTACAGCTTCTTGCCTTTGGCTGCCATGTGACCACACATTAGCTAGCCAATCACAGGATTCGTCAATCACAGCAATCACTGACCTGGAACCAAAGCGATTCACTTACTGGCCAATGCACAATGACAGGGAATGTCAGCAGCAGCCACTGACGGAGGAAGAAACCCACTTTGAAGACCACAGCAGTAGGAAAACAAAATGGGGCCTCCTATATGTCCTTATGGCACACAGGCATGTGTACTTGGCATGATTGGGAGCAGCAGGATCTGTAAGGTGTTTTGACAATAAATTGCCAAGTAATACAGGAAAAAGTCTTCAAGAGAAGAACAGAGCAGAAAGCAAGTCAGAAATACTTTATGCAAATTATCATCACATAATTTCCCTTTTTAAATATATATAGTTATACAGTATTAATAACATTACATCTTCTTTGAGCAATGGCACAGTGAAATTTTGTAGCAATACTGCCCTCTTAAAGTAACCTGTTATCAATAAAACTACCTTTTTCCACAAACATTTTAGTGCATGGTACTTTTCCATTGCAAACCTTTTAATATGTTGCACTTGAGAACATAAAATCTTGATTTCCTGCACATCACTGAATGGCACTATTGAACAGCTGCCCTGCTGAGCGTTCTGATTTTTATCATGCTTTTCATAAATGCTGTTAATGTTAATAGTATACCTCCCAACATTAGTAAATAGAAAGATTTGGCGAGTGAAATTTGTGATCGTGCCCATTTTTGTGGCAAACACCCCCTAATTACCATGTTCATTTTACTAAATTTGTCAGGTTATGAAAGCTTGAACACATTTCTGTGGTTTTTTTGTGTTATTAAAGTTCTGCTAATGAAGGTGAATTGCCCTTTAAAGGACAAGGAAAGTTAAACTAAAAAAGTAGCTAGAAATGTTGTACATTATGTTTTGTGCTTCTGTACCAGCCCAAGGCAACCACAGCCATTTAGCAGTAAAGATCTGTGTCTCCCCAGTAGATGCCCCAGTAGCTCCCCATCTTCTTTTCTGCTGATTCACTGATTCACATGCTCTGTGCTGCTGTCACTTACTGACAGTATACAGTACACAGTGTAATAGAAATGTATGTATGTATGTATTTATGTATATTTTTATTTGTATAGCGCTCCTTGAGGGCAAAGCACTGTGCAGTAACAATAATTTAGTAGTAACAAACAAGGGATCACTGCATTAATCAGTAACAATAAGTGCATTATTATAAATACAGTTTACATAAATATAATATATAATTACACATTGTTGAGGAGACAAGATGATGGAGGACCCTACCCCTTGGGGCTTAAAGTCTAAATGGGAGGGTTACTTACAGACACAATTTGGAGGGGTAATAAAGTGCTTTTAACAGTGGGTGAAACTGTCGTATAAGTGCCAGTTCAGGTGTTATGCCACAATATAAGGCTGATTAGTCATTAATACAGAAAATTACTACATGGCAGCACAGAAACCAGTGCAATTAGCATCAGAATTTAATAATAAGCCCTGTAGCATCAGCTTATATTACAGACCAACCTCATTTTCTGCTGCTTCATAATTAGTAATGACCCCTAAACTTAGCTTCTCAACAGCTGCTCAGAGCCCACTGAGCATGTGAGTGTCACAGACACTTTCCAAGATGGTGACCCCCCCTGTGACAAGTTTGAAGTCCTGAATCATTGCTGCTATTGAAACTTTAGGCTGGTGCAATAAGTTCAGTATATAAAATATGGTATTTTTAGCCATATTAATTTTGATGGTTTAGTTCTCCTTTAAGCTGCAAGAGGCTTGCTTATCTTAAACTGTTACACTTGCTTCTATGCTTATCTTAAATTGTTACTAATGTGCACCTGCCACATATTCTGCCCTCTTTGGTAATCTTCTTCTATCGAACGGCATTTCAGACCATGCGCATTTAGAGCAATTTCCCCGTTCCAGACAACTGCGCAAGCGCCAAAACTTACGGGAATTGCCAAAGACCCAGAAAAAGACATAAAGATTACCAAAGAAGAAGGCTGCCTTGAACTCCAATGCCTGAAACTGCGGCAAGTAAAAAGGGGAAT
>CM044438.1:95224909-95262875 GCA_024363595.1 Xenopus borealis
TTCCACTTTATAGAGCACTTGTAAGGCCACATCTAGAATATGCAGTACAGTTCTGGTCTCGATCACTCAACACAAAAGCTTAGTGAGTGCTTAGTGGATTTGTTTATGTTTCTTCTTTTTAACTAGGGCTGTTTCTATGGCAACCATGTAGCTGAAGAAATTCAAAGATGATAAATTTTTCCTTTGCTTAAAACACTGTCACTACGAGGGAAGAAATGCAGTGAAGACCAACGGCGCATGGAACAGAAACTACTTCTGTTATCTGTTCTGCAATTGAATTGTGGGTAAAAAATGGGATCTAAAGATTGCAGGCAGATCCCAAGCTGCACTGGTTAAAGGAATAGTAACAACAACAAATTAAGGTGTTTTAACGGAATGACAATATCATTCACTGGTAGAACTTGTGTGTTTGCTTCAGGAAAACAACTACAGATTATATGAACAAGCTGCTGTGTAGCCATGGGGGCAGCCATTCAAGCACAGAATACACAGTAGATAACAGATACATTTTGAAGACTCCCATTGTATACTACAGAGCTTATCTGTTCTCTGCTGTGTATCCTGTGCCTTTTCTTCTTTTTCAGCTTTGAATGGCTGCCCCCATGTATACACAGCAACTTGTTTATAAAAACTATAGTAGTTTCTGAAGTAATTACACCAGTTGCACAAGTGCAGCACAACAGCACATTAAAAATATAATTACTTCAAAATATTTTAATTTTTTTTATGTTACCGCTCCTTTAATGATTTAGGCCCAGTCCTCCAGCTGTACCAGCTGCCAGTGCCCATTTCTTAAACTCAGGATGTAAATGTGCATTTATGCATAAACTGGCAGCATATTTAATTTAAAGGTAGTAGGAATGACTTTCCTAAAGCCCTGGCCTAATGCTACATGATATGCTCCTAAACCAGTTATCCTATACACAGTGCAGTAAAGAATTCTGACCTTGCTGCCCACAATTCCCTGGGAACAATGAAGGATTTTTGTTTCCAAGTTGAGCTGTAACTGACATCTTGACTATCCACAGAATTTTACACCAGTCCTTTTCGGTCAATTTAACTGGTCAACTTTTCCTCAGCACTGACAGATGGACCTATGCATTGTCCATTAAGTGCAGCATTGTAAATACAATGTGGTTCTTATTGAGGCTCTTCTTGCTATATAGAGCCCTCTAGAGGGACATTGTGGTAGCTCTAGATTTATCCAAAACATTGACCATGGCAGAAATCTAGTACACAGTACTTTAGCAAAACTGCACATTGGCTTTAGGAATCTGCAATTACTTACAGTTGCTGCTCTTTATGCTAGGAATATGTCAACCCTTTTTGCATTCCTCAACAGAGGGATCGATATATTGAAAATATATACATTATGAATAAGAACATGTTGTATACAAGCACCATGAATATCCTTAAAACTCAGAGGACCCATATTTAATGGCAGATATATGAAAATCTGAGGACTTTCTCTTTTTTACTTGATCCATCCCATGTTTGAAAAATCACAATACAGTTTTTTTTGTTTTTGTTTTGCTTTCTCATGTCAACTTTCTTTTGTGAACACTGCAGAATATGACATTCCCATAGGCTTCTATTGAATAGCCTAGTCCAATATCAGAATTTTTGCATAAAAGAAATTATACTAGTATTTATAGGTCTGCTAATCTTCAGAATAACCAAGGCTGGAGTGCACTATTGCAATGATACTTCAATGTTACAAGTAGTCAGGTCCAACTTGGCAGAGAGTAGCAAAATAGTAGCTGTTTAGAATTACATCTTCTATTTAGCTTTCCAAATTTTCACCTTCAAGTTAACTTTTAGTATATTGTTGAAGGGACAATTCTAAGAAACTTTTCAATTGGTCTTCATTATTTATTTTTCATAGTTTTTTAATGATTTGCAATTTTGTTGTTTCTTTGCAGCTTTCAAATGGGGGTCACTGACACCATCTAAAAACAAATGCTCTGTAAGGCTACAAATGTCTTGTTATTGCCACTTTTTATTACTTATCATTCTATTCAGTCCATCTCCTATTCATTTTCCAGTCTCTTATTCAAATCAATGCACGGTTGCTAGGGTAATTTGTACCCTAGAAACCAAATTGCTGACACTGGAGAGCTGCTGAATAAAAAGCTAAATAACTATAAACCCACAAACAATAAAAAATTAAAACCAATTGCAAATTGCAAATTGTCTCAGAATATCACTCTCTACATTATACTAAAAGTTAACTCAAAGGTGAACAACCCCTTTAAAAAATTCTTACCTGGCTGTTTCCTGGTGCAAAACCCTGATATGCTTGGGACACTGGCACACTCTATAAAACAAAGAAAAAAAGACTTAAGCAAATGCATTCCTTGACTGAAAAAAAGTTTACTACTGTCAGCAGAAAATGTTACAGAGATCCAATCTTTTGAATTTACAGTCCTAAAATGATGATTGGTCTGTTCAGAAGTGCCCAGCCTGTTCAGCAAAATGACTATTCAATGTGTAGGTGGCAAAGATACAAATATAAAAAATGTTTGATTCACTCTTCTGTAAAACTCCTAAAACTACCTTTTAACAGTAAAGTATGCAAAGACATACTGTTTACCCAGACTTTTTACTACCTTACATTAATTGGAGCACACAAAAGTGTATAAAAGCCAAAATGTGTACTGTACTGTAGAGTCCTGCGCGGGTCCAATTTTTGAGACCCTGGGGCGTTCCAGGGGGCAGCAGCCATGATGCCGCCCCCCTCCCGATCCGCGATTCTAATTTTTAGGGTCGAGGAGGGGCCGCCTTGCTAGTGCAGTGAGCGCTATTGTGCTCGCTGAACTAGATGAGCCGAATTTTCATTTTAACTGGCCGCTTCGTGCCACCTTGCCTCATGGCCGGAGCAGCCCTTCGTACCCATACCCGCAACCTGCAATCCGCTACCCAGACCCGCATTCTTACCTGCCAGGACTCGTTACTCGACCCCCAACCCGCAAGTGTTTTATCTGCAACCTGGACCTCCCGACTATCAAGAATCAGGAAGTGCAGTTATGCTGCCAATCAAGAATCAGTAAGTGCTGTCATTGTAACCGGAAGTGACATCATCAGAAGTAGGCATGATCAGAGAAAATTTGTAAAAATAGGTATTGAGAAGACCCGAGGACCAACCCGCAACCACACAGACTCGTGTCTATACCTGCACCTGGAACGGTAACTCACAGGTACCCAACCCGCTGCAGGACTCTACTGTACAGGGTGGTTTATTTATAGTTATTAGCCTTTATTTAAATAGTGCCATGCCTTTACACTAGGGTTGCCACCTGGCCGGTATTTTACCGGCCTGACCGGTATTTTTGATGGTTGATCCTAATGTTATTAATAGGAAAAAAAGGTAAATATATAGGAAGGCCAGTATTTTTTTCAAGAAAAGGTGGCAACCCTACTTTACACAGAGGGTTCATCATTGACATCAGTCCCCATCACATCAGGCCTGACGAAGGGGCCTTGGTGCTCCGAAAGCTTGCAATGTATTTTTAACCTCAAAGAGGTTGAGGTTTATACTTTTTCAGTCATTCAGTTTCAGAGCTTAGGATCTCTGGTTTGTTGCACAACCCAAGTGAACCCCAGCTCTCTCAATGCTTTCAATGTTGTTGTGTTAAAGTGTTCAACTTACAGCAGATTCAGGAAGCAGGGATTTTAGATGACTACCCTGGTATTTATTTTTCTCCACATCCACTTTTTCATCCCACCAGCTACTTGATTTTAATTGTAACCAGGTATAACTGCAATCAGCACCTCTTGCAGAATTAAAAATGAAAGGCAGCCCTGTCCTGTCTATAGCAGGTGGTATCACAACCCTTAAAAAATGCCATGTAAGTTATGCGGACAACACAAAGGACACAAAAACTTGCAACATGCAGAACAGGGCAGAAAAAAGTGCAGAAAACATACCAGTTTGCACTCATATTTTGTACTTTTCTCCTCCCCTTGGTAAAGAACCTGTAAAGTATCTGAAAACGCCCTTTGTCCCATAATCTTTATAATATTGTGGTTTAAAATTAGCAGAGAAATTGTGTATAAAAGCAGTTACACAATAGCAGAAATGTTGCAAGGTTTGAAGTAGGATGCCAGTAATGTAACAATGTACAAAAGAAAAGAAAAGGAATTAAACTTACAATGGCCAGAGAAAATTTATGACATGTGCATACTGCTCACATTTGTCAATAGAAACTATTCAAATATACAAAAAATCTCTGGCATACACATGACAAGATAATTCCAGTCACACTACATTTTTCCATTAAAAAAAAAAGCCAGTATTATCATTTGAAATGCCCATCCCGCAACAAACATTCTACTATTATTCATGCAACATCATGATGTCAAAACCCTAAATATTCCATTTGCCCAGACCTGTAGCGTTATATTTATATTAGATTACATGTGATTAGTTAAAGCACAGGTAAAAGGTCCAAAGTATTGTGGTATTAGCATTAGTAGCATTAACCCCTTCAGTGTCACCAATTCTAGATTTTGTGATCTAAAGCACTTCCAGCTGGCGAAACTTTAAATACTTCAATAGCCAATGTAAAGCCTTTGATTAGTTCCCCTGCCCCTAAGGTGTCTGCATTTTGAGGTTTCTAAACACCCCATAGTTGGGTAAAACTATATATATTGAGCATCAAAGCATTCCAAAGACCATATATATGATGTTTTGACTTTTTACCAAAGATCACATGGGAGAGCTTCTGGTAGCTGCGAAACGCTACATTGGGCAGCCTACAATATGTTCTGGGCATATTATTTTTAATGATTCTTCAAAAAATTT
Source organism: Xenopus borealis (assembly GCA_024363595.1). NCBI lineage: Eukaryota > Metazoa > Chordata > Amphibia > Anura > Pipidae > Xenopus > Xenopus borealis. Next base: position 95,229,714 of record CM044438.1, read on the forward strand.
CTATTTTTTTAACGGACAAATAATCGGCTTCTTTGGCGCTCCATTTTTTTGTGCTCCACATGGGAGATAAGATTATTTAACAAGCAAACAGACGATTTAAGGAATTCAAAAAACATTAACTTTAACAAATTGATTTTGGGCCAAGTGACAGGTAAATGTAATGAGAGAGTGTAGCAGTTTTGGGCTTTTGTTGAGACAACTGTAAAGCAAGACAAAAGAATCGGAGAAGATTATTCAATCAGTAAAACTCACACTGGTGCATACTATAGGAAAGTTTCAATCACGGGGAAGTGCCAAATGTTAGGAGCCCCTCCTGTGATTATAATTACTTATCTGATACGTTGCTACGAGTCGAGAATCTATATAATTACAGCTATCAGCTATTCTTGGTTAAGTTCTACAGAAATTTGATAAGGGGAACACAATTCTGCAGTTCTACTCTTTCAGGAAAATCTCTGATAAAATGGAGATTCCCACTTCTGCTGAGCACTCATCAGTCAAAATAAATCATGACCGCATAATATTACGAAATTCAGACTTTTTTCTTTTGACATTTGATATCAACATCTGTGGAATAAATCTTCTATTTGTTCCTTTATCGAAGTTGAGAATGGTAATAGGAAGATCTAACATGTAGTGAAGGTTACTTTGTCTGAAAATCTTTATTTGTAACACTCATCATTAAATTCAATTTATAGGCTACAGCTTGAAGGCACATTTCAGAGAACACGTACGGTTAATCTTTCACACTTTTCATACTATTGATTTATATCAGTCTGTTGGCTTATTAATTAATATGTTTGTCAGGGTTGGTGGTCACCTGCAACCCCTTTAACTAAAGCTCAAAATGTATTGTTTGCAAATCCCCATTTTCTTGCTAATTCTTTTTCAGTGAAAATTCTGGTGTGATCCATTCAATTCAATGAGCACATGAGAATTTGTTTGAAGAGAAGTTCAACATTCTTCCTGTGCAAGATTCGACAAGAGCTCAAGGAGAACTCTGGTAACTATGGCCCTTAGCATTTAAACATCAAAAAGCCAAACAGACAAAAAGTTATTTTTTCATAGATTGTGGTTTTATGTTTTCAGCTAAAAGGCAGTGCCAAGGACTGCAAGTAAAAACTAGTTATGTATTATAAGCAGAGGTGGGCCAAGCCAGGCAGACGCCCTAGGCAACCCAGCTGGCTAGCACACCCCCACTTCTCCGATCCCGCTCATGCGCAGTGACGTGGCGCACTTCTGTTGTTGCCCCCCAATTGTTGCGCCCTAGGCAGCTGCCTCTTCTGCATACCCCTAGTGCCGGCCCTGATATATTATATTGTAAGGACTGGTTATATTTTCTGACCAATGGGATTAACAAAATAATGCACACAGAAACCAAACAGTCCTTATAGAGGCTCAGTCCTTTAGATAATTGCTTATTAATACGAATTTCCAAAGCGGCTCCCCCTATGCAAAATTGGACCTGGGTGTAAAAACCCCAGGTCTGTCACATAAGGTGATGCCGTACTTCATCAACTTCATAAAGTAAAGATCAGAGCATAAGAGTTATTGCAGTAAATCAACCACACTTACCGATGGCATTCGGTGGTGGTGCAGCTCCCCGAACCCATAGCTTCGGGAGTAGCTATTGCAGAAAAATGGACACGCACTCCAGGAGCCAAAAGATGCCAATAAAAAGTCTTTATTCCAATGAGCTAAAAAAAACCCCCAGATATTTAGCTCATTGATATAAAGACTTATCGGCATCTTTTGGCTCCTGGAGTGCGTGTCCATTTTTCTGCAATTGGATTAACAAATTAATTTATTTGTAATAGTAGACATGTTAACTACAAAAATGAAAAAGAGCCTAAGGGCCCTTACACACGGGCGTTTTTACCTGCGCTCCCCTGCGTTGCGTTTCGCAGGGGAGCGCAGGTATAGACGCACTCAATTATTTTCAATGGGGCTGTACTCACACGAACGCATGTAGGCGCCGAACGCAGGAAAAATGCAGCATGTTGCGTCTGAACCTGCGTTCGGCGCTTACACGCGTCTCGTGGGTACAACTTCATTGAAAAGAATGAGGTGCGTCTAGACCTGTGCTCCCCTGCGGCTGAACGCAGCCAAACGCAACGCAGGGGAGCACAGGTCCAAAACGCCCGTGTGTAAGGGCCCTAATGAAGATAAAGGTGAGGCAGGTAAATACTTTGCCCCATGCACTGTGCAACAAGCTGCCAAATCAGCTCGTTCAGAGTTTGTAGTCATTACACAATGAGTGGGGCAGATGTGTGACCTTATCCTTCAGCAGGCTCTAAAACTGCACGGTATAAGGCCTTCTTAAGCTTTCACTGCTTCGGGCGAGAAGGCCACAATTTGCTTTTCACACATTAAATGGTGTTATAAAGAGGGTTGTCACTGACAGAACTGGCAAGTAGGTGAAAGTGGCCACATAAAGTCATTTACTTTATTTATAAAGTACAAGATACTGTTTTATTATTACAACGAAAAAGGATATAGTTTTTTAACATTTGAATTACTTGGATAAAATTGAGTCTATGAGGCAAATTCACTAAAGATTGCAACTTCACCATCGTCCGCTTCGCTCACATCGTCACACTTCGCCAGGTGAAGATTTGCCAGGACAACGGTAATTCACTAAAATGTGGAGTTGCATCCATGGCGCCGAACGCTGGCACAGTTTTGCTAGCGTTACTTCGGCAAGTAAAGCAACGTTGCACTAGCGTTAGCTCATTTGCATATGGCGGGAAATTAAGTTTCAATGCAGGTATATGTTGCAGTAAATACATTACACTTTAATGCATTATATTATATATATATTATGTTATATTGCCCTACATATGAGCCCAATGTCTAGTTTATGTGCCATATGTTAGGAAATGCAGGGGGGGACTTGGGTACCCTAAAAAAATATGACGGTCTTTTGCAGGCTATCACCCTGAAAAAAGTAAAATGCCAGCGTTTTTTGGGAATTCTAAAAATGTAAAATCAAAAATTGATGAAATCCTAGGCACTCTATTTAACTTCTGGTCTGAGCTGGCGAAGGCAAGTCTGGTGGAACAGCTAACATTGTGCATGTTCAGTGCAACATGAACAAGTGGAGCTATATGAAAAAAAAATATTAGGGATGCACTGAATCCACTATTTTGAACCCGAATCCTTTGTGAAAGATTTGGCCAAATACCGAACCAAATCCAAATTTGCATATTGGGATGGAAAGGGGAAAACATTTTTTACTTCCTTGTTTTGTGACAAAAAGTCACGTGATTTACCTACCCGACCTTAATTTGCATATGCAAATTAGGATTTGGTTCGGCCGGGCAGAAGGATTCCTGCTGAAAAAGGCCGAATCCTGGATTTGGTGCATCCCTTAAAAATATAAATGTTGATACATATAATACACTGGTACTGGATTTTTTTCTTATACCAGACAAGTAATATTTCTGTTTCCAAATATCTATTGTCTCTCTTTCTCTTTAGTGAGAGGAAACCAATGTATAACAGCATTTCAGTACAAAAGTATTTGCCTCCTTTCAACTTTACCAAATAAGGGATCTCTTAAGGGATTGTTTGGGAGCAGAAGGATTATCCTGGTGTGTGTGGGCTTCAAACTGATACTTTAAAGAATGAAAAGACCTGGCTCCTAAAACTGAAAAAAATATATATATATATATCAGGCAGCGAGTGGGGTAGGGGTGAACGCTGGATTCAAGGAGGGAAAATAGACACAGAAACCTTTGTAAAATAAGTTTCATCTGGAATCCATCTGGTTTTCACAGGGCAAAATCCGGACATTACTGGTTTTCAATGGCCCCTACACGGTTCCCTTTTCTTTAACTTCTGAGTTTTATTAAAGGGGTTGTTCACCTTCCAAACACTTTTTTTCTGTTCAGTTATTTCAAATTGTTCCCCAGAAATAAAGACTTTTTTCAATTAATTTCCATTATTTATCTTTTACTGGTTTGCCAAAATCTAAGTTTAAAGTCGAATGTTGGTGTCTGTGGTGTTTGAGTCTGGCAGCTCAGTAATTCAGGTGCAGACTCTAAACTGTTACATTTTTGCAACATTTAACGGATACATTTCCCAGCAACATCTCTGGAGTATTAGCAACTATTGTATCAATTCTAACAGCTGCCTGTAATGATACCCAGAGAATCTGCTCAGCAGGGACAAAGATAAGAAATGTTTCTATTAAGTATATCAGTTTAGAACAGTTGGGGGGGTCGGCAACCCCCCTCCCAGAGCTGCTTTAGGGCTAGGCCAGACGGGGAGATTCGGGGGAAATTAGTCGCCTGGCGACTTCTCGCCGCGACTTGTAGCCCCCGAACCTCCCCAAATAGCCAAGTACCCACGCGCACCGGCGTTGCTTGAAAACGCCGGCGCGTGTTCACACGGAGCGGCGTGATTTTTGAAATCGCTCCAAATTGCCTCGCCAGGCACGTGGGTACTTGGCTATTTGGGGAGGTTCGGGGGCTAAAAGTCGCGGCGAGAAGTCGCCAGGCGACTAATTTCCTCCGAATCTCCCAGTCTGGCCTTAGCCTTAGAAGGTGAAAAAATTACACTTTACACTTCAAAAACAGTTACAAATAGAAAATAGACAGTAATTGGAAAAAGTAATTTCTGGTGATCTATCTGAAAACAACTAGTTGTTTGAAGGTGAACAACCCCTTTAAATTCAGACACAAAAGACATTTATCCAGTCCCATAGATGCAAGCATGTGTTTGTTTGCAAAGGGTGAGGTGGGGATCATAAAACAGTTACTTTTAATAGAAAAGAAAAAGTTACATTACACAATTTTTTTTTTTTACTTGCTGAAAGGAGCTGCTAAGCTGTATTTCATACTTCAATGCATTTTGCTACACTGTAAATAAAAGATTATTTAAAAGTATTGAATTAGAGAAAAAAAGTAATGCAAGAACTATTCATTGCCACGTGTTTTGTTCATTCTCATTTTATACACATTTTGCAGGAATTTGAAATAAATTCACTTATATGGTAATCACATGCAAATGAGAATTCACTTGCTTGCCAGGCTATTGTCACTGAAAAAAGTGTTTCCAAGAAAAATAAGAGTGTACCCTGAAAATGCTAGGTGTTAAAGCAGTCCTCAACCCAAAATAGATTTTGCACAATGAAAGAAAATTAACTCTGTCAATTATACACTGGCGAAAATACAGCAGTTTTCAGGTATTTGTAAATGGAATTATTATTAAATGGAGCACATGTATGACTGTGTATATTCTCTGCACCACTCCTGATACAAAGTTGCAGGCCAGCTGATTAAAGATGATAAAGGGCAATGTCAGATTATTTTGCATCCCAGTTGCAGGCAGAGCAGCAGCAATAGTGAAGTGGATTCTGAGCCTGCGTTTCTCCATAGGCTGAGATCTGCTTGTCTGGCACTAGCCCACTCACTACATGGGAGATTTTGATCAGATTTTGTGGGTCAGAAAACAGCACTAGCTATGATTAGGGTTGCCACCCAGCCAGTATTTTACCGGCCTAGCCGTAAAATACCTGCAAGGGCCAGGGCCAGTATTACAAATTTACCAGCAATGTAGTTGCCGGTAATTTGTAATACCCTTACAAAAAGCCCTCGGCCCTTCACTTTAAAGTTATTTGTTCCCCAACGCTGTGGTGGCCCCGCCCCCCTTAAGCGTCACGGCCCACCCTTTTGCATGTCATTTCCATGACTCTGCCCCTTTATGTCACTCCCCGCCCCTTTTACATTGCTTCCGCCCCTTTTTTTCCGCCCCCCAGCACTAGCCAGTATATATATATATATATATATATATACACATATATATATATATTTTTTTTTAAAGGTGGCAACCCTAGCTATGATCCCCACTGTTTTAATGTAAACTGAATTGGATAAAGTCAAATGGTGTGTTTTGTCCATACCTCTACATCCGACATTAAATGTATTTTAGTGCAAATACATTTGGACTTCGTCCAAGATGCAGACACAAGATGCAGCACTCCCTTCCAACAGGGTTGTTATCAGGCCCGGATTTGTGGCAAGGCCACAAAGGCCCAAGCCTAGGGCAGCAGAATTTGAGGGGCGGCATGCCGCCCGGCCGCATTACAAGTAGCTTCTAGTACTGGAGACGCACGTCGGTCTCCAGTGCTGTGCCCAACCAATAGGATTTGTGCGCGCTACTGAGAGTGCACGCATGCACAGGAAGTGGAGGGGACAGTGGAGGGGGAAAGTACCGGAACAGCAGAAGGGGACACAACCAGAAGAGGAGGGGAGCACAGGAAGTGGAGGGGACTGAAGGGTACAGTTCCATTTTGTTGCATTCAGCCACAGGAGAGCGCAGGAATAGATGCATTCAATACTTTTCAATGGGCCTATACTCACACAACTGTATGTACGTGCCGAATGCAGATTCAGACACAACATGCTGCATTTTTCCTGCGTTCGGTGCCTGCATGCGGTTGTGTGAGTATAGGCCCATTAAAAAGAATTGAGTGAGTGTCTTCCTGTGGCTGAACGCAGGAAAACGGAACGCACGGGAGCGCAGGTTAAAACTCCCGTGTGTAAGGGCCCTAACAAAGATTTCCTAAGTTATAAGTGATCTTATTGTTGCATGGACCTTTATTCCTATTAAAAATAATGGCCTTGAAGGCTGAATAAATAGTTACTAGCAGCTCAGTTCATGACTAACTGCATTGCACAGTCAACAGACTCCACCCAAAATTAAATACAAATCACCTGTACAGTACATTGGCAAAGATCGTAGTCCTTTGTTTAAAGAGCTACAGATATCTCGAAACTAGGGATGCACCGAATCCAGGATTCAGTTCGGGATTCGGCCTTTATCAGCAGGATTCGGATTCGGCCGAATCCTTCTGCCTGGCCGAACCGAATCCTAATTTGCATATGCAAATTAGGGCCAGGGAGCTAAATCACGTGACTTTTTGGCACAAAACAAGGAAGTAAAAAATGTTTTCCCCTTCCCACCCATAATTTGCATATGCAAATTAGGGTTCGGATTCGGTTTGGTATTCGGCCAAATCTTTCGGGAAGGATTCAGGGGTTCGGCCGAATCCAAAATAGTGGATTCGGTGCATCCCTATGACCCATATGCATTTATACATATTATATTTGTTTTACAGTACTCCAACCTTTTGGGTCCTTAGATTAATATTGTAAACAAAATTTATAACGATAGCAGTAGTATAACTTTTAATTGTTACATTTTCACTAGTGCTGTTAGATACATTTTTTAATAGTAGTATAACTTTTAATGGTTACATTTTTCACTAGTGCTGTTAGATACATTTTATAATAGTAGTAGTATAACTTTTTAATTGTTACATTTTTTACTAGTGCTGTTAGTTACACTTTCCTTACGTTTTGTTTGTACTGTTTCACCATTGTTTTTCTTCTTCCTAAATCAATTGTTCTACAACCATTACGATAAAGCTAGATGAGTTCTTTTCAACAGGGAGGATGCAACAAAAGTACATAGGTGCATGCAAGCACATAAGTGTGTTTTCCCCAAAGTGATCCTATTTTTTAATAATATCACAAAACATTTTGAATGTTACCCCTTTAATAGGTAGATGTATAACATCTAGGAGAGATTTAAAAAAAAATTATAACAACAAACCAAGGCTTCATTGGGATAAACACTGCTTATTTTGGAAGGATTTCCAGTGTGATCAGGCCTTTTATCTCTGCATCTGGACTCAGAGACTAGAGTCTACCCTGCAGAGAGTAAACCATGCCGCCTCTAAAGAAACAAAGTCTGAAAAAGTCAATCTCCAGGGTGAAAAAGTAACAAACATAAATGAATATGTTGTTAGATGTGTATACATTGTAGGTACAAAATGAATCCAGGCACACATTTATTATCACCTGCAAAATAATTCCCATAAGTCTGGCAGTTCTGGCAGGTCCCTTAGGACCCGCAATTCCAACCTCCACTGCATAAGGTTGGATTCTGACAAATACTGAATCCTCCAAAAAGAATTCAGCTGAATCCCGAAAAAAAACTGAATTTGCATATTTGAGGAAAATCAAAATATTGCATCAACTGTGAAGAAATCTGGAGTCATCTGGAGCTTTAACATCACATGACACTAAAGGAGACACATTGTGCAACAAACACTGTGTCCATGCATTATACCTTTTTAAATATAAAAGAATTGTGCTAAAAAATGTTTTTAAAAATTCCTCCAAAACTCTACTAGTCACACCCATCTGTTCCACTTTCTGCTGCCTCCTTTCCCAGGCTGTGCAGGGGAGCACAATGCAATCCAGAATGCAAATCAGCAGCTAGGCAGACCTGATAAGAAATTGAAGCCTGTGTTTGCTGGTAGCTGTGACTGGCTATCCCCCTCCTACTGTCCCATTGTGTCACTTAACACATAGCACTTAAGCTCAGTGGTGTCCCCCCCCCCCCCCCCATTCCGGCTCCGCACTTAAAAATCAGTGTTGGGTCAAAGGGGGTGGAATTGCTAGTGCATTGAGAGCAATTTCGCTCTCTGCACTAACGGAGCCGAATTTCAAGGTTAAAGGGGTGGTTCACCTTCAAGTTAACTTTTAGTATATTGTAGAAGGAACATTTCTAAGAAACTTTTCAATTGGTCTTCATTATTTGTTTTCCATAGTTTTTTTAATGATTAGCAATTTTCTTCTGTTTCTTTGCAGCTTTCAAATGGGGGTCACTGACACCATCTAAAAACAAATGCTCTGTAAGGCTACAAATGTATTGTTATTGCCAATTTTTATTACTTATTATTGTTGCCTATGAGATTAGAAAGGTTTTAACTTGTACATGTCTCCTTCAAGGCTTCCTAAAATACCATTCGCCAAAATCGAAAAGCATTTTGTGCACTTTGTCACCAGTGAGCAGTAAAGATTTCCCACCAGTGCCAACGTGCCCCGTCTATTATTGGCCTTAATATAACTCAAAACACACTTTTTTATAAAACACACTGGGCACTTTGCACATGGGTAGTAACCCATAGCAACCAATCAGTGCTTAACTTTTTTTCAGCCAATTGCAGGTTGAACAGTGAAAGTTATCATCCGATTGGTTGCTAGGGTTACTGCCCAGGTCAAATTTGCCCATTGTCTATAAATTACCCAGAGTTCCTGGCAGGATATCACCATGTTTGATCAGATAGCTTATTAGGCTGGTGGCACACGTGAAGATTAGGGGGAGATTAGTCACCCAGCGACAAATCTTCTCTTCTTCAGACGACCAACCTTCCTGTCTGCAAGAATACAAATTGCCCAAAGAAAAAATGTGTTGCTGGGCGACATATCTCCCTCAAATCTCATGTGTGCCACCAGTCTTAGGGGCAGATTTACAAAGGGTCGAATTCGAATTTAATGGGAATTAAAATCCTTCGAATTCGAATATCGAATTCAAAGGATTTTACCTCAATTCAATCAATTGAACGATCGAATAGAAATAATTTGATCAATCGATAAAATCGTTCAAACCGAGCGATTCGACCGATTTTAAACATTCAATCGACTTTTTTTATTCAATCAAAAATAATTAAAACCAATTCGGTAGGTTGAAAGAGGCGAACTAGTCAGTCAAATAAAAGTTATTTGACTGTCGAATATTCTAATAGATTTTTATTTGAATTATTCAAATCATTCAATTCAATCGAATTTTCAAAATTTGATGGTTGAAGTGGTCTTCAAAAACATTAGAAAATTCGAATCTTTTTGAAAATTCGATGGAATTTCAAATCCTTCATGTGAATTTGATAAACCTGCCCCTTAGTGTGGGGATCCTTAGGATGACCATAGACGTGAAGATTTTAGCCTCTTATGTTCTGGCCATGACAGTAAGCATATGAAAGTTATGTCTGACAAATACTAGTGACAGTCGCCCATTGATATCATCAGATAGGCAATACACGCAGAGAAATTATTGTTAGCCGGCAGAGATCTTTTAACCTTTTCAATCAAGTAAACAACTGGCCATGGCACAAAATAATGGGTCTATGGCCAGCATTACTCTGCTTACTGACCCTAATGTTACTGTTATAATCCACTGCAGATAATAGCATACCTCCCAACATTTGAAAACTGTATAGAGGGACAAAACATCAGACACGCTAAGTGCGCCGATGTTTTTACCATGTCCATTTTAGGACAACACCCCCTAATTACCATGTCCATTTTACAAAGTTTGGCAGTTTTTGAATGTTTGAATTCATTTCTAAGACTTTTAGGGCCATGTTGTATGTGTTATAACAATTTTGCGTATAATTGCCCTTTAAGCTGTGAATCCGTTTTCCCAATATACCTGCTTATTTTAATAGTTAAAATTGTATCTCTGCTTATCTTGAATACTTAAAATTGTAACTCTGCTATCTTAAATTGTTACCAGAAAAAGAGTTTTTTCAACAGTTTTCTTTTAGTCTCTTTTTTTTTTTTTTTTTTTTACTGTTTTCCCAAAGTTTAATGATCCTGTCTTTAGTGATCCAGGAGCATTTGAACTGTTACAATTTGCTAATTTAGCTGATACAATTAGTTGATACATTTCTCAGCAGCATCTGTGGAGTATTAGCAACTATTACAGTAATATTAGCAACTATAGTATCAATTCTAACAGTTGCCTTAAGGGCAGAGACACATGGTCAGATTCGGGGAGATTAGTCGCCAGACCACAAATCTTCTATTCTTCAGGGGCGACTAATCTCCCCGAACTGCCTTCCTGTCGGCTAAAATGTAAATCATTGGCAGGATAGCACTCGGAGCGCTTCATTTGTGAAGTCGCCCGAAGTTTCCTCCTTAGGCAACTTTGGGCGACTTCGGAAAATGAAGCGCTCCAAGTGTCATCCTGCCTCCGATTTACATTCAGGAAGGCAGTTTGAGGAAATTAGTCGCCCCGAAGGAGATTTGTGGTCTGGCGACTAATCTTCTTGAATCTGACCATGTATTGCAGCCCTTAAAGGAAAAGTAAATGTTTTTCTTTATCTTTCTGTAAATTTGCTCTAAACAGCCCCCCAGATTAATGTACCCTAGTCCCTGCTGCAAGTCTGCTCTGGTTTCTGTGTTATCAGCAGCTTGTTTCCCCTTCTTCCTGGTGCAGAGTGAAGCCCAGCCCCTTAGTTTACTGAGCTGTCCATTTGCTGCTGTTCCACAATAGAGAGGAAGAGGGAGCCAGTGTTTCATTAGTAAGCTAGTTTCCCCAAGCAAAAGGTGCTGCACACACTGGTCTCTGCTATGTCACATTATGCAAATGATCTCCAAGACTAGTCTGAGAGATAAGGTCAGCTCAGAAAGCTAAGGGGCTGGGCTTCACTCTGCACCAGGAAGAAGGTGAAACAAGCTGCTGATAACACAGAAACCAGAGCAGACTTGCAGCAGGGACTAAGGTACATTAATCTGGGGGGCTGTTTAGAGCAAATTTACAGATAGAAAAAAAAAAAGGTTTACTTGTTCTTTAATGAAACTCAGGGATTCTGCTCAGCAGGAACAAAGATAACAAATGTATCAATTCAAAACAGTTAAAGAGTCTGTGACCGCCCCAGAGCTGCTTTAGAAGGTGAAAAATTAAACATTAAACTTCAGTATTATAAAAACGGTCACAAATAGGAAATGGAGTGTTAAGGTGGCCATACACGGGAAAATAAATCGGACGATATTGGTCATTTAGACCAATTTGACAGCTAATCTGCCAGTGTATGGGGGCTTCTGACGGGTCTTCCCGATCGATATCTGTCCACGATGTCTATCGGGAAGGTTTGATTTTATGCCCGACTGACCCGTCAGAGCCCATTGCCATAGGGCCGAACGTTCGGATTACCCCCGATATAGCCCTGTCGCTAGTGGCATATCAGGGAAAGTTCTGCTCGTTCGGCAATGTCAACAAACAAGCTGATCTTATAGTCTTTGGTCAGCTTAAGTATTTTCTTGTGAACAATCTGAAACCAAATGAACTGAAAAAAGTGCATGAAGGTGAACAACCCCTTTACGATTTAGAAATGTTGTTTTTGTTCAGGCGTGAGTGTCCAGATTCATGTCCCATTTTCCACCACTCTTTGTAATCTATCCTTCAGCCATTTCTCTATCCAAGTACAAATATTGTGCTCCAGGCTTTCCTTGATTTAAAGGGGAATCCAACCACCCGAGGCGCTAACCCCTCCTCCCACCCCCTGGCCTATCTCTTCCACCCCCCCGGGCTATTGCCCCTAAGTCGCTACGTACCCCTCTGCGTAAGTCCCCTCCAGCGACATTCACAGGGGCCATCTTCTCTTCAAACCACTTCTTCCTGTATGCTGCTCAGTCAGTGGCGCATGTGCAGTAGGACGCTGGTACTACTGCGCATAAAGTTCACAAAGTACAATCCAGCATCCTACTGCGCATGCGCCGCAGAGCGCCAATGGATCTGGGAAGAAGCGGTTTGAAGAGAAGATGGCCCCTGTGAACGTCCCTGGAGGGGACTTACACAAAGGGTTAAGTAGAAACTTAGGGGCAATAGCCCAGGAGGAGAGGTAGGCCGGGGGGAGGAAGGAGGGGGCCTATAGGGGGGAGGGGAGGGGTTAGCGCCGGGGGGTTGGATTCCCCTTTAACTATTAAACTTGTGTGTGTGTGGTACTGTAAAGCTCCCCATAGACGCAATGAAATTTCCCTGCCGAACGACCGATCTTAGGGAAGTCCGACCAATCTGTCAAATTATCGTGCGGTTAGTGGGATACAAAGATCGTTCGTCTTACGATTTTTCGTCCGACATTGGTCTGATGATTGATCGGCCAGGTTAGAAAATCTTTATCGGTCCCCACGCAATCTACCTATGTTTGCAGGGCAAAGCAGGCTGCGATCCTTCAGTTTTGCTGGCAATATCGCCTGAAATTGTCTTTTTAGTTGATGGACACATCAGGCATTTAAACGATAGTTTTGAGACAATCGTGGTCTCACGATAACCATTGGATCTTTCAAAAATCTTTACGTTTATGGCCAGCTTAAGCAAAATCAGAGAAGAAGATCAGTGTCATGCCAGAGCTGAGGTTCCTGATCACTTCCTTATAAAAAGGTATTAAAATTAGCCTGGCAAAATCTGTTATGCATAAAATCATGCTGGCACAAATTCATAGTTACACACAGACAACAGGGCAAATAAAAATTTCAGGGGATACATGACATCCCACCCACCAGAGTCAGGCTAAGGAGGTTTGGAACTCGAAGCAAGTCTGGATATTTTAAGTAGCAAAAACATGCCAGCATTATATTGGTTTTTGTTCACCTGGGAAGACTAGTAGCAGCTTCTTGTAAATCACAGGACACGTGGTTTTCTCTGGGGCATGTGACTTATTATATATTCTCTTAGGAAACAGTAAACGATCTCAAGCCACCTATGATGAATGACATATGAAGTGCACATACAAAATTAGAAGGCAAAAATAAAGGATGAAAATACCCCTTCAAATTCTGATACTGGGGAAGAAAAATAACAAGCAGTCTTATGTATAACCCAACAGAACTTCACTGTTCAACTTTATGGGTTCTCACAAGTACCGCAGTAATTTATCTTTTCCACAGGGATGTCACTAAATGATAGTACAGCTACAGCTCTGCTACATGACCCAACTGCTCTTGTATCCCATACACACCGATGGTAGGAAGCACAAAGCACTGGTGGAAACACATTGGATCATGGCCTGCAAGTAAAAACCAGGACCAGGAAAAATAAATTTTTAGCCTACAAACATCTCAACTTAAAGGAACAGTTTAATGTAAAAATAAAAACTGGTTAAATTGATAGGCTGTGCAAAATAAAAATGTTTCTAATATAGTTAGTTAGCCAAAAATGTATTGTATAAAGGCTGGAGTGACTGGATATCTACTTCCTGCTTTGCAACTCTCTCTCTTAGTTAGCGACCTGAAGGGGGGCCACATGGGACATAACTTTGTTGTGAGTTTGCAGTTGATCCTCAGCATTCAGCTGAGCTGAATGCTGAGGATCAACTGCAAACTCACAACACAGTTATGGCCCGTGTGGCCCTCTGTCAAGTCACAGATTGGTTACTGCCTGGTCGCCTGGAAACAAAGAGCTGCAAAGCAGGAAGTGGTGTTATTATGTTACACATCCAGTCACTCCAGCCTTTAGACATTACATTTTTGTCTAATTAAAAAAATTTCATTTTGCACAGCCTATTTGTTTTATTTATACTGAACAATTCCTTTAATAAATATCTACAATAGAAGCCCAATAAATAACCAGCCAGGGGGAAAAAGCGGCTTAAGGTTTTACCAGGGGAGCCTGTAAATTAAGGCATGTGTTCACAAATTATCTGCTCAGTTAATAGTCTGATGGACTGTGTGTAGATTTACAAGACTTGCAGCAGATTCTTCGCATTCACTAAGATTCTTCGCATACACTTATACTATAGACTTTACAACCTAATTGGAAGGGTAACTTAATGTGGCCATACACGGACCGATAAAAGCCGGCGACAGACCAAGTCGGCAGCTTATTGGCCTGTGTATGTGGCCCTCAGACTGCCTTTACTGATCGATATCTGGTCGAAAGATGACCAGGTGTCGATCGGGCGGGGATACAAATCCTGTCAGATTGCAGCCGCATCTGTTCGTTGATGCGACCCCGCGATCCGAAGGCCCATATCTCCTCTATTTCGATCACCCCGATATCGCCCACCTCAAGGTGGGGACGAGATCCGCTAATTTGGCAACATCGCCAAATGAGCGGATCTATCCCGGCTATGCCCACCTTAACAGACACAAACAGGAGATATATTTCATTTTATTTCTAAAGAGATTAATTCTCCCCAAGAGCAAATTCATGGATTCCTGAATTAATGTTAAAATTAATATTTTTTAATAGTGGAGTGCAGAATAAGCGCTAAGGGGCCCTAACCAAAGGTGGGACCTGCAAAGAAAAAGTTTCAGCTTGGTGCAAAAATCTAGGAACATGAAATTATAATGTCTCTAGATGACAGTTGAAACTTGCAGAAAGAAGTGACATGTAGGATCAACACACCTTTGTGGATATTTCAGGTGAAAGAATAATATAGTAGTTGAGAAAGCCCTAGGGCCTGGTAACCATGGTTCCAAAAATGCTAGTCCCCTACTCTATGGAGACCAGATACAGTCTCATCCTACTACAAAGGTAAGACATCGCCAAACGAGCGGATCGCTAAGTGTATGGCCACCTTACGGGCACAAACGGGTGTAGACTTACAGCAGAATCACTGTACTGTCAAACTGAATCTTTAGGCTGCCAGTACACATAAGGGCTATCGTTAGTCAGCCATGGCCAATAATAGGCGCCCCCAAGAACTTTTTGCATGCTTGTGTTGCTTTCCAATTTTTTTTTTTTTTTTTACAATTGAATGTGGATCAGTGTTGGGGATGCCCTTCTAGGACATGCCTCTAACGATAAGGTTGATAAAGCTGCCCAATGGAAATCTGGCTAAAAATCTGGCAGGTTTAATGGGGCAGAGATCCACTTCACTGGTGACCACACCAATACAAGCAGATCTGAAAGTGCATAACCAGAAATATATATACTATATGTTAGCTTCTGGTGCATGGTTTTCATTTTATATGTAGTTCAAATAGATTTCAGAATACGAGGAAATTCCGTTAGGAAAAAGGCAAATGTTAATCTGACATTGCTGTATAGTTATAATAAAAATAGTTTGGTAGCAGACAATGGGTTGCTGGTGCCTACAGCTGCCATGCTATCTTTTTATTCAGCCCCCTGCTTCATCTGACTCTTACATGCTCAGCAGTCACCAAACTGCTCTTTCAAGTCCCCTGACAGCCTTTATAGCTGTTTTTAACCTTCAATACAACAAGATCTAAGAAGCAAAATCCTGTTTCTGTCTGGTATACTTTTTATAATTTTAAGAGACTATAGAAGAATAAAATAATAAATACAATAGAATCTGTAGGACCATTTTCTATTTGAACGTTTAGGTATGTGATTCAATATGAAGCCTCCATTTTTTCCCCTCTTGCTATTAATATGGACTAAACATTAGCATCAACGTGCTTCTCAACACAAGTATTTTATTTATGTACTTGTCTTGTGTAGAAAAGAGCTACTTCTGTTCAGCCAAAGCATAAAGTAAAATGAATTTCCTCCATAGCATTGCGGAGATGAGATTAAGAAATACAAAACAAGGAATGGTCTTATACCTTATCCCCTTTCTTGTAGCAATGGGGAATGAACACAGAAGGTGCACATGCCAGTTCCAATTCTAGAATAGTAAAAAGCAAGAAAAGTAAAAAGAAGAAAGCAGCATAAGGGTGCACCAAATCTATCATTTATTTCAGGGGTGCCCAAAAGGTATACCAGTTGTCCTTTATCTGGTGATCAGTAGATTTCAAGATACTGTCAACAAACAGATTGTCTAAATCACCATCCTGTTTCATTCTTTTTATTCAGATAATTATGTTAAGGTTACATAAGAAAGTTGTTTCTTAAATATAATGATATTCATTTTCTCAGAAATCAATATTTAAGTAATATTTTCCATGGAACAAAATGTTAATGTTAAAAACTTATTAATATTTCCATCATCCAAACTTAAAATTGCTACACTGTGTTACAGAATGTGACCAATGGGGTTTGGATTTGGTTTTGGTTGAATAACAAGGATGATGCCTAAATCAAATTGTACAAATAATAATGGAATTCAAACTAAATCCTGGCTTTGTTGCATTCCTAATTATAAACAGGGATAGCTGAGCAGGCACCTCAGTAAACGCACAGACAGGTGACATAATAGCAAAAAAAAATGTATCAACAAAATAATGGGGTACCGTGGGAATTCAAACTTAGTAATACTTTAGTCTTTTGGTCTCCTCAGGCTTAATTTGATATTATAATCTCAGACCATGATTCTGATAATCAATGTTTCATGCATTAAACCCCTTCCCAAAATAAGAAGCCTGATATATTTTCTCTATGTTACTATTCCCTGGAAACAACAGCAACCAAATATCTACTGCTGTTAGTAGCTAATGTTACTTATCTTGATGAATCAAGCAATCTTGCTTATCACTGCCAAAGGGCTTAAACGGTTAAAGAATTTGAAGCTCTCCACACTACAGAGACCGCTTGATCCCAAAATTCTCATGTTGCTGAAAGCAGCCGAAGCCAACAGCTAAGCACTCACTCATCCATCAGCACCACCAGATAAGAAGGAAAGCAATATTCTGCAACATGATGAGGGCAAGACAGAGGGTGAGGGAGATCTATCATATTTCCCAAGTCCCTAAACTTAAATGCAGGTGCTGAAATCCATACAGCTTGATATGTTTTTCATCATACACTGGACGATAAAAGCTGCTGAACAATATCTGGCCAAACGTCTATTGTCAGGGGTAAAAAATCCAATCGGATCGCAGACCATATCCGTTTGTTGATGTGGTCCTGTGATCCGACCACCCGTTTTGCTTTCATTATGATCCGATATCGCCAACCTTGAAGGCGAGGCATGTCGGGGGGGGGGGGGGGGGGGGGGGGGGAGAGATCTGCTCGTTTGGCGAAATCATGGAACAAGTGGATCTCTATGTGTATGGACACCTTAAGAAGTAGCAAACAGATGCAGTAACTAATTTTTTGAAATCCTGCATTTTATCTTGCATATTAGGAAATTGTTTTACTCACAGCCAAGGATTGATGATTGGTTGCTATCTTTTCTTCTTTCAGTCCCATGATGTATGTATAATTAGATAATGGAAGGAACTATCAATAAAGACATTCGGGTGATTTGTTTTGATGCAATTTGATTAATAAGGCCAAAATCTGGTTTGCAAAATTTGTTTATGACTGCAGAAAGCTGCTATAGATGTGCTTTTGTCTATCGTATTGCATTAGTGGCATCTATGTCACTACACTCTCTTTTGGTGACTTCTTGGCTGCAGCTTCCTTAATGCTCTGCTACCTGTGCCAAGATCTTTTGCTACCCCTCATCTCAGTGTGATTTGAGCCCCTAAGGTGGCTCCAGTGATGCCTCACCTTGCCTCGTGGCTGGTGCACCCCTGCAGTGTCTTTATGCCTTTCCTGCTATTCAGAGTACCACTTACAGGTGTTTCTATTTAAAATGTGATAATAAAGACAGTTTTATTTTAATTGATGTCCAATCAAGGCATATTCTAATGGCACTTTAAATTTGCTTTCCATTCCTGCTGAGGGAAAAGTGTATCCTTTCATGAGTCACTGTGTGCACCTGTACTCTCTATTGTTCTTCTATATTGCTCTTTTTTATTACTTGGCTGACTTGTACAGGAGACTTTCCTAAAAAAAAAAAAAAAAAGATTTTGATTCTACCGAGTTGAACCCAGTAATAAGTACCAAGGCTCTATACAAGTCTGTCTACAAAACTGTCTTTGAGATCAGGACCTATGGCAAGAGTTTGGAACTGAAGCCCCAGTCATGGTAAATGAATCCAGCAACAACAAGTAACAGGAAATGTCTGCAAAGAGTGGGCTAAATTACTGTAACTGAATATAAAACTGTTGGAAATTATCTATTGAGGCATATATGTAAATAATTCTGTAATCCAATCATTTCAGTGTAGGTTTCCTTTATGCATGGGCCCATTTGTACTCCTTTTAATAAATAAAGTAAGCTCACAAATACAAAATGCAGCATCAACCCCACCAATTATTGAAATGACTGTGGTTACTTGTATTCTTTGACTCTGGCAGTGAAACTAATCCTTAGAGGGTAAATTAAATGCTCGTTCCCGGCACTCATGAATCAGGATTGTTTTGTGTAAATCTCCCCACTTCTCCTGGATTTACCCTAAGCAGCTTTGTCCCCTAACAAGATATGCGTTAGCCAAACAGCGCTTATCTGGGCTGATCTGTTAGGGATTAAGGAAAGAAATATGAACCTGGTAATCCAGGAAAGCCAAAGGGAAAAAAAAAAAATACTGACACACTTGTGCCACAGAGGGGAGTCCAATCAAGGGCGGGGTGAGAATATTAAGAATATTACAGCTATTTATACAAAGAATCTTCCAAAAAAAAAGGCAGGTATGTTTTCTGGATGCTTATTTTAAAATATCAGACAAACATATGTTTTGTGCTTCTTTAGACTTTGTACCCATACTTATGTGCAATTGTGATTTCATTCACAGGAACAATATATAGATCAAGAAGCACTTTTCTAGGTTCATTGTTGGTAATAGACTGCAGGGAATAGACTGCACTGCCCTGGCTAACACAATTCTATAGAATTTTAGGTATTTGAAAAAAATGCATAATGTCAATGTTCTCTCACAGCTGTGCACTACCACATAAGACTGTAAACAGTCAACTTTGACCACATAGAAGTGATGTCATTATAATTTATTACATGCCATGTCACTGTTAGGTTTCTTGGATAAAAAAATATTTTTTTTTTTCATAGTTTACTGGCACACAGAGACAAAACACCCTTATCTACCAGTCAACACCACTCCTACACCTTGTCTAAACTACATGGAGCAGTTACAAGCAGACAAGAGGTCTGATGGTCACAGCCCAATGTGAATCCAATGTGAATTCAACAGTGTGATTTACATTTAGTAGTATTAGAAGAGGTGACAGGAGGAGAGAACATTTTGTTTGCAGCTGTTTTCTGCTGGATAATTAATATCAGCAAACAAAATGACCCATAAGCCAGAGCATAAAATGAACGGCACCCAACCCATCTTCACATTCTAGGTGCCCATTTGCCACCTATTCTTAGTTATTCTAGCTTTTGGTTCTGAAACCCAACCAATTTATGGTATTATGTTGGTAATCAACTGATTTAGAACATTTTGTGATCCATTCACCCCACTGCATACAGTTTAACAGTTTCCAAAATACTGTAAATATAAAATTTGTTGAGAAAATGATCAGGAGAAATGAAGGACAGGTTTGCAGGCCAACATAGAAGCAGCCGATTTATCCTCCAGGGAAGCCAGTTACCTAATGGTACATGCACAAAAGAACATTTAGAGTTGCAATAAATCTGAGCTACCTCTTAAAATGCCTTCCCTTGCTTAACCTTTGACTCACTGCACTTAAAACACCTTACTTACTGAAACCTGGCTTTATTATCATACAAAATCATGAAACGTTTCAGTTTGGCAAGGGGTAGGCATGTTGATGCCAGTTGACCAGATAGAAAACTATAGATTTGCCACACAGAACCCCCTCCTAAGCTCTCCTACCTGAAAATAACCCCATTTTCAACATGCGCAATTTGCATGGACCAAACAATGAGTAACTTCAGTTTCACAGGTTAGACATTTATAGGAGAAGGAAAGGTTTAAATTAAGTAAGCTTTTTAATATTTAATATATAAATACACCAGTAAACCCTCAAAGTAATGCTGCTTTGAGCCTTCTGTCAAAACAAACACAGCATTTCTTTCCTTCTATTGTGTACACATGGGCTTCACTATCATACTTCCTGTTTTCAGCATAAACTTCCAGGACTAGGGCTTGAGCATGCTCAGTTTGCTCCTCTCTCCCCCTCCCTCCTCCCCTCCTTGCTGTAATCTGAGCCCAGAGCTAGAAGCAAGCAGGGAGAGACTCAGACAGGAAGTGATGTCACACAAAGTTAATATGGCAGCTGCTATCCAAAAGAAACAGAGAGAGCTTCTAGAGCTGTTTACTCAGGTATGGTTAAGCTTTCTGCAGAATAAATATATTGTTCTATCTTGCACTATTGTGGCTAATCTATTCCTTCTCCTTTAAAACAATAGGCAAAAGGTATTTCAATCACAAGCCCTATTTATTTAGCATATATTGAGGGGTATACTTCACCTTTAAAAAGATTATTGCAAAGCATGGGGTTCTAAAAAGACAAAGGACAGAAATAAGAGCATGTGAAAAGTGACACAGAGTGTAAGATTAACCTAGCTGGCTAGAAAAGTTTTGGATATAACACAGCACCCAAGAAATAGAGATCACTGAGGGAAAGTGTGAGTGAGAGACAATGCAGACACTGAGTGAGCACGGAGAAGCGAGCGATAGCAAATAAGTTGAGAGACGCACGTCTGTCCCAATTAGGAGACACACAGTGCAGATAGGACCTTTACAGTTAAGAAATATAAAATCTTTTATAAAATGATCATCTATCCTCTGAGCAAATGTGAGAGGATTAAAATACACTGAACACATGGAAACATAATTTAATAATTTAATTTATATAAAGGATAAAGAGAAATGGGTCTTAAATGACCTACTGTACATTACATGCATACACTCCCAGTGTAAAATAATAGCACCAGTCTTTAATGGACTGGCTGGCTTGCTCTATAAATGTGCAGATTTTATTCTTTGTATGAGGGAAGTTCATATGCAAATTAGGAGTGTGACTTTTTGTCACAAAACAAGGAAGTAAAAAATGTTTTCCCCTTCCCACCCCTAATTTACACATGCAAATTAGGGTTCGGCTTCGGGTTCAGCCAAATCTTTATAGAAGGATTCGGGGGTTCGGCCGAATCCAAAATAGTGGTAAATATAGTAAAACTGTATCTTTGAGTCTATGACCAACTTTACACTCTTCTTATGTGTCCTATGTACATTCTGTCTCTTGATGCTCCTAGTTGGCTCTGTTAATACTTCAGACCTCAATCATAAAAAAGTTCTCATTACACCATTTAAAGGGGTTGTTCACCTTTGAGTTAGCTTTTAGTATGATGTAGAGAGTGATATTCTGAGACAATTTGCAATTGGTTTTCATTTTTTATTATTTGTGGTTTTTTAGTTATTGAGCTTTTTATTCAGCAGTACTCCAGTTTGCAGCGTCAGCAATCTGGTTGCTAGAGTCCAATTTACCCTACCAACCATGCATTGATTTGAATGAGACTATTGAATATTAATAGGGGTGGGTCGGAACAGAAAGATGAGTAATAAAAAGTAGCGATAACAATAAATGTGAAGCTTTAGAGAGAATTTAGTCTTTGAGGGGGTCAGTGACCCCATTTTGAAAGCTAGAAAGAGTCAGGAGAAGAAGGCAAATAATTCATAAACTATAAAAAATAATGAAGTCCAATTGAAAAGCTGCTTAGAACTGGGCATTGTATAACAAATGAAAAGTTAACCTGAAGGTCAATCACCCATTCAAACATATGCAATGTTACACTGAAATCATGCACATCTGCGTTTATAAATTCTGGCAGAGCACTGCATACAATGAATAAAAGTTTTCATTGTAGTAATTTCTTAATAACACAATAAACATATTAGTTGAGCAAGAACCACTATTTTCTTTCCCTGTAACTGACTGAATATTCTATTAACTCAGCTCTACTAGAGGTCTTGCATACAGACAGCTGGTAAGCAGAGATTGTATTAATGCAGTGCAACAAAATAAGTTACCTAAGAATCTATTCACAAATGACGGGCTTAATTGGGAATGTGAAAGGCCTTTTTAGGTGTTTCATTCACTGAATAAAATGCAATCTGTAACTCATGTAGCCTGAACACTAAAGTATTCACTGCACAAATTCTCAAAGATCCCAAGCTTTGCAAGCCCAACAGACTGACTGACCCACATAGTGTGGCAAATACTAGCTAATGGTTTCAGATGTAGAAGCAGAATGCTGACCAATATCAGGGAGACTTTAGCAAGTTCTCAAGTAGCAGCATAGTGCTGTTGATAAACATTTTGCTGGACATTTAAAAATGGCTGCCAGCATGGAGGTCATTCCACTTATGGGGCCAAGTAGAGTTCCTCAGAAAAAGAGCTTGTAGAGTGATGTATGTTCATCACAAATAAAAAAAAATATTGTAATGTTTTATCAATATTCAACTTTAACTACAGACTTAAGACGATCTTAAAGGGGTTGTTCACCTTTGAGTTAACCTTTTAGTATAATGTAGAGAGGGATATTCTGAGACAATTTGCAATTGGTTTTCATTTTTTATTGTTTGTGGTTTAATAGTTATTTAGCTTTTTATTCAGCAGCTCTCTAGTTTGCAGTGTCAGCAATTTGGTATCTAGGGTACAAATGACCCTAGCAACCCTGCATTGATTTGAATAAGAGATTGGAATATGAACAGGAGATGGACTGAATAGAATGATAAGTAATAAAAAGTGGCAATAACAATACATTTGTAGCCTTACAGAGCATTTGTTTTTAGATGGTGTCAGTGACCCCCATTTGAAAGCTGCAAAGAAACTGCGAAGAAAATTGCAAATCATTAAAAAAACTATGAAAAATAAATAATGAAGACCAACTGAAAAGTTTCTTAGAATTGGCCCTTCTACAATATACTAAAAGTTAACTTGAAGGTGAACCACCCCTTTAACCCAATATGAATCAACAGGGGAAATCATTATAATGTAAAATACAAGAACAAATTAAACGTCTAACAAATGGTTTTAACTCATTTATAAACTAAATGGCGAGCATACAGGCTTCTCTAGAACATATATACACACGACACACACTTATTTGCCAATTCTGAGTTATAGGGGTGGGAGAGAGATGACAGTTTTGGTTTCAGCACTTTATGCCATAATATCAAAGGTCAGCTAATTGGCAGACACAGAGTAGAAGTTGCTAAATATAGCTACAGGTGGATATAAAATGAATTTCTGAATGTCTACATTCTGAAAATTTACATTTTTGGTATCAGGTATCCAAGTGAGGAGTGAGCCAATGTACAAGCATACTATGCATGAAATAATACCGACCCATAATGCCCAGAGTAGAGCAACATGACACAATAACACAAAATGAAATATGAATGCCTGTGGCAATTCCACACTAATGACAGACCGAGATGGAGCTACTATCTGTTTATTCTGTGGCAGCATCTCAGAGAACCTAACTAATGATCACAAATAGGCTTCGCAATAATGTTTACTTTAAAGGGGAACTAAAGTCTAAAATAGAATAATGCAAGAAATTCTGTATTTTCGTATAATAAATATAAACATGAACTTACTGCACCAGAGCCTAATTAATCAAATGATTTATGCTTTCAAAGTTGGCTGCAGGGGGCTGTCATCTTGTAACTATGTTAAACATCTTTGGAGGACTAAGACTACGCACATGCGGGCCTGTACGCGAGTGGCAGAGCGCATGTGGAGGAAGTCCCGTACAAAATATTTCTCATGACCTGCCTTGGCACTGCCCTATCCCAGGCTAAACAACAGCAGTACAATACTCTCATAAATAACAATAAATCCAACCCACGACGATTGTTTTCAATATTCAACTCGCTACTTCATCCCTCTACAAATAACTCGGTAACACCTGACCATGCCCCCCAGGACTTTGCCGACTTCTTTGAAAGCAAAGTTGACTCCATTCACAAACAATTTTCCCACCCCTAAGACACCATTACTCTCGTTCCCCCTAAAGCTTCTATTTCCATCTTCGACTCTTTTGAAAGTGTATCTGAGCCTGAAGTCTCTAAACTTCTCCTGTCCTCTCTATCAACAACTTGCTCACGTGATCCTACCCCATCACCTCTACTAAAACAGTGTGCCCCTGTCCTTACTCCAGTACTTTAGTATTCAATTCCTTACTAACTTCTGCTACTTTCCCCTTGTTATTCAAACCGGCCTGTGACAAGCCCATCCTGAAAAAGGCTACACTGGACCCATCCTGTTTGTCTAACTACTGTCCTGTTTTTCTCTTACCACTAGCCTCTAAACATCTGGAACGTCTCGTCTTCTCCCGTATTTCTTACTTTCTCTGCACCAATAATCTGCCTTACCCTATGCAGTCTGGCTTTCGACCTGCACACTCCACTGATACTGCCTTATGTAGAGTTGCAAATGATCTCTAGACTGCTAAAGCCATCTATTCTCATTCTCCTGGATTTATCCTCTGCTTTTGATTGGATTAGCCATTCTGTTCTAATGCAAGTTCTCCACTCTATTGGATCAAGCTGCATCCTGGTTCTCTTCCTACCTCTCTGACCGCTCCTTCTTTGTTACTTCTGCAAACAAATCCTCTCCTCCTGTTCATCTTTTTTTTAATTCAATTTTCCAGGGGGGGGGGGGGACAGAAAGGAAAAGGGGAGAACATATAAGTAATCCAACAATTATACATACAAACTAGTCTGCATTAAGAATATTGTGCATCCACATTGCAGCAGCCTATATTCTAACATATATAAGTCTACCCCGAGAATTAGTAGGCAATCTAGTTAGGGATAGAGGCACTTGGAATATGCGGATCCTGCTCAGGGTGAACGTTGAGCCATGGGGCCCATATTTTCATAAATTTAGTATGACATCCATGAGCTTCATATGTCAGCTTGATATTAGGTATCCCTTTATTAACCAGAGATAACCAGTGTTGCAAGGTTGGGGGGACATCCAACGCAACACCAAAGATTTCTTAGCATAGTATAAAATCGTTTTAATAAGAGTTCTAGAGCTGACCCGTGGGAGTAAGTCTTCTACTATTCCCGGAAGACACACTTCCGGTGTGGCATTGCCAGGAAAGAATAAATGGTCCTTTACATAGTCTATCTATCACCTTAGTCCAATATCGAGAAATCAATCTACACTCCCATACCAAGTGATAGAAAGTGGCATTAGGTTGCCGACACTTAGGACAGTTGGCATTAGGGGATCTGCCCATTCTCTGTAGTTTGATAGGCGTAATATATAATTGGTGAGTAAACTTAAATTGAATAAGGCGATCTTTGGTGATCAGTGGCCTGTTCCCAGTCATTTGGGCTTAGTGAGGGGAGCTCCTGTTGCCATTTTTGTCTGGCTTTAATGAATGGGTCTGGAGAGCAGAGTAGTAGCAACTTATAAATCCTAGATATCAGTTTTCCTGAGCTACCATCGCATAGTGTACTTTCAAAACTGGGAGGGGCATCTACAAGTTCAAGGGTGGAAAATTGTTCCTTGAATGCCTCCCTAAGTTGTAAGTACCTGTACCATTGAATTTCTTGTTGGCCCGTTTTCTCTTTAAGCTGTGCCATCGAGGGAAATTTAGAGTCTACCATCAAATCATCAAGGCACCTAATCCGCATTTGTGGCCAATACTGGAAGTCTTGTAAATCCTGCAGGTGGGGTAAATTAGCATTATTCCAAAGGGGTAGGTGTGGAGATCTTAAGGGGACAGTTACCTTAGATATTTTGCAAGCAAGGTTCCACGCATGATGGGGGGTTATAATCGTCAATGGTAGTTTCTTGTGGTCCCTCAGCTTTCTATATGGTGTACTACGGAGTGCCTCATAGGAGCCAAGCAGCGTGCCCAGTAGTACGCTGTTGGGGTTATCCTCCTCTGGATGGAGCCAAGAGTGGACGTGATATAGTTGCCCAGCAATGTAATAAAGATATAGATACAATCCTCCTCTATCAATGGGAGCCGCTAATGCTCTCCAGGATATCCTGGGCGGTTTGTTGGCCCACAGAAAGGGGATGAGTAAGGAGGTTACTTTCTGAAAGAAACTGGATGGAACCTGTATCGGAGAGTTCAGTAATACGTATAAGAACCTAGGTAGATATATCATCTTGTAGATATTCACACGCCCCCAGATTGTCATAGGTAGTTTAGACCATGATGCAAGAGCTTGCTTGAAATGGGGCAAGATTGGGTGTAGATTGTTTGCTGTAAAGGAGGTCAGATCCTTAGTAATATTCATGCCTAGGTATTTAAATTGTGATACGCATCGAAACCCCTGAATGGTGTCTGCTTGGGCTAGTAGGGGGTCTAACGGCATAACCACAGATTTGTCCTTATTAACAGTTAATCCGGAGATGTCTTTGAAGTCATCCAGTATCTGTATGGCTGCAGATAGGGATTGGTTGGGATCTGCCAAAAATAGCAGGAGGTCGTCAGCATACAGGGTTAGCTTGTCTTCTAGGGCACCCAGACAGAAGCCTTGCACCATAGCCGTCTGGCGCAGTTTAAGGGCTAGGGGCTCTATAGCTAAAGCGAAGAGCAAAGGTGAGAGTGGGCATCCCTGCCTAGTGCCTCCTGTTCATCTTAATGTGGGGGTGCCTCAGGGTTCTGTACTTGGTCCTCTGTTGTTCTCCTTATACACTCTCTCTTTTGGTGACCTTATATCTTCTTTTGGCCTTAAATATCACCTGTATGCTGACAATATTCAGATATATTTAGACACACCCTCACTAACCACTGATGTTCAAACCCAGATAGCAGACTGCTTAGTAGCTATTTCTTCCTGGATGAACCAATGCCACCTCAAGCTCAACTTGGCCAAGACTGAGCTCATGGTCTTTCCACCCAAACCAAGCCCTTCTCTTCCTTTCACCATTACTATTGATGGCATGACCATTAACCCTGTTAACTCAGCACGCTGCTTATGGGTCATCTTTGACCAGTCCCTCACCTTCTCTAATCACATTAATAATACTGCCAAAACTTGTTGTTTCTTCCTCCGCAACATAGCCAAGATACGCCCGTTTCTTTCTCAAATAACAGCCAAAACACTAATCCATGCCATTATCTTATCTCGCTTAGACTAGTGCAATCTCCTCCTAACTGGTCTTCCTGACTCCCATCTCTCTCCCCTACAATCAATCTTAAACTTTGCTTGCTACCAGGATTCTTCAGCTCTGTCCTAAAATAGAATCTGTTCAACCCCAACTAAAATCCTTAGCATGGCTGCCTGTCAAGCAAAGGATAGCATATAAAACCATTCTAATAACATTCAAAGCCCTTCACTCCTCTACTCCTCACTACATCTCGTCTCTTGTCTCGCTATACATTCCTGGGTGCCTTCTCCGCTCTTCTCAAAGCTACCTTCTCTTTACACCACCCACATCCACTGCCACCTCTCGTCTCAGACCCTTCTATCTTGCTGATCCTTACCTCTGGAATTCCATCCCTGAATTCCTCCGTAAGGAATCCTCTTCAAAAAAAATCTAAGAGCCTACCTTTTGGAGCACTAGAACAGTAGCCTAGTCCTGCAGCCTACTGACTATGCCTTACAATGTGCACTTTTTCATCTCCAATTTGTACTTGTATGTTTACCTCCCATCCACTTAGACTGTAAGCTCTACGGGGCAGGGACCTCCTTTCCACTGTCTCTTAACACACAGCACTTAACCTCTTTGTCCTATGATTCTGTATATATTTATTAAGTGATTTGCCTCATGTATATATATATATTGTACTTTTATGCACTGTACAGCACTGCGGCTCCTCAACAGCGCTTTACAAATAAAGTTATACATACATACATGCTCAGTGTGGTTTGGGCTACAGTTGGGATGTTAAGCTTAGGGATTGTCATAAATCAGGAGTGCCCATACTTTACTTATGAAAGGTCTACTTTTAGTCACAATTTCCCATTATGATCTACAATCATCCATAAAAGCATTGCCAACATTGTGTTCCATGGAAAATATTACTTAAATATTGATTTATGAGAAAATATATATTGCTATATTTGACAAAAATCTATTTCTTATGTAACTCTAACATAATACATATCTGAATGAAAAGTAGGAAATAGGAGGGTGATTTAGACAAGCTGTTTGTTGACAGTGTCTTGAGATCTACCGATCACCAACAAAAGGTCTACTGGTAGATGCTATGGGCTCTGCCATATGATCAAAACAGCACAAGTCAAATAATATCTGCCATAAAAGCCGATACAGCAAGACTAATTAATATCAGAATATGCAGACTGCACCGGATCTGTGGATACAAATCTACACAGTCACCAGCTGCTCTACAGTGAAACAAACAAAGCTGCTTCAGTTATGGGAATGAAGGTGCCGTTTGAAAATATGATTGCTTCCCTACAGAGCAGTTAGGGCCTGTCTGAAGTTTCCTATCCACTGTCAGAGCAAGTAAAACGAAGAGAGAATTTCACTGCATACATTCAGGTTTATCATGAAAATGGTACACATTTTTAGAGATAGATTTCTTTTTCATTAAAGAAAGTAAAAATTTAATTTTTTAAATTTTTTTTTTGCCTTTACATCTCCTTTAAAACTGGTTCGCCTTGTGTATGGCTCAAAATCAAAGGAGTATGTTGGCAACGTAACAATTGGGAAAAAAGTCTATTCAGTAAGATTCTACTCACCATGGGGTTTCCAGGCTCCTGTTGCTCAGGCTCCACACGCTGCCTCTTGACTCCAGCGCCAGATGCGCCACTAATTCCCAGATGCAACTGCAGATCTGATTCTCTCTTGGTGCCTTGGGTATTAAAACTCAGGAGATGAGCTCCAGACATTACAGCATCTGCCATAACAAGCTTACACCAGTCAGCCTTAATGAAACTCTAGAATCTTGCCTGGGTTGGCACTGCCAGCTCACACCTCTTGAAACCAAGGTGCACTACGAATTATTAAAAATAAATCAGCTTCAGTCGCTGCTGATGGTTAAAATGAAGTCTGTGTCCTTAAAAAACAACTTACAACTGGCAAGTTACTTCATAGTGAAAAAAAAGATGTAAATATATTGGCCTGGGACTAAATGCCAAGACTGGGGAAATGTAGCAGGTTACCACAATGTGCTGCTGCTGCTGCCAATGGCAAAAGTAAAATATCGTGTCTATAGTCCCAAGGCGAAATCACAGCAGCCACAGACGAGCGGAGCTGATGAACATGAACAGTATAACGGAAGTGATGGGAAGAGAAAACACGGGATTTAAGGCTGTAATTGCAAGTCCTTTTGTGCAAAATCATAAGATGGGGCGCTGCTCCTGCTGTCTGCAACTGGACGAGTGTGTGTGGGACGACAGCTTGCTCTGCCACACTGCTAACAGGAAAGGGCAAAAACACAGCGAAAGATGGAAGAGAATAGGAAGAGGTGGAGGGAAAATAATCCCCAATCTCACAGCTGCAAATACACTCAGCCTCCAACACAGTACACGGCCCGATCCCAACTAAATGCTTCGGCAATCTCCGGAACTGGAGGGCAGGGTTTACGAAGGACTTGAGCTACCAGGAGCGTTCGGCGATTTCCGTCAAGACACGACAAGCGAAGCTTGGGTATAGGCAACCGACCGTCACATGGCTGAGTGCTTGGAGGCCATGTTGGAAACTGGTTAAAAAAAACGAGTACAATAATAAAAAATGAAATCTAATGATATATACCTCCCAACATTTTGGAAGTAAAAAGAGGGACTTTTTTTTCTTGTAGGGTGGCTTAATGTTTTTGGACACGCCCATTTTTTGTGACCACATCCTAATTACCATGTTCATTTTACAAAATTTGACAGGTTGTGAAAGTTTGAAAATATTTCTCCTTATCTAAACTGTTACAATTACTTATTTTCTTATCTCAACGTTGTTACAAAGTATCTTATTTGCACCTGTTAGCTGTTCTGGGCTCTCTGCCAAAAGCCAATTAAGTTAGAGACTTTGTTTCTTTTTCTGGCTGTTCAGTGCAGAGAAAATAGGGACTTTCCAGTACAAATGAGGGACTGCGGATTGAGCTCTCAAAAGGGGGACTGTCCCTCCAAAAAAGGGACAGTTGGGAGGTATGAATAATGTACACCCAGGCCCTGAATGGCAATCTGTGGGTTCTGGCAAATGCCAGAGGGGCTGCTATAAGGTGCCAAAGAAAGTCAGTATTTAGTGGGCTGGTGGTTTGTGTACCTGAAATGCCAGGGCCTATTTTAATTCTCAGTGCAGGCCTGTATACACCTCAAATAATAAAGAGTATGCGGATTGCTTGATGTTAGTATGCCATGTGGGACAAGTGCTAAAGCTGCCTCTGGTAACTTATAGGGGTAGATTTACTAAAATCACATGAATGATTCGAAATTCAATCGAATTTTCAAATAGATTCGAATTTTGAATATGCAAATTAGGTAAATTTGACCAGTGAATTTAGTAAATTCGATCGAATCAAATGATTTGAATAAAAATCTATTCGAATACTCGACTATCGAATTACTTCCCCTTAAAATTTTTATTCGACTGCCTAGTTCGCCAATTTCAATCTCCCGAAGTTGTTTGGACGAATTTTGATCAAATAGTAAAAATTCGATCGAAGGGTTAAAATCGTTCAAATTGATCAATTCGAACAATTTAATCATCGATCGAATTTGAATTTTTTTAAATTCTAAATTCGACCAATGATAAATCTGCCCCATAGTGTCGACTTTCCGGATTTTAAAACAGAAATTTGTCTATTCTAGTGCAGCGAGTGCTATAGCGCTCCCTGCACTAGCGATGCGGCCCCTTCTCAACCCGCTCCAACACTAAAAGGTGGCAGCAGCCCCTGGAATGCCCCTGGGGGGGGGTGAGGGGCAGGGGGCTTGCTTTTTGCAGAAGTGACGTCACTTCCGGCATGCTGACATCACATGCCATGCGTTTGGTTGTATTTAGGTCTGATGCCTACGGCAGCATCGGACCTAAATACAGTTATGATTACCATGTTCGTTTTACAAAATTTGGCAGGTTATGAAACATATTTCTGTGTTTTTTTTTACCAGCCTGTTCCACAGTCCCTTACAGTAAATAAAACTGTTTTATTTATGTGCTGGTTAATAGATTAAAATGTCACAGCAGAATAAAAAATGGCTGATACATTATATAGCTTTAAGAAGGGGTTGGATGGCTTTTTAGCAAGTGAGGGAATTAGGGTTGCCGCCTCACCCCCTTTAAAACTGAACACATATGGCATCCACAGCCTGCATGGCTAATAGCTCATAGTACAAGTTGATCCAGTGACTAGTCCTATTGCCCTGTGGAGTCAGGAAGGAATTTTTCCCCCTCTGAGGTAAATCAGAGTGGTTTCAAATTGTTTTTTTCCCCTTCCTCTGGATCAACTAGCAGTTAGCCAGGTTATATATAGACAGGGGTGATCCTGGTCATTGTGCCACCTGAGGCAACCAGTCTACGTCGCACTGGAGGGATTGGGGGTGGTGCACTTCACTAGTAAAGAGAATGCAATTGATCTCTCTGCACTAGAAGAGCCGAATTTCCGGATTGAAAAGCGTAAATTTGGCTCTTACGGTAGTTACCAGGAGCGCATTTTTGCCACCCCTGGCAACCAGAGGGGCACTTCCGCCTGTGGCGAGTGCCTCAACTAGCCTCATTGGTGGAGCGCCCCCTTATATAGACTTAAAAGGTTGAACTTGATGGGTGTGTCTTTTTTCAACCTAACTTAAGCTCCCCATAGACGCAACGATCGTTCCCTGCCGAACGACCGATCTAAGGGAAGTCCGACCAATCTTTCAAATTATCGTGCGGTTAGTGGGATACAAACGATCGTTCGTCTCACGATTTTTCGTCCGACATTGGTCTGTTGATTGATCGGCCAGGTTAGAAAATCTTTATCGCTCCCCATGCAATCTACATATGTTTGCAGCGCAAGCAGGCTGCGATCCTTCAGTTTTTGCTGGCAATATCACCTGAAATGGTCTTTTTAGTTGATGGACACATCAGATCGTTTTGAGACAATCGTGGTCTCACGATAATCATTGGATCTTTCAAATATCTTTACGTCTATGGCCAGCTTTACTATGTTACTATGAAATACTCCTGGTTACAAAGAAGTACATTGTACAATGTTTACAACGCTTTATAAAGCTCCAACCTGTTGGATCCACTGGGACAAGTGTCCTGCAAAGGCAACTCTTCCCACCCTTGGCACAAAAATACCTTACCATGTATTTTCAATATGATAAGCTTGATTAGGCATGAAAATCACTCCCCAGTAAAAGAGAAACTGCCTAGAAATTAACCCAGTTCTACTGGGGTTCCCCATTGATCCTGCCAGGACCCTTGGTACATATGAGTGGTAAGGGTGTTGCAATGATCTTCCTCCAGAACTACAGTAAGATGTGTATAGTCAGTCACAACTCTCCTTATTTTTAAGGTATATAATTTAATAACAAGTAGTTGTTCTTGACATGTTTTTCCCTTTAGCCATTTACCTGCCAACAATTTGGAATGTGTGTCACTGAAACTCAAGGAGAACATTTGATTGATCTTTAAATATGATTTTTTTGAACACTGAAGTAAATATTATCTACTTATTATCTAAATATATTTGTATTTATGATTTCCTTTTTCTCTTTAATAATAAAACAG
This sequence comes from Xenopus borealis, assembly GCA_024363595.1. Lineage (NCBI taxonomy): Eukaryota > Metazoa > Chordata > Amphibia > Anura > Pipidae > Xenopus > Xenopus borealis. Next base: position 95,262,653 of record CM044438.1, read on the forward strand.
TAGCTTGTACCCAACTAAGATATAATTAATCCTTATAGGAAGTAAAACCAGCCTATTGAGTTTAATGTTTACAAGATTTTCTAGTAGACTTAACGTATGAACATCCAAATTATGGAAAGATCTGTTATCTGGCAAACCCCTGGTCCAGAGCATTCTGGATAATAGGTCCCATACCTGTATATATTTATAAATTTATATATATGATGTGATGGAGTGTAAGTAC
>CM044438.1:95267083-95307763 GCA_024363595.1 Xenopus borealis
TGAATACACTACTACGTTTTGGAGTGCGGGTCCTTTTTGAATATATATATATATATATATGTTTTGATTTGCCTGTTATCTTATCATTAACATATCTTTATTTTAAGTGAACACCATTCAACAATAAGACACAGAAGATTGTATTTTATATACACCATATAATAACAATAAGACACATAGTATTGGAATTTTTATTAATCACTTTTTAATGACAAGCACGGATCATACTTTTTTTTATATATTTATCCATGAAGAGTAACTTATTGCACTGTTCACTTTAAATTTGACCTGTTATTAGGTCACTTCCTGTACACCCTGGGGTGGGATGGGTATAATGTGTCTATCATTGTAGTTATATTTGCCTTGAGAAAGGTCCCAGTTGGGACCGAAACGTCACGTTGGTTGTCATGAAATAATAATTTTTTTCACACAAATCCCAGTGTTGCTGGTCTTCTATTGCATTTTATATATATATATATATATATATATATATATATATAATTTACAAATGTGTTCCACTCCAATAAAACAAAGTATCATACCAGAGTGCTGCCTTCAATGACATAGACAGGAATCCCAACAACAGAGACACTCCTGGACGTCATAATGTGGTGAAGTCCCAAAGTGGACCTTTCTCAGGACATAACAGGAGAAGACATGATTCTGTTGTGCAGAAATACAGATGTAAACTATCCACTATTCCAAGTGGCAGTAAGCAGTAACAGTCTATTATTAATCAGTAATTGGCTCTACCTGTACTGAACCTGTATTAGAGCTCTTATGACAAAAAAATGTATTGTAAACGGCAGGAAATAATATAAATGCAGTTTCTGGCAAGAGAGCATTATCCCTATAGTTCATTGGTTTTTTAAAATTATTAATGTGCTCTTTATGATCTGATTCACTTAGGTTACATTTCCCCTTCTAATTAGTGAAGTTGCCAACGCACATTATTCTGCATGAGCTATGAAAATCTATGGCAATAAGCAAATCTTCAGTGCTTAGGCTACACAAGTTTTTGGGATAGAGGGTGTTTTGTTATGCAGCAGACTAGATCATTCTTGTTTTATATTCAGTTTGAATCTAAACTCTACCACCAAATAGAAGTAATGGTTATTGCACATAAGACAAGTGATGCTTTAACAGGGTAAAATATGCTTGGCAATTTACTTTTACATTGAGTGCTTTGGCAATTTACTTTTTGTACTTGTTTTTAAAATATTAGCAGTTTTATACCGCTAAGACTTAAGCTGGCCATAGACGTAAAGATTTTTGAAAGATCCAATGGTTATCGTGAGACCACGATTGTCTCAAAACGATCATTTAAATGCCTGATGTGTCCATCAACTAAAAAGACCATTTCAGGCGATATTGCCAGCAAAACTGAAGGATCGCAGCCTGCTTGCCCTGCAAGATAGATTGCATGGGGACCGATAAAGATTTTCTAACCTGGCCGATCAAATTTCAGACCGATGTCGGACGAAAAATAGTAAGATGTACGATCGTTTGTATCCCACTAACCGCACGATAATTTGACAGATTGGTCGGACTTCCCTAAGATCGGTCGTTCGGCAGGGAAAGATCATTGCGTCTATGGGGAGCTTAAGCTTTCAGAACGGTAGCTCTCATTAGAGATGCTGTGGCCCACACATGAGACGCCATTGAGCATTTGCCCTCTGGGCATTTTAGAGTAGCAGCTTTTGTTAGGTCCCATCTCTAATCTGACATGGACCAGATAAAGAGGATAAAAGGAAAAAGTGGTAGGACAAATAAAATATGGAATGACTAAAGATGGCAGGGTTCCCAAAAACTGACCAGGTCATTTAAGGATATGTAGAGATGTGAAATCGTTCTTATTTTTTCTCTTTGATAGCATGTGACATAGAGATCAAACTTTTGCCTGTAGGAGGGAAGGCATTTATTTTCTGTAATATTATGGGATGTCCTTCTCCCTAGATCATTGCTGTCCGACTTCTGTGGTACAGAGGGTCTGAAATTTTTCTGGCCTCCGCAGTGAAGGGCCAATTATGTAAGCCAGTAAACCAATCTCTCATTTAAACCACACCCATTTAAATCATACCCATGCTATCTCAAGAATGTTAAAGACCATGTCCACATTAATGGTGGTCGCTAACTAAGAGTTAGAGAGATGAGAAACAGGAATTAGTGTTCTGGCTATTAAATTATCCAGTGATAGCCAGTCACTCCAGCCTTTATACATTACATTTTTGGCCAGCTAACTATATTAGAAACATTTTTTATTTTGCACAGACTATCTATTTACCTGGTATTTATTTTTACACTAAACTGTTCCTTTAAAGCTTATACAAGGTAAGGAATCACAGCAGGCTCACTTTCACGTGGGGGTCTGCACAAGGAGGTCCAGCGAACCGCCAGTTGGTCAGCCCTGCCCTAGATGATAAAATGGATGGGATCACCATGTGCTCGGCTCTTAGTGCTCCACCTGAGAAGCAGGTGGTGGGAATGCTAGGAGTCCCGGGGCTGTACTAGGCCTCACTTTCTGTTGTGTCAGAAAGGTTCTGTTATAGTTTACCTCAGTGGTTGTAAGGTAGGTTGGATTAGTGAGAGAGGGCAGGTCTCCCATGCACAGGAAAAGAAGTGGAAATAGAACTACCCAGATAATACTTGTCTTGTGCAAAGACCTTGGCCAATAATGAAGCCATGTACAACACCAGCACAGGCCCTGCCTTAGACCCCCACCCACAACGCAGTGAAAAAGCCCCACAAAAATAGGGGCTAAAAACCCATTAGTGACAAGGGTCCCCCTTACAGCTTCCAAAACAATTGGTGGTCAGGGCCCCCCCCATAAAAGTTAAAAAACTGCACTTGGTGGCCAGCCCCCATAAGTTAACAAAGCCCAGTGGTGGTCAGGGTCCCCCCACTAGGTTAACTAGTGACCCCCTCGCCCCTTACAAATTAAAAAAACATTGATGGCAATGGGATTATAGAGGATTCAAATAATACATTGGTGGCCAGGGGTTTAATTAAAAAAACAGTTCAGTGGAACTTACCTTCTTCGGGTCTTTTTGTGGCTTCAGGGCTTCAGCTTCAGCTCCTTTCTCAGCTTTGGGTCTTCAACAGTTTGGCGCTCCAGGTTTTCAGCACTTTGGGTTCCACTTACATGCTGTTAAGGGTGGCCTATCTGCTAATTCAGAAAGTGCAGCACAGCCAGGCCCCCTTTAGGCCCAGTAGGACTGTACCCTTTTCCACCCTTGATGGTGGCCCTGGCAGGCACCATAGTGTAAAGAGCCCTAGAGTATCAAGAGTACCACTGAATTCACTGCAGGCATTTCAGCTGATGAAATGTTTAACCTGTTTACCCAGTTGACGTGTCGTACCTTATTTGAGCTTGTTGGAGTGAGTATTTGATTTTGCATAGTTATATAGTGCAACTACAGCCTTCCTACACTAATACAGTGATGGTCCTTTCTGAGACTAGAGCTGCATGTGAACTTGTTGTTCTCCTGGGAGTTGCAGGGAATTGTCCCTCACCCGATTGGGTTGAGGGCAGGTATAAGAAAAAATAAAGTTTAACTTGTCAGACGGTAACAGAGTATCCTAGTGTTACAGATATATCAGGCAATATGAGATAAGTGAGCTCTTCTAAAAATAAGACAAGGATAATTCATAGAATTTGTGCAAAGTACACAGCAAATGTCCTCATTCTTTAAAAAAAAAAAAAAGAAATCTGGCAAAAACAACATGCCATCTGAGCATAAAAAGATCAGCTTTTGAAAAACAAAGCTATTTGTCCAGTTCTCCTGTTGGAAGGAAAGAAGAGTATGTTTACATTCTCCAAGTCCTCCAGAAATTCTGAGCCCATTTTAAGGAATCTTGGGAAATAAATTGGTTTGAAGGGGCTCAATTACTGCAGATAAATTGTCCTGTAAGCCAATTGGCTTGTTGAACATCCACATTACATATAGGATTTGTCACACTCATAACAGAAATTCCTGCATCTCACAACAAAACAATAATATGTTCATCCCCTGCCTAAATGAGGAGGCTTGTCCCCTGTGTATACAAGTAATAAGATCACCTATTAGGAGTGAGAAAGGTGGAAATTTAAATTACAAAGGAAGCATGTTTCCAGTCAGCAAATAAACCATGAATTTAATAAGCATTAATAATCTGGGATGCACCGAATACACTATTTTGGATTCAGCTGAACTCCTGAAGCCATTGTGAAGGATTCGGCCGAATCTGAACCCTAATTTGCATATGCAAATAAGCGAGGGGAAGGGTAAAAGCGCACTAGGTGCGCGGCAAAAAATCTTTTAACTTCCTTGTTTTGTGACGAAAAGCCACATTATTTTTTGGATTCGGATTCGGTTCGGCCAGGCACAAGGATTTGGCAGAATCCGAATCCTGCTGAAAATGGCCGAATCCTGGCCGAATACATTGAAATTGAAATGCATTATTAATTGATGGGACCACAAATGTAAAAAGCGGGGAAACCTAAAATCAAGGTACTTAAAGGGATACTGTCATGGAAAAATTTTTTTTTTAAAAACGCATCAGTTAATAGTGCTGCTCCAGTAGACTTTTGCACTGAAATCCATTTCTCAAAAGAGCAAAGAGGGGGCCCCAGGGGGTGCATCAGCCCCAGTGGCCCCGAACCCTCAAGTCTGATTCTGAGGACATTGCAACTATGAATTCTGGATATACTCAATAATATGGTTTGCACTACAGGTTGCAATGCTCAAACAAAAGAATCTCACTATAGAATGACTTGCAAATAAAACTGTTGTTTTTATATCTTTTGTTTTCATGTGCAAAGACGTCTCATTTCACCACATGCCCGTTTAAACTGTGTTTATGTTAAGGGATACTATTGTGCTTGCTGTCAAAGGCCCAAGAAGACTATCACTTATGGGGTGTTACATAGGCAGAACAAAGAGTAACATTTCAATCAAAACCAAAATAGAAAATCTCACTTGCAGAAAATGTGCTTTGTGCTCAAGGTTAAATTCCAGAGCAGGGAATCTGTCAAGAAGAATAAACAGGTACAAAGAAAAGAAACAGCAGGTCCAAGGTCATGCTGGAAACAGCAGTATAAATGGAGACAATCACCAGGCAGAGTGCTTTGTGCATACAGTTCTCTATTACCCGTAGGAGCCGTAGGGCTGTCACCACATCCCTTACAGTATCTACAAAAGAGACACATTGCAGGCATGTTTATTAACTTGTTCCTAGCTGATTTCACATAATTTGGACAAGCACCACATGCCTAAACCCATTTCAGCCTGCCATCAAGCAACTTGTTTTTCTCAGTAGTGTAATTAAAACCTGTTGGCCTCTATTGTATGAGCAGAGCCCATGGCTCCCCCAGTCCATCAGCCTCCCCTGACCCGAGAGCGCCAAGACCACTTTTAAAGGAATTGATCAATATAATAATAATAAGTTTCTAATATAGTTAGATTGGCAAAAATATAAACATCTGACCATATACATCCCTGGTTTTCAGAAGTAGGTAAATGGGTTGGGGTTGGTTACTGGTGAAGCTTCAGGGCTGTCCCGGGTTAGTAGTGGAAAGTCCCAATCTCTCTGCACTGAACGGGGAAAGTCCCTATTTCCCTGCACAGCCAAAAGAGATACAATGTTTCTAACTTAATTGGCTCTTGGCTGAGAGCCCAAAATAGATACTAGATACATTTGTAACAGTTTTGTCTGTTGGGAGAAGAAGATAGAATTTAACCCTTCTTGCGCTAAAACCCCTCCCTCCTGTAGCCCCCCCCCCTGGCTATTGCCCCTAACGTATAAATTAACCCAAAGAGCAGGTCCCCTTCTGGAAGATTTACGGGCCAGGGGGAGGAAGGAGGGGGGCCACGGGAGGGAGGGGTTTTAGCGCCACAAGGTTGAATTCTCCTTTAAAGGGCAATTCACCTTCATTAGTAAATCTGTAATAAAACATAAAAACTACAGAAATGTGTTCAAACTTTCAGAACTTGGCAAATTTTGTAAAATGGGCATGATAATTAGGGGGTGTGGCCACAAAAAGGGGCATAGTCAAAAATGTTGCTGCGCTCCGTGCACCAAATCTTTTTCTTCCTCTTTCCATTTTCAAAATTTTTATGATTTATGCGAAAATGAATGTTTTACACACTATTTCTTATGTGACCTTAACATAAATATCTGAATGAAAAGAATGAAACAGGAGGGTGATATAAATAAGCTGTTTGTTTGCAGTGTCTTCAGATCTACTGATCACCAGCTAAAGGTCTACTGGTAGATCCGAATCTACCTCTTGGGCACCCCTGCACTGGACTATTGATTACCTCGAAAAGGTCACACAGTACACAAGATACATTTAATAGATCCATTCTACAGCACAGCCAGTTATTGCTTCTGTGCACAGGAACACAGCTATCTGTAATTCAGACAGAATCACTCTTGACAGCAGAGCACTGTGTAATTCTAGTGGGTTATCTGATTGCAAAGCCTGGGGCAGTAGAAAGACATTCTGCAGAGAAGCTAAAGCTAGTGGCTGTCAAGGTGCTACAAAACACAAAGGCAGAAACATACAAACAAAAACAGGAGGGAGGCACGTCTGTCTGCTTTTTTTTTTTGGCTATGACTGCCACCATGTGGGAAGTTTCACGAATGCAACCACCAGGGAACTATTGTAATAGACGCTAATATAGAACATTGTCTGCAAACAAATCACACAGTTCCCATTGCTCCATCCTGATGATGAAAATATGAGCAAATAAAAGGGACAGGGGCGACAAACAACAGCAGGCCTAGGGGCGCCCACTAGGTAAATCCGGCCATGAGCCTGACAGGTTATAGATTTTTATTTTCCCCAGTGGCGTAACATAGAGGAAGCAGACCCTGCAGTCGCAAAAGGGCCCAGGCAAAAGGGGGGCCAAGGGAAAAGTGGGACCCGGACTGCGGGGTCTGCTTCCGCTATAGCCAACCAGAACCCCCGCCTTACCCAGCTGCTCTCTTACCTGTGGAGGGAAAGCAGAGTTTAAGTAGACATGGGGTGGAGCATGGACAAGGTTCAGGTGGATAGTGGGCAGAGTCAGGGCAGGACATGGGCAGAGGCAGGAAGTGGGAGGATGGGGATCGGAGTGCACCATACCTCCCGACAATTTGGAAATAGAAAGAGGGGCAAAAACATTTGCCCTGTGGACTCGGTGAAATTTTGGCCACACTCATTTTTTTGTCACACCCCCTTAAAGGGCAAGGAAAGTCTTAAATAAAATAAGGCTAGAAATGCTGTATTTTGTATACTAAACATAAACATGAACTTACTACACCACAAGCCTAATCAAACAAATGGTTTATACTTTCAAAGTTGGCCACAGGGGGCTGTCATCTTGTAACTTATACATCTTTGCAAGACTAGACTACATACACATGCTCAGTGTGGTCTGGGCTTCTTAGGGATGATCATAAATGATCAAAAAACAAAGCTGCTTGAGTTCTGCATGGCTGGTAAGTAAGGCAGGGGCTCCCCCTGCTGTTCATAAGTATGATTGTTTCCCTGCCAGAAGTTAGGGACTGTCTGACAATTCCTATCCACAGCACTAAATGAAGGGAGAATTTCACTGCATACAGTCAGGTTTATTATAAAAACGGTACACATTTTCTAATTAAAGTATATTGGAGATAGATTTCTTTTTCATTAAAGAAAGTAAACATGGGATTTTATTTCTTTGCCTTTCCTTGCCCTTTAATCACAATGTCCATTTTACAAAATGTGGCAGGTTATGAAAGTTTGAACACATTTCTGTGGTTTTTTTATGTGTTATTGCAGTTCTGCTAATGAAGGTGAATTGCCCTTTAAACTGTGCAAAAAATAAGATGGGGAGCTACTGGGGCATCTTTGGAGACACAGATCTTTACTGCTAAAGGCCTGTGGTTGCCTTGGGCTGGTACATAAGCACAAAACATAATGTATAACATTTCTAGCCTCCTTTAGTTCTCCTTTCAGCATTCAGCAAGGCTCCCCTGTGATTAATCAGCAACAACATATAATGTGATAAAACATATCACAAACATATCACAATGTCTAATTAAATCAAGTCCTCCATACAGGATTAAGATCTGAGTCCCAATCCCATATCCATAACAGCTCCCTTTACTAGCAACTAGTGATAAGTGAGACACTTTAGTATTTCCTTTTTAAATATAAAAAAAAATTAAAAAAGTGAAGAATAGTGTTATTGTTGCAGCATGTTGAAATAAATGCTAGCTGTATCAGCAAATACCTCAATAGTGAATAATGATTATTTTATTAATATTTATTACCAATATATTCCACAGTGCTATACTTTTGTCTAAACACATGCATATAGCAGGTGCAGACTGACTTCTTCCATCTTCAGCACAATGGAACACAGACACCTTCTTATACAGGTATGGGATCTGTTATCTGGAAACCCATTATCCAGACAGCTCAGAATTGCGGAAAGGTTGTCTCCCATAGACTCCATTTTATCCAATTCATCAAAATTTTAAAAAATTTACTTGATCTAAACCGGGATGTAATTAATTCTTTTTGGAGGCAAAGCCAGCCTAATGAGTTTATTTACTTTTAAAATTATTTTCTAGTAGCATTAAATGGAGATTACAGAAAGATTTTTTATCAGGAACCCCCCCCCCAGGTCCAGAGCATTCAGGATAATAGGTCCCATGCCTGTACTATATATTCTAACAAGTTATTGACCCTTTTGCATGTGTATATTAAGTGTAACATAGTTTAATATTAGTGCACTTTCAAAATTGAATGGTAATTTACCCAGACAGATTTTGACTGATAATTCCTATTAATGAAATGACTTCAGAATAGCTTTTCCCACTTTTCACTGGCGGCAAGAGTTGACAGGGTGCCCTTGCTAAAATAACACCATGGTGAATAAATCGACTTGCTGTCTTTCTGCAACTGACCCTCTGCTCATAAAACATTATCATAAATAGCTATTATTATCTGGATTGCGGTGTCAAGAACAGCCATTCTGTGCTACATCTCTTGTCTGAAAGCATCTATTGAGAGTAATCGTGTTTATACCTTTATGACTTGAGGGCTGTATTTAACAAAATAAGAGTAATAGAATATAGAAACGACTACAGATGTGCAAGTATAGATATACTATACTCTCTTAACGTTAAAGTGAACTCTATTAACGTTAAAGGGATACTGTTATGGGAAAACATGTTTTTTTCAAAACGCATCAGTTAATAGTGCTTCTCCAGTAGACTTCTGCACTGAAATCCATTTCTCAAAAGAGCAAACATTTGTTTATATTCAGTTGTGAAATCTGACATGGGGCTAGATATTTTGTAAATTTTCCAGCTGCCCCTGGTCATGTGACTTGTGCCGGCACTTTAGGAGAGAACTGCTTTCTGGCAGGCTGTTGTTTTTCCTTCTCAAGGTTCGTAAGATGCCAAAGCCTAAATATTGCTTATCCTTCTGGCAGAGGTTATAGTTGTGAGGAATGCTTTAAAGGAAAGCTGCTTTAGATCAGTGATCCACAACCAGTAGCTCGTGAGAAACATGTTGCTCTCCAACCCTTTGGATGTTGCTCCCAGTGGCCTCAAAGCAGGTGCTTATTTTTGATTTCTTGGCTTGGAGGCAAGTTTTGGTTGTATAAAAACCAGTTTCACTGCCAAACAGAGCCTCAATGTAGGTTGACAATCCACATAGGGGCTACCGAATGGCCAATCACAGCACTTATTTGGCACCCAAAGAACATTTTTCCTGCTAGTTTTGCTCCCCAACTCCTTTTACTTCTGAATGTTGCTCACAGGTTCAAAAGGTTGGGTATCCCTGCTTTAGATCTATAGCCTCCACATAACTGCTCCAACACCATATTAAATCCCATTGGAGAACTGGTTTCAGGACAGGTTGCCTTATCCTTTAGTCTGCTTTAAAGGGGTTGTTCAATTTCAAACAACTAGTTGTTTTCAGATAGATCACCAGAAATAATGACTTTTTCCAATTACTTTCTATTTTCTATTTGTAATCGTTTTTCTAACATTGAAGTGTAAAGTGTCATTTTTCACCTTCTAAAGCAGCTCTGGGAGGGGGGGGGGTTGCCAACCCCACTCTCCTGGATCCAGGCGATTTTGACTTAGATAATCTGCCTCCCAGTTTAGGATTCCGGGAATGTGCTCCGCCATCATAGTCATATTGTGTACTTCTGTCCAATCCATGATCCTCTGCGTCTCTCTCCATGCTGAGGTGCTCCTTGTGCCTCCCTGGTGATTGAGAGGCAACTGCAGTCGCATTGTTTGACTGCACCTTGATGTGCTTGTTTCCTAGGAGGTGCTGCCATTCCCTTAAGGCCTGATAGATGGCTCGAAGTTCCAAAATGTTTATGCGCAGTCTGGCCTCTGTCGGGGACCGAGTGCCCTGTGCCCATCCTTTATCAAGTTTCGCTCCCCGTCCAGTGAGACTTGTGTCTGTCGTTAACAGCGTCCATTGTGGATCTGCCCATGATCGTCCCTGAGACAGCCTTGCTGGTTCCATCCACCAGTTTAAGGATTCTTGCGTTCTCCTGTCGAGAACTATGACCTGTTCGAGAGATACCTTCTTCCATCTGTGCAGGATGCATAATTGTAAGGGCCTTAGGTGATACTGGGCCCATTGTACAGCTTCCATTGCTGCTACCATTAGTCCCAAAACTTGCATGCAGAAGCATACTGTTGGAGTGCGGGTCTGGATAAGTTGCTCTCTCATATTCACGAGTCTCTCTTGCCTCTCCTTCGGGAGTATCACTCTCTGTGAGCTGGTATTCAACACCAGTCCCAGGAACTGCATGACCTGACTGGAAATAAGTGATGATTTTTGGTGATTGATCAGCCATCCAAAGGACTCCAGGGTTCTCAATGTGATGGTGACGTGACTCGTGGCCGTCGCCAAAGAGTCTGCCTTTACTAGTATGTCGTCCAGATAAGGCTGTGATCCCCAACCAGTAGGTCATGAGCAACATGTTGCTCACCAACCCCTTGGATGTTGCTCCCAGTGGCCTCAAAGCAAGTGCTTATTTTTGAATTCCAGGCATTAAGACAGGTTTTGGTTCTATAAAAGCCAGGTGTACTGCCAAACACAGCCTCAATGTAGGTTGACAATCCACATAGGGGCTACCAAATGGCCACAGCACTTATTTGGTACGCCAAGAACATTTTTTATGCAAGTGTTGCTCCCCAACTCCTTTTACTTCTGAGTGTTCCTCACTGGTTAAAAAGGTTGGGGATCCCTGAGATAAGGGATAATCGAAATCCCCCATGGACGCAATGTTGCTGTCATGGCCGCCATTATCTTCGTAAAGACTCTCGGCTCTGACATGAGTCCGAAGGGCAGGGCTATAAACTGGTAATGCTGCTGTAGGAAGGCAAACCTCAGGAATTTGTGGTGCCCCGGCCAAATTGGGACATCAAGGTAAGCATCCTTGATGTCCAAGGATGCTAAAAACTCCCCTTTCCTCATGGATCTGATGACTGATCGTATGGACTCCATGTGGAACCGGGAGTATCTTATGAACCTGTTTAGATGCTTCAAATCCAAGACTGGACGGAAGGATCCGTCCTTCTTTGTAACAATGAATAAATTGGAATAGAAACCCTCAAAGTTCTAATCTGATGGCACAGGTACTACTACTCCTGCTTGTAATAAACTCCTCACTACCCCAAAAAATGCTTCCCGCTTCGGCTACCTTACTGGGACCCTGGAGAGCATGAAACGACGAGGGGGGGACTTGAAATTCCAATGTGTAGCCGTCGCTTACTAGCATTTGGAACCATGTGTCTGACACCTCTCTTGTCTACACCTCCCGAGTCGTCCTCCCATGGCTTGGTCGGGGTTCCGAGACCCTGTCCAGTCATTGGGAGAGGGGATGATCAGTGGCTGGCTTGCTATTGGTCTTGCGACTCTGTCACTGATACTTGTTCTTTTGCTGAAACTTCCCCTTGGGGCGAAAGGTTTCTGAGGTCTGTGCTCCCCTAGAGGAACGAAAACTAGAGCCTCGAAAATTTCGTCCACGCTTAAACCCAGAGCTAAACTGAGTCCTCTGCTGTGGTAATAGCGTGCTCTTGCCCCCCGTTGCCTGGGATGGTATCTGTCAAAAAGGCAGGGGCCTCGGCAATCTTGGCAGCCAAGGAGCATAGTTCCTCCCTGGGTGAGCCATCTCCCAAGCCTTCAAGGAGGGCTTGGGACCAGGTGGTGATGGCCCTGCTGGTTCATGCTCCCGCTATCATTGGGCGAAAGGTGGATACCGCTGATGTAAAAATCATCTTCAGAGCACCCTCTAGGCGCTTATCTGTAGGGTCCTTAAAGGCGGCTGAATCAGGGACTGGCAGAGCCGTATGCTTGGATAATCAGGACACTGGTGCATCCACAGTGGGTGGAACACTCAACTTTTCCACCAAGTCCTTGGTGAAAGGATAGGAGCAGGGGAAACCGACGTGAAGGCTGAAACTTCTTCTCCGGGGTGTCCCACTCCTGTTGTATATCTCCCAGCTGCTCGTGGAATGGGAATTCTGCGGTCTGTTTAGATTTGTGTTTGAAGGGGCACTTCCGATCCTGTCCTGTAGTAGCCGGATCCTCAAGGTCCAAAGCCTCCTTAATGGCCCTTATGAGGCCTTCCACATCGTGGGGGACCTCCCTATCAGGTTCCCCGCATTCCTCCTCATCCTCAGAGGAGGACAACACCTCCCCCTCACTGGGATCTGATAGAAACCCCTCAGCCAAGGATTCCCCAGATGGTAAAGTAGAAGGGGGTTTTCTCTTCCTATCTGGTCTCCTTTGCTTAGAACTACTGCCCTGCAATGTGGAAGGCATGTCTGAGAAATGGTAATAAACTTCTCTAGGGAGGATGACAAGTTTGCAATTCACTGCAGTTTATTGAGGGATTGGGAGAGCTGCACCACCCACAAGGGAGTGGAGTCACCTAATGCCTGAGAAGCTGTTGAGGGTTCCTCAGTCAGGACATTGGCCGTAAGGGAGCTCTCAGCGTTGCTGTCCATAGGGATAATGGCTGCAGAGGTCTGCTGCTCCACAGGCCACACAAACCGGCTCACTCTGGCCTTTAGGTAGTTTTGCCTTGCATATTGAGCAAGAAAAATAAGTAACCCATGCTGGAGTTCTGGTCCTCCCTCCCCCCCGTTGAACATGCGCTTATGCTGTTCCGGCTCTGCCAAGTATCTCTACCCTCCCAAACTTACTGTGCTCCCGCTGCACCTGGAGTATATAGGTAGCAAAACGAAGCGGTCTGCTTTTGTCCTGGTACCTGCTTCCTAGGAGAAGCTCAACAGTGGTTCCCGTATAGAGGTCCCGAATGGAGGAAGAACTGTCTCCACCAAGTGTCAACTCTCGTCAGGACTCTGTCCTGTGCCAGAAGGAAGAGCGCGAGAACCGTGCAGGAGAGCAGACGTCACAGAAGTGCGCCAAAAAAACTATGCGCCTTCACAAAGGGAGCCTGACCAGAAGCAGTCGGGATAATGACCCTACCTTTAAGATGCAACGGGAGGGGCTGTATAGAGGAGGGGCTGATTCCAGAGAGAGGGGAAAAATCGGTCACTCTGCTGCAGCCTCCACTTACCGGAACCTTGTGTAGCCTTCTGTTACAACTTACCTGTGTGACTGGGTACGCTGTTCAATATACCTCTATGGCCACCTCCTCCTCCTCGGGGGAATCTGCTGGCCTGCTAATATAAATCTTATGACCTAAACAGAGAGTTCCTGCGTGGGGGGGGGGGGGGGGGGGGGGTCTGACCACTGGAGCTCAGGCGTGTCCCTGACTCTGGTCCCAACCCGAGTGTTCATAATAATCACTTAACCGACGAGTCCTTGAGTTGGGTCCCCTAGGGACCAAGGTCCTACCTCCTATTCAAGGACACAAAAAACCGAGCAAGGAGGATTGAGCAGGAGTTAGAGGGGGAGGAGCAATTTTTAGTGGTCAGTGTCCTGCCTCCTTGTAGGAGGAGCTTAACCCAGTGGTTCCTGTGTCCCCCAAGGACATTAGAGAAATGAAATTGCTGACACTGCAAACTAGAGAGCTGCTGAATAAAAAGCCAAATAACTATAAATCCACAAATAATGAAAACCAATTGCAAATTGTCTCAGAATATCACTCTACATTATACTAAAAGTTAACCCAAAGGTGAACAAACCCTTTAATGAAAAAGTAATGCTCTCCAATATAAGTCAATTAAAAAGGTCTACTGCATGCAGTGAAATTCCTTCATTTTACTTGCTCAGACAGCTGTCGAAAGGAAACTTCAGACTGTTTCTAACTGGAAAAATCATACTTTCAAATGGCAGGGGGAGCGCCACCAAACTTACCAGAACTGAAGCAGCCGTTTGTATCCACATACCCAGTGCAATCTGTATATCTATCATCAGTCTTGCTGTATTGGCTTCTATGGCAGATATTGACTTGTGCCTTTTTCAACATTTTTAACCTTAACTTCCCAACTGATGCCCAGACCACACCGAGTATGTGTGCAGTCTTGGTATTGCAAAAATACAAGAAAATGCCCCCCTACAACATTGAAAGCATGAATCATTTAATTGGGCTTCTGGTGCAGTCAGTTCGTGTTTATATTTAGTTTACAAAATACAGCATTTCTAACAGTATTCTATTTTAGACTTTACTTGCCCTTTAATAGAAAAGAACACTACTTCCTGCTTTGCAGGTCAGAGTTACTCGGTGACTTTAAGGGGACAACTTTCAGTGAGTTTACAATTGATCCTAAGCATGCAGGTCAGATTCAAAAGCAAAAATGATGGCCCATGTGCCTCCCCCCATCAAGTCAGGGCCTGATAACCAATCAGTGGAAACCAAGAGATATGAAAAGCAGGAAGTAGTGTTCTGCCTGTTACAGCCAGTCACTCCAGCCTTTATGTATTACATTTTTGGCCAACTATATTGAGAACTTTTCACAGCCTCTTTACCCAGTTTTTATTATTTTTATACTGAACTCTAAGGTGAAGCAAAAACGCCTAGAGAAGATCGGTTTGCTTAAACCACAGCTAATTACACTTAACGTCTGTTCCATGTACCTGATGGTTAGGATACAGACCAGGGAATTGTATTTTAAGAGGAGATGGGTTATGTGCATAGCTTGTCAATATATTTACATATGTTATGTTCATCTGTTTAATGAACTTGGGGAACCAGTAAGACAAATTGACAAACAAAAATGAAACTGAAAGTTTTATTTCACCACCTTTAAATGACCTTACACACTTGGGACATTGTGTTCTTAAGACCATTCAGTAGTAGTTCCAGTCCATTCTGATGCTTGAGCAGTAGGGGCAGCAGACCAGTCATCAGTGCTTGCTGGCTGAGCACTCCAGTCTTCAGCTAAAGAAAATGTTAGCAAAAACATCCCTTATTATTCACCAGTAAAAAAAAAAAAAAGTTAAGGCACATTCATCTCCACAAAAATGTTAAATGCAGCCAAAAAAATTAGAGTCAATTAACAATGGCACTAAGGCTATATACATGAAAATTTGATTAGGTGGCTGCGATGTTTCACAAGTATTTAAAATCTCCATTATCAGAGAGGAAGTCTGCAGTAACAAAGTCAGTTTACCTGCGGGTTTTGGTGCAGATTGAACCTCTGGACGTTCTGCAATAGAAAACGTGTATTAAGATCACACGTATAGGAAAACTAGTCTCAGTAATTAAAAGGTCCACTGAAGAAAACATCTCAGTGATGTCAAAGAAAAATTCTATTCATTCTAAGAATTGCTTCAACGAAACGCTGTTAGTATGAAAGTCACACAGATAAATTCTATTGATCTTTACTTACCAGCTGGAAACGGCTGGATGGGAACAGAAGGAACTGGAACACCTTCAGACCAGTCAGCAACTTCAGCCTGGGGGAATTCTGCCACAGGTGCAGTCCACTCTCCTTGGAATTCGTCTTTAGTTGTGGCCTTCTCTGCAGCTGCCTGCTCCTCCTTCTCAATCTGGGAGTGGGGGAGAGGAAGGGAGACTTCGTTAATGAGGCAAATCTATCAAGGACTAGAGCACAGGTATTCATAACATGACTTAAAGTGGACCCGACACCCAGAAACAAAAATCTGTATAATAAAAGTCCTTTTCAAATTAAACATGAAAACCAATTTCAATTTTTCATTAAAGCATTCATAGCTGTTTTAAGCTAATTTAAATATCTCAGCTGTCAATTAAATATTGTTTGCCACTCCTCTATGCCTTAGGCATAGAGGCGGGGCAGACAATTACTTTCACTTTCCATTCAGCACTTCCTAGATGTCACTGCTCCCCACACATTCCCCCATTCTCTTAACCATTTAATTGTGTAGCCAGGGCATGGGGATAGACATCGGGTCCCCCATTCTGGTACACAAACAAGATTCTGAGATGATGCAAGGCTTGTCTTAACAGTGTCAACAAAATGGCTCCTGCCTGCTTGCTAGACTGAAGGAAACAAGAATAAAATAATTTCTATAGTTTAATGTTCATTTTGCTTGACTAATGTGATAAAATATTTTCAATATTTTTTTGGGGTGACAGGTCCACTTTAACATATGCTGGGGTTAATATGTTGCTGCTTCTGTACAGGTTTAGTATATATAATGAGGTTTCCTGTGTGGTGATTAAGAACCTGATGCAAAAGACAAGCTAGTTTAAAAGTGTAAACGTCACACTTGGGACAAATCGCATTTTCGGAAGCATAGCACAAGCCAGTGACCTTGCACCTTCTGCAAAGGCTGTGTAAAATTGTTTTGAAGGCTTGGTTCCTTGCAGTCTCGATAACTGCAACATTAGAAGCTTTCAAAATCTACTCATTCAATTCCTAAAGATATCCGAGATAACTAATCAGATTTACTTGCTGTCCACACAAGCACTTACTTCTTCTGGATCACGGTAGAAGTACAGATCAGGCATGACTTCCCAAGGGTGCTCACGAGAGATTGTTCCTCTCATGCGCAGAACCTCACGAGCCAACATCCACCACATTAGACCAACAGAATGAGCTCCCTAAATTAAAAGAAATCAGATTTTACTAGAAATTGAACCTTTTGATGCCTACAATTTTGTAAGTACATTTTATCTTTAAGCCAAAACCTTTTACATGCAATTGCACTAGGGGAGTGCGCCGATCTTTTTACCTGTTTTACAGAAGGCACTTAAGACATTTAGGCTGGGGAGAAGAAGGTTTAATGGAAAGAAAATGTGCAAACAAGACTAAGTATATGTAGAAAACACAACAGATTAAATCTCTTAACTAAAAATGGAGTCTAAAATGCACAAGTAAGCATAATACTTCATTGTTGTTTTTTTTTGTTTATTGTACTCAATCTGCAAATCATGGACTTCAGTTCATTTATGCAACATAATGGCAATGTGTAAGCATTTGACTTTCAAAGAGCATCAACTGCCTCACAAAGCTCACTTTAACCGTAGAGAGGAAAGCTTTATCTTAAAACTGCTGTCAGTAAATACATTTCATAAGTTGCATGGTAAACAACTGTGGCAAGAATTACTAACAAACTCCAGTCACTGGAGCTCTAAAGCTCCTTGTGGAGTTAGAGAAAAGTCTGCCATGTTAATGTAGCACACATCCTACACTCAGAGTTCATTGGCTGAGAAGGCCTCAGCTCTAAGTTCTAACTGTGTGCAAAGGTTAAAGTGAAAACAAAAATTGTCAATGCAAAGAACATTTCTATGCAGGCAAGTTTTTACATACAGGTATGGGACCTGTTATGCAGAATGCTCAGGACCTGTGGCTTTCTGGATAAGTAAAAATAAGTATGAATAAATAAATACAATTTTCTATGCTAAAATCCAGGGATTTAACATTTCTTTTCTGCATCATTTGAAATCCTGGTAGGGAATGAGGGACTAAAAACTGAAGTTACAAATTGTAACAACTTCTCCACAGTTTACAGCAGGGGTCCCCAACCTTTTTTGCTCGTGAGCCAAAAAAAAAAAAAAAAAAAAAAAAAAAAAAAAAAAAAAGAGTTGGAGAGCAATACAAGCATGAAAAAGTCCATGTGGATGTCAAATAAGAGACACCTGGATATTACAGTAATTAGACTTTTACTATTATGACATTTCCTCAGGAAACAAGCCTCTCAAGCTGGGCCGCATTCATATCCATCCTGTGCTGAATGTGGTCCTTAGGCCTCAGTTTGGACACCCCTGGTTTGGAGAATGCAGGCCAAGGACAGATGGCTGCTGATACAAAGTAACGATAGCCAGCCAGCTCAGCAAAGTAGTGAGAAAGATCAGCAGGAGACTAGGACTAGGGAACGGTTTCAAACCAATAAAAACCATGAAAAGTCTGCATATTTTTTTTTACCGAGGTATAGTGCAAAGTTGCTTGAAATTTTTACTTTTCAAACAGCTTTAGTTATGTTTGTGTGGAATTCCCCTTTAACTATTGCCCACTACAAATAATTACATAAAATATGATTTGCTGCACAGGTCTGGTTAATCTGCCAGGATTAAAAACAAGCATATACACAAAATAGAGTCACTACTACAAATTATGTACAGAGTGTCCGCAGGTTAGAAAAAAAACTCATGTGAAAACCAAGAAAATTAAGGTTTCTATGGTTGCCACACGGTGTGTGCTGGCACCCTGGGAACCTAAAGCTAACCAGTTCGGATCAGGGTATAAAGTAAAACTTAACTTTTAATGTGCTTAAATAAGAAACAATGATAAATGCGACACGCCAACACTTGGACTCACTGATCCATCATTAATCCGAAACATATACATAAAACCTATCAGCAACAGGTGGAACGATGGTGCCTATGGGAGTCAGTGTAAAATAAGCAGCCCGGTTGATAATTATCTATGTATAACTTCTCCTCTGCCCTTCGTTATAGTTATAACCACAATTACTGGTATGTTACGTGAAGAGACATAGACGTAACCTCCTTTCCCACCACTTATATTGTGCGGCTGCCTGTGGGATAAGGAAAAAGGTGTATGCCAAAGTTACGGCTGCGTGTTATTAAACCAACTACTCGGCTTCTCGACTTATGCCCCTGAAGAAGCCGAGTAGTCGGTGAAATGCGTAGGGCAGGCGGCATAGGTGGACGATGGGGGAGTAGCTCCCACTCGTTCCCCACGTAGTACAGGCAGGATTGCACACGGGGAACGATTTTGGAAGGGAGGGTGAACGGGCGCCGGACTTAATTGCTCGCAACCGAGTTGCTTTAATAACACGCAGCCGTAACTTTGGTAGATACTTTTCTCCTCATCCCACAGGCAGCCACATAATACAAGCGGTGGGGTAGGAATTTACCTCTACGTCTCTTCACGGTAATAATACCAGTAATTTGTGGTTATAACTTTAATGAAGGGCAGAGGGGAAGGAACGGGCGCCGGACTTAATTACTCGCAACTGAGTTGCTTAAATGATATGCAGCCGTAACTTTGGCATACACCTTTTTCCTTATCCCACAGGCAGCCGCACAATATAAGTGGTGGGAAAGGAGGTTACCTCTATGTCTCTTCACGTAACATACCAGTAATTGTGGTTATCACTATAACGAAGGGCAGAGGAGAAGTTATACATAGATAATTATCAACCGGGCTGCTTATTTTACACTGACTCCCATAGGCACCATCGTTCCACCTGTTGCTGATAGGTTTTATGTATATGTATTTTAAGGACATTGTCCTGCACTGTTTCTGATTAATGATGGATCAGTGAGTCCAAGTGTTGGCGTGTGCCACATTTATCATTGTTTCTTATTTAAGCACATTAAAAGTTAAGTTTTACTTTATACCCTGATCCGAACTGGTTAGCTTTAGGTTCCCAGGGTGCCAGCACACACCGTGTGGCAACCATAGGAACCTTAATTTTCTTGGTTTTCACGTAGGATTAAAAACAAACAGAATTCTGAGCAATGTTTTTTTAATACTAAGTTTTACTTTTAGGTGCACAAAAAATTCAGTGTGGTCAAGCACTAGAAATACTCACTTAAAGTGTTGATTCTTTTAGGCATACTCACCTTATTGTTACATGGGATAGCTATATCCACATAGCGCAGTGGTGAATCTGTATTACACAAGGCAATGGTAGGAATGTTGACATATGAAGCCTCAGTAAGGGGTTGGTGATCTGCCCGGGGATCCGTCACTACCAACAGCCGAGGCTCCCGAAAAGCAGCCTGGATCTGGTTAGTGAAGGTACCGGGAGTGAAGCGACCAGCAATAGGTGTGGCACCACTACCAGAAGCAAACTTCAGTACAGCTCGCTGCAGAGAAAAGAAAGTTAGTATCACAGACTAGTTTTTCCTGGAAGTAAACTGTAGCAGAGATCACTATCAAACGCCGATCATTGAGCCAAGGACTCTGACGGTGTTAGCGAAAATCTTGCCACAATAATGCTATGGCACACTTCCGACACTCAAGATTTCATTAGCCATCATGGCTTCATCTGAGCTTTAACAGTGTGCGATAAAGAAATTAAAATACCACAATACAAAGCACTGAATTAATTACAACACTAATAACTGTGCTACCATACTACTTCCTTAATTATAACCAGCATGGAAAATACAGTATAAAGGAGTATAGCTTTTGCATGGTTTGTAAGTTGTGCATTTTCAGAATTTATATTGTACTAGTCTACATGACAATAGTGACTAAGTGGGTAAAATCTTCCTCACTTAGGGCATCATATTAGCTAAACCTAAGCAGAGTAGCAATGGCATGAAGCTCTTGCACATAGCCACAAGGAAGAGTAGGAATGAGGTGGTTACCTGGCCAGTGTTCCTTGAAGAAATGACACACACATCAGCAGGATTCTCAATTGCTACGATGGCACGGGCAGCAAGCAAAAGCTTTTCCCAGGTGCGTTTCAGGTTAATTATGTAGATGCCTGAGGCATAAATTTATTTCAAAATGCATCATTAAACATTACTTTTAGACGGCAGGCAGCATGTACAGTTTTTAAACAGATTTAAGTCCATTATAAATTTGGAAAAACCTATAATGCACTTCTAGATGTGGACGGAGTGCAAAAAAAAAAAAAAAAAAGTTTCCCCTTAAACTACATACACCCAATAAACAGCAATACTGGACCCCTGATGGGTGCACAGCTTTAACCACCTGGGACAGATACAAATTTAACGTTCCTGATACAAAACTTGAGGAAGACAAGTAAAAAGGTCTATAAGCACCTTAATTCTCAGTAACAAATTCTCGATAGTAATTGTGGCAGAGACTACTATCAAACCCCGATCATTGAGCTTGGAGCTCTGACGGTGTTAGCGAAAGACCTGCCATAAAGTTAATTTAGCACACTTCCGACACTTGAAAGTTCATTGGCCATACTGGCCTCAGCTTCAAGCTTTAATCAGTGTGCTGCAAGTTTAAATAGACAGTATAATTTCTTAAACTAGTCTACAAGACCACAAGCTATAACAAGCCATTCTTTGATCACCTAAATGTAGTAATGCTCTGTACCCATCAATGTGTTGGCATGAGTCATGTGTTCCACCTAAATGTAATTCCATTCTATACCTTGTAGCAAAACAGACCAAAGGGCACAGATCTTAAAATGAAAGCAAAACACATTGGTTGCTTTGTCAAGTAAAGCATATACTCACCATCACTCTTCCTTTTATAGATGTACTGCTCCATCTGGAAGTCAAGATTGGTGCCACCCAAGTGGGTCCCTGCTGCCAGGAACTTGAGGACATCTTCCTCCTTCATCTGCAGGACATCAAGACCTCCGGACATTGTGAGTTACCCCTTTAAAGCTACGATGGGGAACCTAAACAAAAACACCATTTAAGCAGAGGCAAAAACACAATGCCCAACTTAGGAGCAGCGCACTCTACAACCAATGAAAGTTACAGAACTACGTGTGTCTAGGGCTGTCACCTTTTCTGGGAAAAAAGATCAGCCTTCCTATATATTTATATTTTCTCCCTATTAATAACATTGGGATCAACCATCATTTTTACCAGCCAGGTCAATAAAATACCAGCCAGGTGGCAAACCTACGTGTGCCCAATGAGCCTGAAGCTGGCCATGGACACAAAGATTAGATCGTACAAATCTCCATTTCATATGATTTTCAGGTTGTGCGTGGAGAGTCTGGACAATATTCGTGCCATGGCAATTGGTCGTTCAGTCAATCAGGACAGTTTAGTATTATGTCGGCTTCTGAGAATCTCTGCATGTATTGCCTGAAGATATGAGTGGGAGACTGTCACTAGCTTTTGTCTGACATAACTGCGGTCCGGGCAGAACATCGGCTGATCTGTTCTTTTACTACTTTATTTGATCTGAATGGTTAGTGACAGAGAGTCAGGAGATTGCACCACACAATTGTTCTGCCAACAACAAAAGTATATGCACGTCTATGGCCAGCTTTTAGCTTAGTTTAAACAAAATATTACCCCTAATTCCCTCCATCCTTTAATAGAATAAGATATTTGTAAAGGATATTTGGTACTGAAAGCCATGTCTGAACAAACACAGCATATGGCAGTTGATTAAAATACCTAGAGAAGGATTTACTTTTATTCTATTTGAAAGAAGTAAAAAAACAGACCAACTTTAAAACCCAATAAAAATGTTCTAACAATCCCTTCAAAAAGGCAAACCATATGTCCAACATTTTACCAGTAGAGAAAACGATTATGCTTCCTTGCAACATTTGCAGATCAACAGAACTAGAAAGCAATGGAAAGGCTCATCTTGACCATGACAATCTAAAGCAGCCAATGGCACCCCAAAATATGGACAGAGGATAAAGTTACTGGGTGTGAAGCAAAGATGTGATTGGGTCAATGTATGGGGGGGGTTGGATTTAGTGGTCAATATATCAAAAACTGTATAGCACAGACAACACTAGCAAAGCCATGAATTTCAGATATTTAGACTAAGCTCTGTTGACCAGGGCCCACATTACCCCGTATTGGTGAGTGTAACTTATATAGTTGTGCTTATGTACAAAAAAGCTGCCATTTGAATAAATATAGTTCTACATAAGGCATAATGTACAGGTTAAGGCCTGATACATGTGTAGGAAATGGAACTGTACAGACACTGTACTACAAGTACATGCGAAGTACGAAGTAACCCTGTCAGGGAACAACTTCAGTCCGTAGGACACAGGACCGCGGCTATAAATAAAGTTTAATGACGCAGCTTTACGGCGTGTACGTTTCAGTCAAACAAGAGCACTTTTTCATAAGAGACCTGGGTCACTGCTCCTAACCTCAAGGACGCGTAGTGAGGCCACAAGCAAGCGAACTAAAGCACATGCCCGTAAAGCGCTTCTCTAAACTAAGCGAGAAGAGGCTTTGAGGCCTCACTACTTTATCGTTCTAATACGTTCCGTTCGCTTTTACGGAAGCCGCAAGTTTCATTCCCAATGCCAGAACTAAACAAAACAACCCATATATATAACTGCTACAGTTTCCCACTCACGGGAGACAAAGCCGTGTAGAGATCCTCCTGCTATAGCTGGAGTAAAAGAGGCCGTATAATCCTCGTGACGTCATTAAATACTTCTGGGACGGCAAATCACACGCTACTTTGCTAACTATGGGACAGAGGTGGTCCAATAACCAAGCAGCATGTTCACTACGCATAAGAAGTTCGGCCATATTGGTACTCCTCGTACGAAGCCGCAGTAGTGATGTGCGAAGGTGTACTACGTATGGATGGCGTGTAGGCGGCAACATTGTATGGGCACAATACATTGTAAAAAGGAGGTTACAGATCCTGCATTTAAAGGGGAACTCAGCAGGTTGAGCTGTCAAAAGATAGGATTTTAAGGGCAGCATGCTGCACAGCTACACCCACATTGGTTCAGAAACACTAGTGATACGCAGGAGATACATCCGACAATCCCCATTGCTCCGGTCTTGTTGAAAATTTGCGAATAAGGGGCAATGAACAGCAGTGGTTCAATGGACTTATACGCTTGTACACCAGCGTCACCACGTGGTGAGCGTTTATATTTTTTTATGTAAAAAAGTGATAGTGTTGGTGGTGGAACAGAAAGCAATGAATGTATGAAGTCATCCTTTGAAATGGGGATGTATGGGTATATAATACACTGAACTTTGTACACTGTTATACTTGAAAAAGGCCCCAATGTGGGCCGAAACGTCGGATAGATGTGCTCAATAAACCTTATTTAATTGCTTCAAGAAATGGCGTGTGGGTGATTTCAACATTTACATATGGAATTCCTTTTGACCCTGCACTCAAATTAAAAAGTCCGGATTTGAGTGCGGCTGCTGAGGCACTTTATATATATATATATATATATATATATATATATATATATATATATATAATATCAATATGTTCAACGTATACACCCTTCTATTGTACAGCACTGCATAATATGTTGGTGTAAATTAAAAATAAAAATATTCTCCATCTGTTAGGGGCTCAGGAAAGCGATATCTATCTGAGAATTGGGATCAGTTTTTAGCTTATTATGAGCTAGTGGATCAGTTTTACAACGATGGATGGGATCTTCCACTCGCATTAGATAAAGGGCTTATTTACACACTTAAGGTGGTCATACACTGTGAGATCCGCTCGTTTGGTGATGTTGCCAAATGAGCGGATCTTTCCCCGATATGCCCACCTTGAGGTGGGCGATATCTGGTGATCCGATTGTGGGCGATAATGGAGGAGGAACGGGTGGTTGGATCACAGGACCACATCAACGAACAGATTTGGCTGCAATCCCATGAGATTTTTAGTCCCGTCCGATCGACATCTGGCGACTTTCGGAAAAAGATATCAATCGGGTAAGCCCACCGGAGGGCCCCACGCATGGGCCGATAAGCTGCTGACTATCGGCCCGTGTATGGCCACCTTAAGGCACTAACTTGCCAGAAGTAACTAATCAGGGCTTTTATTTAATTTTTCACATTGTTTAAATGTAATTACTTAGTGGTTGCTACAATTTAGCAACCATGCTTGTAAATCAGCTTGCTACCAAAGCTGAACCACAATAAACTGTATCTAAAGGCGCCCAGGTACCTCTCCGCCCCAATCGGCCCATTGTATGGTACACAGTACATGACTATTGGCTGGACTCAACATGGCACTATACATGCACAGTTAATTACACATTGTTACATTATTGATTGATAATCTCTATCAGATGTAGCAGACTCCTCAGTTCATAATTAGTAAAACTATATGCCTCTAAAGACAGCATATACTGTATCATTTGGACTGTCAGCTTTGCAGAACTAAACCATTAGGCTATGGCTTCACATGCCAATGGGACAGGAAATACCAACATAAAATGCCTGCATCCAACCTGCTGTAATTTTTGAGCTCCTGGAGTCTTTTCAAAGGAGGATGGCAAGCCCTGTCCACTGCTTTGTAGTTAGAAGAACAGTCCGCACACACCAATATTGCAGTCGGGGATTGTGCCCCTTTTATTAATGCCACCAACAATCAACGTTTCGGGGGGAACACAGCCTCCCTTCTTCAGGATGCCCCGAAACGTTGATTGTTGGTGGCATTAATAAAAGGGGCACAATCCCCGACTGCAATATTGGTGTGTGCGGACCATTCTTCTAACTACAAAGCAGTAAGGAGACCTGGCCGGGTCAACAAAGGACCAGCACCACCACGCAGAAAAGTATTGTTCCAAGCCCTGTCCACTGCCATGTTCCAGTCCAGGAAAGAAAAATCTTGATAAGTATGATATGATTTTCACTTTTCCTGTTCCTTTCACATGACAGTGGGCAACAAAGGGATGTACAAAAGCACATAATTGCGAGGGAAGAAACTTTAATCAGAACTCAATACAGATTGCAATACAGCAAGGATGAAGACTTGTTTGCAAACACATCAAACTTGTAGTGGTTGATAAATGTGTGTGACTCGGAACACACTGCAGCTTTGCACATCTCCTCAGATGAAGCTCTGGATTGGAATGCCCAGGAAGCAGCAATGCCTGTAGTAGAATGTATTATAAATCAATAGGGTACTGTGCTGGATTTTTTTTTATTCCAGTTGGCTATAGTAGATTAAGATGGCTGAGCTCCAGCTTTTTTCCTCCTCTGGAATCAACAAGAGGGAGACTGATACTCTGAAGCAGGTCTGGACTGGGAGTTGAAATAGGCCCTGGCAAAGTGTACACTGATTCGGCAGCTTATCTGCCCGTGTGTTGGGGAATCTGACGGGTCCCCTGGATCTTTATCTGGCCCAAAATCAGCCTGATATCAACCAAGCAGGTTTGATTTTTCCTGCCATCGAGGACTGCATCGGCCTTAGGGCCGAACATTTGTATTAACCCAATATCACCTTGCTGTTGGTGGGCATATCAGGGGAAAAATCCGCTCATTTGGTGACCTTGCCAAACAAGCGGATCTCATCGTGTATGGCTACCTTAATGGCGAGCCTTTAGTGTTACCCTGGTTTGAGGCAAATCTCAGACCACCACTGACTATAAATACCAGATATATATACCTTTTAGTTACAATATTGTATCAGCACTGGCATTGAACCTTATCAGTGCTTTCCAGTTGAAATAAGACTCTTGCATTTTTCAATTTCTTTAAAGCTTATGAAGTATAAGCCTCCCTCATGTCCTCAACCTGCTTTAACACACTCGTCCCAAAAATCACATCAACATTTACACTCTTTAGGAGCATTGATTTTCAACAAATATGCCTTTGATAATTGTATTTAAATAATGCTTCTATTTAGGAAATTTATATTTAAAAAAAGGGTCCTTTGCGATATTCTATTGATGCTTCCTGAGCTTCAGGATTTAGTAAGCATTGAGGCATTTTGTATCTTTATGTCTGGAGAAGTGAATCTGCTTCTATCATATTCTTGCTCCAATGGCTCCCAGCCCATTCTGTACATTCAGAATTTCAATCCCATATTCTCCATCATTTGTTTATACATTGTCCAAGCCATGGCTGCCATAAGTGTCCTTCAGAGAGTGCGGGGGACACCCCCACTGAAAAATCCAGTTATCCCATGGCTCTGGGGGGCCCAGGGCCCACCAACACTTTGTCCAGGGCCCCCCCCCCCCCCCCCCGCTGACCCCCCCTCACCCCCCAGGTGCCATGCCTGTATAGGTTCCTTAGCATATCTGGGTGATTATTATTAGATCTGAATAAAAACAGTTGCTTTTGCAATATCCCCCCTCTATTTATTGACCTGTGCCTGGCCAGCCCTGCAGTGATGTCACAAAAGGGGTTGGGGGGGGGTGCAATTCTATACATTTAGGTGCCAGAAGCCAGCAGTGCTAGACCCAAAGATTTTGTGCTGGAGCCGGCCCGAACAACGAGTCCAACAGGTTTCGAGCTGGCCCTCACATCACTACTGCTGAGCAAAATCTCAGGGTTTCATTACAGGAAGCTGCTACAATTGATACAATAGTTGCCAATATGCCACAGATGATGCTGAGAAATGTATCAACTAATTGTATAAACTAAATGTAGCAAATTGTAACAGTTCAGATGTTTTCGGATCACTGAGCTGACAGACTGAAACACTTGAGACATTAAACTTTAAAGGAACAGTTCAGTGTAAAAATAAAAAAGTGGGTAAATTAGTAGCTGTGCAAAATAAAAAAAGTTTCTAACATAGTTAGTTAGTCACAAATGTAATGTATAAAGGCTGGATGTCTAACATAATAGCCTGGACCCAACTAAGCTCTGTTTTTCAGCTCTCTAACTCTTAGTTAGTTAAAGGGGGGGCACATGGGACACAACTATTCAGTTACTTTGCTTCTGATCTGTAACATTTTATTTTGCACAGTTTTACCCAGTTTTTATTTTTTACACTGAACAATTCCTTTAAGGCACATTTCCAAGTTTTTACATACCCTATGGTTTCAAATATACTGTACACAATTCAATGACAATTATGCTACAAATTACATCATTAAACGCCAACTGATATCATGCCTAAGTGTGCACACACACATATAAATACACGTTCATAAGTCATACAAAGTCACTCAACGTCATTCCACAAAATCCACAAGAAAGTAGCACAAAAAAAAGCATACTATTTATTCTCAACACACATACCAATTTGGTGTTGGTTTCCCTTTAATAAAGTACAAGACTCGGCACTGTTGAGCAAACACCACTTGATATGCAACCAGGCTGCACCTTGAAAACGTACCCGGTTGATGTTAAGGGCAACCTGTCCTGTCCAATGGTACATTTCATGGGAGAGCTGCATGTGAGCCTTGATGATATCCACAGGTTGAGTGGCCACAGATGCCACAATACCAGCCACAATACCACAACTGAAGTTCAAATCTGGCCTATATAATGGATCAATCTGATCTAAATAAGATAAGAAATTTAATTTACTCTGAGACCCTATTGGAGTCTGTTCAACCAAAAGAAACAGAAAACAGATGTCCTATAAATGTACAGTATCGTTGGAAGACCTTGTTTTATTTCACTATGAATAAATTGCAGCAAGATTTCTAGCCTGTATAGCACTCTTTGGTCCCTAACTATCAGAAATGCTCACTATCATGCAAGCAGCCAAATGCTGGGAATAGGCCTGTGTGCGATTGCACACAAAAGCAGGTGGCTTACATGGTCTGCAAATTACGGGTGACCCTGTGAAGGCTCAGTCTAGAGACACCTTAAAATTGAGCAGGAGGAGAATAACTAACTAATTAGAACTGCTATATTAGGGAAATTGTAGAGCAGTGCTAAACAATAAAATTAACTAGCACAAATGTAAACTTTAAGGATAAGTAAGCCTTTCATTTTAAAATGCTCTAAAAAAAATATACATACCCTGCATTCAGTCTCACATGGTTTCTAAATCACAAGCAGCAAAGCTGCAGCTCCATCAACTACTTCCTAGTCTAGTGTGAAACTCCAGAGGCAGCAAGCAAGCGAATCAGACGCCTATTTCACTGTCTCAGCAGTCAAACAGAGAGTTGGAAGCAGTTGCTTGCAGGGATAAAGGTTCCTTAAGTAGCCTTAAATAAAAAAACACAAGTTAAACAATATTACTGCATTACATATTACAACATGAATAGCAGAGAACAACTCAACATGTGGCACAAGTTTTTTGGAGTTAGTATAAAACATTAAGTGGATCCCAGAAAAGGGAGCGTCTCGCATGAGAGTGGCAGTAAGCCCACTGAATAGACCGCATGGATATCCTTGTAGATATCCTTCAATGCACCATACACACTTTTGTATCCATATTTGCTGCTCTGTAAACAAATCCAGTGGTACTAGTTAGTCTAAGGTAGTTTGAAATATTTTTATTTGCAGTTTATAAGACATTTGTATCATTGCCTACAGGGTTTAAATAGCCTGCCATAAGAACGCTCTGTCCAGGTGACAGGCGGACTAGCTCCTGCTTGGTTGGCCTCCATTTGTTACCTGCCATCCTGAACATCTGAGCAGAGGTTCTCCTGTCACACCTATAACTCTTTTAGACAGCGTGTTTCCTGCAGGTCACTATTGGTTATAGCCTGATTGACTAAAAGCCTTTATCCTTACACTAGCCCTCTTTTGTTGGGGTCAGCAAATGAGCACATCTTTACCTGATTTGGCCAATCAGATGACTTGGACCCTGGGCCAACAATCAAATCACGAGGGGCCTTTTAATAAAAAAGCTTTTGCCAAAGGGACGGATACTTGTTAGGGAGGCCCCATACACAGAAGGGGCCTAGGTGCAAAACAAAATGGTCTAGGACAAGGATATAGAATCAGGTATACACTACCCCCTTAATTCAGTGACCCCACACTTTCCGAGATGAAGGTTAGCTTAAACGCAATTCTAGGCCCATTTAAGTCACAGTGGGGATTTGCAGTCAGTTTACCTCATAGCAAGTCTTCACAACGGTAAAGGGCAGCATGCACAGCAGCTACTATCCTGGACCCTGCTCCCAGCATAACAGACTCCAAAGGCGTGGGGTCAGGCCCGGACCAGCAATCTGATGTATATGATGTATATACTGCAAACGTATAGAGATACAACTGTTGCACAATATATGTATTGTACTATGTATTTATAATATAGATAAGGAACTTTTATCCATAAATTTCGGGACCTGGGGTTTTCCGGATAAGGGAGTCTTTCTGTTATTTGAGTTTCCACAGCGTAAGTATGCTAAAAAATCATTTAAACAACATTGGATTGCTTTTCCTTCAATAAGGGTTATTTGTTAATTGGGATCAAGAGTACTGTTTTATTATTACAAAGGAAAAAGGAAACTTTTTTCAACATTTTAATTTGATTAAAATGGAGTCTGTAGGAGATGCCTTCCCAAAATTTGGATCTCTCTGGATAATGGGTTTCCAGATAACGAATCTCATAGCTGTGCCCATATTTCCTTCCTATGTGCCCATCTGATGCTGGGGCCCAGGGCAAATACCCTCCCTACCCCACCTTTAAACCATCCCTGCAAGTCAAAATTAAATTCAGCCTCTTGCGTGTAGGTGATTTTATATGACATAAAACACTTGATTAATAGAATATATTGACAATTCTAACACCTTGGAAACTCAGGGACAAATACACATAAATCTATCAGACTTACAATGGCCCATAAGAATCTGAACTAGTGGCCCATGGGCCTAGAAGTATGGATGCCTCATGGGGATTGACATACGGTATGACCATCTGTGCACTGTTCATTTTATTTGGGCCGACAGTGGCAGTCTACTCTTCATTTCCTCATCTGCTGCATTATCTAGCAACCAGCTTGATCAATAAACAGACCAATATCCTAGGACAGGGGTACCCAAAAAGTAGATCGGGATCTACCTGTAGAAATTTAGCTGGTGATCAGTAGATCACAAGACACTGTCAACAAACAGCTTGTCTAAATCAAATTCCTGTTTCATGTTGTTAATTCTAGAAAAGAAATATAGTAGCAATATGTTCTCATAAATCAATATTTAATAGAGAAGAAA
The DNA here is from genome assembly GCA_024363595.1 of Xenopus borealis. Classification (NCBI taxonomy): domain Eukaryota; kingdom Metazoa; phylum Chordata; class Amphibia; order Anura; family Pipidae; genus Xenopus; species Xenopus borealis. Next base: position 95,297,971 of record CM044438.1, read on the forward strand.
AGTCTTTGTGCACTTGGGGGTGCCAAATGTTAGGCACCCCCAAGTGCATAAAGACTTTCCTTCTCCTTTAAGTAATATTTGTCCATGGAATGGAATGCTAACAATGCTTTTATGGATGTAGATCATAATGGGAAATCAAGACTAAAGTAGACCTCATATTAGTAAAGTATGGGCACTCCTAGGTACATAGATATTAAGATCATCTAAACAGAGCACATATAAAATACAGAAAGGGAGACAGATTAACAACTAACTGCCAAAGGGGTAGGTGAGCTGTCCCCTTGTTACATGTATGCACATTATCTATTGTTATTTCTGTGTAACACAGAGCTGCACAATATCTTTTAGGGTCTGTTTAGTGCATACTACTTACAGGGGAGACGCCTTTCCATAGTCCTAAAATATTCTCATTCCGTATAACATGAATTAAAAGGTTTAGCATTCGAGGATGGCTCCTGTAATGATACAAACAAACATTAATAAGTCCATTAAAATTAGACTTATTTAGCGTAAAACATTACTTCCAGTAGCCAGTACTATTTAGGCTGTGCAGCAATACAGTGGCTCATCCTTCTGGGCACCAACTGCATGGCCTGCAGACCAAATAAATGGACATAAGTGGCCATATATACGATTGACTAATATGGTTGTTCTGTTCCTTTGGGCTGGCAGTCCAATCAATTGGATCCAAAGGAAGAGCAGTGCTACTCTGTTCTCTTAATCTGTTGATGCACCTTGAACCCCATCTACAAGCTGCAACAGCAGAATGTGTTCTGTATGTAATGTAATCAGTGAGCAGCCTCTTTAGATTACTGCCACGTTGATTGTTAAAACAGTAACAGTAAGGCTGCAGCATCCCCTTAATCACTTAGAAATCCTTCTTTCCTATAACCCACTCTGCCCCCGCCCTCAGGTATTCTCTTTGACAGTTGGCTAATGAGCATGATCAGTTCTTCTCAGCTCAGATTACTAAACACACCCTCCAGTCTAACAGCCAATGAAGAGATAGTATTGCTGGTTTCCATAGAAACTCTACTCTAGCTGTCTGATCCTATTTTTTTCTCCATCTCTCTTGAGCTCAACTTAACCATTACAGTGCTCAACCTGAGCAGAACTTTTTATCAAAGTATTTTGTGCTTGTGTAACCCTGCATTCTGCATTGCATGAACTTTACAGCATACATGTTGTATTATATGACCCAGAAATGATAGCTGAGTTTGTCTGAAGTGGCATTTGGAAAGGTTCAGTTTCAGTCCTGCAGAATCAATGCATTTCAGAACTTTTTTCAGGTACTTATCATGAAGATCCATAGTTGGAGCGTAGACAATTATATCATCCAAGTAGCATTGTACACCAGGTATGTCATGGAGTATAGAAGACATTAGTCTTTGAGAACAAACCATCAGGGGTGATAAATGTAGTGAGGTCTCTGCTTTCCTCATGAAGTAATACTTGATGATAAGCACAAACAAAGAATCTTGCTACAACAATGACCAGTACCAATCTACTAGTTTCTTTAGTTCCTGTGAGACAGTCTCCCTTATAGAATAGGGCAATTGCCTCAATTTCTGGCATACGTTTTACATCTGGTCTCAACTTAACTTTGGGCACAAAGTTCTTTGCACAGCCCAGTGAAGTGTTGTTTTGTGGTGAAATTTTAGACACAGGCTGTGTGACAGGCACTGGTGTAATGAGACCATCAACTAATTGTATGTTTAATGCAGCAAAGAGATCCCTTCCAAGTATAGCAGTACCCTTATTCACAATTTAAAAGTCACATTTTGCAGTATTTGATTCAAATTGTACAGTGACTGACAAGCAACCAAGCACAGGGATTGGATCCTGTAAGTAACTGACCAGTCTCAAGGCAGGTGCAACAAGCATATCATTTGCCAAGTATTTCAAGAAAATATCCTTTGGTAGTATAGAAACAGCTGAACCTGTATCAAGCATCAGGTTAATGGAGTGTCCCTTGTCAGCAGAAGCAGTAATGACACTGACAGTGCATATAAACTTGGAATATATGTACCCGCTTTATCCACACTTAATACTGTAACATTTGTAGAAGTGACTTCATGAACATCTTTAGCAGAACTACGGCAGGTTTTAGCATCCTAGCATTCTGCATGTGCAACACTGTACCACTTTTGCAGGACATGTAGCATAATTTGCAATGTGTTGTGTTGAACCACAGCAAAAGCAGTATTTTTTATTTGCTGCCCGGTTTTGAAGTGAATCCCTTTCCTTAGCACTGTATTTTGCCTTTGAGCTTTGACTGTGCATTATTAGGCCACAGTGCTAAAGTTAATGTACATTTTCAAACATACGGATCCAAGCAGTAAAAGGTATGGTAGGCTCACCAGGATTTGGAAGAAAAGCTGCAGGCTGCTGCAGAGGTAGAATAGACATCCTGTCACCAATTTGTTGTGTTTTGATCGCCGAGAATTAACAGTGCTTTATTAGCAGGCTCATGCAGCCATTACACAACAGTAACCTAAACTCTAATGCTCTAAACAGTATAGTAAGTATGCACAGTATAAGTCTTGAGCACAGTGACAACTACAGGCCACATATATATATATATATATATATATATATATATAACACCACAACATGCTGGTGGGTTACACTGCTACATTTCCTGCACTTGCCGGTGTACTGTCAACCATCAAACTCCAGAACATGGGGCAGAGCAGTCTAAAGCGCATCTCTGTCTGTGCTACAATTACCAATCAGAACGTGGGGCCAAAATGAATGAGGTGGTGGGAGGGACCCAATCAACAGCTTAGACATACCAATAGGGGGCGTGTTAGTTAGGAATTTTTGTTTACTAGTAGATGGATGGAAAGAAGTTTCTGCTGTGGTGGAAGTACTGTCTGCATTTAATGCTCTATAACCTATAGGAAAGGTTGGCCTGTGCATAGGGAAGTAAAGGCACTAAGCCTGATGTGGTAACTTCACAACTTCAAGTAGCCATCCCATTCCTCCCTACATTTTGTAAAAACAAAAAGAGGAACAAAAAAGTTGGCATGCATAGTGCAGTGAATTTTTGACCACACCCATTTTGTGGCCACACTCCCTATTATGATGTTCATTTGGGAGTCTAACTTTTCCCAAGTGACCAGTTATCTTATATCAGGGGGCGTCCAACCTGTGCCCCGAGGGCCGCATGCAGCCCAGGATGGATATGAATGCGGCCCAGCTTGAAATGCCTGGTTCACGAGGAAATATCAAAATAATAGAATATGTCAAATAACTAATATCCAGGTGTCCCATATGCCAGTGTATAGCTCCATCTGGTTATCCAACTGGTATTGTTCTTTTCTGTGCATTTTCTTTACTTTTACAAATCAAAATTGTTTGCACATTTCATGTGTGGCCCCAGACAATTTTTCTCTTTCCAATGTGGCCCAGGGAAGACAAAAGGTTGGACATCCCTGTCTTATATTGTGTCTTATCTAAAAATTGTCAAAAAAGTATCTTATCTGAAACTCCTTGCAGTTCTGGGCTCTCTGACAAAAGCCAATTAAGTCTGAAACTTTGTTTCTTTTTCTAGCTGTTCAGTGCAGAGAAAAAATTGAACTTTCCAGTACAAATGAGGGACTGCCAGTTGAGCTGTCAAAAAAGACTGTCCCTCTAAAAACGGGATAGTTGGGAGGCTGCTAAAATGATAGCAAGTTGAGGGGGAACAAGGGAGGGTCCTGCTCATTATAGCTTACAGTCCGAGCATGACGCTAAAAGGTGCGAAGTTGAATCAGATTGTTTGGCGCAAGACAATGCTTGTCTGAAAGTTATAGATAGATTAAAAATGACGAGTTAGGGGGAACCTATCCAATAACTCTGGGCGCCCCTCTGTGCATACTGAGGTAAAACAAATTCTAAATTGCACCCAGCCCTAACTGGAAATTAAAATAGGCCCAATTTCAAGAACACAGAGGCCCAAACCCATCGCGCTTTAGTGAATTGGGGCCCTAGAATCCTCCTTCTTGCCTGTAACTACTGCATCTGCATGGGTTTACAGATTACGGTTCTGAAATTCCAGTGCAGGCAAGAAGGAAGCGGATGCAAGAATAGGGGCGGATTCTCAGTCTGTGTTTTTCAGCAGGCCAACGTTTTGCTTTGTATGGTATCAGCCTTATGATTTGATATGGAAGTTCTGCTGCTCCATTTGCTGTGGGGTTGGTGCACCTAGAACACATTTTACATTTGGGAAGTTACTAAATCACAATTTTTTTCTACGAATTTACTGTGGGTTAGGCATTATTGTATTTTTTTTTTTTGTCATTGTCTATTCCAGAAAATCCAGGTTGAGCTGGAGGCATCCGACATCCAGCACAAAGGTTACCTACCAGGCCTAAATCCATACACTGACATTTGGGGGTTATTTTCTAAAATTCACATTTTTTCTCACTTAAAAATTCGTTATTTTTTCAGGAAACAATGTTACAAAAAAAATTAAAAAACCATTGCAACAAAATTGAACGTTAATTTCGAATCGTGCAACTTTTAAGAAATGATGCTCTGAAAACTCAACTTAAGAGTCATTGCCTGAAAACCACAAATAATTTGAATTATCAAACAAAAAAAAAAGCAAGAAACTTTCAACAAACATGAAGGCATAAAACATGTTTCAAAGGTAAAAGGAACCATCTGCCATTCACATGGAGTATTTTTGAATTTGAATTGCTAGCAGCTTTGCTGTATAATAGATCTAAAAAAAAAAAATCTAATTTTCTCTAACAATTTGAGAATCCCCCCCTTAAAAACACTACTTAAGGTCAAGATTATAATCAAACAACTGAAAAATATGTCCCACGTGGCCTAAATTATGAGCTGAAAGCAATATATTAAAGTTTTTTGAGGCATCACTGTCATTGCCACAGTCAGAATAAACTCAGACAGACCCAGCTTCCGTTTCTTGCATGAACCAGATCCACAAGCAAGCCATTGATGTTGCTAGTGTATTGGGTTGGGTTTAGGATCATCTTGTGCATATAGCTCTTACCAAAGTTGTATCCTGTAAACTACTTTCCAAGCAATTCTAGGAGCAGTTTTTCAAAGCAGTAATTTTCAATAAAACTCTTCAGGGTAAAAATAAAAACTGGGTAAGTAGATAGGCTGTGCAAAATAAAAAATGTTTCTAATATAGTTAGTTAGCCAAAAATGTAATGTATAAAAGCTGGAGTGAGTGGATGTCTCACATAACAGAATACAACACAACATCCTGCTTTTCAGCTCTCTAAATCTGAGTAAGTCAGCGACTTGAGGGGGGGCCACATGGGACATAACTGTTCAGTGAGCTTGCCATTGATCCTCAGCATTCAGCTCAGATTCAAAAGCAACAGTTATGACCCATGTGGCCCTCCCTCAAGTCATTGATTGGTTACTGCCTGGTAACCAGGGTAACCAGTCAGTGTAAACAAAAGAGAGCTGAAAAGCTAGGTTAGATTTACAGTCACTCCAGCCTTTATACATTACATTTTTGCCTAACTAACTATATTGAAAACATGTTTTATTTTGCACAGCCTATCCGTTTACCCAGTTTTTACTTTTATACTGAACAATTCCTTTAACTACCTGCACATATTCCTCTTGTAACATAATAAGTTAGGCTGAAAAAAGACTCGCGTCCTTCAAGTTCAACCTTAACTTTTTTTTTTTTATTCTAACGGCTAGTTGATCCAGAGGAAGGCAAAAAAAACCCCATCCGAAGCCTCTCCAATTTGCCTCAGAGGGGGGAAAAATTCCTTCCTGACTCCAAAAATGCAAATCAGACTAGTCACTGGATCAACTTGTATAATGAGCTATCTTCCATAACCCTGTATTCCCTCACTTGCTAAAAAGCCATCCAACCCCTTCTTAAAGCTATCTAATGTATCAGCCTGTACAACAGTTTCAGGGAGAGAATTCCACATCTTCACAGCTCTCACTGTAAAAAAACCCCTTCCGAATATTTAGGTGGAACCTCTTTTCTTCTAAACGGAATGGGTGACCTTGTGTCAGCTGGAAAGACCTACTGGTGAATAAAGCATTAGAGAGATTATTATATGACCCCCTTATATATTTATACATAGTTATCATATCACCCCTTAAGCGCCTCTTCTCCAGCGTGAACATCCCCAATTTGGCCACTCTTTCCTCATAGCGAAGATTTTCCATACCTTTACCCGCTTAGTTGCCCTTCTCTGTACCCTCTCTAATACAATAATGTCCTGTTTGAGTGATTGAGACCATAACTGTACGGTATATTCTAGATGTGGCCTTACAAGTGCTCTATAAGGTGGAAGAATGACCCCCTCCTCCTGTGACTCTATGCCCCTTTTAATACAGTTCAAGACCTTATTTGCCCTTGATACTGCTGACTGGCAGTGCTTGCTACAGCCAAGTTTATCATCTACAAGGACTCCAAGGTCCTTTTCCATAATGGATTTGCCTAGTGCAGTGTCCCATTAAGGGTATAAGTGGCTTGAATATTTTTACATCCCATTTTTTGTACGTAAAGCAAATACAAACCCTTTAATGCAAATCCATGTAAGATTGATCAGAGTGCTCTTATGAGCACTTTTGCATTTAACAGGAGGAATATTTATTTAATATAAGGAAACAAACATCACCTTCTTCTGGGCACATATTTGGACAGGCCTGAACGTAAAGATGGGGAAAGTGTTCTGATGTTGCAGTGCTTAGAAAATAGTAGTTGAGTACTAGTTGCCCTACTATTTAAGCAGAGCAACTTCAGGAGACAAATATTTTTCCCCCTGAAGACCATTTAGTGGTCAAAACGCATAGGGCCATTACTTGGACTTGAATTTTGTATTAAAATTTGTTTTTTTTTTTTTCTACATGGAGTCTGCAATCCTTCATTTTTGGGACTATAATGGGGAGCCTCCACAGGATTAGCACCTCACATTTGATATTATGTGTGCACCTTCTAGCTATACCTTTCTGCAAAATTTTAAGGTGTATTTTACCAACCTGAGCTTTCTTTGGGCATGCATTTGTTTTGCTAAATAGAATATGTTATGCGCTTTTCACCAACCTTCAAAGCCTTGCCATAAAATTTTAGTAAAATATTACTGTCCTATTCTAAAAATATTTATAATGTAATCTATTGTTTTCTACTTTGAATGTTCATGGGGGGCTGCCCAAGTGCACATTTGTCCAGTGTTAACATGTTAAATGATCCCCAAAAATGTTATTTGCAAAACATGCATTCTCAAGGGGCAGGTTAAGCACCTGAGTTTAGAAATTACTGCAGAGGTTTCATCACAAAGAGCTAAATTCAATATTGGGATGGCCAGATGATGCAGTATAATCTTAAAGGAACAGTTCAGTGTAAAAAAACTGGGTAAACAGATACTGTGCAAAATGAATAATGTTTCTAATATAGTTAATTAGGCAAAAATGTAATGTATAAAGGCTGGAGTGACTGAACATAACAGAACACTACTTCCTGCTTTTTAGCTCTTTGTTTCCACTGATTGGTTACCAGGCAGTAACCAATCACTGACTTGAGGGGGGCCACATGGGTCATAACTGTTTGCTTTTGAATCTGAGCTTCATCTTCATTCAAAACTTCCTAAATAAAAAAAAAAAAAGTATGTATCAATCAGGTTTAATGTCACCACTCGCTCTACTGAAGAAATATTTTTTCTCCTTTCATGAAGGCAAAACCAGGCAGGCAATGCAAACATTGCACAAAGAAGAAGAAACACAGACCAGACCATATACAGTTTGCAGTACTGTCTGATTTTATTAAGCAACAGCAAGGAAGCCCTGGTTTATCTGCTCACTTGATTCAGTGGAGGCAACAAGGCTGCCACATAAAGGCACTTTCAGACAAGACAAAAGGACAATGAAATCCTCACACATTTTATATAAACCATAATACATCTGTTCCGCTTTGGTTGCAGTGGCCTGAATCTGTTCTCTATGTAGGCACCTAACGTTCATCTGGAAAGCCAATCTAGGCAGTGATACAAAAATGTATAAAAAAATATTATAGCATTTTATTCCAAAAAACAAACAGCTTGACCATTAACACTAAGGCGTGTGCAGAATACCAGCTCATACAAGTGGTGCATTATAGCTAGATCACCAGTTACATAATTATAATATATTTATTTACCCTCAGACACAAGTAAACTGATACTTGCAATGGCCAATTAACATTTTGGTCCTTATAAGCCCATAATGGTCAATGGTTTCTGTCACATACAGAGTTACCCGGGGCCAGGGGAAGGATTAGTGGCCAAAAATAAACCAGAGCAGTTTAATCTAATCTGTCAGCAGAAGAGGCAGCAATGATAGACTGGTAGATGATTAGATATGACTGGGAACTAATCCACAGTCATCAGTGAGCGCTCATGTTTCATTTTGCTTGAGGATCTAGAAATGCATGCAACAATTCTTAAACTGTTGTGACTGCACTCTGCAGCTCTGGCTGCCACAATAGAAAGTGCACAAAATATTGAGATTCATGGCAACCATAAATAGCCCACATTCTAGTTGAGATTGCATCTCAGCATGTGATGGCTTGGTGCTTTACAAGAGGAAGACCATAAAAATAGATCCTGGTCAGTTAAGGCAGTAAAACATTTTATCCCCTTGTTAAGTCTGGAAGATCAGAAGTTCTGCAATTCAACAGGATCGCTCTAAGACACATGGGCAAGAGGTATGGTTGATGCATCTTAGTCAACAGATTTGCTATCTCCAGCATCTGCTTTGCCATCTAGGTCGTCATCAGAGGCTTCATCAACACCTTTTCTTCCAGCTCGTCTTGTAACAAAGGTAACATCACCACCGCGCCTAAGGGGACAGATAGATTTGGTTATCAGTTCCTCTAATAAGACAACAGTAAAATGATCAATTAGGGCATACAAGCAATAATATATATATATATAATTTTTTTTTTAGCATATTCTGGTGTGTAATTATGCTGCAACTACAGTACCAGTCAATACTATTCATACTAAAACATTATAGGAATACTGCACACCCTTTTAAGAGTTACTGTAAAGTATACCATGTGAATTCAGGTTTAGTTCTAACATTTCCACAACACATTGGGATTTACCGAAGCTTGGTCTTTAAGGTGTTTACTTCACGGGTCATGGCCTCTGCAGTCTCTGTAGCATCTTCAAGCTCCCTCTGCAGTTTACGGCGTATAGCATTAGCACGCTGGGCCTCTTCCTCTGCCTCTTCAACCTGCCTCTTGAGCTGCTTCATCCTTACATTGTTCTTTTCAGCCTAGTAAAGAGTTTCAGAGGGGATTAATAAAAACAAAAAAAAGTTGTGTGCAAGTCCATAGCTAGCACATAGAGTTAAAACTAGAAAATGGTAACTACCTGATCTTTGTACTGTTCAGAATTACGCCTCTCGTCTTCCACCTGCATCATTACGTCTTTTAGTTTTTTCTCTGTACGGCGCACTTGTTTACTAGCATTCTGACGTTCTCTGCAGGAAAACAGGACATGAGCAAAGAAACCAAGAATGTAGAGAAATTTTTGTGCACTTAAGAAAGTCCAGAAATAATCAAGATAGATCTCTTAATTGACAAAAGGTTACACTTAATAGCAAGGTTTCCATATGAATACAAAGCATATTGTATCTTATTCATACTTTGTTTCGGAATCCAGCTGTTCCTCAAGCTGAGAGATCTTTGCTTCTAGAGCAGTAATGCTCGCTTTGAACTTGGACTTAACTGTCCCTTCCATCTCCTGAAGCTTGGTCCTCAGTTCTTTGTTCTGACGATCCATTTGCTGGCGGGCATTTTCATTCTTCTGAGCATTGC
>CM044438.1:95312993-95351135 GCA_024363595.1 Xenopus borealis
AAAAAAAAAAAAAAAAAAAAATATGTATTTATAATATTTATTTATAATATAATATTTATTTATAATATAATATTTATTTATAATACATACATACATACATACAATCTCTCTCGCTCTCTACATCCTATATGTATATCCTATAACTATCTCTATCTATATCTATCTATATATCTAGGTGAAGAATGGCGACACTCACAGGCTTTTTTGCATGTTTGTATACTCTTGAGAAAGATCCCTGTGAGGGATCGAAACGTCGAGTTAAATAAAAAGTTCTTCTTTATTTCGCCTGAAAAGCCTGTGAGTGCCGCCATTCTTCACCTATACATTTACCCTGCTGGCTTGGGCACCCAGGTACTCTATCCTGTAAATGGTGTGCACCTTTGGGACTGTATCTATCTATCTCTCTATCTATCTCTATCTATCTATCTCTATCTATCTCTATCTATCTCTATCTATCTCTATCTATCTCTATCTATCTATCTCTATCTATCTCTATCTATCTCTATCTATCTAGATAGGTGCAGGGGCCTATAGAGTATTAAAATAAACCATTGGTGGTCAGGGGATTAGAAAAAAAACCCACATTGGTGTCATTTAACTCGTGGCTACAGGACTTCAGTTATAGTTGTTTTCGTAACTTGAGGTCTTTTCGTCTCTTCAGGACTTCAATGTTGGCTCCTTTCGCCGCTTCAGAACTTGATTGTCTGCTCTTTTCGCGACTTCGGATCTTTCCACCGCTTCAGGACATCGCACTCTGCAGCACTGCTTTGGCGCTCGCAAGGGGGGGTCCGGCTCTTCGAGAAAAACAGCACTGCCGGGCCACCCTTCAGCCCCGGAACACTTGTCGCCCCCCCCCCCCGATGGCAGCCCTGCCCAAGACAGCAGGGTGGGAGCGAGGCAAAACCAGTGCCGCTAATTACTTTAGCACAGATTACAACCCTTTTCTTCCAAGGGATGCCTCAGCTGAGGAGAAGGTGTCATCCTTGTAGAATCTTGTAAATGTATGCACAGAAGACAAGGTAGCTGCCTTGCAGATCTGCTCCAGTGAACCAGAGTTGCGCCATGCCCAGGAAGCCCCCACTGCTCTGGTGGACTGAGCCCAAATTCCGTCTGGCGGTGCTATTCCCTTCACTGAGTAGGCGTGGTTGCTTGTCTCTCTGATCCACCGAAAAATAGTCATCTTGGAGGCTGCTTGCCCTCTACGTGGAGCAGAAGGAAGCCCGAATAGCATTGTACCACCGCAATGCTCTAACTACATCCAGGCTGTGAAACCTACTTTCCTTGCCGTTCTTAAGTTCCGGACACAGAGAAGGGACTGCAATCCCTTGATTGATGTGGAATGACGACACCAACTTTGGAAGAAAGGTGGGAACTCTTATGAAAAATTAGGAAGGGAGGCTCACAAGACAAGGCACCAAGTTCGGACACTCTCCTAGTGGATGAAATCGCCATGAGGAATAATGCTTTCCATGTAAGCCAAGTATCTGAAATTGAGCTCAGCAGTTCAAATGGAGTAGTGCTTCTAGTACTAGGTTGAGGTCCCAACCTGCCCCTGGTGTCTGGAATGGAGGGGCTATGAGTCACCCCTTGTCGAAGGTGCTTATGGTCTCCTCATTCGCTAATTTATGTTGGAAGAGGATTGAGAAGGCAGAAACCTGGTCCTTGAGTGAACTAATCTTCAACCCAATCTGTAGACCTGCAGAAAGGATAAGACTCTCTGAATGTTGAGGTCGGTGAAAGGGAAATTAGCTTCTCTGAACCAATTGGAATAGACACACCACATCCTGTGCTATGACATGGATGAGGAGGCCTCTCATGCCTTCAGCATTGCTGTAATAACTTCCTCTGCATCAGATGGATGCCTCAATAGCCATGCCGTCAAAGCGAATAGTCCTGGATTGTGATGCACTATTTGCCGTTTGCTGAAGGAGGTCTGGTCTGTAATCCAGCTGAATTGGTTGTGCTATCGACTTCTCCTGAAGGTCGGAGAACCAAGTCCTTCATGGCCAAAATGGGGCCACTACCATCACGGTGGTTCACAATCTCTTGAGAACCCGTGGCAACATCGGAAGAGGGGGGAATACATATACCAGATCGAACTGCCATTGCTGGGTCATTGTGTCTACTCCCACAGCTAGCGGGTCTCTACAACGGACAAAGAATTTTGGGGCTTTTCGATTGAGCCTGGACGCCATGAGGTCTATGCTTGGACGTCCCCAGTTGTCTACTAGTTGTTGGAAAGCCTCTGGGTGTAACTCCCATTCCCCTGGATGCAGTTGATTCTGGCTGTGAAAGTCTGCCTTGGTATTTGACAATCCTGGAATGTGTATGGCGGATAGCCTTACTGAGTGGAGCTCTGCCCAGTGCAGAATCTGCCAGCGGCAAGTGGCTTTGGTTTATGTAGGTCACGGTGGTCACGTTGTTGCTCTGTATGTGGACAGGTTGTTCCCGCAGGAGTAGTGTCCACTGATGAAGTGCCTCCACTCTGGGGTGGCACATGACTTTCCTCTGGCTAGGTTGTCTAAGATTAGCCACCACTGTAGAGCCGCCCGTGTCGGTTACGACAACCAAAGGTGTTAGAGATTCCCCTTTCCAAGAGGATAAAATGTTGGATTGAAGGGGTCACAGATGGATCTGTGCAAATGGAATTGCTTTTATGGCAGACACCCCAGTTCCTAGCACCTGCTTAGCCTCGTTTACGGTCGTCATTCGTTTGGATAGCAGTGCCTGAACCGGACTCTTGATTCTGGTTTGTTTGTCCCTGGGGAGACTGAATCTGTGTATGTGCATTGAATTCCAGCCCCAGGAATGTCATCTGATGATGCGGGTGAGGGTTGGATTCTTCCCAGTTGATAGTCTACCCGAAATCCTGAAGGAGGTGAACCGCATTGTTGAGATCCTTTGTGGCCTTATCTACTGACCCTGCCTTTAATAATAGGGTGTCTAAATAGGGGGTCACGGATATTCCTTGCCGTGTCAAGGCCGCCGCTGTGACCACCATGAGTTTGGTAAACACTCTGGGGGCAGACGACAAGCCAAACGGTAATGCCACAAATTGGTAATGCTTGTTCTTGAATGTAAAGTGAAGATAGCGATGGTGAGGAGGCCAAATTGGGACGTGGAAATATGCATCCTTGCTGTCGAGGGACATTAGCAACTGCCCTTCCTCCATACCCCGTATCACTGACCGCAACATCTCCATTTTGAAGTGCACAGCTCAAATATATTGTGCCATCCTTCTTTGGGACCGTGAACAGATTCAAGTAAAACCAGGATAACCTCTCTAGAGTTGGAACTGGGACTATTCCTCCTGTTCTATACATCTTCTCTATGCATAGCAGAAAACATCTTGCCTTTGTAGGGTTTGACAGAACCCTGGACATGATGAAAGTTCTGGGTGCAGGGGATGTGAAGTCCAGGTGGTAGCCCCTGAAACGATTTCCTGCACCCAGGCATCCGATGAGTGCCTTATCCATACCTCCCGGAATCATAGTAATTTTCCTCCGATCTTTTCTGCAGATTCCGGAGGGTGTGTCCCGTCAGGCAGACGTGGGCTTGTCAGCCGAGGGCTTGTTTTAGGACTTGGTAGCCTTCCATGTGGCCCGGCCTTTATCATTGCCCTTAGCCTGAAAGGGGGAGCATTGCGGTGAGCCATGTCATCTTGTGGAACACCCACAAAAAGAAGTTCCCTCACCTATGAGCTGTTGAGGGTCATGTGGGAGGATGGTACTCTTACCCCCTGTAGCTTGGGAGAGGATCTTCTCAAGTTCCTCTCCAAACAATCTTTGTCCCTTGAAGGGAAGCGAGGTTAAAGTGGAACCGTCACCCAGACACAAAAATCTGTATAATAAAAGTCCTTTTCAAATTAAACATGAAAACCAATTTAAAATTTTTATTAAAGCATTCATAGCTGTTTTAAGCTCATTTAAAAATCTCAGCTGTCACTTAAATATTGTCTGCCACTCCTCTATGCCTGAGGCATAGAGGCGGGGCAGATAATTACTTTCACTTTCCATTCAGCACTTCCTAGATGCCACTGCTCTCCACACATTCCCCCAGTTCTCTTAATCATTTAATTGTGTAGCCAGGGCATGAGGATAGACATCGGAGACATCTCCCATCGGAGGAATCCTTGAACGCTGCTGCGTCAGTAACTGGCAGTGTGGTGGATTTGGACAGCCTGGATACCAGTGCATCAACAGCCTGGGTGATTGACCATTTGTCAATCAGTTCCTTGGGAAAGGGATACTACCTGGTGAATTTCTTTGTCGCTTGGAATTTACGTTCAGGTACATTCCATGCATTCTAGATAATACTGGTTAGCTGACCATGATCAGGAAAACAGACTGAAGACTTGTGTCGCTTCTTAAAGAAAGAAGACACTTCTCCATGTTTCTTTGGCTTTTGCAACAGAATCAGTACCTCCAGAACCCCCTTGATAATACCATCAACATCATGCAGAATATCTTTATCCCTGCATTCCTCTCTATCATCTTCCTCCTCCGCAGGTGATTTATCTGAGGAAGGTAGTTCACCTTCAGAGTGGGATGAGGACTGTTCAAGGACCTAATCCTCAGACTGTGAATGAATGTTAGTGTCCCCTGTAACGTCCTCAGTCTGTTTTTCTTGTGGTGAAGCTTCGCTAGTGCTTTCCCCAAATTATCTGCAATAGCACGATGTCCCTGCAGGGATGCAAGTGATTGAGAGAGTTGAACTGCCCAGAGGGGTGGTGGAGGCTCTACAGAGGGGTCCGGGCATGGGCCTTGGACACTGTCTTGGGGAGAGGTATCAGCCTGCGGACCTGGGGGACTCCCAGAAGTGGAGGCTGCCCCCTGCCCCATGGAGCAGGACCTGCAAAGAGGCTCTTTCTGGCTTTGTGTAGTTTAATCTGGCACTTGGTACAAGCCAGGTACAGCAATTCACCTGTGCTGTAGAGGAAGCCCTCCCCCCCGCCCTGGTGAATAGCTCCCTTGTCCTACGTTCTGCCACAGCAGTGAAGAGTGTAGAGAGTGAGGGTTTGTCGCCTGAGAGCAGACAGTGAACTGCTACTGCTTGCAGTGCTGAAAGACGCTCAAAATGGCTGCTGGAATGCATGCGTTCCAGCTACCACACATTCAAGCTGATGAAAAAGGCAGGAGCGGGTGGAGGGCAAGGAGAGGAGGGGGAATCAATTAAGGGGCCCCATATGCCACTTACCCCACACACACTGGCCAGACTGTCTGCACTAGGCCCCCTAGGGCAGAAATTTGTCTGGGAGGCAGGTATAGCCAAATGGCTAGGATATTGAACCGGGTGGCGTAGAGGGTTAACCTCTTAAAGCGGACCTGTCATCCAGACACAAAAATGAAACGATTTCCTGCACCCAGGCATCTGATGAGTGCCTTATCCATACCTCCCGGAATCCTAGTAATTTTCCTCCGATCTTTTCTGCAGATTCCGGAGGGCGTGTCCCGTCAGGCAGACGTGGGCTTGTCAGCCGAGGGCTTGTTTTAGGACTTGGTAGCCTTCCATGTGGCCCAGCCTTTATCATTGCCCTTAGCCTGAAAGGGGGAGCGTTGCGGTGAGCCATGTCATCTTGTGGAACGCCCACAAAAAAAAGTTCCCTCACCAATTTCAATTCCAATTTTTTATTAAAGCATTCATAGCTGGTTTAAGCTAATTTAAAAATCTTAGCTGTCAATCAAATATTGTCTGCCACTCCTCTATGCCTGAGGCATAGAGGCGGGGCAGATAATTACTTTCACTTTCCATTCAGCACTTCCTAGATGTCACTGCTCCCCACACATTCCCCCAGTTCTCTTAACCATTTAATTGTGTACCCAGGACATAGGGATAGACATGGGGTCCCCCATTCTGGTGCACAAACCAGACTGAGATGATGCAAGGCTTGTCTTAATAACAGTGTCCACAAAATGGCTCCTGCCTGCTTGCTATAATGAATTCCCAAACTGAAGAAAACAAGATTAAAATAATTTATATAGTGTAATTAATGTGAATTTTGCTTAACTAATGTGATGTGAAATAGGATTTTGAATATTTTTTTGGGGTGACAGGTCCACTTTAAGACAGGTAACCCTGCTTTAGGTCTTACCCTGGGTGTCAGCCCCAGGCTAACCGAAGAATCCATCCCATGATGGTTATCCATCCTCCTGGGAGCAGGGCACTTAAAAAACGGATTAGACTGTACAGTGTGGGGGATTGGAGATGACGCCCATGAACTCTGCAGGACAGAACCTGCACGGAGGGGTAAGTAAAGACTTAAAAGGAGAACCAAACCAGTACTTAAAAAAAAAAAAAAAAACCCTACCCCCTTAGACCCCTACCCGGGGCAAATGCCCCGAACTTTTTACTCACCCCTCACTGCAAATTCAGGTGTCGGAGTTCATGGCAGCCATCTTCTTTAGTAATCTTCGTGTTTTCTTTCGGCACATGTTTCAGCGCATGTGCAGTTGTCTGGAACCGGGACTTTGCTCAAACTGCACATGTGCAGAAACGCTGTTCAATACACAAAGATTACCGAAGAAGATTGCTGTTTAGAACTCCAATGCCTGAATCTACTGCGAGGGTTATTTTTCTTAAACAACTTCCCAGTAGAGTATATTCAAATAAAAAATTTTTTTTTTTTTACATGAATTTGAAATTCAACCTTTGATAAATGCGCACACTTATTTTTTATTCTTGTGTACACCTTGTGTGTGTCTGTAAAATTGCACAGGATTGTGTATCCTAGTAATGCTTTATAAAGTGTTGCAGACTGTGCTTTTTCTCTGAAACATTTGTTTTTGCCATGTATTTGCCAGCCCATACCGTCTATAGATTTCCAAGATTAATAAATCTGTGAGACATCAATATTTTCAGGTAAGAACAGAAAGTTAGCATTCTACATATAGCTGGCTTTTAATGTGAGGGTTATTTACAAACCTGGGACTGCAGTGTAGAAATCTGTTTAGATAAGTTTTTCTTCGCTTCTTCCTCCTCCTCAAGCTGTTCCAAAAGGCCATTCTTCTCATCTTCCATCTGCTTCAGTTTTGTACTGAATGACAGTTTTTGCCTGGTTTCTTCTTGCAAGAGTTCCTGCAAATATTTATATATAGTGTGTTCATCTAGGCTGCTTAAACAGTATATAAAAAGACAAAAAAAACTTACATACTGAAACATACATTTTCCTTAGGACACATCTCTGTTTTTACAAATATATTACTGTATTTGCTGCTATGTTTTCATCAAGTATTAAAAGTCATTGACGTGTATGGGTTTTTTGCTACAACCTCTGCAGAGGCAAGCAACATGTCAGAATTCAAAAGGAGATTTTGTGTACGCACCATTAAATCTCTCTTCAGTCACTGGGGGAACACAGGAACAGTGGGGTATAGCTGGTATCACTAGGAGGCAGGACACAACCATAAGAAAAAACAGACTCCTCCTCCATTGGCTATACTCCAGAAGGCGGAGCTTAGGTCAGTTTGTACCAAAGTCATCAGAGGTATACAATAACAATCTAAACTTTAAACATAACCATAACATGTCTGACAAGAGAGAAGGCATCGATCCAGGGAGGGAAGCCCTGTGTCCCCCAAGTGACTGAAAAGAAAGATTTAACAGAGACTACACAAAATAGCTGTTTCTCCAAGTCATCTTGGGGAGACACAAGGTTTGGGTGGGAAGAGGCCTATGTTGAAGTAACCACCGTGGCCTGAAGCATCTTTCTGCCACAGCGGGTGTCAGAGGCCGCAAGATATCGAAATGGTAAAATTTGGAAAAGGAATTAAACCAAACTCCAGGTTGCTGCTTTGCACAGCTATTCAGCGGAGGCTTGATACGACCTCTAGTGGAGTGAGCCGTAACTCTGCTTGGGGGTTCCTGACCCTGTGCTGTGTATGCTCTTTGAATAGTTTGCTTGATCCAATGGGATATGGCCTGTTTGGTGGCCATGGGGCCTTGGCATGGTTTGGAAGGAAAAACTAGTAAGGAATCTGATTTGCGAATGTCTTGGACTCTATGTAAGTAAGTAGAGCTTTAGGGCTCTGACTGGATCCAGAGTGTGTAGAGCCCTTTCTTTTTGGTTAGCTGGTGCATCTATTTCTTGGTTCAGATGAAAATCCGAAAAAACCTTAGGTGAAAAGGAAGGCATGGTGCAAAGGACTGCCCGATCATGGTGAAAATTGAGGAAAAGTGATCTGCAAGATAGAGCACTGAGTTCAGAGACTCGTGTCGCTGAGGAAATGGCTAGAAGGAAATCCGTCTTCCAGGTGAGCTACTGCAGAGCTATTGATCCAAGAGTTTAAAAGGTGGGCGTTTTAGTGCCCGGAGTACTAGGGAGAGGTCCCTGATGGGGACTGAGGCCCTCACAGGAGGAGCTACGTGTGCCACCCCCTTGGATGAAGGTCCGGACATCCAGAATCACTGCTAGTCTTCTTGGGAAAAGCACTGAGGGAGCCAAGTGACATGCCCATGGAGAGCCCATCTTGTATAAATTCCAGGATATTTGGAATGGAGAATGTCTTGAAACTGGCTTTGTGCCTGGTACATCATGGTTGGTAGGTGGACCAAACTCTATGGTAGGCCCTGGCTGAGACCGGCTTTCTGGCTGCACACAGTGTGTACCACGGCCCTGGAAAAACCCTTTTGGATGAGAATTCTTGTCTCAAGAGCCACGCCGTCAAATTTAGGCTTGTTGGGTTTGGATGGTGGATGGGTCCCTGAGTGAGAAGGCCTGGGAGAGGAGGCAGAATCCATGGTTCTGCCACCGAGAGGTTTAGTAGGTCTGTGAACCAAGCCCTTCGAGGCCACCTCAGTGCAATCAGAATGAGAGTGGCCCATTCTCGTTGTAGCTTCCGGATTGTTCTGGGTATGAGAGCCAGAGGTGGGAAGGCGTACGCCAGTCGGACGTCTCAGGTGGTGGTCAGGGCGTGGACTTTTAGGGCCAGTGGATCTCTGTACCTGGCTAGGAAGGCTGGGACCTTCCCGTTGTGCCTGTCGCCATCAGGTCGACCTCTGGAGTGCCTCACATGTCTGCTATGTCCTGAAAGACAAGTGTCGTTTAGCGACCACTCGCTGGGGTCTAGGGACTGTCTGCTTAGGAAGTCTGCCACCCAGTTCAGTAGGCCTGGTATGCAGATGCAGTTGGACTTGAGTCTCTGCCCACCTGAAAATGAGCCTGATCTCATTTAAGGCTGCTTTGCTTTTTGTTCCTCCCTGGTGGTTGATGTAAGCCACCGCTGTGGAGTTGCCATGATTGCACTTTCATTTACTGGCCCTTCAGGTCCTGCTGCCAATGAATCAGGGCTAGACAAATTGCTCGCATTTCGAGTAGATTGATTTGCAGATGCTTTTCGCTCGGGCTCCACGTCCCTTGCACTAATCTGCCCTCTAGAACTGCTCCCCGGCCGAGGGGGCTCACGTCAGTAGTAAGGATGGGCCAGATGGGTTCCCCAAGGCATCTCGACCGAGCTTGTATATGGATATTTGGAGCGACCATTGAGCCTCTTGAAGAGACTGAGCCTTGATTAGGAGGTTGTCCAGATAAGGAGTGATGGAGATTCCTTGTTTGCAAATCTCTGCAGTGGATGCCGCCATAATTTTGGTAAAGACCCAGGGGGCCGAGGTGAGTCAGAAGGGGAGGCTGGTGAACTGGAAATGGTGATTTTGGAATGCAAGAAGTGGTGTCATGCCGTGGTATACTTGTCTGTGGTCTTTAAAGCGTGTTTCCGATTTTGCCAGGAAGATCTGTTTGTTGCCGAAGTGCCCTTTAACGGTGAAGGTCTGTCGTGGAGAGGTTGACCTCGCGGTCTTGGATTGGGAGATATGAAAATATTTGCTTTTGTGAAATGAAGGACGTGTCTTGGGTTGCAGAAGTAGGGTGTTTTTTTCCCCACCAGTGGCCTGACTGATGATCTTGTCAAGTTCGGGCCCAAAAAGAAGTTTACCCTTGAAGGGGGATGGATGTTAGGGATTTCTTGGAGGAAAGGTTGGCTAACCATAATTTCATGCACAGGGATTGGCTGGCAGCTACTGCAAGTGCAGAGGATCTACTGATAACCTGTGTTGCATCCAGAGATGCTTCACAGATGTAGTCATTAGCTTCCTTGATTTGGGAAGCCCATTGAGAAAGTCCATCACGTGGGGCTCCTTCCGCGATAGAGGTGATGAGGGAGTCCGACCAGGATTGTATTGCTTGGCTATCCCAGGCCGTGGTCGGAGGGATGAGCCTGAAGCGGAGAACACGGAAAGTAGTAACCCATCTAACATCTTGTGCATAGAGTACTTGAACAAAGAAGCGTCAGGGACTGGTAGGGCTGTAGTTTTAGTCTGGATAAAGGTGTGTCAACCGATATAGGGGATGACCACTTTTGTGTGTGTTCCATTGGTAATGGATAGAGTTTCAAGAAACGACTATTAGGTTGAAAGCGTTTCTCTGGCTTGTCCCATTCTTGCTGTATGATGTGATCTAGCTGAGAATGAGAAGGGAATACAGGTGCAGATTTACTGTGCCTTTTGAAAAGTGCATTGGAAGGCACAGTCAATGCCTGTGGCTCTTGGAAATGCAGGGTCTCCAGTACTGAGGTAATGGGTGTATCCACATCTGGGGAATGCCGGTAGGATACCTCTTCTTCGTTCTCTGATCCAGAGGATCTTCCCCCCAACACCAGAGGAGGTGATGAGGAGTGTCTGGTGTCGAGCTCATCATCAAATGGAGATGGGGCCCTGCGTTTGGAGGGTCTGGGCTTAGGATTGTCTAAGCGGGCTAGCAACTTGTCCAGGGACTGGGCCAATTGGGATGCCCACTCTTGCGTAGCCTGCCTTCTGTGTGGAGGTTTCTGTGCTGGAGGCTGAGTGGTTGTTCTGAGGGGCCTAGTTCACCAGAGGGGGGAGACTCTGGGGGCTCTGAATCTAGTCTGCGTGGCTTGCACTTGCTGCATGAAGGATCATTATGCCCGGTGGGCAAACGTTTGTGGCATCTGGCACAGGCCAAGTATTTTATTGCAGTTGAAGGTGCAGCACTAGGAAAATGCCTGTCACTGGGCCCCTCAGACATGGTATCAAAGTTTGGTGCGCTAGTGTGGGGAGGCAATGTAGCCCTCAGTGATAATGTCTGCCACTAACCTGTAGGTGTCACCAGGAAGGAGAAAGAGAGTGCATGTTCAGCCTGGAGATATGATGGGACAATCTGTGTGCTGTAGTGCTGTCTGCCCTGTGTCCCTTGCGCTTCTGTGTGCGCAGTTCAGTGGGAGAGCAGTTAAGATGGCTGCCGTCAAATCTCGTGTGACTTCGTTTCTCGCACCAACTAAAATGGTGGGCGTGAAGTTTAGCTAGGAGGTCTGTGACCCCGGTGGCAGATCCAACGTTGTAGGGTGCTACAGAGTCTTTACGCAGTGTAAAAAGACCAACACAACTCCAGATGCCAGCCAAAAGCTGAGCAGAAATTTTTTAGAAGTCCTAACCTCCCGAGGACACAACTCACCTGACCTAAGCTCCGCCTGCTGGGGGTATAGCCAGTGGAGGAGGAGTCCATTTCTTTCTTATGGTTGTGTCCCGCCTCCTAGTGATACCAGATATACCCCATTGTCCGGGTGTCCCCCAAGATGACTTAGAGAAGAGCAAGCTTTATTTAGTATAAATCATAACCTTTAATGGAAAGGTAAAAAGTTAAATCCCAATAGAATATAGTACACCTATTTCATCATAATCAGGGGCGTTTCTGAGGCTGCTGCAATGCTGCCCCCCTTACCTGACTACATTACCTGCATGGGGGTCCTGTGGGAAGCTGCAATGCTAGCGTGGAGAGCGCAACAGTGCTCTCTTGCACTAGTAAATCGGAATTTCCAGTTTAAAACATGGTAATTTAGCGCTTTAAAAAAAAATTTTTTTGCTGCCCCTGGTAACCCATTTGGGCTTCCACCTGAGGAGAGTTTTTCAGTTCTTTTCATTGGTACAGAACCCATGACTGTAAAGCAATATAAAATTAAATATTTAAAATGTTCTGATGCAGGTTATCTTTAGTGGATTAAAGCACATCTGGTCTCTAATCTCCAACAAATGATGAAAGCATTCAATACTACAGTATATATTAATATACTATATATTATATATCAGCAAGTACTAAATCCATTAACTCACTGGCTATTCTTCATCCTGTAAATGTACACATTATCTTGAATTTTTGAACATTGTAACACATACAATAAAGCCAATTATATACCATACCTGAGTATCCTGAAGCTGAGACTCAAGTGTAGAAAAATCTTTTCCGAGTTTAATGGATTTGCTGTCAGCTTGTGAAAAAAGACTGTTTACATTGTCCAGTTCCACCTGAAATGATATAGTGCAGTCTTTAAGCACAGTTGCACAATGTTTCATTATAAGGGTACAATATATTTATATTTTCTAACCTGTAATCGATTGGCCTTTTCGGATAGCTCAGACCGTACTCTGTCTCCCTCTGTGACTTTCACTTGCAGCTCCTGAAGCTGAGCTTCTACTTTCTTTCTTTTGTGTTCAGAGTCTCCTTTACTCTGCAGAAGAGTCTTCACTTCATTGGCCAACTCATTCCGCTCACCCTCAAGTGCCTGTTTTGCCTTCTCCAAATTGACTTTCAGCTTAAAAAAAAAAATAAAAAAAAAATAGCTTTTCAAAAAAAGCACTGTATCACAGCACTCTACAAAGCTAAACACCTATGTTACAGTTATGTCTACATAAGCATAGACACTAAAGCAATTCTATAAAAATATTGAAGTATAAAGAGTAGGCTGGTGCACTGATTAGAACAATAAAACCAACAGACTTTGGTTAGAATGTCAATTGATTTAACAAAAGCATTTTTTCTCAAGAGCTCACAGAAAGTTTATTTAAACACTTAAAATAAGCATGGAACAAGTTTCAGCAGCTAAATAATGGGCAGAAAACATCCTTATGGACCAAGTCTTAAGTAATTGGGGAAACAATCTAATAAAAGATTATCTTATTATAGCCATGTAGAGTGTTTGCTAATAATGAAACTGAGCTAGGAAAATTTCAATGTTTTCAGGGGCTTTACTAATTAATGGTGTTTTCCATTGGTTGCAGGCTTTTCAGGGAGTTGCATACCCTTTTGGTCTGCTCAAGCTGTTCAGAAAGCTCTTCTACAGCCTGTGAGTGTTTCTGCCTTATTTCTTGTATTTGAACTTCATGTGTATGTGCTTCATCTTCCAGAGTCTTTTTGAGATGGGTCACTTCCTGTTCACGCTTTGTTCTGGAAAACAGAAGTCACTATGAAATGCTACTTAAACTGCAGAATGTAATAATACAACTTGTGCAGTAATATTTTTACCTCAGTTCCTGCTGTGTGGCTGTGGAATCCAAAGTATCCTCTAGCTCTGTCTTCAGAGCCTCTAGTTCTTCACCCAAATCCCGTTTTTGTTTCTCTGCTTTATTGCGTGCAGCTCTTTCAGACTCCAAGTCTTCCTGAAGTTCACCAATCTGTGATTCCAACTCTCTAATCTTTTTTAAGGCCATATTCTTCTGACCAGACTCCTCCTCAGCTCTAGAGATTAAAATTAGACACACAAGTTATGTCTGAAACAAGGCAACAGTGTTTGAGAAAGGATTAACGGTGAAAAACAGCTTTTCAAACAGACAACCTACCTTGCTAATGCTGCTTGCAATTCTTCCTCCTTTTTGGCAAGTTGCATTTTGAGTTCGGCTATCTGTGCCTGTAGCTCTGCTATCTGATCATGTAAATCTGTTGAGTCTCCCTCCAACTTTCGCCTGTTTTTCTCAAGTTCCTGGCGTTGCTTCTCCTCACGTCTTAGTCGCTCTACAATTAATCAAAGTATCGAAAAAGATTTTAGAGTTGGTGCATAAAATGTTGCATTCACAAGATATACAAAAAAAGTCAAAACAATTTGCAATGTATTACTATACTGCAAAGTAAAGGTAGAAATGGTTTCTACTTACTGTAATTTCTATTTCCAAGTCACTTTCATGGCAGCATTCACCAACCTCCCCATTAAGGTCACTGGACAGGAAACAATTTTGAGGAGGTGTAGGAGGGAGGGTGCTTTATAGCCAGTCTTTTGTATCAAGCACATGAAGGGTGGAAGGTTGGTGAACGCTGCCATGAAAGCGACTTTGAAATAGAAATTATGCTAAGTAGGAACAATTTCTACCTTTCCCAAGTCACCATGGCAGCAATTCACCAACACAGGAAATTCCAAAGCAAAGAAGGGAGGGACTACAAATCTGCTGTATAAATTTTTATTCATAATCAATAAACTAAGGACTGAAGTATCTTCCTCCCAAATCCGGCTTCTTGGGAATAAAACACGTCCAATCAGTAATGTTTCACAAAGGTATTAGTCGAAGTCCATCTGGCCTTGCAAATCACCTCTGGCGGGGCCCTGGCTTCTGCCACCCAGGATATAGCTACAGCCCTGTTTGAGTGCGCCTTAAGGTCCCTGGGGACCTCCCTGCCTGCCAACTGGTAAGCCAGCACAATACACATGATTATCCACCGACCAACAGGGCCGCCATATTATATATATATATATATATATAAATAAAAACCCACATTGGTGTCAGTAGAATTGAACTCGTGGCTTCAGGACTTCAGTTATAGCTGTTTTAGTGACATCGGGTATTTTCTCCTCTTCAGCACTTCAGTGTCTGCTCCTTTCGTGACTTCGGGTCTTTCCGCCTCTTCAGGACTTCACAAACGTTCGGCACTTCCGCATTCTGCGCAGGACTTAACAGAGGTGAGCGCTCGCTACTGCGCTCGTAAGGGGGGCCCGGCTCTTTGAAGATTGCAGCGCTGTCGGGCCCCCCTTCAGCCCCGGGCCACTTGTCCCCCCCTGATGGCGGGCCTGCCGACCAATCTAAACTTTCGAAGGGGCCTGACCTTTTCTCTGGCCTCTCGGTATCACAAAGAGCTTATCCTACTTGCGCCAACTCTTTGTGCGGCCTACATAATGAGACACTGCCCACACAAGATCCAATGTGTGCCACTGCTTCTCATGTTAAGACTTTGGATTAGGACAAAACGAGGGCAGAACTATTTCCAGATCCATGTGGAATTGAGAAATCACCTTTGGCAGAAAACCAAATGTCAAGTCTCATAACTACCTAATGCTGAAAAATTAGTGTCTGGTTTTTTCACAGAAATGGCATGAATCTCCTTCACTCTACAGGCCGAGATGACAGCCACCAAAAACAACAATTAACAACAAAGAATACCACGTTGATAGCAATCCCCAATTGTAACCGAATTACTGATTTGACATTAAATAAACGGAGAATGAATGAGCAGCAGCTCTAAGAACGCCAAAATGAATTAGTTAATTCGAAGGTTCAATTCCACTAGTGTAAAGTGCTTAGGAGCTAGTAATAAAAAAATCAATAAATAGGTGATTGAATCACTTAATTCATTAATAAAATTCTTTAGAGAATGACGTGATTAGTAGATAATACTCAGATAAATAGGAGAATTAATTCATTAGAGTGAAATTCATAAAAAGAGAAAATTCAGTAATTTATGGGTAACACCCTTAATTGATGAAAAAGGATAACTCGACTGCCATTCAGCACAAAAGAATTGTAGAATGGAAATGAGAAAATAGAGAGGTGGAGTCGTCCCAAAACGAACTGCCTAGAGTTTTTCTAAGGCTGGGATGCCACAAAGATGGAGTAGGCAGGGATACTGTGGACTGTGGTCTCATTTGTTACCTAGGCCCTATTGCTTGAGAGAAGCTGCAATAATCCTAAAAAACCACAAATCATCCAGTGCCCTTGTGAACCGTTTACAGAGGCGAGAAGATTTAGAGTGTTGAGCTATCAACGTGGTATTCTTTGTTGTTGATTTTTTTGTATTTTTTCTGATCTGAGTCAGATCCACGTTGTTAGCACGAATAGATAACTCGCACATATGGTATATAGGGGCATTCCTCCTTTATTCAGCCACCAAAAATAATAACTTCAAAGTCTCATGCCATCAGAAGCTTTCTGCAGAGGTTCAAACGGTGATGCCATCAAAGCTTTCAAAACCAAAGGTAAATCCTATGGAGGTACACGTGGCTTAACATATGGACAAACTCTCCTTAGAGCACTTGAAGAGCCATCTAACAAGGCCTTCAGCCCAAGCTTTACCATGTATAGTGGATATGGCAGAGACTTGACCACGTAACGTACTATTACTCAGCCCCTTCTGATAATCAGCAAAGAAACTGTACCAGGTGACAAGGTTCTGGATCTCTAGGGTCAAACCCCTTACTTTGAGCAAACCTTACAAAACAACTCCAAAATCAATGGTACCGAGTCGAAGTCCAGGCCTTTCTGGATTTCAAAAGTAGAGTTACAAGATCCCCTTCGACTCTCAAACTTCCATACCGTCAATCATAGATGCATGACATCCTTGCAGAATATGGGTCCCTGTGACAAAAGGTCCGGTCTTTCCAGAAGCTTCGAAGGGTCCCCAACTGCCATCTGACAACAGCAGAAACCATAGCCACCGATGCCAATGGGGAATTACTGCCATCACCAATGCTCCCTCTTGAAAAGTAGGAAAAACAAAGAGACTATCCTGCTCCAATCTTGCAGCAAAGCATCCACTGCACTGGCTGAGGGGCAAGGACTTCTGGAAAAGAACCTGCAACACTTGTGGTTCAGGCGAGTTGCCATCAGATCGACCTCTGGGCATCCGAACCTCTGAACAATCTGAAGAAACATGGATTGATTCAGACTCCATTCCCCTGGGATTAGAGCATTGCGGCTCAAGTAATCTGCTTGCAGATTTTGGATTCCTTCTTGCGAAGACTGAAGAACTGCAGAACAAAAGTAGCAGTAAATCCAGGCTATCCACACTACAAACAATAAGGAACTAGACAGAAATTTACATAATCCAGATCGCAGTTCACCTGTTAATCCTTATACAGAATGGTGGCAAACACACCAGCCCACGATATGTAGGCACTCAGTGATGATGTCAGACCACTCAGACATTCCAGCCCTCCTCCAGGCTTCGTAAGGTCACTTCCAGGTTTATACGCGTCGCGTCCGGACTTTGGAACGCAGACGCCATATTAGAACATGCGTGTTCCGGAGTCTTTTGCGGATTGGTTTTCCCGCCGCAACCAACTGCTACTCAGCCTGCAATTCCAAATATGCAGGGGAACCGGCACCAAGCCCACAGTTCTGACCCACAGAGGTCCATCTCCATGGCGATCCACACAGGGAGCTCAAGGGAGGCATCAAGAAGGAGCAAAGAGAGAGGAAGAGAAAACCTCCATCCTTGGAACACTACCTGGGTAAGTAGCATCCAAAAAATCCAAGTGACCATTAGGACAGGAAAAAAAGGTGTAGGGGGAGGGTGCTTTATAGCCTAAATTCCGTTTCCTGTCCAGTGACCTAAATGGGGAGGGATTAACTTTGTTGGTGAATTGCTGCCATGGTGACTTGGGAAAAATTGTATCCACTTTTTAAAACATAAAAAAAACACAAATGTATACCTTCCAAGTCTGAGATCATAGTTTCATGCTTGTTTTTAAGTTTTGCAAGGCTCTTTGATTTTTCCTCTTCTTCAGCAAGATTTGTGGTAAACTCTGCAATACGTTCTTCGTAGAGTTTTTTCTCCTGGTTAAAAAAAAAAAAAAAAAAAAAAAAAAAAAAAAAAAAAAAAAAAAAAAAAGAGATCCAGTTCATCTATCAATATGTAGAGTTTTGTTTCTCAAACCAATTTTTAGTTGCAACCCCCAATTAACTTACACATTGATGGTGTCTTTAGTATAGCTTACTTGGTGAAAATTTTGCAAATTTTTGGGCAGGGCCCTCTAACCATTGTATTGGTTATTTTTGTATGTTCAATATACACACCCAGTTATTGTACAGTACTGTAGATAATGTTGCAGCTTTATTAACACGATAAATATTACCTTGATAAGCTTGCTGGTCTGATCTTCTAGTACAAGAACATCCTCTTCCAACTTTTTCATCTTTGCCTCAACAGTGACTTTTTCTAACTGAAGCTTCTGCCTAGCTGCTTCTTCTTCTTCCAATTGCTCTTCCAGTTCCTTTAGAAATTAGATGTATATTGATTACCATCATGGGAAAAAGTTTACAATTCACCAGCTGCTCAATCAAGAGCTCCTAAAGCAAAGCAAACTTTTAGGTGGCATTTATCAAAATCCAAAACTTTAATAAAAAAAGTCCGACCAAACTAGAATCCATGATTAGACCTTATCAGTTTAAATCGGATCAGGGACATTGTGTGAATATCCAAATCGTAAGCTTTTTTTCCCCAAATTGGGAAAAATAAATCCCAAATAGATTGATTTTTCTGCCTTTTTTCAGAAAAGCCAAATTTGTTTGAATTTTTGCCCGAAGTCAGATTTTCAGGCAAATTCCAGTACAGACCACAAACTTCCAAATATTAAAGGGATTGTTCCATTATTTTATTTACAACCTCACTAGGTCTGAGATGCCAGATTTTCGGATCCTGACATTTTCCATCCTCGGGCTATAATAAATCTCAAAAAAAAAATTTCCGCTAAAAATTTGGATTTTATAGAAAAAAAACAAAAACAAAAGGAGATTGTGTACTCACCGTTAAATCTTTCTCTTCAGTCACTTGGGGGACACAGGGACCATGGGGTATAGCTGGTACCTCTAGGAGGGCAGGACACAACAGACAAAGAAGCTAGCCTCTCCTCCACTGACTATACCCCCAGCAGGTGGAGCTTAGCCTCAGTTTGTCCCAAAGTCAACAGGTAAAAAAAAACAAAAAAAACCATAACATGTCCATTGAGACAACAAGAGAACCTCAGTCTAGGGAGGGAAGCCCTGTGTCCCCCAAGTGACTGAAGAGAAAGATTTAACGGCGAGTACACAAAATCTACTTTTCTCCACGTCAGCTTGGGGGATACAGGGACCATGGGGACATACCAAAGCTGTCCCCTATAATCTCCAGGTGGGAGAGTGAGGTCTATGTGGAAGTGGCCAAAGCGGCCTGGAGTTCCTTTCGGCCAAAACAAGTGTCAGATGCCGCAAAGGTATCAAAGTGGTAGAATTTTGAGAAAGAGTGGACTAATGTCCAGGTGGCTGCCTTGCAAAGCTGATCGGCTGAAGCCTGGTTCCTGAAAGCCCAGGACGTATTCATCCCCCTGGTGGAGTGGGCCCTGAGACGGGTTGGAGGTGTTCTCCCTTTTGCCAGGTAGGCCCGCTTAAAAGCTTGCTTGATCCAACGGGAAATAGAAGCCTTTGTGGCTGGTGCCCCCTGGTGTGGGCCTGAAGGGATGACCAGTAGTGAATCAGTCTTGCGGATATCCTGAACCCTGTGTAGATAGAACTTGAGTGTTTTGACGGGATCCAGGGTATGAAGAGCAGCTTCGTTTGGGTTGGTCGGCAATGGGCAAAAAGTCGGTATTGTAATCTCCCGATTCAGATGAAAGGATGGGGCTGTACGGAGTACTGCTCTATTATGGTGGAAAACGAGGAGCGGAACTGGAGCTCGAACTGGAGGGGCAAGGTGTGCTACCCCCTGCATGAATGTCTTGACGTCCGGTAGAAGAGCCAGGCGTCTTTGGAAAAGGACAGACAGTGCCGAGATCTGAGACTTGAGTGATCCTAGGGACAGGCCTTTTGACAGACCATCCTGGAGAAATTCTAAAATGTTTGGGATGGACAACCGCTTGAAATTTGTCTAATGCCGAGTGCACCACTGATGGTAGATAGACCAGACTGTGTTAGGCTCTTGCTGAAACTGGTTTGCGAGCAGCAAACATTATGCATGTTACCGCCCTGGAGAACCCCTTTGTCGTTAGTATCTGGGTCTCAAGAGCCATGCCATCAATTTGAGATTTGCTGGGTTGGGGGGTGACATATTGGGCCTTGAGTTAGGTTGTCTGGTAGCAGTGGCAAGGTCTAGGGAGATGCCACCGACAGGTTGAGGAGATCTGTAAACCGGAGATGCCACCGACAGGTTGAGGAGATCTGTAAACCAGGAGCATTGGGGCCATCTTGGTGCTATGAGAATGAGAGTCATATGCTCTCGTTGTAGTCTTCGGAGAGTCCTGGGTATGAGCGGAAGGGGTGGAAACGCATATTCAAGGCGAATCTGCCACTTGGCTGTTAGGGCGTCAACATCTAGGGCCAGCGGATCTCTGCAGCGGGCTAGAAAGGCTGGTACCTTCCGGTTGTGCAGAGTTGCCATGAGGTCCACCTCCGGAGTGCCCCACATCTGAGTTCTCTTGGAAAATCTCGTCCTTGAGTGACCACTCGCCCTGGTCTAGAGCCTGTCTGCTTAGAAAATCCGCCTCCCAATTCTGCAGACCTGGTATGTATATTGCGGATAGGTGAGATTGATGGGCTTCAGCCCAGTCGAAAAGGAGTTTTATCTTGTTTAGTGCGCCTCTGCTTCTCGTGCCCCTTGGTGGTTGATGTAAGCCACTGCTGTGGCGTTTTCGGATTGCATCGTCACTGCCTGACCTGTCAGTTGCTGCTGCCAGTGAATCAGTCCGAGCCGGATTGCCCGGATCTCGAGTAGATTGATCTGCAGTCTGTCCCTGTGCGGTGCGACCTTTGAAGACTGCTCCCCAGCCGAATAGACTTGTGTCTGACGTGAGGATGCACCACTGTGGTTCCCCCAGAGGTCTGCCCAGAGAAAGATGGGTGTTGTTCAATCACCAGAATAGAGATGCTCTTGTCTTGTGAGATAGGCGAATTTCCTGCAGTAGGGATGTTCTCTTCCAGGATCTCAAGATGTTCCACTGCAGTTCCCTGAGATGGAATTGCGCAAAGGGGACTGCCTCTATGGTGGAGACCATGACTCCCAGAACTTTCATGCAAAACTTGACTGTGTGCAGTGGCTTCTGAAGAAGTGATCTCACCAGTGATTGGAGATAAGTGATCTTCTCCTGGGGAAGGTAGATCCTCTGTGTTTGGGTGTTGAATCTCATGCTGAGAAAAATCATGGACTGACTTGGCATTAATGAAGACTTGATCAGGTTCAGAACCCATCCTAGTTCCTGCAACTTGCCCATGGTTAACCTGAGTGCTGTCTGTACTTCCCCGAAGGATGGGGCCTTGATCAGCAGGTCGTCCAGGTATGGAGTGATGGAGATCCATGCAGAACAGAGAACTGCTGTCGCTGCAGCCATGATCTTGGTGAAGACCCGGGGAGCTGACATAAGGCCGAATGGTATAGGCTTGTGGATTGGTAGTGGTGTTCTGGAAGGCAAAATGTAAGTATTTCTGATGTGGAGGGAAAATTGTTAAGTGCAGGTATGCGTCCTTGATGTCGAGGGAAATGAGAAATTGCTCTGGAGACATGGTTGCAATGACAGATCTGAGGGATTCCATCTTGAAGCGTCGAGAACGAATGAACTTGGTTAACTGATTGAGATCTATTATGGGGCGAAACAACCCGTCTTTTTTGGGGACTATGAACATATTTCAGTAGTAGCCCTTAAACAGTTCCTTGGCAGGTACAGGAATAATGACCCTTGACAGAAGGAGGTTGTTGATGACGTTTAGGAAAGCGGTTTGCTTGTTTAGCTCTTGTGCCAGTCTGGACATGAAGAACCGATGGGGGGAGGTGAGGAAAATTCAGGGCGCCTGGGAACTGCGCTAGTTCACGCGGGACCTCACTAAGGGAACCTTTGGTGCGAAGAACAAATGCGCCCTGAATCTATGCCGGGAAGTCCCTGTAGCCTGTGTCCCCAGTCACTATACCTAGTAACGACAACGCGAGGCAAAACAGGGTGCATCATCGTCCCCCCCTCCCACAGCTGAGGTCCTGCTCTGTCACTCTTCCCTCAGAGCATCTGTGAGGGGAAGAGACTGGGGAAAAGTCTAGGCAGCCAGGGGGACATGGCGTTAAGAGTCACAGAGCCCCCTCCCATAAAGTGGGGGTGTGCTTAGGAGGGGGCATACATACTTACTGCGACAGGTGCCCCTCTGCACTGTCTGGCCAGCCATTTTCCACCTGCAATGGGAAGGGGAAAATGTTAGGCTGGGTGGTCAGTGCCCAAAGGCATCCCGGAGACAGATCCCACAGTGGGGCATGCCTTGGAAAGTCTCTACACAGTGTAGAGGGCCTGGGCATCCCCCTGGTGTCACCCAGTGCCAAATTTAGAAAAACAAAAAAAGGGAAAAAAGGACACAACAAAAACCGAGGCTAAGCTCCGCCTGCTGGGGGTATAGCCAGTGGAGGAGGGGCTAGCTTCTTTGTCTGTTGTGTCCTGCCCTCCTAGAGGTACCAGCTATACCCCATGGTCCCTGTGTCCCCCAAGCTGAGAAATTTTAGTTTTTGGACTTTAATAACCCCAAAAATTTTTGCAAACCTAATCGATAGAAAACATCAGCAGTAATTCCCTCAAAATTAATACCTCTATATTAGATGCGGCATTTTGTGGATTAGAGAAATGGTATAATAAAAAAAGAAAGAGTATAAAGAAATAATACAGAATGCAAGGTGCACACAAGAGATATGCTTACTGGCAAAGAACAACTGTTCAAAAGTAAAAAATTTGTTTGGGATAATTTAAAAAACAAAAACAGTCTTCCGCAGCTAGGTTAAAATATGAATTCTGCAAAATGTCTAAGCATTATGGAGATCCTTTTTAATACTATAAAGATATAGATCACATACTGCAATGTTTTGGTGCATTTTCTTTTTCTCCATTTGCAGGATCTGGCACCTTTCCTCTTCTTCTTCAACCCGGGACTCAAGATCATGCAGTATCTCCTCTAACTCTTGTTTCTTGGTAGCAAGGCGGGCTCGCATTTCCTCTGCCTCTGCACAGAGTTCTATTTCAGCCTGCAACTGCTCCTGGAGCTGCATTTTCTCTTGTTGAAGCTGAAAGAATACAGCTCTTGGTTAATTAGGAAAACAAAATATTTATACATATCTTCAGTATAAATGCTTGCTATTTTTCCCCACAATGTTGCTCCATAAATTTCTTTCCACTACTGCAGTAACTCCCATCTACCAAGCAGCCTACAAACTTTAGTAGTGCAATATATTATATAATATATAATCATATTTGACTGCAGTATTTCAACATTGGCAGGGCACACCTGAGACTCCAAACTATTTATCTAAATATAAAAACCATCTGAAGCCTCAACTTTGCAAATACTCTGTAAATAAAACGGTTTTAATGCATTTTTTTGTGCCATTCTCTAGTCCTAAATGTATAAACTTTTAAGACTCACACTGGTGAATGTTTAAGAGTACTGATAAAAGTAAATAGATTACAGCTGTGATCATAAATCCAGACTTGCTCACCGTCATTTGTATATTTTCCATTTCAGACATTTTCTGTTCAGAAGAAACATGAAGCTCTTTGACTTTCTGTAGTTCAACTTCTTTAGCAAGCAATTCTTCATCAAATCTGTTTGCTTGTAAAAGTGGCTTAACCTAAACAAAATAGAATATTTCACAAACTTAACTTTTGCAGCTGAAAAGAACTTAAACCAATGAATTTCACAGTTCAACAGATTCTTAACCTTCACTCCAAACAGATTTTATAAGTTCTTACCTTGGTAAAAAGCCTCCACCACTGCCAGTTCCTTAGTTTCAGGTAGGCTGCACAGTTTCGCTGTATGACTTTCATGGCTGTCAGCTGCTGTTGTCTCTTCGCAAAAGCCCTTTAAACACAGGCGAAGACGTTGAATACCAAAAGTGTATATTGCAAATTGTTTATTTCTTATGTACTGTATGTTATTTAGCCAGAATTTACAGAATTAATTATAAAATTACATACCCAAAAACAGTATATAAAGTGCTAGGAAGATTTACAATCAGCTCACTGAAACTGAATACTATATACACTAATGGTACCATGGTATAAAAGTTTAAAGTGGACCCGTCACCCCAAAAAAATATTCAAAATCATATTTTATCACATTAGTCAAGCAAAATTAGCATTCATTACACTATATAAATTATATGAATGATGTTTTATTCGGTCTTGGAATTCATGATTCTAGCAAGGAGGCAGGAGCCATTTTGTGGACACTGTTATTAAGGCAAGCCTTGCA
Source organism: Xenopus borealis (assembly GCA_024363595.1). Lineage (NCBI taxonomy): Eukaryota > Metazoa > Chordata > Amphibia > Anura > Pipidae > Xenopus > Xenopus borealis. Next base: position 95,337,000 of record CM044438.1, read on the forward strand.
TCATCTCAGAATCTTGTTTGTGCACCAGAATGGGGGACCCGATGTCTATCCCTATCTCCTGGCTACACAATTAAATGGTTAAGAGAACTGGAGGATTGTGTGGGGAGCAGTGGCATCTAGGAAGTGCTGAATGGAAAGTGAAAGTAATTATCTGCCCCACCTCTATGCCTAAGGCATAGAGGAGTGGCAGACAATATTTGATTGATAGCTGAGATTTTTAAATGAGCTTAAAACAGCTATGATTGCTTTAATAAAAATCTGAAATTGGATTTCATGTTTAATTTGAAAAATACTTTTATTATACAGATTATTGTGTATGGGTGACGGGTCCACTTTAAAGAGTACTTACTTTCTGGCAAGGTAGCCTCTACAGCAGGCCTGGAAACTAATGATCACATCTGTAATCTTCAGGTCCCTTTCTTCCTCCAAGTGAGCGAGAACACCAGCTCGGAAAAACACCTTGCTCTGACCAATCCGGAACAAGTTAGAGTCTAGTTCCAGGGCTTTGATCTAGAATATTTTCCATAAATTACTCAAATTAGGATTATTACACAATACTTTGGCAATTAACAGCAGTTGAGAACTGTACAGTATACTTTTCCAAACTATGGAGCACAAAACTGGGTTGTGTGCAACTCTAAGTAGTAAGTAGAGATCAGGGAAGCATTTTATGAACTAGAAGTACTGTGACCTCCTCCAGAGTATAGAGCCATGCAAGAACTGAAACACAGGAGACAATGCTGCACTCCATGGGGAGAATTCACAAAAGTGTCGGTAAAATAAGTAACCCAGAAGTGGCGGTCGACAAATTTGTAAAATCTCGTACAAACGGCAAATTCACAAAGGCAGATGTTACCATCTCTGAATGTCTCGTAAGTCCGACAATTTTCTAAAATTTCGTATATCTTTTCACCGTACAGACGACATTTTAAAAGACAATTTGACCGACATTTTCATTTTGGAGCGCCTAATGTGTCGGAAAAATTGTCGGTAAAAAAAATTAGTTTACGAGTAATTCATAAAAATGTCGGGGAAAGTGGTGCCGAAAAAAACCACTCCCACATTTCACTACACTATTTCAAAAGTGTCGTATGTCGGAAAATTGGCGGGGAAATGCTCTGTGAATTTGTCATCTGTTGCTACGACATTTTAAAGACATTTTTTCCTTTCCGACACTTTTGTGAATTCCCCCCCCATGTATTAACATGTCAGAGTGCTCGTTAGTAGCAAGCAAAGGGTTTCTCTGGTGTACAGACGTTAAGTTCAGAAGCACCACACAAATATGCTGGAACCACCATGTCAAACTGCTGTACCTTACTAGTTATGAAACTTTTCACTTGGCTGTAAAAGTGGATAGTATTACATTTTAAAGGTGTGGTTAACCTTTGAGGTAACTTTTAGTATATTAAAGAATGTCCAATTCCTAGCTATTTTGCAATTGTCATTATTTACCTTTTTCTTATGATCATTTCCAGCTTTCAAATGGAGGTCACAGACCCCATCTAAAAACAAATGCTCTGTAAGACTACAGATTCATTGTTGTTTCTTCTTTCTCTCACCTAGATTGGGGCACACAGGCACCATGGGATGAAGACCCTGCAGCATGAGAATGGACACTAAGGTTTAAAGATGACTCCTCCTGCTCTGGACTTCATCCCCTGCCTCCTACTCTCTCCAGTTTCTTTTAGTGTTCTCAGAAGAGAAGACATGGACTCGATGGCAGGAGCAGGTGATCTAACTACCGTGAAGCGCATGCCACAGGGGGGCCAGCGCACACCAGTATCCAGTGTCTCATCTGCCAGATGCTTCTTAGACAGATGTCCACATGCCTTCCCGCTCTATGGATGCTGCAGGCAAGGCTCCAGTCTCCCTGAGGCTGCTGTTCCCACTCCAGAGGTCTGCACCAGCCTAATGAACAAGGGACACCATCTTGGGCAATATATCCCTGGCTGTAAAGGTAGAACCTACTATCAACCCCTTATTACTTCCCCATTTTTTTCTCTTAGGGAAACAGATAGGAGCAAGTACCTCTGACATCCTCCTACAATCAGGGGACCCTGGCCTCACTGCATTCCTTCCAGATTCTTTACAAGTGCAGTAACCTTACAGATGCAGGAACTCTTCTCTCCTATGGAGCTTCCAGTCTGTGGACCCCTGCCCCTCCACTCTCTAGCTTAGAGACGGCTAACCATGTCAGACAGGGAAGAGAAGGCAGTGATGGCTAAATCCACAGCATCTGCATGCACACTGTCCCGGGTTTCTTATCTGGCATGTGCAGGCTCCAGGACTAAATTCCTTGCTGCCTCAGATGAACCAGTCTGTACAGCATGCAGACCCACCATTGCCTCTCTCGACCAGCCGCAATCTGACCCCATACCCCCACCCAATCCTCATGCCGACACCTCAGCCCATAGGGGCTTTGACTACGTACTATGTCGCTCTCCCTAGCGGGCCTGCAAAACCATGCAAGAATCCCAGAGACTCTGGATAAGGTCCAACAACACTTATCGAACCCCTCACAAGCCACAGAAAAGCACCCTACCGAGCGGCCACACCATTCTCCTCCTGGACCAAAAGGGGGCCTAGATTCATCTTCTGACAAGGAAGGGCAACTACTGTCAGACATAGAATCTGAACAAGAATGATCCAGACCAGGGTCTAGCACTTTATATTTTATTCCAGCAAAAGCTAGCTACCAGGCTGGCACCCCCCTATAGGGATGCAGTTCCTCTGTGGGACCTCAACTTAGTGTTGTCAGCTCTACAGGAAGATCCCTATGAACCAATAGAAACAGTTCCGCTATCCACACTTAGAGAAGGTTGTTATTTCTTTTGGCAATCACATCAGCTGGAAGAGTGTCAGAGTTGGTGGCACTATCGTACAAGCCTCCATTCACCATCATACATTATAAGGTTGTGTTGAGGGCGACAATGGAATTTCTACCCAAGGTTGCCTCTGAATTTCATCTGAACCAGGACATAAACTTGACGTGGTCTGAGCCATCAAGACTTCTTTGTAAGCTACAAAGGCAATTAAGAAGACTAGCACTTTTCATTATACCGGACTGTCACAAAAAAGAGGAGCACGGGCTGCCAACTATAGCAAAATGGATACGGATACGCTGTTGAGAAAAATTCGAGTTCACTCTGCACATTCAGTCACTGCTTCCTGGGCTGTTTGTCACCAGTCGTCGACAGAGCAGGTGTGTGGAGTTGCTACTTGGTCCTCCATTCACACCTTCACGCGCTTCTACAGACTACACATGCAGGTTTCAGCTGAGGCCAGCTTTGGGAGGAAGGTTTTACAAACCGTTCTTTCTGAAATAATGTAGGGGTAAAGGTCCCACCCTCAGGGGTTGCTTTGGGACATCAACATGGTGCCTGTGTCCCCCAATCTAAGTTAGAGAAAGAAAGATTTTAGTACTTACCGTTAAATCTCTCATCCTACATTGGGGGACACATACCTTCCCTCCCTGACAAAAAGAAAGTTACGTTATAAAGTTGATGACAGGCCTCCCAGGGCCCAGGACAGTTTTCCCCGTTGGGAATTATATGTTAATCATATTCTTAAAGGGGTGGTTCACCTACAAGTTAACTTTTAGTATATTGTAAAAGGGACATTTCTAAGAAACTTTTCAATTGGTCTTCATTATTTATTTTTCATAGTTTATTGATTTGCAATAATTTTTCTTTGCAGCTTTCAAATGGGGGTCACTGACACCATCTAAAAACAAATGCTCTATAAGGCTACAAATGTACTGTTATTGCCACTTTTTATTCCTCATCTTTCTATTCAGTCCCTCTCCTATTCATATTCCAGTCTCTTATTCAAATCAATGCAGGGTTGCTAGGGTTATTTATACCCTAGAAACCAAATTGCTGACTGCAAACTAGAGAGCTGCTGAATAAAAAGCTAAATAACTATAAAACCACAAACAAAAAATGAACACCAATTGCAAATTGTCTCAGAATATCACTACATTATACTAAAAGTTAACTCAAAGGTGAACAACCCCTTTAAGGGGTGGGAGACTAATGTTTTCTGTTTTGGGCGATATTTTATCCTTCTTCGGTCAGAAATTGGAGAGAGTAGGAGGAGGCAGGGGATGAAGCCCAGAGTCGTCATCATCTTTAACTCTTCGTGTCCATGCTCAAGCTGCAGGATCATCATCCCCATGGTGCCTGTGTGCCCCAACGTAGGATGAGAGAAAAGGAGATTTTGTGTACTCACCGTAAAATCTCTTTCTCTTCAGTTGCTTGGGGGACACAGGAGACAATGGGGTATAGCTAATGCCAATAGGAGGCAGGACACAACAGAATAAAAAGTGACTCCTCCACTGGCTATACCCCCAGCGGTAGGCGGAGCCCTAATCAGTTTGTACCAAAGTAGTAACCAAATAACAGAATATTGAACTTGAAACTTAATGCTGTTCCGAGCCCAGAACCATGTCGGACGGATACAGAGAGGGCCTCCATCCGGGGAGGGAAGTCCTGTGTCCCCCAAGTGACTGAAGAGAAAGATTTTACGGTGAGTACACAAAATCTCCTTTTCTCCTTGTCGGCTTGGGGGACACAGGAGACAATAGGGACATACCAAAGCTGTCCCTTAACCTCAGGGTGGGAAGGATAGGCCCTATGTGGAAGGAGCCACGGCAGCCTGGAGAACCTTCCTCCCAAAGCGCGTGTCTGATGTCGCAAAAGTATCAAAGTGGTAGAACTTTGTGAATGAGTGGATTGAGGTCCACGTGGCTGCCTTGCAAAGCTGGTCAGCTGAGGCTTTGTTTCTGAAGGCCCAGGATGTGCTCATTCCCCTGGTGGAGTGGGCCTTTACCCTATCTGGTGGAGCATGGCCCTTCGCTATGTATGATCTTTGTATGGCTTGTTTTATCCATCTGGAGATGGATGATTTAGTGGCTGGCATGCCCATTAGAGGTCCTGATGGAAGGATGAATAGTGCATCCAACTTTCTGATGTCTTGAACTCGGGTTAGGTAGAATTTGAGGGCCCTGACTGGGTCTAGAGTATGCAATGCTGCTTCCTTAGGGTTGGAAGGAGAAGGGCAGAATGTTGGGATGGTGATCTCTTGGTTCAAGTGGAAGGCAGAGACGACCTTAGGTAGGAAGGATGGTAAGGTGCGTAACACTGCTCTTTCGTGGTGGAAAATGAGGAAGGGAGATTTGCACGAGAGAGCGAATAGTTCTGAGACACGCTTGGCTGAAGCTATTGCCAGGAGGAAAACTTCCAGGTGAGCCACTGAATGGGAACCGAGGCCATTGGCTCAAAGGGTGCCTTTTGCAATGCTCTCAACACTAGAGTCAAGTCCCATGTAGGTGCTGGTGGCCGAACTGGAGGGGCCACGTGGGCTACTCCTTGGAGAAAAGTCCTGACATCTGGAAGGAGGGCTAGTTTCCTTTGGAAAAGCACGGAGAGGGTGGAGATTTGGGATTTTAGGGATCCCAGGGAGAGGCCCAAGTCTAGACCTTCTTGAAGGAATTCTAGTAGGTTTGGGATGGAGAACGGCTCAAAGCTCTTCTTGTGACGTAGACACCAGTCATGGTAAGAAGTCCATACTCTATGGTAAGTCTTGGCGGATATTGGCTTCCTTGCTGCCCGCATGGTGCGTATTACGGCTTTTGAGAAGCCTTTTCTCTCTAAGACCCTGGACTCAAGAGCCACGCAGTCAATTTTAGGTTTATTAGGTTTGGATGTTGGAGCTATGAGGATTAATGTGGTGTGCTCTCTCTGTAACTTCCTGATCGTTCTGGGAATCAGGGGAAGAGGAGGGAAGGCGTATGCTAGCTTAAAGTTCCAAGGGGCCGTGAGGGCATCTGCTTTTATTGCTAGCGGGTCTCTGTAGCGGGCAAAGAAGGCCATTACCTTTCGATTTTTTCTTGTGGCCATGAGGTCGACGTCTGGGATGCCCCATTGGTGGGTTATCTCTTGGAAAATCTCCTCGTTTAGTGACCATTCTCCTGGATCTAGTGTCTGGCGGCTGAGGAAATCCGCCTCCCAGTTTTGGAGGCCCGGAATGTAAATGGCCGACAGGTGGGTTTGATGGTTCTTTGCCCAATGGAGAATGAGGCTGGTTTCGCTTTGGGCTCTTCTGCTTCTTGTGCCCCCTTGATGATTGAGGTAGGCCACTGCTGTGGCATTGTCCGACTGGACCTTTACTGCCTGACCCGCCAGATCCTGTTGCCAGTGGATTAGACCTAGACGAATAGCTCGAATCTCCAGTAGGTTAATTGGTAGGAAACGCTCCTCCTGGGACCACCTGCCCTGTGCTGAGCGTCCTTCTAGTACCGCACCCCATCCGAAGAGACTTGCGTCCGTTGTTAGGAGACGCCATTGGGGTTCCCCTAGATGTTTTCCTGTAGAGAGGTGGTTGGTGTCTAGCCACCAGTGAAGGGATGTCTGGGTCTTTCGCGATAGACGGATCTCTTGTAGTAGGGATTTGCGTTTCCATGAAGTCAGGATGTTCCACTGCAGTTCTCTGAGATGATGCTGGGCAAACGGAACCGCTTCTATGGTTGAGACCATGACACCCAGGACTTTCATGCAGTGTCTGGCTGAGTGAGTCGGTCTGGCTAGCAGTTTGTGCACTAGGGATTGTAGTCTCACTATCTTGTCCTGTGGTAGTGAGACTTTCTGGGTTCTTGTGTTGAACTGCATTCCTAGGAAGATCATGGATTGACTGGGAATCATTGACGACTTTTCTAGGTTGATGCACCAACCGAGTGCTTGCAGTTTCGATATGGAGAACTGTAGGCAGTGTTTGGCTGTCGTGAAGGAGGGTGCCTTGACCAACAAGTCGTCGAGGTAGGGGGTGATGGATATCCCCTCGTTCCTGATCGCTGCCGTGGCTGCTGCCATGATCTTTGTGAAGACCCGGGGGGCCGAGGTAAGGCCGAAGGGGAGAGCAGTGAATTGGTAGTGAAGGTTTTGGAAGGCAAAGCGCAAGTATTTCCGATGGGGAGGGAAAATCAGAACATGCAAGTAGGCGTCCTTGATATCTAGAGATGTCATGAATTGACCTTCGCTCATTGCTGAAATGATGGATCTGAGGGATTCCATCTTGAACCTTCGAGGTCTTATAAATTTGTTGAGCCCCTTTAGGTTGAGGATAGAACGTACTGACCCGTCCTTTTTGGGAACGACGAAGAGGTTGGAGTAGTAACCCTTGAATGTTTCCCCCTGAGGGACAGGTGAGATCACTCCTGTTTCCAGAAGGTTTGTGATCACTGAACGGAAGGCCCTCTGTTTGGTTGGTTCCCGGGGGAGTCTGGACATGAAGAATCGATGAGGGGGCCGAGAAGAGAATTCTAGGTGGTAGCCCTGAGACACCACCTCGAGTATCCAGGAGTCCTGTGTGACAGAGGTCCAGGTATCCGCAAAGTGTTGGAGTCTTCCTCCTAAGGGTACCTGGTCTGACAGGGAGGGGACCCCGTCATGCGGAGGTGGATTTGTCCGCAGGTCTGGAGGTGGGTCTGCGGTTTTGCCAGGAAGGTCTGGGCTTATTTCCGAAACGTCCTCTACCAGATGGGGTGTGACGTGGTGGGGATGACCTGTTACTCTTGCCCTGAGAGGGATGAAAAAACTTTCCTCTGCGAAAGGATGGACGAGCTTTTGGCTGTGGAAGCAGTGTGCTCTTGCCTCCTGTAGCCTGACTGATAATTTTGTCGAGGTCAGGCCCAAATAGGAGTTTTCCTTTGAACGGAAGAGAAGTGAGAGACTTCTTGGATGAGATGTCTGCCGTCCACAGTTTCATCCATAGGCATCTGCGTGCCGCAACTGACAGGGCTGAGGTTCTGCCGATCAGCTGTACTGCCTCGAGGGAAGCTTCGCAAATATAGTCATTTGCGTCTTTGACTTGAGATGCCAGTTGAGCAAGCTCATGGCGCGGGGCTCCAGACGATATTGCTTGAAGTAGGGAATCTGACCAAGTTTGCATGGCCCTACTAACCCAAGCCGTGGCCAGTACTGGGCGAAGGGCGGTGCCTGAAGCCGAGAATTGAGAGCGAAGCAGTCCCTCTAACTTTTTGTCCATGTGGTCCTTAAAGGAGGAAGCATCTGGGACGGGTAGAGCGGTATTCTTCGACAGCCGTGATACCGAAGCGTCTACAGAAGGTGGCGATGACCACTTGTCAGTTGAGTCTGATGGAAACGGATATAGCTTTTGGAATCTGCGGTTGGGCTGGAAGCGCCTCTCAGGCTTGTCCCATTCCTGTTGGATGATCAGATCAAGTTGGGCGTGAACTGGGAAGGTAGGCGAAGCCCTGCTGTTCCTCTTAAACAGAGCCTTGGAAGACTTGTTCTCCTCAGGCTCCTGAAGGTTTAGTGTCTCAATAACTGAAGTGATCAAGGAATCGATTGCTTCTGAAGAGAACTTTGGAGGTTCGTCCTCTGGGCGTTCTGAGTCTTGGGATAACTCGCCCTCAGAAAGGTCGCTTTCCCCCTGTGGTTCGGGGGGTGGGGAGACGGGATTTGGGGAGATGCTGTCACTCTCCTCGTCTGAGGGAGAGGGGGCTCTCCGTTTTGAGGGCCTTTGCTTTGGATTTTCTAGTCTGTAGAGGAGCTTGTCCAAAGAATCTGCTAATTTTGGGATTCCTGTGGCTAGGTGAGTTGCCCAATCTGGAATGGTTTGAGGGCCTGAAGGAGAGGCATCTGCCTGAGAAGGAGGGGCGTCCCCTTGGGGGGCTTGGGCCACCTGGGGGGGAAGCAGAACCTGGGGTCAGATAACTGTGCAGCCGGTTTGCATTTAGAGCAAATGGGTTCTTTGTGGCCCCCTGGGAGCTTTTTGCGGCATCTGGCAGAAGCCAAGTATTTTACAGAGGCTTTAGCTCCCCTGGAGAAAATGGCCTCGCTAGCACCCTCAGACATGGTTGGTTTGGCTTCTCTGATAGCAAGAATAGGAGCTTATAGGCCTATTTTGGGTAGGTAAGGCCGAGAAGTAGAGAGAGATAGAGGAGGAGGCACCTTTTAGGCTGAGTCCTGTGTTCACCGTGTCCCCCGTGCAGCAGGAGCGTAGTGAGCGCGGCGCGTAGACTGAACAGGAAGTGCGGAACCGGAAGGACCGGTGACGTCACCCTTTTCCTTTCTCGCGGCTAAGTTGGCGCGAGAAAAGAGCGCGAAAATGCGCGAGGGGGAGCGCGCGGCTAGATTGGAACCGCATTAGCTCCCGCTCCCAGTCAGAATACCCCGCAGCCCCAGGGAGAGCAGCTATGCTTTCCTCTGTTTTGAGCCGACTGCCTGCTCGCTATGGGAACAACGGGGGAGTAAGGCACTCACTCCTCTGGGGATCAGCCTGCCTGAATAAATGGAGTAATGCTGAGTCCCGGGGCCCAAGGATGCCCCAAGTAGTGGTCCCAGGTTCCCAGGGAGGGAAGGGGGATTCCAGGGTGCAGAAGGGGCCCAGGAGGGAATGGGAGGAGGGTACTCACCTTCCACTGGGCACTGTTTACCTTCTATGTCTCCCGGTCAGCCGACAGTCTTCCTGCAGAAGGAAGGATGCAAGTTAGGGCTGGGTGGTCAAGGCTGCAATTAGCGTAGGTGACCCCGGGGACCAGTCCACCGTTGGGAGAGGCCAGAGTAGGCACACTACTCAGTGTAGGTGGCTTTGACTCTCCAATGTCAGCGTTGAATAAGTTGAGAAGTGGAAGAGAGTCCTAACCTCCTTAGGACACAACTAAAACTGATTAGGGCTCCGCCTACCGCTGGGGGTATAGCCAGTGGAGGAGGAGTCACTTTTTATTCTGTTGTGTCCTGCCTCCTTGCGGCATTAGCTATACCCCATTGTCTCCTGCATCCCCCAAGCCAACAAGGAGAAAAGGATTTAACGGTAAGTACTAAAATCTTCCTTTATATTACTCATTTCTGTTCAGGACCTCTCGTACTCATATTTCAGTATCTTATTCAAATCGGTGTATGGTTACTAGGGTAATTTAGACCCTGCTGAAATTGCAAACTGGAGAGCTGCTGAATAAAAATCTAAACTCAAAAACGACAAACAAAATTAAAACCAATTGCAAATTGTCTCGGATTATGACAATCTACATTACTAAAAGTAAAAGGTGAACAACCCTTTTAAAGGATGAGTAACACCAAAAAATGAGAGCTTATCAAAGAAATTACAATATAATGTACCTGGCACTGGTAAAAGTTAAATGCTTGTTTCTGAAACTCTACTAAAGTGTGTATATAAACAAACTGCTATTTAGCCATGGGGGCAGCCATTCAAGCTAGAAAAAAAAAGGAACAGCATACACGGCAGATAACATAAGCCTGGTAAAACATCCTATTCTACAGAGATATTATCGGATATCTGCTATGTAAAGCTGGCCATACACAGGGAAGTCCTGCAATATCGCCAAACGAGAGGATCTCTCCCAGATATACCCACATTGAGGTGGGCGATATTGGGCTGAACTGATCGTGGGGCCTAAGGCCCAACAGTTGGATCACAATGCAGTCCATATCCATACAGGCGGTCGGATTGTGGGACCACATCAAAGGACAGATTTTTTTACCCTGCTCGACTGATATCTGCCCGACTTTCGGCCAGATATTGATCTAGGAAGCACATTGGAGAGCCACACACACAGGCCAATAAGCTGCCGACTTAGCCTTAACCTGTGCTTTTTCCACTTTTTTCTTCTCCTTTTTCTTGAATTGTAGCCACCTATGGTTACACAGCTGCTTGTTTATGAACTATAGCTATGTTCCTGAAGCAAACAATGTTTGACAGTGTAGGACAGCAGTACATAAAACTACTTTGATAAACTACTTAGAGATACCGACACCTAAAATTAAGCTCTTTTTTTACAACTATTATAATATTACCTTTAAAAGCTACTTCTAACTTTGCCATAAAGTATTTGCATGATGCATGATTACATTACCCGTCTGTTGCCCCATGTTCCTGCAAGTGGGGACTACCATATTTGTGCAGCAGGAGACCGTTAACATTGGAAAATAACAGGCCGAGATGGGACAGTCAGGTTGGCAAAGTCAGAGTGTCAGAAAGTCCGGCTTAGGAACTTCAACTAACATTTCTACACAAAAACAAACCTCTCAGCAAAAAAATGATCTACATGACCTATAAGTAACATTTAATGTACATTCATATGTTACAAAGTAATTTTTTTAGTGTCAGTATCACTAACTACTTTGAAATACTTTTGATTTTTGGTGTTACAGTTCCTTTAACAACTGGGTGGAGAAGGTGTTACCTAAAGGTCAAACACTGAAGATGACTTAAAGGAAAACCAAACCAGTTTAAAAAAAAAAAAAAACAAACCCCTACCCCCTTACCTAAATAAGCCACCCTCCCGCTGGCCTAACTGGTACTTGGGCAAATGCCCCCAACATTCTACTTACCCCTCCTTGCAGGTCCTGTCCAGAGGAGATCACAGCAGCCGTCTTCTCTCCTTTAGTCTTCATCCTGTAGTGAGTGGCGTTTTCAGGAGCATGCGCAGTTGGAGGCGCGTAGCTACTGCACATGCGCCGAAAGTCAAAATTTCCGTTTTTTTGTTTTTTTAAACAGAAATTTTGTGACTTTAGCGCATGCGCAGTAGCTCCACATCAGAAGATTCCTCCAACTGTGCAAACACCCGAAAACGTTGCTCACTACAGGATGAAGACCGAAGGAGAGAAAATGGCTGCTGTGAACTCTGCTGGACAGGACCTGCAAGGAGGGATAAGTAGAAAGTTTGGGGCATTTGCCCAGGGTACCAGGTAGGCTGGGGGGAGGAGAAGGGGTTTGGTTCTCCATTAAAGGATATGTAACCCCCCAAAAATGTAAACAATGAACAGCCTCTGAAATATTTAGATACCTGCCGCTCTAATTGTTAAAAGGTTAACAGCAAGGCTGCAGCATCTCCATAATCACTTAGAAATCCTTCTACTCCACTAATCCACCCTGCCCCTCCTTCAGAAATTTACTTTGGCTGTTGGCTTATAAGAATGCTCAGTTCTTCTCAGCTCAGATTAAACATGCCCTCCAGTCTAACAGCCTATGAAGAGACGGCATTGCTGGTTCCCATTAAAACTCTGCTCTAGTTTGTTGGATAGTATTTTTTTTCTCCTAACCACCTCTCCTGGGCTCAGCCTAACCATTACAGTGCTCAACCCCAGCAGAAAGTGTTTTGTGCCTGTGTAAACCTGCATTCTGCATTGCATGAACTTTCAGAGGGAAAAGGTCACTGGTTGAAAGAGATTTCTTTTAGAAAAATGTGATGCCACAGGCAAATGAAGGGGGTATATGCAGTACAAATTATGTGGTTTGGGTGGGGAAGATCGCCCAACTTGTAAACATGGTAGGAAAGTGTAGGCTTTACATGTACTTTAAGCAAAAAAAAATAAAAAAAATGCAGTGGCTTTGCCTTATTTTAAATGTTGAGCTTACCATTAGAACACAAGCCTGTTTCCCATCCATGAAGCCTTTGGGAATAGCGTTTGGTGTAAGGATTTCATACCTTGAAGAGATATAGATAGGTCACTATGCATATACAAAAATATTTAAAGGAAATTTCAATCAAAAAAATGTTTTGCCTAATAAAGCTCAATTCTAATCAACAATGTTAAGGTTAGTTATTTGTATATGTATTGCTATTGAAAGCTGAAAGCAGTTTGTTGCTGTTGAAAATAAACCAGATATCCCATTAGGCAGGTTTATTTCACACGGTCATGCTGGTGTGGTCCTAATCTCATGGGTCTGCAGTAACCTCAATATAATGAGCCTCTTCCATAGTTAGGCAAAGGAATGGAAAAAATCTACTAGCATAGGGTTTGTCGGAACAGATTTTCAACAAAAAAAAAAATGTAAGTTTACAGTATCCACTAGTTGGCACATGCTCCTTGTATACCTTCAGCTGCTTTAAAAGCAGTGGTTTTCAGAATTTTTTTTTAAACTCCTTTTTGGGGGGCCTCTTTATCAAACTGGCATTATCCCTAAATCTCTCCTAAAAAGACCATAAAATCCCTGTGAAGTCGCACTCCACTGGCAACAAGGCGCCTGAAAATACCCTTTTTTTTGGGGGGGTGAGTAAAAATAACCATGGGTAAAAGCCAGGTGAATTACATAAAAATGCAAAAGAAGGTATGTGTGAATAAGATTTTATTAAACCTAAGGCTTCCCCAAGTTACTGCTCTGGGCTCCTCACGGGGTAAGCCATTGTTTGGTAATCACAACTTTAAAGTGATGCAGACATGGCTAACATTTTTTCACTTGTTTATGCTCACCTTTGCCTGAACTCTTGAAAGACAACTCTATTTGGAAAGCCTTGTCTGCAGATTCTGATTCCTTCCAAAACACCATTGCAGCGTAGCTGATCCAGCACTAAGTGGGCATCAAGTTTTCCAGACTGCAAAAATTATTCAATATTATAATAGTCATAATAACTAAAAAAGGATTATCAGAGGCTTTAATATGTACCTTTTTCTCATGATTAGGAATGATGCAGCGAACAAAGTTTGGATTGGTGTTTCTAAGAGTGGCCATCAGCTTGGAAAGTTGTTCCTTGTACAACTGTCCTACAGTACGGAACATTCCTTTTCTGGTCTTGAATGCTCCAGGGAGAGCTGTATCTGCCATACCAGCTACTTGATCCAAGCCAACAATGCGATCCACTAAAAAAAAAAAAAAAAATCATAGGTTATTTAAACCATTAGAGTACAGAAAGGAAACAATGCAGATAGGACAATTATGACTGTCACTTTGGCATCCAAACACTGTTGAAAGAAAAAGACATTACAGGGGGAAAAAAAAATCTTGATGACTTTTCATTTATTGCTCTTGGCATGCATAAGGTGATATTTCTCTCAATTATTGGTTTATAAATGTATTAGCTGTCCCCAAGTATAATAATTAAAAAAACTTAGGGACAACAGTCACAAAGTAAACAAAATATTCATGAACATGCAAAAGCTCAGTTTGGTGATTCTATACTATCCAAAGGTGATATCACACAGTTCAAAGTTCTTGACTGTGAATAGTATTAACCTTGAAAATGACAAAAGCTACTAGTACTCATCCTACTGCAAGTACCTGAGTTCCCTCAATAAAATAGAAGACTGTGCCCCAAATACTTTTCTGTATCACTGCATACAAAATGTAAAAGACATGTGCTTGGGGGGGGGGGGG